>OY728130.1:1298342787-1299592787 GCA_963277665.1 Viscum album | reverse complement strand
ATAACCAAGACATAATTATCATATTTCTAAATTAATCACACTTTTAAAATCAATCATTAAATATAGTTATATAAAATGAATCTATATTATGATCAGAGAGATGGTAGGACGTACACACACATGATTAGCATTATCATTTGTCAATGATAATTAGGGAAATAAGTTAAGTGACACTATATCCTTAAATAAAAATAATTATACCATATATACCCTGTTATTTAATCATATATACTTATACGTAAAATTATTTTGATGTTAATGGAATCTCTTTGTGTCAAGGAGGCGGTAGTCCTCATATTCACAAATGATGTAATCACTTTTTAAGTGTGCGAAGGGTAATAATGAAAACAATATATATATATCGTATACTTTAAAAAAGGAAAAATTTTGAAGAATATCTTATAGTGTTTTTTTATTTTACATATGTTTATTTAAAACTATCTTTTATATGTTCCATTTTTTTTGTGAATGAATGACATGACATTAGGGGGCGGTAGTCCACACCTCCCCAAACGATGAAATCGTATCAATGAAAAATGAAAAGTATTAATGTTATGTTTTAAAAAATTAATTTTTTTAATTAAGTAATAAATTTAAACTAAAATATATATTAATAGAGTGTCCATCATAATTTCAATCCAAGAATGTTGGTAATGAAAAAATGAACAATCATTATTTCACGAGGTAGTAGTTTTTCATAAAAAGAAACAATATGTTCATTACCCATTCGATGTTGTGTGTGTATGTTTATGTCAAAAACAAAACATATGAAACCCTATTATATATAAGACACTAGTGTTGTTATATAATAAAATAATAATAAAATAATATGGGATGAATAACTTCAGTGAAGCTGAAAAGCTTGAGTGAAGGCATTACCTCTTAATCTGGAATCTTCTTTTTGTTTATACCAAAAGGCATACTTAGAAGACTTTATTCACACATGGAGGATTAAAGGTCTAGGGGAGGTATTTTGGAATAAAATTTTCTAGAGTACGTCTTATCCATAGTGTTTTGAGAAATGTGAGGAATAGGGAGTGGTGGTGACCTTTTATAAGGAAGGACAATGACTCACATGGAATTTTTTGAAATAGGTTAGAGGTACACATGTTCTTTCCTAGAAAAAGTCATAAAGAACTAAATAATATAAATAATGGAATGTTTGGGACATATATATGGCCATAAATGTGCCATTAGAAAATATTTTATGTCAATATGGCCCTTAAATATAATCTTTAGTCCTTTATTAATCTTAATTTTAACATAATAATTAATCTTAATTTTAATTACATTCCGTAATATTTTAGGCCAAATAATAAGTTGGTATTATAAGAAAATTTAAATTATTATAATTGAAAATATATATTCATGTTTCTCTAATTATAATCACATATGTCTAATAATTTGATTTAACATTCATCCTATAAGCGGGATGGTAATGATGTTATTTAAAATTAAAATCGTCCAAAGGATTGCCATTTTTTTAAAAAATTCAAATTGAAATTGATTCCAATTACATAAATTTCATTAATTGTTAAAAAATAAATTATAATTAAAATTCAAAATAAATTAAAATTAAAATTTATCCTTATAAATAAAATATATAAAAAATCAGCTGTGATATAAAATTAATTATTTACAATTATTCATTAAAAATGGATCATTTTAGAAAAATATAAAAAAATTTACCCTAAAATAATAATTATGTTTTGTATAAAATTTGATGTTTATTTTGAAATATTAATAATATTAAATATTCTAAATTCATATTTAAAATGGGTTCCCCCTAAAAAGGTAGTAAAATTGCATTTATAAAATATTGGTTTTTATATGTAATGTATGCTTTGTTTGTATCTTATGCATATAAAATCTAATGGACTAATATAAAAAATATTTGATTGAAAATAATATATATATATATATATATATATAAATATATTAAATTAATTTGAATCAACAATTGTAATTAATTTATTATATTATCATAAAAAAATTTAAGCATAAAAATAGTTTTCTTGAAAATTAACCATATTATATTCAGTTTCATAGTATATTCATATCTAAATAATTTTTTACCAATTCAAATATTCTATCCTTGTATAAACCATAATTTTTATATGTTAGTTTACATTATTCATAAATTCTGAAATAATGTTTAGGATATATCATATAATATTAAAAAATAATATTTTAATAATACATTATAATTTAGTGAAACTCATTCTTATTTGTAGCACAATATATCGAGGAAGGCCGATCCATCCGGTAACACACGCTAACTCAGTTTTTCATACATTGAAATATATATAATCTATTTTTAAAAAATAAATTATAAAGTATATGAATATTATATTACCTTACTTGATTGGTGTTGTGTATCAAACATGCTATCAAATATAAGGTTCTTAATTTAGATTTTTGGGCGTCACATTTTTCCCACCTTATTTAAATTGAATCCTCATAATATTATAATAGACCATGGTGATAGATTTTTTGATACATACTATAATTGGAATACTACATCGTGAGAATGTTTCAAAAGTCATCCTCTATAAAAATAGAGAATAGAAAGTACAATGGTCACATGGGCTACCATCAAACTTGGTCTTTATGTATGAGAACATTAGTGTAAAGTATAGATATGTACTTCAATAAAAAACATAAATATTTATAGGGAGGGAATGAGGTTATCAATCACAATCAATTGAATGGTAAATATAATTTTGAGGGCCCAAAATCCATAAAGCTGCAATAATTAAAGACACCATATGTTCCACTAAAATAATGGTATTTGGAAATCATTTTTGTTTGAAGTTAATTTTATGAATATTAAGGAATTATTTTATTTCATTTGAATATATGAAAATATACTTAATTGATATGTCTATATAACATATTATCAATCCTAATTAATGATTGTTATTTGATAAAATTATATTTCATTAAAAAATTAATATTAATGCATGAAAGTCAAAAATAAATTTCTAAAGGATTTTAAGGAACTTAAAAGAGTGACATGTATTTCTATTTTTCTTTAACTATATTTAAAAACATATTGGGTTAATAGATAAATCTATAACCATAACAATTGATACTACTATTTCAATAGATATATTTATTTATTAAATTTATTAACAAAAAACTATACAAAATTCACCAAGACATTTCATAGGTTACTAGTTAGCGTGAAGCCCTTATTGTCCTTCAATCAGGAGTTCAAGACCCATGGCCTGACCGGATTTTATTGGTTTTCATCCGACTTATAAATTGTTCTTTTCTAAAACCAAATTAATATAATTTCTAATATATTAATGACATCTATAAAAAAAGGTTAATCACTAAATAAAATTTTAAATATGTTTATCCATACAAAATCAATCCATAAATACTTCATCCATTTATATTTTATATAGTATCTTCCTTATACTAGGGTTTACCCATAATATAAATAATTTTATTTCAGAATCATGACACCTTATCTTCAATCTAAAATACCTTAGGCATAACCAAGGTAATTTTTTGTAAAAATCATACATAGTGTTTTGTAATTAAATTATAAAATTTTCATAGTGTATCCCCCAATAATTTCAAACCACGTGTGCAGTAAAGAAAGTTGTTGGGTACCATGTTACCTAGAGTCATGCTTCAAACACCTTGTTGGAGTTTTTACTCCTATGTAGATCTGTTCCAGAACAACATCCAGTCAAATTTTCTATATAAGGTTGTATTCCCTATAATACCCACATAATATTTACCTTAATTAATTCTAGAAGGTTCTTATCAACATATACTAAAAGTAAACAATATGGATATGTTCTCTAAAATATTTTTTCCTAAATTTAGTTCTGATGGTTTGTACCAAACTTCCTATAATACCAACTATAGGGACTTGCTTACAGACATCCCAAGTTTAGTGTCTACTATCAATTACATTAAAATGATTACATGTAATCAATCCATAAAGGGCCGAGAGTTTAGTAGTCTTAGTGAACCAGATACAGAAATGATACTTTTATTATAAATTAATACCCTATTTACAATATAATTTTTTCAAGACAACTACTATATAAAAAATTAACTTCGAGGATAACTCTAACACATCTATTAAATCTCTTTATATCCTTAATTATGCACTTATTTGATACCTGGGGAAATAAACATAGTTAGGGTGATCCCTAATGCTCAATAAGGGAAAAATATATTGGAATAAATTTTGAATCATTGAGAATAATAATTATTTCATGGTAAATATTTGAACACATATACCATATAATCGAAAAACTGAAAAGGAAGTCCTTAAACAATATAGAAAGGTAATAAATGGAAACACATGAAGTTAAAATGACTAGATAATACAAAATAAATATTGAAGGGTATGAGACTGAAAAAAATTATATTTAATCCATGAACTAAAAATAAAATGTATCTATAGATAAATCGATGCAAAATCTCATGGATGTAAAATAACTAAAACTAATATATGGGTAATTCAGTTTTTGTGGATGTCGTGTCTAATGTACTTGAAAACCTATAAAATCAAGATCCTTTGTATGAAATGATTAAACCTACAGATAGAAACCCCTATTATTTTCACAACTTATTTGTCTCATAATAACTTATCAAATCATTGATGAGGTATATAATGAATCATATCCACACATCATAGCATGTAAAAATCATTATTTATATTTATTATTCAATTTAACTAATAAATAGTATTGTTTACCAAATGTCCACATTTAATAAAAGATAAGGATTTTTAAATAATTTAATAGTAAATAAAAATAACTGTCAATGTAGGTTCCATATGTAAAGAGGAATATGGTTTTGGATATAGTAACATCCTTGATAAATGAAATATATAATATTGGTGAAATTCTATGTTTAATGATTATATGAGATTGATTATTTCAAGGGAAATAAGAAATGAATCAAGTAAGTGAATGTGAATAATATCCTTGGAAGAATAAATCCAAACAATATTTAGGATAAATGGGATAGTATCAACAAAAAATATCCCAAGTGGAGTAAAAAAATAGGATGATTTCATTGATGAATATAAATTCGATGAAATGATCATTTAAAAATATTATTGATGAAAATTTACTTTTATTATGAGAGCCATTTTTGAAAACATTTTTTTTGAAAATAAAATTAGAAAAAAATTCATTAAAATGAATACTTTTAAATAAGAAGGGTAAGCTTCAATGAAATGATGGTAGGTAAATTTGTATAGGAGGAATGATGTAAAAAAGAACATTATTATTTTCTGGGTAACGATTGTAAAAATTCATTATTTGGAAAAAGACAATATGATTCCTTAAAAAATATTGGTAAAAAGAAAAAAGGGTAAAAATGTATTTAACATATCATTTAATTTTTTTAAAACATTTTAATAAAACATTGTTTTTTATATGAAAACATGTTCTCTGAATAAATATATAAATGGAGTCTAGTTTTCATAAACTCATTTTTAAGACACTTTGAGTTCCAATGAGTAGATAAATTTTACTAATTCCCAGAGAAGACCATGAATTACTTGAGGGGTGGAAAATAATGGTTTATTAAAAAATAGTAATTTAATTTCATCGAATTGATATACCATTAAAATACCATTAATGTTATTTTTTAGGAAATTAATCTTTATACATTAGAAAGTGTCCTATAACTCTTTGAAACATTTTAAATCAGAAGAATCATAAATAAATAATATTAGATAAATGTATTAAATACCATGAAGATAATTTAATCCATGTTATAATATATAAAAATTGTTAGTAGATACACCACATAAAATATTTATGTTGTGAACATGACATTTATCCCATAGATGTAAAAATAGTGATGAAAATCCATTATATTGAGATTCATTTCAAGTAAACATAATTTAAAATCATGTATAATAAACATATATTAATTTTAAACTTATTTGAGAACCATTTTTAGGTATATCATTACATTTTTTTCACTTTAAACTATTTTCTATACAACTAATTAAACAATTAACATTGCATTGGGTGTTTTGACGAAATTCAGTTTATGTGTCAAAAATAACAATGTTAGTTAAACTTTGATTATTGGGTTCATTATATTAGATCTACATAATATCAACCATGAAATTAATATGATACGTATACCTTAATTATAATTTTAAAATTTATCATTATATATGGTTATGAAAACAAAATCAATGTTGCGATCTTGGAGATGGTAGGTCATACCTACGCATGAGAAACCTTTTCATTTTTCAACGACTATTATAGAATGATGGTAAGTTAAACCATATCCATCCAAAATGATAATTATATCATTGATAAAATTTAATATAATAATACATGCACACACACACCCCACACACACACACATATATATATATATATATGTGTGTGTGTGTGTGTGTAAAAAGATTGACATGTTGTCGAGGAGGCGGTAGTCCACATGTCCATGAATGAAATTATCACATTTTAAGTGTGTGAAAGGGTATTAATGAAAGTGATTTATATTTATATAGTAAATTTCTATAATTTTAAATAGTTAATGAAAATCATACAAATGATTTTTTAGTTTACATATTTTTATTGAAAACCATCTTTTATATGTTCCATGTTTAGTGTGAATGAATCACATCACTTTGAGGGGGAGATAGTCCCAACTTCATAAAATACTGTTATTGTATTAAAAATAAATGGAATGAATTATAGATAAGTCTTATAAAATTAATAAATAAGTATAAAGGAAAAATATATATTATCTATGTCATATATAAATATATTTTCCTTAATAATGTCCAATTATGAATGTTTGTAAAGAAAAAATGAGCAATCATAATTTCATGAGGTAGTAGTTGGTATACAAAGAAATAGTTTTCTCATTACCCATTAGATTGGGGTGTGTAAATGTTTTGGTAAAAAATATAACATAAAAACATCCTAGTACATTTAGGATACAATTTTTTATATAATAAAATAATAACAAGAGTATAAGTGGTGGATAATTTACATGAAACTAAAAAACTTGAGAGACGAAGATACCTCTTAATCAGGTAACTACATGTTTTTCATAAAAGAAGTTTTCATTTGAAGTGTTTATGAAAAATAGTAGGGATCAAATTTTGGGGAGGTATATTTGGAATCTATATGGCCAGAGTTTTTTTGAACATTAGTGGTTTGAGAGGGGTGAGGAATGGGGGGAGGTGGTAGCCTTATATAGGAAAGGAAAAGGACTTACATGAATTTTTTGGAAACGTATTAGGTGCAGCAATTCTATTACCTAAAAAAGTCATATAAAACCAAAAAAATCAAATAATACAAGTTTTATGACATATATATGTCTCTAAATGTGTTTTTTCTGAAACTTTTATAGGTCAATAGGGAACTTAAATTATTTTTTAGTTCTGTATGGTGCTTAATTTTACCATAATAATTGTAATTAATTTTAAATACATTCACTAATAGTTTTGGACATATACTATGTTGGTATTATTAGAAAATATAAATTATTCTAATTCCAAATATGATATCCATTTTTCAGTTTTCTAATCACATAAGCAGTAAATATTTATTTCAAATTTAACTAGTAGGAAGGACGACAGTGTAGGTTTTTAAAGAGAAAATGTCCAAAGGATTTAATTGTTTTTCTAATCCATTTCAATTTTAAAATGATTCCAATTAAATAAAATGTATTAATTGTAAAAAAAATTTATATTATTCAAATTTAGAACTAGTTAAATGTATAATCTAACCTTATAAATAAATAATTTGAATTTTTTTTGAACTAGAATCCAGTATTTGAAATTATTGACTAAAAAACAAAAAGCTTCAGAAAAATATAAATAATTCCCCATAACTATGGTAACCCCCATCATCTCACAATCCAATTATTTCACATTCTGATTGACCAATAAGGAAGGAATATGTTTTACACGCTGACTACCAATCCAGAAACACTTCTCACAAACGAAAGCCACTTGTTAGGCACCCATGTCTAAAAACATGACACTACTCTGTATGTAGTTGATGATAACATGCATGGAAGACGTCCAATAAATGAGAAGTATGACATCATATAGTTTCATATATAATGAAAAAAATATCCCCCAATGACTGATGTGGTCCCATCAACAGTCTACATCCCCATACACATCAGAAAATTTGGTCTGACCTCCTACGAGTGTACTCCACAAATGGGGAATGAAATTTCGTTCAATGTACATTCCCGAAGCATGGTCAAGACCATGTGGATAAAAAATGTGTGAATCTCCTGAATCAAACAAGTTGAAAACATGATTACTAAACAAGACGATTATTCCAAAGACATTATATAGACCCACTAGAATTGAAGCCTCTATGGCGTGGAACTAAAAAAGTGAAACTCCTCTTTCCCTTTGTTATCGACTAGATCCACAACCATGTCTAGGTCGAGGTATTAGAGGAAAGCTTTGAGGTCGACCTTTTCTTTCTCTGTCTTCCCTCTATGGCATATGAGCTTGTTGTCCCTATTACGAAAACGAACTGGAAGTTAGCTGCTGCTGAGGCAGACGCTGAACCTACCCACCTCCACCATACTGAGATCAAAACAGGCACTGACTCTAGTAGTTCCCACATTCCCCACAAGAGTAACACCTTAGTCCCTTGACAATGGGAAATGAATGCAGACCAGAAGCTAGAAAGAGATACTCCTGAGGTCAACTCCCGACTAGTTGAAACCTCAAATGACTTAATGCCTAAGAGATTCACCTAATAGTCTACCACATTTAAGGAATTGACTTCCATCCCTCCCATGGTATTCATCCTCTTGAGGTTATCATCTTAACCACTTTTGAATTTTTCTAGACCTCACGGTATGTTATCTAGGTGAAGGGAGTAACTATGTTTTGGAGTGATATAATTAGTGCCTCCTCTAAATTTTTGTCTCATGAATCCTCCTTCGGAAAGTGATCCCGAGTAACGTGAAAGAGATACTAGAACTTGATCCCTAGCTCTTGTGCTAACATACACCCCTGCTGAAGGGAGAGTAGCTCATATCACTTCTTATCCTTCATGGTTGTAGAAAGAAATTATTCCCAAAACTCCTTATCAAAATTAACCATCAAAATATTGGTATCACTCATCTCCCTCAGGTAGAGAATACACAATTGACATGAAGAATCCCACATATGGCTCACCTCTAGAAGATCCTGGTACCACATCGGAGCCCATATTAAGCTGAAAGTGACCATCAGGTCCTAAATCCCAATATCCATGTCTTTATATGAAACACTTCTTTAGTACTTTCCTAGATCCTGTAATTGGAATGAATGAAGCATCTTATGCCACTGGTCATCCTCCCCCACTGGGTAAACCCTCTACTGATTAGCCGGATTGGCCAAATGAGCCACCATTGCCTGAACCACTTACGAACAATGACCAAGTTCCTTTTCTAGAAGGTAAATAAGGAATTACTAAACCCAAGTAGTGTATAATTTATATTCTATTTATTTTAAATCATTTTTTTTATTTTAATTTTCAAAAACAACCAAAATAAATATGAAACCAAATAATCATTATGCATGCTTTTTTCCGATGGTCTCTAGCCTGAAAATGTTGTAGCCTCACCTTATCATTCCTTAAGCTTAGAGTCCTTGTATTTGATCATGTGGGGCTCTAAAACCCCATATCATTGTCATTGTTCCCTAGCCTATGTCATTCACCAAGATTGCATAACATTAATTCCCTACCATCCCATGAAATCCTTACTATGCCTAACTGCAAACACCATCATATCTCTTAACCATCACATCTGATACCATTCTATCATGACCCTCCTTCTTCAAGATGAGGGAAGGGGTGGAAAAGTGTTGTGACCTTCCTTTATCAAGATGAAAAGGAGATAATGACCCCTAAATCCTACCTTAAATAGGCCCTAGGGTGGAGACCATCCCCAAAGGTATTCAAATATCACAAAATGTAAGGAATTTCCCTTTTATAGTAATCAATACTGGGAGATAAGTTATATCAACCTAAAAACCACTCCATGACACCCACACACACAAACATACACACAGATACAGACACAGACACAAACATAGACACACACAAACACACACACAGATATATATATATATATTCTAAAATACATCCCACATGTATGTTTAATTTAAACCTACTAGAAATATAGTGAAAAGCTCCATAGTAAATACCATAAAATAGGAAATAGAAAGCGATACAACAACTGTCCTAAACATCCATGAAATTTAGGTCCATCAAGGTCCTCGTAATCCCACAAGAAACATGAAAAACGTTTTATATTCATAGGGTGAGCATAAATGTATACTTTGTAAGAAAAGAAAAAAATCTATCATGAACAAGTGGAGAAACATAATAATTACCATGTGAGAAACATAAAACACCCAGAAGAACATAACAAGGTATTATATCCGACCAAACCTCACCAAGGTCCACACACAAAATAATGATAGTCATATAAATATATTAGTACACAAACTGATTTTAGGGTAACCCACACAACTTCAAACTGTTAAGTTGCTCATCCCAAATGGTGAACATCCTGAGATACCATGTACTTCCACAATCTCTACTTCCACAACCTGCCCGCACACTCCTAGGCCACATACCACATCATTCGCACAAACACCTTGTCCACAACCACATCACACACATCCCACACACACATGATCCAAAAAACCACATCCTCATCCTGAATAAACAAGGGAATTTATTTCATATATCACCCCGAAGACACATAGGAAATAAAACACCACCCCCGCAAAAACATGGCCCTCACAACAGCTCCACAAACTGCCTGAAGATTCTAGGAAAACCAATGCCAACAAGTGGGAGCATAGAAGAGCCAATAACTATCCATCCATCCTACCTCCAAGATGTTTGGAAAGAACACCCTCCCCCTTAATAATGGGGGTGTTTGGAACATAGTGACCAACATTGGTGGTGTGCATATTGAAATAAAAATGTATTATATGAATATATATATAGGTATCGAACACTCAGTCCAACCTATAGGATTTCAAAAAAAAGCACCAATCCAAAAAAACATCCATTTCTACCACCTATAATGCATTACCATGTAGCTACCCATAGAAAAAATTCCTAACCCCATCAAATTCATTCAACCAATTATCATTATTCAAAATAGAATTTATTTAATTGTTTTTTCATCCCTACACAAGAAATTACATAATACATCACCACATTAGTAACATAATAACCTACACACACATCAAAAAAGACTCTATAATCTATGGGAAAAATTTTCAAAAAATGTAACACCATACTTATTCGACATTACCCCTTACAAATCATCATCAGTAGCCCTGTAGCCTGCAAACACCACATCAAGAAGAACAGAAAAACAAAACAAGTTTATAGTCCAACTGCATGAATAGACCTTGCCTTATATCCATAACACAACCCAGATTCAGAACCATAGTTCTACTAGTACCTACATTCCACGGTCAATCAAAATCGCAAACATGAGATTCCATTACACCACCTACACCTCCCTATACAAAAATCCACAATATGACTCCACCAAAACTACACCTTACTACTCTAACATTCCACATCATACCCATAAACCCCCATGACATCCCCTACAACCACAACCATGATTCTAATTATAGAACCACACAACCTGTACAAATAATAAGACATAAAGGATCCTCACACAACACAATACCTCCCCAAACAAGGAAAAAGGAATTTAGATATAAAATAATTTTTTTTAAATTCCACTCTGATAACCAGGGGTTATCATAGAAAAATTTTGATCAGTGGTCATCTCTTTAATTAATAGGATACATATTATTAATCAAATTTTCATTTTCATTTTTATTCAATAGAAGGTTAAAAACATGTATTCATAAGTCTGGTGTGAAAATAGATACCACCAACAACCATGATTTTAAGAAGGAATATGTACAACACAATTCACAACATTGATCAAATTCAATAGATAAAAAAACAGAAGCATCATCATTATCTTTCGAGACCCTCATTTATTACAATGTTTTCGAAATCCATTATTGTAAATGGTCTAATAATCTTCACAAAACAATGAATTTTCAATTTTATATGAATTATTTATCGAAAAACCATGAATATATCCACCTCGAATGATACATAATTAAAAGAGGGATAACATATTTACTAGTTGAAAAATATGATGATTAGTAACTCATCCTTACGCCAAAACATAGGGTCGCTTAGGTAGTACAATTGACTCCATGGAAAAAATCAACATATGTCTATAGCACAAATGCAAATAATTGGGGAAGAAATGTTTTCAGTGAACTATAATAAAATAGAAAACACTGGGAATAGAAGATATCTGCATAGAATAGCTAGATCCAACATCAATGGAAGGAAAAAGTTTTAAGGGCCAATAAAGTCCTACGTCGATCAAGATTATGTGTCTTAACTATTTCAAGAACCCATGAGTATTAAGATATTAATGATATAATTAATATCCTTTTAAATGACATTATAAACACTCATTCATGATGGATTGATCATTTATAGTCCAATAAAATATGAAGGGGTGAAGCTGAAAAAACTGGATAAAATGGACATGTCTTACCTATGGGAGAGTCACTAACATGAGTCAGAGACATGAGTCACCAACAACGAGTGAACGATGTGACACACTGATACAAGTATCTGACATGACCCATTGATGCAATTCACCGATACCTAACCTACCAACGCCAGACCAACTGACTCATGACCTATTGATGCCCGACATACCGATGCCTGACCTACCAATGCTGATATACTGCCGCTGATCCGCCGATGTCGAGCTATGGACATGAGTTACCGATTCTACATATGGATGTGACCTACCGACACTGATCCACCAACACTGAGCTACCAATGATGTTTCATTGAAATGACCTATTGATGGAAAAAATATAATTTTAGAAAACTATAAAAACAAGTAATCGTTGGAGATCAAAACACCCCAAACACTATATTTTGGAAATGTAATGTACTGGGGAGGTCTAATCCATTACTCATACCCAAATAGTATATGTGGACATGGAAAAATGAATGAAAACATTTTTCGAGGATGTATTGCCCTTTAAATACAGAGAATGATTTTAAAACCCATTTAATTATAGTGTAGGTAGTTGTGTGACCTGAAATTATAATGAAAGAATATCATAACATGGAATATTTATAGGATATTATGTAATCATATTTTTATAATAATTTAAAAATGTGTAGGGAGAAATAAAACAAAATGATTAGTTAAATAACATTACCTCTTATTTGGGAATCCTCTTTAGGTTTCCCCAAAAGCCTTCATGAGATTGATTTCTTTTGAAACAATGGAATATAAAATGAGAGGAGGGAAGTAAGGAATTGAAATGGGTAGGTATTGGCCGATCCGATGTGGTTTTACGGTTTGAAAAAGGGAGGATATGGGGTGGCCTTTTATAAGTGATGGGAGTGACAAATTTGAAATTGTTTTTTTGAAAAGAGTCAATCCAATCCACATATTAATCACCCAAAAACACTCCAAAAGATTAAATATTTAAACTTACATGATAATGGAGATAAATATGTCAATAAAATGGTTTTTGGTTAGGATTTAGGTCATTTTTACCCTAATCTATTTTGTTTAACCACCAGTAATTCCATTTTTACCCTTTAAATGATAATTGTTTTTATTATTATAAATTTTTGTAAAAATTTAATTTGAACTTATTATAAATTATAATTTTTGATTATTGAAAACATATAATCCATTTTTCTGAATTCAATTTAAATATGTGGAACATTTTTATTTTAAATTAATCCAACTGAAGTGATAATAATTGAATTTTTTTAGGAGAAAATGTTCGAAATTTGGCATTTGTTTTATTGAAATTCTATAAAAAAATCATTGAAAATACCTAAATTTGAATAAATGAAATATAATTTTAAAACTTTTACTTAAAAAATATAAAATAAAGTATATAAAATAAAATAATTTAAATGAAAAAGAAGATTTAAAATGATATTTTTGTTTTTATTTTTCATAAAAAAACAAAACATATCATAATTAAAAAAATTACTATGCTAATTTGGATATGCTGGTTTCAAAAATGACGTTTAATTAGTAAAAATAAAATATAAATTTTGTAAAAAATAATTTCTTTCTATGCATTGTTATGTCATATTTTATGAAAATATAGTTTTTCAAATAACATTTCTTTTTTCCTTTAAATGATTATTAATTTATTCAAAATCAATCAATAACAATAATTTTGATAATGTAGTTAGAAGTATTCATACTATCCAATTTAATTTTTAGGGTATAAGAATAAAATAAAATTATATATTTTAATATATTTTCTTTAAACTCAGTATTTCATGCAATGAAAGTTAAACTCAATGTATTAGGTAACACATGTAAAACATAGTTTTGTGTATAATGAAATCAATTGATGATATTAAATTTATTAAAAATTAAATATATCATAAAGTCTTAGGGTAGTATATTTTTTTCTAGGACTAGTTATTTGTTTAAAATGTGATACCTATAATAATTTTCTAATTTTAATTTCTCATGGTGCTATGATGAATAATTGTTTATGCCTAGAAAAAAGTTATACAAAAAAATAAAAAAATACACTATTTATAGAAAAAATTAATTTTTTTCTATAGTTATAAAAAATTACTCTATATATAAATTTAAACCATGGATTTGAGAATTTTTTTTTATTTTATTAATTAAATTTTATAATAGTTGCAAAAAATTAAATATAATATTTTTTTCAGAAAAGAATAGAAATATTTTTTTTGAAATAAAATTATTTTTATTATTAAAATTATTTTACTCAAGATGTTAGTGATTATTCCTTAACCATTATGAAATAATTTTTTTTTCATTAATAAATTAATATATATATATATATATTGATAATCTTATTCATGCCTCGAATACATTAAATAAGTGATACTTTTCATATTGAAATAACAATATTTCATAGTATTTTTGATCAATGAGTTGTGTGTAACAAATGAAAATGAAAATTTTAATGATAAATATAAAATAAAATAAAATGGTGTTATATTCTTCACTGATATAATAATTTCTTCCTCATAATTTCAACTATTTCTCAGTAATCATGTGTTTCATTTTTTGGAAATTCCTTTCATTGAAAACCCCCATCGTTAAAAGGTTTAGTAGAACATATTCATAACATAATGTAAATGGAAATATGAATTCCATCTATAATAAATCATAACTAGGATTCAAAATTGGAAAACATTAATTTTATGTGAAAATATGGACTAATAGAGTGTGATTGAGAACATAGTAAAGAGAATGTCAACAACCACAATACTAAAAAACCAAAATTCAATGATAATTGATAAGAAAATTGATTTATTATAAATGATTGTATAAATAAAGAATTTCTATTTTAATATCTTTTCACTAAAATAGATGAAATAATTTTTACTAAAAATATGTATAACATTCAATAATATACTTATTTGATTTAATTCCATGTTATAAGGATAATTTCATCCTTTGTTGTCCTTCAATCAATTTTCACATCATATCATGCCCCATGAAATGAAATATCATGATTATTTTTTCATTACTAAATCACTAAACTCAAAATTCTATATCTTTATATCCACAAAATAATAGAAATTCATTCCCACTATCTCTAGAATTTAATCAAAATTAATATTATTAACAATAGTTCTCTAATATTGGAAAAATCATCATTTAGTCTATGATACGTCTTATAATGTTCAAATTCACTATTAATATAAATAGGTAATATTAATACCCTTCGAAAATATATTGGGATAGAATAAAATTACAATAATTTAGTTAAATGGTTACTAAATATCCAAAGTCATCTAACTTTAATCCCACAAATAGCATAATAAATCCTTTAAAATCACTTGAAAAATATATAAATACATTAATCATATATTCTAATGAATGGTTTTAATTACCTAAAAATCCATAAAAATACATTGTAAACATAAATTCTTTCAACATTATAATGTTACTCATTCAATAAAAAAATAACAGATTATAGAATACATTACATTATTTTGTTTCACACTCTATCAATGATCAGATAAATTATATTACCATAAATACCTAATTATTTAAAAATCCACTAATAATATCCCATTAAAATGATCAAAATAAAAAATATATTTTTCTCATTATTAAATTACTATCATGAACATATTAAGGGTTATAATTCACTTAATCTTGTAATGTCAAAAAATATTACATTTCCAGTAAATCACTTTTCACATTCCTTAGTAACACTCTATATATAATTGAAAATAATTTCATAAAATACATGTAGAACAATCCTAACATGTTTCATGGAACCTATAACTATTGTATAATTATCAAAAATTTAATTCATCAACCAAATTCTTGATTTCCGATATATATATACATCAATTATTTCACTTTAATATTCAGTATAACATTATGCCATCCTTTTTCTTGTTGTTAGTTCTTGTATTTGGGAATTGAATTGGATAATTCCCATATTTACAACACTTAATACATTTTAAAATAAATAGTTCTTTAAAATCAAATTTAAATACCCCATCATACACTTCATTTTTCATCAACATTACATTCTATATAAACTAATTATGAACATATAAAATTTCTTCTCATTATATTGATATGTTCCTTTATGTTCTTGTTCCAACATTAATGATATATATGAGACTAAATCATCATTCCTCCATGGTCTCCTTCATTAAATATCTTAGTTAAATATATCCCTATATTCTTTGTTGAGTTTGAGTACTAGTTTTGTTGCATATTTTTAATCATATACAGTGAAAAATGATTATAAATAATGAAATTATCATTCACTCTAATGAAAATCACATTTTGTTTATCAACAATAAAAAATAAAACACATTCAATTATATCATAGCTCCTTTAGGATCACTCAATTTAATGAAACCAAAAAGTAAAGGGTGATAAATAATAAATATAGTGGAAAACCACATAATCATTAATACTATTTATAAATCCTAACACCTTACATTAAATATATAAAAATATAGGTTATCCTAGGTCAACCATAATAGTCATCTTTTCAAATCCTCTATAATTCATCATAAATTAATTTCAATTACACCAAAAAAAACATTTTATGGGTATGCGTGTATCTTATAATTTTTTATTACAAATAATATCATTATATTTTTTCTTGAATGTTAAAAACCTTTATCATTTTTTTGAAAAATATGTATTACTTAGTTTTTATATTTTTAAAAAAATTATTCTAGTGATATTTATCTAATTCCAATTTCAAAAGATTTATAACAAAATTTTATAACATTTAATAAACATTAAAGAAGTATAATTACATATATATGATGTTCAAATTTTATTCCAAACATATTTAATGTTTTTAGTTTCCTCAAAAAATATTATATTTCGATAATTAAAAAATTCCAATATTTATTCTATTTAATATTTGAAATATTTTGAGGATTTTTACACATATTTTCATGATGTATTAAACAATTTTTTCCATTTAATTTGATTAAAATAGAGTATGAATTTATTTTTTATGTGATCTAAATAATCAACACTGTTTATGAAACAATTATTGAAGTCACAGTTTTATAGAATTGTTTTTCTTCTGTATTTACTTATTAAATTTAGATATTCACATTGAAACAAATTTCATTTATTATGATTAAAATATAATAATATTTTCAATATTTAATTAAAATTCATAAAATAGTGAAACTTTTGTTTAGATACCTCATTTATTGATTGATGTTTTGAATAATTTCATTAATTATTCAGCAGATGTCAGTTCTATATTTTTTAGATGATATACCATTCAATAAATGATGGATTAATGTGTTAATTGATCCATTAGAAAAATTATGAACTTTTATACATTTATATATTATGGTAATTTATCTAATTCTATAGTTTATATGTGTTAATAAGTACATGAATTATATGACGATATGTTTTTTGAATTTTTGAATATTTCGTTAGTAATCAACCCAAATTTTAGTATTGTAGTGATCATCTGTATTATATTCCAAATGCGTGTTTGTGTTTTAATTGACTATGAGGCATCTTACATACTGTATAATGGTTTCTGAACCTTCTATGATTGTTCTAGAAATATTATATATTTTTTTGTTCAATATTAAAAAGAATTTTAGGGTCTTTTTGTTTCATATATGTCGTATGTAACCCTCATCCATGGTGTTATAATGTTCCATAACATCCATGTTAAAATTGTAATAGGAAATAAAAAATGAGAGACTTTTAATCTTCTTTGTTAACTGTAATTATATTTCACACATGAATCTCCTTCTAAAGATCGTGTATTCACATGTTACATGAACAACAATATTCTGCATCTCCTTCGTTAGGTTGAACCTACCATGACAGATTTCATCAAGTAACCATATATGATTCATTCTAATAGATTGTAAATATTATCTAAAGCCACCATTGAAGGCCATAGTGTATATAGTTACCCCATATTAATTATTCATGGTTAGTATACCAACCATTAATTCATGGTTCGTATACATACCATAGGTAATTATGGTGATTGTATGACATCATGATATCCCCACGTGGAATGGTATATATACCAACCACTCACAGTCTTCTCAACACTATATTTTTTCATAAATATTATCTTTATATTACATTGTCATTGTTGTTTTTGATTATTTAATTAAATAAATGCCTTTTCTATATTTTTATCTTTTATTTATTTATTTATATAAATCATATACATTATATAGAATCAATGTGATGTTTTTTAATATATTTAATTTTATTTTAAAATATTTTTTATTTTATTCATTATTCATTTACAACTCATATAACATGTATTTCATATTTTTTTATATTTTTAATTATTTTATTTTCATATTCATGTATAAATTAATAAATAGTGATGACCAAATTATTCAAACATATTTTATGGTATTTAAGGATATATAATTATTTTCACAACTGCTAATATATAAAATTAGAATAAGATTAATATATGTTTCCCAATGTCAAATCATTACAACATCTTATAGGATTTCATAGAATTATTATAATTATTTGATAGGTAATTATATTTTTTATTGAAATGGTTGTTACTTTTTTTTAATAAAAAATAGTTTCATAATTATTTAGATTATAATTTAATCTTTCTAGGACGACTATATTTTTTGAAATTGAAAGGATTTGCCCAGAAGATGATTTGTTTTTATATCTATGGATTATACTAAAAGGAATCGAGGAACATTCAAATAAAACCCATTATAGTTCAATATTTTATATGAACACAACCCTTTTAAAACCAAACTTTGACACTGAACATTAACATCCAATGAAATAAAATTGTCACCCACTAGACATTCATTCAAGCTGAACAAAAAATATATTAATACAACAATATTCAAGATATGATTTTATACCATACTACCGAAACAATACCTATTATTTATTCATTATTCCTTCAACTTCATTCTAATTTCCTTTTTCTGTAATAATTCATCCATTATTTATCATAATTTGTTTTTGATTTTACATAATAAAAAATTATTATTTGGGTTGAGACTACTAGATTAAAAATCAATATATTATTGTTTTTAATCTTGATATCAAATGTTAGGAGTATTCATGTTTTAAATACTGTAATATAAAGACAATATTGTATTTGGGTTGTCATTCCCCATTAAAAAGTCATTGATTCAGTGGTTGTCCCTATATTGTTCTCAAAGGTTTCTAAAATTGTATTATGAATCCAAATTAAAAATATGTTGTGGAGTTTTTCTCTCCCACTGAGGAGAGAGTTACGAGACTAAACTAGGTTGATTTTAGATTATACTAGTAGAATAATACCTATATTCATTCTTAGAGACCACATCTAACTAACACTAAATTATTAACATTCATAATTAATTTATATAATTAACTTATTTATTTAATTTATTTATTATAGTATATTAAGCCCCCACTCCTGACCATTGCCATTACCCATTAGGACCTAACTATTAGTATCAAATGTTTATTTTAATTAAGGAAATATTTTTTCTATATTTTTTTTCTATATACATTCACATGTTATCGAAGGGATATTAATGGGAAATATTACGTTCTTATCATTTTTCATTAAATGGGGTTTTAAAATTATTTATATTTCATTGATAATGTGAGAATGTGTCAATAAAATTACATTAAATGTAATAGAAAATATCCATTTTTGTAATGGATGCTCTTGAGATCGAATTCTTGAATCAGTTGATGAATCCTTTTTTTAATGTTTTTAGTTATGGATAAAATGTAATATTAAATTAAGGTATTTTAAAAAATTATTTTTGAGTATTGGAACATCATGGATAGTGAGTATAAAATACATGATATAAATCATGAATCTTTAAATTGGAATGATGTTGAAATTTTTTTAAGCTAAATTTTTATGTATTATCTATTCTTCTCTCTTATTTAATGTTTTTATAGTTGTATTTATTCTTAAAAATTACTTCTACTTTTTTGTGTACTTAAAAATTTATTCATCAAGTGTATGACACATACCAATTTTTTAGTTATATTAGGCACTATTTGAAGAAATTTTTTAAAATTTTTTGTTTCATTGACTAGAGTTATGACTTGAGAACATTTGGGTGGAGTTTTTTAAAAAAATATTTAAGATAAGGTATTGTGCAAGTTTGGAACATGGTTATAGAAAACCATATTCCAAAACCTAGGTAACCCTGCAACCCTAGATGGTGAAGGCTGTATAGTTGGTGGATTCTTTAACTAATAGTGCACCCCTGCATAGAAAACCATCTGTGTAATTATTAATTAACAGAAAATTTGGTCTAAAATCCCATGATCCATTGAACACATCCTATTCAACCATGGATCGAGACTATAAATATTCAAAAAATAAAAGAGCATTATGGATGGAATCCATGGTCTTCCTACCCCTGTTACATTAGAATTGAAGACCTAATCAATGGTCCTATATTCTCTCGATAATTGGATCACATATCGATGCCTACCCAATTCATTATTCTCTCTTTACATGATCTTTTGGTTATATTTATCTTATGTTTATTTAGATGTAATCCTTTTGGGTGAGATATAGTTATTGGAAAGTATATCAACATCTATATTGATTTTATCTTGATATACATGATCTTGATTTAGGTAATTAGATATGGAACTTATATCTATGTTGTTTTACGAATAAGATTTTGGGGATTTCTACTGAATGAACGTCCATCAATTAATTGAGGTCGGTAGTCTAAAATCAAGTTCCCATAGTTGTGGAATTGATTCATGTAAAAAATTGTATAATTTCTAGTAGGATTTATATATTTTATTACTATATTAGGTTGATTAGGTTGACCAATTGACTTATTAGATCATTGTTGAAATATATGATTAATTGAAGAATTAATCATGAGACTAAGTGATAGTCCAATTAGGTAAATAATTTTTTAATTTGAATAATATAGTTTTGGGTTTTAATCTGGATAATTAATCCGAGGTGTGATTATGAGATATTGAATTTCTTGATTGAGATACTTAATTTTGAATAAATTATGGTCCTTGCTATTATGATCTAGATAATTAATTGTGGAATTAATAATGAAGTGTTCAGATTAAGAATGAAGTAATTATTTATACCAAATGAATTATGAGTTATGAATTTTTTTGTAGATTTATTAATTCATGAATTAAATAATGGATTTACATACCTAGTTAATTGGATAGTTAATTAATCTTATTAAGGTATTTAACTAATTGATTAATTGGTAATGCAATTGAGGTTAATAACTGTTTATGAATTATGAATTTTTGAAAGAATTGGAGCATGGTAATTCTAAATTGAGAAGTAAAAATTGTATAATGGTCATTTTACATGTTAGTAAAGTAATGATAACATGGTCATTCAAATAAAAATATAAATGGTAAAAAGGTAAAAAAAATATATGGGTAAACGAATGGGAACATGGTCATTTTATTGAAAATTAAGAATGGTAACATGATCATTTTACATATGAATTTTTTATTGGTAACATTGGAATTTATGTGTCAATTTATTATATATTAATAAAGGCACTTTGAGATATGGCCTCACATGAAGACACATTGAACTCTAACATGATTTGAATCAGGTACTAAGATGTCATATCACTTTTGGATACTTTGAGAGCCAGTGCGAGTCAAAGTAGGTATTAATATATGATATTACCTTGGGAACTCTTTGGGCTCTGGCATGAGCCGGATCGAGTATAGAGGTATGAGTATCCCCTAGAACCATGGATTTAATACGATCAAATAATGATTATATGATAATGTGATACCATTTATTTATTCATTTTATCCTATTCTTTATTAAAATTCTTACACTATCATTTAACTAGAATTGTTTTAGACCCTGTCGGTGGTGTAATATTGATTTATACTCACCCTACTGAGGATTCCTTATTAGTACCTGAATATCCGTTATTGTTTCAAGAAATTTTAAGGGAAAGGTACCTGTATTATATTGTTTATTTTGGTACTGAACATGGATAAGAGAAGCATACATGGTATGGGTCCCTCTTGAGAGTAGATGGTATCTTTACATTCAATTTAATTTTAAAAACTTTGACACTTAGTTTGGAATTGAATGTTTCCCTTTATACTATATAATATATTTCATATTTTTTATATATTGTGACATTGGTACTGTTTTTGATTGTATATGTTTCTTTTATTTCTTATGTATTTATTCTGGTGTATTTCTATAATAAAAGAGGGTATATTCTTCCCATGAAATAATTATCGGACCCTTGCTAATATTCGGAAGCCTCAAGTATAATGGGATCTGTTCCTGATGTCATGTTACTGACTAACTCTGACATCATCACATTTCTCCTAGGATGGTACATTACAAAGTGGTATCATAGGTCTATTTTTTATTCCTATTTTCTCGTCTTAATATTTAGGGAGATATAGATAGGAGACTATGAATTGTCCGGGGATTCATAATGAGCTCATGCATGGGTGTTTTAAAACTATATATGGGGGAAAACCTAAGTACTCAATGTGGGGTTGTTTTTTTGTGATTTTTTATTATAATTGAGTATTATTTCACCATTTTCATTCACTTGTGGTGTGATGTGATTATTGTTTCAATGAAACCTTGATTATTGATTAATGGACTAGAATGGAATGTGAATTGAGTTTGTGTGCATCATTCTAAGAGCATAGGGTTATTATGACATGCATATTTTCAGACACTAATGACAAAATGCATTATGGGTAAGTTGTTGAAGAGGAACACTTTCCTATTTTGTGAAATTAATATGAAAAATGGAAACGAACATGAGTTGATAATGATTGTAAAATTGTGCAAAATGAAAATTATTAGGTTTATAAATGAGAAATTTGACTATCATAATATGTTTACACTTGTTAACCAAAACATTAGAGTAGGATGGTTAGGGGTAGTTAGAGCACATCAGTTTTTTACATGTGGTGAGATATAGGGAAAATACATGTTATGACCTACAATGATTTATTCATATTACGTAAATGATATAATGTTTTTTATGAGACATAGGATGTGTGTTTGGAATTTTATGGAATATTACTCTATAGAGCTTATTGAGGGGGAGACTGAGGGTCATGTCCAGGAATCGTCTTCTAGATAAGGAACATGTGGAACCAATTGTGACAACTAAAGAAAAAGGGGAAATATTCTTGGAGAACATTTCTTGATACGTGAAATTCATGGAAAAAGACCCATAAGAAGGTTGTGAAAATAATGATTGCATTGATAATAGAGTTTCAGTTACAAAACCCTCTAACTTTTATTGGATAGGGTAGGCCTGAGGGATCTGAATTCTTGGTTGAGTGCATAGAAACAATACATGTCCATTTGGACACTTAGGTTGAGAGGACGGCCAATCGGGTTGCTCCTATGCTATTGTAATATGTGAACTACTGGTGGGAAATTTAGGCATGAAGTGGAGAAACTAATGATATGTTATGGAATAAAAATTAGAGAGGTTCATGGATAAATTTTATCTAGAGATTATGAGATAAGAAAAAGCTATAGAGTTCATGCATCTTACCTAGTGAAACAGATTTGCGATGGATTATGATGGATGCTTCATAGATCGACAATGCCTTGCTCTAGTGTTTACAGGAGATAAGGTAGCTATAGCGACACTCGTTCCGGAAGAATATACATTTGATATTAAGTCCCAAGTAAATCTGTTTTGATTAAATAAGTTTGATGAGGTGGAGGAATATTCTCACAAATATTAAGGGAACATGATGGAGGATTCCATTACAGGACTAGGAGTTGTTACTGGATGATCCTGTGGTGAGACTTTTGATAGCAGGAAGCATTGTTCTAACATCTTTTGCCTTGGTAGTGGGAAGAAGAGTACTCAGGAAAGAGGGTTGACTAGAAATTACCTTACAAGGGAGATCATTCATCAATGTGGAAGTATGGGATACTATCACCAACAATTTCCCTGACCACTAGTAGAGTTTCGGTCTTGTGGGAAGATGGGACACCTACATATGTTCTTCAAGTCTTATTGATAGACGGGTGAGGAGGGAGAATCTAGGTAGATCCATAGT
This sequence comes from Viscum album, assembly GCA_963277665.1. Taxonomy (NCBI): domain Eukaryota; kingdom Viridiplantae; phylum Streptophyta; class Magnoliopsida; order Santalales; family Viscaceae; genus Viscum; species Viscum album. Next base: position 1,299,568,145 of record OY728130.1, on the reverse strand, counting down.
GTGGGAATGGGGTCTTATACACCATATATTTTTGGAAGAAATATTTCTACTAGAAGGGGTGGTAAAGGTAGTGTATTTAGTGCTCTAGTGATAGATAACCCATATCGATGGAGTAGTGCTACTTAGGGTAGTTAGACATCATCATAGGGGAGAGGGGAAATATATTTACATGATGTGCAGCCTACACTTGTGGAGAGCTAGGATGGTCCATTGACAATGAGATGTAATATTATATTATATTCTACTATAGATGGTTATTTATTTGATATTGGTGCCTCTCATTCCTTTATATCCACAAAATATGTTAATGGTTTGAGCCTGGATATGGATTTCATGATTGGAGTAATGAATATCGATACACTGTTTGGAAAATGATCTAGACACATCTATCTATGAAAGGGATGTTCACTGAGGATCATGGAATATCATTTTCTATGGGGGTATTTATAATCTTAATATGATAGGGATTGACCTGATTATAGGTATGGAATGGATAGTCGCATATTGTGACCAAATAAAATGTTACCCTAGTATTGTTACATTTACATCTCCTAAGGGTGACCAGTACATTCACCGTAGAGATTGGGAGGTCTAGGTAGGCTGGGTAGGACCAATTAACATGAATCTAGGAGAGATCACACCCTCTGTATCTAGCCTATTTATGGATGATGGGGTGTTAGGAAATATTACCTTCTTTCTGTAGTAGAACCTTTTTAGGGTATCTATCCTAAAATAATCTTAAGGCTACCTCTAGGGAGATATATGGAATTCTCTAGTGAGTTCATATTGGGGGATGGGAAAGTACCTATTACACCATACAGAATAGTAAAAACTAAGATTCTAGAGATCAAGACTCAGTTGGTGGAGTTAGAGCATAAGGGATTTACCCATCCAAGTACGTCACCATGTGAATCCCTAGTAATGTTCAAAATGAAATTGGATGAGAGTTTACCTTTAGGTGTTGATCACCAGAAGTTAAAAAAATTATTCTGAGTTATTGATATCCTCATCCAAATATTGATGATCTGATTAAGATGTTTAAGGGTGATGATGTTATCTCAAAGATCTATTTGAGATTATAGTATCATCAATTGAAATTGTGTTCTTTAGATATACAGAGGACTAGTCTCAACAAGACATATGACCTTTATGTGTTTCTTTAATGTTTATGGGGGTGAAAAATTCACAAATAGTGTTAATGGATTTGAGGAATAATATCTTTCATATGTATTTAGATTACATTTTGGTGTTGTTTGTCCACAACATCTTGATGTGATCCAAGAATCAGGAAAATCATGTTAAACAACTTTTAATCATCCATGGTACACTAAGAGAGCATCCACTATACACCAAGCCTTAAAAGTGTTAGTTTTAGTTTGATTGGTTACACTTCTTGGGACACATCATCTCAAAGGAAGGTGTGTTAGTGGACCCAAAGAAGGTTCATACAGTGGTTACTTGGGATCATAGGAAGATTTTTTTTGATATCTGAATCATTTGGAATTAGATCGATATTACAAAAGATTTATACAATATATTTACCATTTGAAAAATTCCACTTTGGGGATTTAACAATAAGGATATTATGTTTGTGTGGATGAAATCATGTGATAATTCTTCATAGAAATTAATGATGTGTTTTAAAATGGGACCAGTTTTGATCCTACTTTAGTAATGTGAGGAGTACATGGTGTTTTGTGACGCTTCTAGGATTGGTCTCAGAGTTGTGATGATGAATGGGGATCAATTCATGGAGTATGGTTATCTTATGTTCACAACACATGAACATAACTTTCTTAATCACTAACATTAGTTAGCATTAGTTTTTTATTCTATTATGTGTATTTGAAACTAATTTTTTGGGGAAATGTTTTATTTTATACCGATAACAATATCATATAGTATATCTTTTCAAAAAATGATTTGAATCTTTAGTTGTTGTTATGGATGGTGCATATGAATTGATTTGGTTTTGAACATCCATATATGCTCAGGGAAGAATATATGGTGGATGATGCCTTGAACAATAAAATTCAGACTCAGATGGTTCATGAGTATAGTTAAAAGTGGTATATGATGAGTTTTCTGACTGAAATGCATGTGGTGGTTTAGGGGGGTCATGAAAGTCAGTTTTCATTTCATTGCAGTGGAGTCTACTCTTTTGAGACTGATCACAAATTGAAAATATGAGGATTTGGAGTGCTTAACCTTGAGAGAGTTATTTTATGGAAGTGAGACATCTTCATATTTGTTGATTGATAAATATTAGATCATCTATGAGAAGAATATAGTTATTGTTTCTATGTGTGTATTAGTCATTTTAATGTGATAATTTCATTCCTCGAAGTTGGTGGTGCATCTAGGGGTGACCAAAATGTAACATGACCTAAAATGATAGTTTTGGTGGCCCAGAATGAAAAATGAGATAACAAGGATTATGAAAAGATGCTCTATTTATTATTTGGTAAAGGAAAACCATTAATGACCTAGAGGTTTACTATAATTGTTTCCTATTATGGAACAGAACTAGTATTATGTGACAATGGATTTTGTGGTGGTTCTTCCAAAAATAGTTAAGATTAGGGATTCCAATTGGGTCGATATGGATCAACTGAAAAATGAAACACTTTTATTTCAAATAAGGGAAGAAGTATAGAAGAGCAGTTGGGAGAACAATTTGTTTGGGAAATAGTTCATCTATATGGGGTGCCACTAAGTATAGTTTCATGTAGTGATTCACAATTTACACCACTCTTCTAGAATGGCTTGTAGAAACAACTCTGTTTAAAGGATTTATAGAGTGCGGATTTCCACCAACATACAGATGGGAAGTAAGAGCGTACTATATATGTTCTTGAGGATATTCTAAGGGAATGTCTGCCTGATTTTGTTGCGTCTTGGGAGACACACATGGTTTTAATAGAGTTATATATTTATAATAGTTATCAAGAAACATTACAGATTGAAAAATACAAGGACACTATTTTAGTCCATTAGATCAATGCAAAGCTAGATGGAAGTATGTGACTTAGATTTTTTGGGATATATCATATTGGTGGAGACATCGGAGAAGGTGCAGTTGATTAGAAAATGTATGGCTATGGCTCAGATTAGGTATAAATCATATAATGATAGGAAATGTTGACCACAAGAGATTACACATGGTGATCATGTGTTCATTTCGGTTTCACCTAGGATGGGTCACCGAAATATTTTGAAGAAGGGAAAGTTATGTCCCTGGATTTTTGTACTATTTGAGGTAGTAGAGAGAATCATTCTAGTGGTGTAGAAATTGGATATTCCACAAAAATATAGTTCGATGCAAGATTCCTTAAATGTTTCACAACTAGGGATGTATCACACTGAATACTTTCATATGATCTATATAGAAGAGGTTTACCTGAATATATATGACTCTTTTTAAGAACATCTCATATGTGTGCTGGATCATAGTGAGATTGTGTTTTGTGGGAAATATTGTGCTGATATTTTATGTGTTATGGAAGCATAGAAGGGTGGAAAGGGAATCTTTGGAATGGGAAGAAATTATGAGGGATCAATAGACTGATATTTTTGGATCAAAATCTTAGAATAAAATAACGGTACATCTTAAGGTTGAGCTGTTATAAGATTGGGAGATTGTATGATCCTGAACTTTTATAGAGTTATCTCAGGCACCATTTTAGGTAATTTTTTGTTTTCTAAATACCTTTGATTAGAGTTATTACATAGGGTGTGTTTGGGTGGAGTTTTATTATAAGAATTTATAGAAATGGGTAATGCATGGCTAGAGAATAGTAAGAGAAAACCATGCACCAAAAGCAAGATAATTGTACGACCTGGATAGTGAGGGTCACACTATTGGCGCACAGTTTACCCAACCAAGCAACCATGCCTGTAAAACCATTTTTATGGTTTTAATAACCCAAATATTAGTTTTAGAGTCACCTGAACACTCGAAACACCTCATATTCCACCTCATATTGGGACATAATTGTTATTGGATGATTGTAGAGATTTCTAGAGGTGTTATAAGGATGTACGACATCTATTCATCATGACTCAAAAACCTAATCTAATATCATCTCTTCTCTAAGTATGTGGATATCTTCTTCAATTCCTATCCCATTCATTATTCTATCATTCCTTGATTGTTTCATATAATTTATCCACTATTTTATTAGATATACATATTTTGGTCAGATATAGATCTAGGAATGGAGATTTAGATATATATTGTTTAGATATTGATAACCTTGATCTTTGATTAGGGATTTAGATCATGAACTTAGATCTTTTTCATTGTGCTACAAGATTTTGGGGACTTCTACTGAAGAAACATCAATCAACAAATTGAGGTAGGTGATCTAAAATATAATTCACATATTCATGGATTTGAATCATGTATGAAACGTTTTAGAAATGATAGAATTATTTAGGAATTGAATTCCTAAATTATGTTAATTATATTGACCAAAAGATTTATCAAGTCATTATTGAAATATATGATTAAATAAGGAATTAATCATGATACTGTGGGGTAGTGCTATTTGATAATTAATTTGGAAAATTTATTATGAGAGTTAGGGGTTGTAATCTAGATAATTAATCAGGGGTTTAATTATAAGATATTGAATTTTCTGGATTGAAAAAAATAATCATGAATTAAAAATGTGTCTTGATATTATAATCTAGATAATTAATTTTGAAATTCATTATGAAGATTTTTCATTTAGAATGAGTGAATTAATAATTGAAAATTAATTATGGTATATGAATTTATATTATTTATTAATTAAATGATGAATTAATTAATTAGTTGTAATACCTAATTAATTGGATAGTTAATCAAGGATATTGAAGTATTTTACAAGTTGTGGAATTATTAATGGAATCAGGGTGAATAATTAATTATGAAATAAATATTTTGGAAAGAATTAGTAAATGGTCATTTTAAATTTAGATGTAAAAATGGAAACATGGCCGTTGTACTTGTGAGTAAATAGATGAGAACATGGTCGTTCATAAAATATGTATAAATGGTAAAATGGTCAATGTAATTATGGGAAATGAAATGGGAACATGGTCATTATAATGAGAAGGTGTAATGGAAACATGTTGATATTAATTATGATTTTTTTTGGTAACATTGTAATTTATGTGTGAATTTAAGGAATAGAAATAAAGGATCTCTGAGATATGGCCTCACATGATTAAAATTAGTACATCAGCATGAGTAAAATCAGGCAATGAGATGTCATATCACCTTGGAATACTTTGAGCATCTACATGATTTTAAGAAGGTATTATGATTTGATATTACCTTGGGAACACTTCTAGATCGAGAATAATTAAAAGTAAGTAAAAAGTTATGGGTATCCAAAGAAATCCTGGAGTAAATTTTATTAAATAAATAATAAGTGATAATGTAAGAATAATATTTTTATGAATTGCCTCATTTTATTAATAGAAATTATTTCAATATCTCTTGACTAGAATTGTTTTACACACCATTGGCGGTGTCCTACTGAGTCGTAGACACACCCTACTTAGGATGCCTGATCGGTGCCTGAATCGACTTTATTATTGTAGTAATATTAAGGGAAAGTGCCCAATATTAGATTGCGTATTTGAGGATGGAATATGGATGATGGATCCAGAAATTGTTTGGTACCCTCTTGATAGTCATTTTTTTATTTAAATTTAGTTGAATTTTATACACTTTGAAACTTAATTTGGCATGGCATGTTACCCTTTTAGCTGAGTATTGTATTTAGGATTTTGGTTCTCTTATGAAATTGGTAATGTTTAAAACTATATATGTTTCCACCATTACAAATGTACTTCCACTAGAGTTTTTATTTGATAAAATGCTATTTAGTCTTTGCTAGGAAATCGTACCAGACCCTTGCCACTAGTAGGCATCCTGAAGTGTACATAGATGTTCACCTAACGTCATTTGATTGACCAGCTTGGTGCACCGTCTCATGGCTCCCGGGAAGTGACATTACATCAAGGATCTAAAAACTATTGAGAGTAAAATTGGAACCCACATTGATTATTTTCATGAATTTATCATGTATGGCCATGAACATGTAAATGAGATGTTCGATATATTAATAAAGATCATTAATAGCATGGATACACATTGTGAAATCATAAATATTGAAGTACTATTTGAATTAACAAATTATTTTGTACCAACTAAGTTTCATTAAATGAAATTATCCATTTATGAAAGAAATTATTTTACAATGTACTCTCTAGATAGGATAATTTGATCCATATTAAAATAGGAATATGAGTTGAAGAAAAAGTATTATGATCCATCTGAAAAAAGAGAGGGAGATTATTTTAGATCAAAATAATCATCTTATAACTATTATAATTCTAATATTTCATCCTAATATTCATATATATCAAAGAGAGTTGATGAACAATTTCATGTTACAAAATTCATTAATGTTTCCACAAAGAAAAATGATACCACTAATAAAAATTAAGGGAAAGAAAATAGATAAAAGAGCCATTTCGAAATAAATGACAAGAAATGAAAATACATTATTATTTATTATAAATTTAGGAATTATTTCCCTAACAAATATAAGGGTAAAAATAATAAATAATAAAGAAATTTCTATAAGTGAAAAAATGAGATCAATTTTTTTACCACATTGGTTGGAGAAGTACTAATGAATTTTACTCGAGTAATAAGTAATGATGTGAAAATGTGACTAGATTCCACTCTATAATTTAAAAATATCTCTATATATTTGATCATTCTGATCATATAAAAATTCTCACTAGTTTTCATTTAATGAAAAGAATAAAATAAGGTCAGTATTTTTCTAATTATCATAATTATTATAAATACACTTTTAGTTATAATCATTAAAATTAAAAAAGATAAATAATACAGTTGTTTATGAGTATAATGTGATGTGTAAATGTGAATGATTGCGAAAAAGTATTAAATTTGGAAAAAATAATATAAAAAGTTTTCTAATAAAATATAAAATATTATTTTGGAAAATGAAAAAGTAAAGATTTATATTCATTGAATATACAAAGTAAAGGGTAAAATAAATATTATGAAAAATTAAATTTTTAATGTTGAAAAGGAAAATCATGTTTTGAGAAATTACATTTAATAAATAAATTTATAAATGTGGTTTTGTTCTTCATCATCAAAACCGAATAATATTAAAATCACTTTTGTTAAGTGTTCTATATGGAATATTTAGAGAGTCACATGTTTTAAATTCCATCAACTAGGAATGTATGAAATTATTTTTTCACTCACGTTCCCTCAATCACTTGGTATTATTAGAGTTTCAATATATAAAGATTTATCTTCTCATGCACCATATAATAAACATTACAATTCCTCCAGGGTATCAAAAAATATAAAAACTAACACAACTAGACTAAGAATAGAATTTGTAATATATATATATATATATATAAATATATATTGTAGGACTCTACCGATTTGGAATTGTAATTTAATTAAATGGTGGAAACTCTTGAAATAAAGTTTCATTTTTTTGAGGTATGAATGGAGGTTAAAATTATATATACATGAACTAAAAATATTATGTTGGGGAATCTATTCTTTATCATAATTTTATTCCTTTTAGAGTGATCATTACCATTTATTTATTTTTTCAATTATTTGATTTATAGTTATTTCATTCCACATATTTTTATGGGGATTTTATTATTTTAGTATCAATATAATTAAAAATAAAAAAATCAATATTATTTTTTATTAATTATATAGAGTAGTAGTGAATAATTTCTTGTGAGACTACCTGTTTAAAATGATTTAGCAATTATGTATATCATTATTTATAAAAGGGTGTAATTTTTTTCATTTTCAGCTTCTTAATTACAAAATATTGTGTGAATTTTTTTATGAATCTACATGCATGTATTTATATATTTTATATTAAATTTAATATTAATGTTTTATTTTTTTTCAAATATTTCAAAACCCTCTAATTATTTCATGTGAATATTATTTATTACTAGGTCACTATATTTTTATCATGCGTCATAGTGATGAGATATTTGTAAAACCAATTTCTCATGAAATTGAAAATGTTTACCAAAATTTTATTCAACTATGAAGAATTATAATTAAATATCTAAGATGTTATAATTTTATCCTGAGCACGTTTCATTATTTTAGTTTCATTAAAATATTATATCTATAGTTTTTTAATGATTTAATTAGTTATTATATTATAAATTTTGTGATATGTATCGTAATCATACGAGATATTTTAAGTTGAATTTATTTTTTTAAAATTTTATTAGGACAAATAATTTTTTGAATTTATTGTTTAGTTGATCTAAAAATACAATACAAATATATCAATAAATATTGAGGGTTTACATTTATTATATGTTTTTACTTAGGTTTTTTGTTTGTAACATAAGTGATTTTCATCAGAATCATACAATGTTTTTGGGGTATAATTAGAATAAGATTTTATAAAACTCATCAAACTACATAAAATTCTTATAATGTTTATCAAATACAACAAAATATTAATTCATTTATTGAAAATTTTCAAAAAACATATCTATAGATTTTATTTTTTATATTTAAATGTTTTTTGTTGATATGTCATGATATAAAAGTAATATTTATATGTTATTTGATAAATTGAATATATAAATAAATTATATACATTTATGTGTTATCTTACATTATCTAATTATGATGTTTATATAGGTTAAAAATTAGATTAATTCTATATTGATAAGATGTAATTTTCTTTAATTAATAATTATCAGCCTACCATGATTTTATTTTTGTTATAGTGGTGCATCTTATATACCAACCATGGGTTGATGGTTTCATTGACCATGAGGAATCCTACCCAATATATAATGGATTCAAAGATATCTATGTATATTAAATATAACACATAAGATTGTCTATTCAAGTTACTATAACATGTAATGGACTTGATGTTTGTTGTATGATACATGGATTTCTCATTCTAGGTATTATAATGTTTCATAGTATCATAGTTTTATAATATATAGGTTCTCAAACCAAGGTTATGACTCATCTACCCCATGCACCGTAATGATATTCCACCACTGCGTCACCCTCTAAAACTCATTTATTCGCATTCCACATGATAATCTATCACGAGAATCACATTTGACATACTAAACCTATAATAAATGATTTCATAACGTTACATGTGTATTTTATTCTAACCTACCTTAAATAGGTATTAATTTTTTTGGTTTATATAGAACTATACTTTATAGGTACTAGGTAGAAACACTAATAAATTCCACATTATTGGTGACATAAAAATAGATGATATAGGTTTTCATTTATAAATGATGAAATTTATAAAGGTATATATTTATAACGTGTTTTAAATATAACTCTCTGGACCAAGACTTATTACATTACGTAATCTTTATTTTAGTCATTAACTCACTTCCATTAACATTGAGGTCATTTAAAGTTTATAGTTTTAGAGAATTGGGATATAATTGATACATAACATTCCACATTAATATATAGAAGATACCTCAATATTATAACAACCCATACTTTACATACATTGTTATTACTTCAGAATTGAAGCACACTTATTACAACATATAACAAAACCAAGAAAGGACCGTATAGGTATAGTGTCTTTAGAAACAGGGAAACATAAACAACTGGTTCATAAAGCATCTACTTTTCCTCCCATTTATTTCATCATATCTAGAGTCCCTTTTTTGGCATATCCTACTTAATAACCTTCTTCCTGACCTGGGGAAATAAAACATACAAAAGGGTGAGCTCAAATGCTGAGTAAGGGTAACAAAAGAAATATCAATCACATCATATACATAAGAACATAACTTTTGGAAATCTTAACCTGCAAAAGAGATCATAATATCATAACATGGGATAAATCATAGAAGTGAAATGTAATCCCAATAATCATAACTTAAAACATGATACTTTGTGGCATACACATATAATCATAGAGAATCATTTCTTATTAGTCAAGACTCATTGGCATGACTATCTTAGTGGACAAAGTCCATTTCTGAACCGAGTCACCCTCGTTTCAGTCATGTTTCACTGAACCGGTATAACCTACCATTTCAGCCATTTCTATATCATGAGATTTAAAATCTTTACCCAATGCATTGGAGGGAGATATAGGTCCCAGCCATCTCATAATGATACTATTCTTATGTGTGCCACAAAATCTTAAATCATACATCATTGCATAACCCATGTAATAAAAAAGGGAATCTTAAACATCTTGACATCATCAAACAATTCATATAAGATAAAGGAATTCATAAAAATAATTCCATCACAACATAATCAAATCAATTTATAAATAGGGATAGAAACATAACCCTTTATTATCTTAGATGGAAAATAATTTTGATAAAACACATGAACTCAATTCTTGAGGAAAATATCCTTTCTACTTCAAAAATATTTTCCTTTCTTAACATGTCATACAATTTTAAACTAAAAGAAGTTGATTAAAAATAATCCTGAAAACTTTTAAAGTAAACTTCTTGGAAATAATGTTTTAAAAATCCATTCATTCTGTATATGTTAAAAAAACATTCTTCTCACACCTTTTTCGGAAAAGTCAAAAAGTACCTCGTACGAAAAACGACAAAATATTCCTTTCATATCCTTTACTAAAAACTCACCGAAGGGTAAAATTGGATTTAAAAAATTGTAGGTGGATGGGAATAATATTAAATATTGATGAAACATGGATGTGGATGATAAAATACACCCTAGTAAATACCAAAGTATAAACAATCTCGGATAAAAATGAGATTGTGGTATTTCCCTTACCTTTGGTCCGATATGCTTTGTACGTGTCCGAACCTCCTGTATAATGATTTAAATAATGTTATTGACTTATTAAATAATCATACATATTTTTATGATATCATATATGGTCATATTCTTAGCTTATTATTAGTAATATTTCATTACTACTTGTTATTCGGGTGTTTATTACTTTTTGTTCTTATGCGTGTTTTGTCGAATAAATTATTATTATTCTCTTTAGGTTATAGATAAATAATTTCCATAATGGTATCAGTGTAATATATATCATATTAATTAATTCAATTCATTTATATAATCATTATGAAATAAATATCATGTAGAACGAGTCGTATCACTTCGTGGAGACGGTATTCCGTACGTACGCACGAGTGATGATATCGTTCCTATGATCGTGGAATTGTATTGGAGTGTATGTATAGTATTTCAGAATCAATATCACTTTATAATAGTCATATATAGTCATTATTTACAACATTATACCCATCCAAGTAAGGTGGTGGTGGAAAATAGATTACACCATGGTGTGGAGACAGTATTTCGTACGTACGCACGCGCGGTGATTTCTTTTTCCATAGGATGGATAGATGGTGAAATAGGGTTGTTTCATACTTATAATAACATATCAGTATATGAGTGATAATGATGTTATTACTTCACAATGAAAGAACTAAAGAAGAAGAAGTGGAAGAAGAAATAAAGATGAAAGAATCGGTAACGGACATTACCTCTTTTTTGAAGTGCTTCTTTGAGACCTCCTTTTAGGGCACTAAAATAGGTCTTTTAAGAAGAACAGAACCTATAGGATGTTTCTAGGGAAGTGGAGAGAAGAAATTGGTAGGGGTTTTCCGAGCTTGAAGGCTCAAAGTGGTGTGAGGAAGAGGGGGAGGAGGTGCCCTTTTATAAGGGAGGAGAGGGGCACCTTTGGAATAACTAAAAATATTATTTTATTATAAATTCAAGTTCGGTTTTAAATAGCTCCAAATTGAGTTATTTCTAAGATAAGGTGGTGATGGGTCGAAATACTTTCATCCAATAGAATTTAGACAAGTTTAGGTCATTATATTAAACTTATCGTTTAGTTTTAACTCTTAGTTAATTAGATTGACATTTACCATGTCACTTTGTATTTTTATATTATATAGTCAATAAATATACTCTATACATCCAAGAGACCCCCAAGTTGTGTTTTATTAATATATATAACCTTATCTAAGTCATTTGGACGAACCTTAGAATTTTAGGAATAAAATAACAACTAATAATATAATATTTGTTTTAAAAACTATTTTATGTCAATTTTGACACTATTCAATAGTTGATTTTTTTGAAACTCATAACAGAATGATTACGTCGACAAAAGTTAATTAAATCCATCCTAACATGTCATATTAACCATGAAAATTAGTTTAATTCATTAAAAGTCTCAAATTATAATTATTTAGGTATTTATAATATCAATTATTCTAATTTTTCACTATTATGGTAATTACTGCATCATCATTGTGTCATAAATAAATTAAATTATATAATGTCTAAAAATTAAAAATAAAATATCATTATGTAGGGAATAGTTTTATCTTTCTAATGAATATTTATAGTCGAATTTATCTTATGTATAACCTTATATTAAAAATGATTTAGTTATTAAACTTTGATTTTAACTATTTTAACCCTTCTTTAAATAAATTAATAATAAATGTCCTAATCTAATCCAAGTGGGCCTAAATGGTCATATTTTATTCCTAAGGTTGTTTTTGGTCGAATTACACTTATCCAATAGAATTAGGACATGTGTTAGGGTAATAATAATATCATTTTTACCCTTAATTACCCTATTTACTTTTAACCATGGTAAAAAAAAGTAAAAATTTACTACTCACCAAAAAAAATTATTTTCATCTCATTGAACCACATTTTACTTACTGACATCAACTGTGTCTCTCAGATTTTCGAAATTCCACTCACAGAAGCAGTAAAAGTAAGTTTTATGAAAAATTCAGTTTTTTTAACAGCCACTTAGTGGTTTCACTATTCATCAAAAATTGAAAGTTTTCAGAAAAATACCAAAATTTCACCTGAGGATAATTTCGATATTCCGAAACCAAAAATGAAGTCCATTTTGAAAAATAAAATTTATAAAATTTCAAAAAGAGGTTATTACTATTCATAACGGCTAGTTTTAATAATATTTTAATAGCATATCATTGTTTAGTGAAACTCAGTATTGCGTATGACGCAAGCTATCAATAAAGGTCACGATTTCGTGTAAAGCAATCCAAGCAAGTGTTTTGTGTAGAAAAATATTCCTTTGATGATTTATATAACATAAAAGTCTCGGGTGTTACATTCTACCCCCCTTAAAAAGAATTTCGCCCTCGAAATTCGTCACTTTGTAACAAACAAATGAGGATACCTCTCCCTCATCATATCCTCAAGATCCCATGTAGCTTCTTCTAATTGGTGGTTCCTCCATAAAACATTCACCAATCGAGTGGTCTTGCTTCGTAGGACTTTTTTGCTACGATCCAGAATCTCTATCGGTTGTTCATCATAAGAAAGATCGTGCTCCAGCGGTATAACTTCTGAGCTGAGTACATGTGAAGGATCGGGTATGTACTTTCTCAGGAGAGATACATGGAACACATCGTGAACATGAGAGAGATTCAGTGGAATCGCCAATCGGTAAGCTACCTTTCCAACACGATCCATTATTTCTAAAGGACCGATATATCTAGGGCTCGACTTCCCCTTCTTTCCAAATCTCATAACCCTCTTCCAGGGAGATATTCGTAAGAACACTTTATCACCCACTTCAAACTCTAGGTCTTTTCTTCGGTTGTCGGAATAACTTTTATGTTGTCTTTGAGCTACACTTATGTGTTGTTGAATAGATCTGACCTTTTCTGCCATTTCATCAACGAGATCAGATCCTAATAGCATTCTTTCCCCAACTTCATCCCAGCAAGTTGGAGTCCTTCATTTCTTTCCATAGAGAGCTTCATAAGGAGCCATCTGAATACTGGTTTGAAAGATATTATTATAAGAAAATTCCATCAAAGGTAGGTGTTTATCCCAACCACCTTTGAAATCCATAGAGCAAGCTCTCAACATATCTTCTAGAGTTTGAATTGTTCTCTCAGACTGACCGTCTATCTGAGGATGATAAGCAGTGCTGAAACTCAACTCTGTATCCAGAGTATGCTGAAGAGTTCGCCAGAACTTCGAGGAAAATCTCGGATCCCGATCAGATATAATAGAAAGTGGTACTCCATGAAATCTTACCACTTCCATTACATATATCCTGGAAAGATGATCCAGAGAGAAATCCTCTCTAATAACAATGATGTGTGCAGACTTTGTAAGACGATCAACTATGACCCAGATAGCATTATTGCCTTTGGATGTTTTCGGAAGTCCTGTGACAAAGTCCATAGTAATTTTTTCCCATTTCCATTCGGGTATGGGTAATGGTTGTAACATCCCCTTAGACATCCGTCTCCCAGCTTTAACTTGTTGACAAACCAAGCATCGAGAGACATATTTAGCAACATCTCTTTTCATGCCATCCCACAAGAAGTACTCTTTCAGGTCCCTATACATCTTCGTGCTTCCAGGATGAATAGAGAATGAAGAACTATGAGCCTCATCCAGCAGCTCCTTCTTTAATTAAACGAATGGGAGGAACACAATCCTGATTCCTGAACTTTATTATCCCATCACAATCAAGGTTGAATTCAGGAACATTTCTCACCTTCTTTTGTAACTCGACATCTTCTTTCTATGCCTCTTTAATCTTCACATGTATAGATGGTTGAACATTCATTTGAGATAGATATGATATTTCCCCTTCAATTATAATTCCAAGATCCATTCTTTGTAAATCCATAAATATTGGATCTTTTGTGATCCTCATCATGGATAAACTGGCATGGTCTTGTCGACTTAATGCATCTGCCACCTTGTTTGCTTTCCCAGCGTGATAATGGATTGAGCAGTCGTAATCCTTAATCATCTCCAACCATCTTCTTTGGCGCATATTCAGCTCCTTTTGTGTGAAAATATACTTTAAACTTTTATGATCAGTATAAATATCACACCTTTCACCATAAAGGTAATGCCTCTAAATCATTAATGCAAATATTACCGCAGCTAACTCCAAATCATGAGTTGGGTAATTTTGCTCATGTATTTTCAACTGTCGTGAGGCATAATCTATCACCATATCATTTTTCATAAGAACACACCCCAATCCCTTCTTGGATGCATCACTATAGATCACAAACCTTTCTCCACTACAAGGCAGTGTGAGCACAGGTGCACTGGATAACCTTCTTTTCAACTCCTTGAAATTCTCTTCACATTCCTCCGTCCAAACATACTTAACTCCTTTCCGAGTCAACTTGGTGAGTGGATTAGATAATCGTGAAAAATATTTCACAAAACGTCGATAATATCCATCCAAACCAAGAAAACTTCGGATCTCGGTTACTGTTGTTGGTCTCAACCATCTTTCGAACCTCTGTTTTTGCTAGATCCACAGATATCCCCTCTTTTGAGATTATGTGACCCAAAAATGCAACTTTTTGAAGCCAAAATTCACACTTGGTAAATTTGGCATAAAGATTCTCCTTTATCAGGTTCTTCAATACAATTCTCAAGTGATCTTCATGTTCTTCCTTTCTCTTTGAATAGACAAGAATATCGTCTATAAAGACTACCACAAACTGATCAAGATAGTCTCCAAAGACTCTATTCATCAGATCCATGAAGATAACAGGGGCATTAGTAAGACCAAATGGCATTACTATAAATTCATAGTGTCCATACCTTGTACGGAAAGCCATATTTGGTATATCCTCCCTTTTGACCCTTAATTGATGATACCCTGAACGAAGATCAATCTTGGAAAAGTATTGAGCTCCACGTAGTTGGTCAATTAGGTCATCAATGCGTGGGAGAGGATATTTGTTCTTGATAGTGATCTTGTTAAGTTCTTGATAATCAATGCAGAGTCTCATTGATCCATCTTTATTCTTAACAAACAGAACAGGTGCTCCCCAAGGTGACGCACTAGGGTGTATAAACCCCTTATCTTGATTCTCTTGGAGTTGCTTCTTCAATTCCTGCAACTCAATTGGGGCCATTCTATAAGTTGTCCTTGAAATAGGCAAAGCACCCGGTACGAGTTATATTGAAAACTCAACTTCACGATTCGGTGGAAGACCTGGTAATTCCTCAGGAAATATATCATCAAACTCCCATACAATGGGCATATTCTTAATCGTGAGTTTCTCACCAACCATTTGAGATAAATAACCTTCATTTAGTGGAATCAATACCAATAAAATGGAAGAAATTTCCACTGGAAGGTTATGTTCATCCTTGCATCGATAGATGATCATAAATTGATCTGGAATATGAAATGTGACTTCCCTTCTTTGGCAATTGATATAATCTCCATGTAGAGAAAGCCAATCCATGCCAAGAATCACATAAAATTCCACTATAGGAAGGATCACAAGATTTGCAGGAAGCACTTTTTCACAAACTTCAATCGGAGAAGAATTATCAACTTTTGATGCGACTGTTGTGCCATTAGGTGTTGTCAAAGCTAACTCAACATCTAATTGTTGAGGTAATACAGTGATACCCTTAAAAAATTCTTCAGAAATAAAGGAGTGGGTGGATCCAGAATCAAATAAATCATTTTCTACTTTAGAGTGGATGATAAGTGTACCTTTCACCACATCATTATCGTACTCCACATTGATGATAGAAATTTCATGTGACTTTCCTTTGTCTTTAGCCTTAAGAGTTTGTTGACATCGACCATCATCATCAACCCTTGGATTAGGGCATTTATTGGCATAATGTCCCATCTCCTTGAACTTGAAACATTGAAGTGTAGTAGGTTCATTCTGTGTATCCCTTCATTTGTTTGCATCATTAGACATCTTCTTCCCATCATCGCGGCATTCAAATGCCTGATGACCTTCCTTTCCACATTTTAAACATTTACTTGTCCCTTTAAGACAACTACCTCCAGGTTTCTTTCCACACGTTGAGAATACGGGAAAGCACATCTTCTTTTCAGTGTGCTCTTTATATTTTCCATTGAATTCCATTTTCCTCTTCTTATCAAACCCATATGACTGATGGGTTACTCCAATCTCCATCTCAACTTTGAGAGCACATCGATCGATTTCCTCATAGCTATTGAAGTCCCTTATGGCTAAGGCCCTTCGAAGACATGGTTTTAAGCCACTAAAGAATCGATCGATCTTACTCTCAGGTTGGATAATAATACCAGAAGCGTACCTTGCATGTCTTGTAAAATTTTCTTCAAAGGTACCAACAGATTCATCATCCTTTTGCTTCAGTTCAAGAAACTCTTTCTCTATCTTTGTTTGGAGAATACGAGGGAAGTACTTATTGAAAAATAAGTTCTTGAACTCGTCCCATTCCATGGACTCAATTTCATCCCTCTGCCTCGTATTCTTAATAAGATTCCTCCATTGATCAACATCACCTTCCAAATGATACACTGATAAGATGAATTTATCATGATCAGAACATTGAAGAAATGAAAATATCTTTTCAGTAGTAATAATCCATTTTTCAGCAACTAATGGATCAGTAGACCCACTGAATTAAGGTGGATGCTGTCTCATGAAGGATTCAACAGAATGTTTCTCCTTCCTTTTCTTGTTTGGAAGTCCTGCATGATTCATAGCTTGAGAAAGTTGGGTGAGCATGGCTACAAGATTTTGTATACCAGCTCCCATAACGTTTGGTTGCTCAGGGGGAAAATCATTGCATTGCCCGTCACATTCCGCATTAACACGGTTCCTTCGGGTTCCAGCCATTCACTAAAACCAAGAAGAATAGTGTGAGAAACACTAATTATAATAAGAAAACCACATAATCAAGAATAAAATTTCACACTTAAGGTCTTATCCTAGTTTATTCATGGCCATTTGTAAAACACTAAGATTGTGTTCTATGCTTAGACTTATCCTTAGGGTTCTTACTAAGGCTTTCACATCCTAGTTTCCAAAGGTTGATTATACCTTTCCTCTGATACCAACTATAACGAGCCATACTTTACATACATTGTTATTACTTCAGAATTGAAGCACACTTATTACAACATATAACAAAACCAAGAAAGGACCGTATAGTTGTAGTGTCTTTAGAAACTGGGAAACATAAACAACTGGTTCATAAAGAATCTACTTTTCCTCCCATTTATTTTATCATATATAGAGTCCCTTTTTGGCATATTCTACTTAATAACATTATTCCTGACCTGGGGAAATAAAACATACAAAAGAGTGAGCTCAAATTCTCAGTAAGGGTAACAAAAGAAATATAAATCACACCATATACATAAGAACATAACTTTTTGAAATCTTAACCTGCAAAAGAGATCATAATATCATAACATGAGATAAATCATAGAAGTGAAATGTAATCCCAATAATCATAACTTAAAACATAAAACTTTGTGGCATGGACACAAAATCATAGAGAATCATTTCTTATTAGTCAAGACTCAATTCCATGACTATCTTTGTGGACAGAGTCCAGTTCTGAACTGAGTCACCCTCATTTCAGTCCTGTTTCACTGAACCGATATAACCTACCATTTCAGCCATTTCTATCTCATGAGATATAAAATATTTACCAAAAGCATTGGAGGGAGATATAGGTCCCACCCATCACTTAATGATACCATTCTTATGTGTGCCACAAAATCTTAAATCATACATCATTGCATAACCCATGTAATAAAAATGGGAATCTTAAACATCGTGACATCATCAAACAATTCATATAAGATAAAGGAATTCATAAAAATAATTCCATCACAACATAATCAAATCAATGTATAAATCGGGATAGAAACAGAACCCTTTATTATCTTAGATGGAAAATAATTTTGATAAAACACTTGAACTCCATTCTTGAGGAAAATATCCTTTCTACTTCAAAAACATTTTCCTTTCAAAACATGTCATACAATTTTAAACTAAAAGAAGTTGATTAAAAATAAACTTGAAAAATTGTAAAGTAAGATTCTTGGAAATAATGTTTTAAAAATCTATTCATTCCGTATAAGTTAAAAAAACATTCTTCTCATACCATTGTCGGAAAAGTCAAAAAGTACCTCGTACGAAAAACGACAAAAGATTCCTTTCATATCCTTTACTAAAAACTCACCGAAGGGTAAACATGGATTTAAACAATTGTAGGTGGATGGAAATAATATTACATATTGATGAAACATGGATGTGGATGATAAAATACACCCCAGTAAATACCAAAGTATAAATAATCTCGGATAAAAATGAGATTGTGATATTTCCCTTACCTTTGGTCCGATATGCTTTGTACGTGTCCGAAACTCCTGTATAATTATTTAAATAATGTTATTGACTTAATACAGAATCAAACTTATTTTTATGATATCATATATGGTCATATTCTTAGCTTATTATTAGTAATATTTCATTACAACTTGTTATTCGGGTGTTTATTACTTTTTGTTCTTATGCGTGTTTTGTCGAATAAATTCTTATTCTTCTCTTTAGGTTATAGATAAATCATTTCAAGAATGGTATTAATGTAATATATATCATATTAATTCATTAAATTCATTTATATAATCATTATGAAATGAATATCATGTAGAACGAGTCGCATCACATCGTGGAGACGGTATTCTGTACGTACGCACGAGTGATGATATCGTTCCTATGATCGTGGAATTGTATTGGAGTGTATGTATACTATATAAGAATCAATATCACTTTATAATAGTCATATATAGTCATTATTTACACCATTATACCCATCCAAGTAAGGTGGTGGTGTAAAATAGATTACACCACGGCGTGGAGACGGTAATCTGTACATACGCACGCGCAGTGATTTCTTTTTCCGTAGGATGGAAGGATGGTGAAATAGGGTTGTTTCATAATTATAATAACATATCAGTATATGAGTGATATTGATGTTATTACTTCATAATGAAACAACTAAAGAAGAAGAAGTGGAAGAAGAAATAAAGATGAAAGAATCGGTAACAGACATTACCTCTTCTTTGAAGTGCTTCTTTGAGACCTCCTTTTAGGGAACTAAAATAGGTCTTTAAAGAAGACCAGAACCTCTAGAATGTTTCTAGGGAAGTTGAGAGAAGAAATTGGAAGGGTTTGGCCGAGCTTGAAGGCTCAATGTGGTGTGAGGAAGAGGGGGAGGAGGTGCCATTTTATAAGGGAGGAGAGGGGCACCTTTGGAAGAACAAAAAATATTATTTTATTATAAAGTCATGTTCGGTTATAAATAGCTCCAAATTGAGTTATTTCGAAGATAAGGTGGGGATGGGTCGAAATACTCTCATCCAATAGAATTCAGAAAAGTTAAGGTCATTATATTAACCTTATCTTTTAGTTTTACCTCTTAGTTAATTAGATTGACATTTACCATGTCACTTTGTATTTTTATATTATATAGTTAATAAACGTACCATATACATCCAAGAGACCCAAAAGTTGTCTTTTATTAATATATATAACCTTATCTAAGTCATTTGGCCGATCCTTAGATTTTTAGGAATAAAATAACAATTAATAATATAATATTTGTTTTAAAAACTATTTTATGTCAATTTTGACACTATTCAATAGTTGATTTTTTTGAAACTCGTAACAGAATGATTACTTAGACCAAAGTTAATTAAATCAATCCTAACATGTCATAGTAACCTAGAAAATTAGTTTAATTCATAAGAAGTCTCAAATTATACTTATTTAGGTATTTATAATATCAATTATTCTAATTTTTCACTATTATGGTAATTACTGCATCATCATTGTGTCATAAATAAATTAAATTATTTAATGTCTAAAAATTACAAATAAAATATCATTATATAGGGAATCTTTTTATCTTTATAATTAATATTTATAGTCTAATTAACTTATTTATAACCTTATATTAAAAATCATTTTGTTATTAAACTTTGATTTTAACTATTTTAACCCTTCTTTAAATAAATTAATAATAAATGTCCTAATCTAATCCAAGTGGGCCTAAATGGTCATATTTTATTCCTATGGTTGTTTTTGGACGAATTACGCTTGTCCAATAGAATTAGGACATGTGTTAGGGTAATAATAATATCATTTTACCCTTAATTACCATATTTACTTTTAACCGTGGTAAAAAAAAGTAAAAAGTTACTATTCACTAAAAAATTATTTTCATCGCATTGAACCACATTTTACTTACTGACATCAACCGTGTTTCTCAGATTTTAGAAATTCCACTCACAGAAGCGGTAAAATTAAGTTTTATGAAAAATTCAGTTTTTTTAACGACCACTTAGTGGTTTCACTATTCATCAAAAATTGAAAGTTTTTAGAAAAATACCAAAATTTCACCTTAGGCTAATTTCGATAATCCGAAACCAAAAATGAAGTCCATTTTAAAAAATAAAATTTATAAAATTTCCAAAAGTGGTTATTACTATTCATAACGGCTAGTTTTAATAATATTTTAATAGCATATCATTGTTTAGGGAAACTCGGTATTGCGTACGATGCAAGCTATCGAGGAAGGTCTTGATTTCGTGTAAAGCAAGACAAACAAGTGTTGTGTGTAGAAAAAGATTACTTTGATGATTTATATAACATAAAAGTCTCGGGTGTTACAAAACCGTATCCATTTCTTCCAAAATATAAAAAGTTTCAATTTTTTTTTTCATAAAAAAATATTCATAACATTTAACATGGATTATTTCATTGTCTTACATGTCCTTTTGACCTTTAAAATCATTTAAAAACATGGGATAATCAGAAAATTCTCAACAAGATATATAAAATGAAGGAACAAAAACATTAGTCCATGAATACTTGTAATGTATGAAATAATTTTCAAGAAAGACATACTTGGTACCCATGTAAAGATACTTTGTGAAACATGAAATTTATATGATATTCCAAAAAAACATATAGTACATAAATAGTACCGTATAGATGTCTTGAGGAATTAATTACATAAACTTGTAACCCTCTCAACTACCTTATAATTAGTAACCCTCATGAAAACTTTATATATTATGTAACCATCGTTGAAACAGTTACAATAACCGTAAAGACGACCTCCAACATACACATACCTAATGTATTGGAGGGAGATATAGGTCCCACCCTTCATAATAAAAAATTCTCAAGAACCATACCATAATCATAAAATATGTATAATTTCATAAAATCATAGCTTTTGAATTTCATAAAATATAATGTGAAAAGAGGTTTTTAAAAGAAAAGTCCTCTAAAAATAACATTTAATTTATGTGAGACATATTATATTGGATGGAAAATGAATATACACTATATATACAGACAATTCAATATAATAGTAACAAAACTGACCACACAAATAATTTTAATACCACATAAATAATGAAGTAGAATTTTAACCCAATGAATATAAATCAGGTTAATAATTCCCTTGCACTAGGTGTGTTTTACATGAAACTAATTTAACCATCCTATATAATGGTAAAGAGGGTATTATTAATATGTTATAAAATAATATTCCTATTTTTAATTCCTTATAAAATCATTTAATATCATCATTTCATTATTTAATTATTAGTGTTTTGTTCCTTTCATTATTTTGGGTGCGTTTTTTACACGATTTTAAATAGCAGGTTTGTATTTGACTTTATTTTCATATGTAAATGAAATTAAAGAAGTGGAATGAAATGGTACTCATTCATTTCAAAATCTATAATTATAGCACAAGTCATTTTTTATCATATATGATGATAGATTTTTAGATAAAACATTAATGATATTTGTTTTGATCATTTTTTGTGGTTCCTCGATAATCATGAACTTATTTTAATATGTAATTTATTTTCATTCATAAATGTTCAGTAAAAAACATAAAAAGGTAAAAAAATAAAATTTTAAATATATTTAAACCATTTAAATGGTTTTATGATCAACGTTTAAGTATGTAATTGAAATTTAAAACAAATAAATCACCATTTTTGTAAATCGTCATGTCCCGGGCGGTGTTTTATTTATAGAATAATAGGGAGAGGAGATGAAGAATGATGATGAATATTTACATGTACATGATAAAAATTAGTATATATATGATTATAGGGAGTTCATATCTCTTGGATAACTACAGGGAATGAAAGTATAATAAATGGAATTAATTTGAAAGAAAACACATGAAAAAGGAAGTGACTTATTACTCTTGATCTCTTTTCCTTGAGATTGTCCTTAAGGCCTTTGGTTTTGGTCGTTTGGTGAGACTATAATGTCTTGGATGTGGTGAAGAACCTTAGGGAGGAAATATTTAAGAACTTATATAATTCTCAAGTCTTGAGATGTGAGATAAGAATAGGGGAATAAGGGTGGTATTTAAAACGGAGGAGAGGATAGATTTTACATTATTTTAGTCATTATTATAATTTTTTTGCTTAAGAATATGAATAGTCTTCATCCATGTGACCAAAAATAGTAAAACTTTCATGTGACATTGAAACATACGGTATTACCATCACTTTGAATCACATATGAAGCAATAAAACAAGTATTTAGCCATTATTGTAATTTATTGTGTTTTTCTATTTATCAAAAAATTTATAAATTTAAAAAAAAAAAAATTACCTAACAATTTTTGACATGTAGAATTCAAAAATGATCTCCATTTTTTGATAATAAATTTCAAAATATTAAGAATTTACCTCCTAAATTTTTTTATAATTTATTCAAAAATAATAATTTAAATATATAACACATTTTTGAACACCATGAATAATTAATCATCATCTCATTATATTATAAACATAAGAAAATAAAATATATAACATGATTTACTATTCATAAGGGTCATATTACTATTCATATTATTTTTATAAGGGTATGTTATTATTCACAAAAAAACAAGTTGATTCTATTAGACTCCAAATAATTTAATGATCACAACCATAGATGAATGTTTTTTGAAATTCAAATCATATAGTAAAAAAATTATGTTTAGTGGGTAGTTATTACTATATACTTACATAAAAGCTTCATGTATTTTAATTTAGAAATAAAAACATTTGGTGTTACATTATCCCCACCATCTAGAAATTGAATTCTCTCAAATTTATTTGGTTGTTAATCAAATAAGCGTACCTTCACCATATAGAATTTTCCTACTATGACGTTTCATATTCGACAATGTGGTTTTTCCACAAAACCATTACCTTATAGAATACCCCACTCCTTAATACTTGTTCCCTTCAATCAAGAATCTAAATTGGTTTGTCTTAATAAGATAGGTTATCTTCCATCTAACATTCTTCAAGGCTCCAGACATGAGATGGATCTGTTACATAATTTCTCAACATCAAAACATGAAAAACATTGTGTACCTAATATAAAATTAGAGGCAATCACTAGTGCATAAATCATTTTTTATGTCACCATTTTTACGTCGGTTATATATAACCGACGTAATAATGCGAGGAGTAGATTTTTCACGTCGGTTATTTTAATAAACGACGTTACAAATTGAGCCTGTTGGATTTTTACGTCGGTTATCTTATAACGGACGTAAAAAACCAATGCGCGGGGGGTTTTTTATGTCGGTTATCAAATAACTGACGTAAAAAACCAAAGGGCGGTGTGTTTGAGGTCGGTTATTTTATAACCGACCTAAAAAACCCCCGGGGCTTTGGTTTTTTACGTCGGTTATAAAATAACCGACGTAAAAAACCAAAGCGCGGGAGCTTTTTTACGTCGGTTTTAAGATAACTGGCGTAAAAAGCTAAAAAATAGTTTATAACGTCGGTTATATAATAACCGACGTTATAAAGCATTTAAAAAAAATTAAAGCCCATGTTCTGTCATTTACGATTTTTTCGATTGACAGTCGCCGGCTCGTCTCTCTCTCGCACGGTAAACCCTAATTGGCTCGTCGATCACCTGCATTACACTCATTTTGGCTTCATTGTTTAACTTCTTCACTCCTCTCGGATCTATCATCTCAACTCGCGACATTCAAGTAAGCCTTCCACGAATATATTTCGTTCGTTTTTGTTTCGATTCTTTATGTGCTTTTCGTTCGTTTTTGAATCTCGTGGATTTTTTTTATTGCAAATGGTTATTATGTTCATTCAACTCACAACATTCAACTCGCAAATGGATATTAAAACATTGAGGATTAGCTTCAGCAAAATCTGAAAAATAATGGGTGAAACTGTAACGTTCCATTCTTCCAGAAACATTATTATTTCCTACTTAGCTGGAATGTGTCTTTCTGGATGAAGATTGGTAGTACTTATTTTCTTAAAATCATATTTTCAATATGATTGTCCAGAAAAGTATTTTCATGAATGAAATTAGACCAGGTACAATCGGTAATACATATCCTTAAAATTTCATTCAACATTCTTACATCATAATATTTTTTCCAAAAATTATGATTTTTAGAACTCCTAGATCAGAAAACCATCATCTGTTTTCATCTTCATTCATAAAAATATCAATTCATATCTATTACAATCAAATATTTCATTCTGGACTCATGGTGAGTCTGATAATACATTTCTTCTTTCAGTCATCTCCAAAAAATGATGGACCTTTTCATGCAAAGTGTATCTGATTTCTTGAATACGATGGTATGTCCGATTTTCAACAAAACCAAGTGAGGTGATTTTTTTATTATTAATAATTCATAAAAAAAATTATAATACCTAAATATTATTATCATCCTTTTCAGATTTTTCATTATAAAAAAGGTAAAGGGTACTTTCTTTTCATTCTCAAGTTAAATTATAATTTTTATAAAGGTCTTTTCTATCTAGGTAGAAATAATTTAATGATAATTAGATTTAATTAGGTATATTATCTTATCTTACCATCCAAACACATTTTTATGTATTAATAATTATTATGTTTTGTAAAAACAATTATGACCCCCATTTCATTTTTGTTAGTTAATTGATCTACGAAAGTGTTATAAATGATTTGATGATCACGATTCACCCATATATATGGTTAGTCATTATGTGACATTTGGGTCCATAATATCCTTCTAATGAATTCGACAATGCATTATATATCACAGATCAATATGGGATACAGATGGTTATACTATGTCCAATGTGTTATGTGATGTGTCTGGTAAGAAATATTATAATAAATTATAGGAAAGGTGATTAACATATCCCAATATGAGGTGAATGAAACTATGTTTTCCCTTGACATATGTTATGACTTATATGATTATGTTTGTGACACACTCTTATGTTATTCCACATACCAATGTTGTGATCTTGTGAATAAGGTTTTTTAAATCATGTTCCCACTATCATATAAATCATGTCTTATGTTATGCTAAAATTGTTATACTTGGACTCAGGTTTTATGATCTATGATTATATAGAACTGTTTCACTTATCTTTTTGATCATGTGCTTTGTGTATGCTCTTATACCCCCATGGATATCTTTTTATGAGATTAGATATTATATTTATATATATCATGTTTACTCATAATGAGTATCATAAATCAAAACTTTTATTATTTTCATTCCCTAAGTTATAAAAATAAGTATTATGTAGGATGATTCAAAAATTTAATCTGTGAGATGAGTTGTTTTATGTGTGAAACCCAGGCCAAACACATATGTATTTTTTTATTGGTATTACATATATATAGTTCGACATATACTTTTTTTTACATTTCCATGATATTAACATTACTTTTTCTAAAGAAATATTAATGTCCTTAGATTATATATCGGATCAAAAGGATATAGTAATTCTAATATATAATCAGAATGATCAGATAATATGACAATATTATTAAACATAAAAAAATGGTCTATATTCATATTTTTAACATGACACTTACGATGTATAGCTATTTGGTGTTGGGTACTTATGAAAACTACTACTACTTTCAAGATTTGTTTTATATTTTAAATTTTTTTACATTCAAATTATGATTTTTTTCATATAAACATGTTTTGTCTAATCTTAAAAATATATATTTTTTGTTGATATTTGTTATAAGTAATAATGAGTCGAAGTTGGATTATGGCACATCGAATGAGCAATGAATTTGAGGAAGGTGTTGATGCCTTTTTGGAATTTGCAAAACGAAATGTTCCAAGTAGTGACATTTTTTTCTGTCCATGCCTGAAATGTTTGAATATGAAGAAGTTGAAAAGTAGAGAGATAAAAGATCATATGATATGTCATGGTTTTAATCCGAGTTATAGCCCTTTGATTTGGCATGGTGAAACCGGACGGAATGTCACTGATGATAATGATTCGCAAGATGGTAACTCCGATGGAATTGAAGAAATGATTCGCGATATTGTAGCAGAACAAATTGAGATAGAACCGACAGTTTCACGTCTATAAGGTGATGCTGAAAAACCATTATATCCCGGTTGTACAGATTTTACGATTCTGTCGGTGGTGTTAAGATTGATTAACCTGAAGGCGAAACATGGATGGAGTGACAAAAGTTTTACAGAGCTGCTAAAATTGATGAAAGACATTCTTCCAAAAGATAACGATCTTCCAGATTCACATTACAAAGCCAAGAAAATATTATGCCCGATGGGATTGGGATACAAGAAAATACATGCATGTCCGAATGACTGCATTATATATAGGAAGGAATATGAATTTCTGTCAGAGTGTCCAAAATGTGGGAGATCACGGTATAAGGTGAAAGAAAAATCAGAGGGTGATGTAGAGATTACAAAGCTCCCTTCAAAGGTATTTTGGTATCTTCCTATAATTAATCATTTCAAACGTGTATTTGCTAATTCACATGATGCAAAAAGGTTAAGATGGCATGCTAAAGAGCAGGTATATGATGGAAAAATACGTCATCCAGCTGATTGTCCACAATGGAAGAAAATTGATGCGCAATATTCTACATTTGGAATTGAAATAAGAAATCTCAGACTAGGGTTGTGCACAGATGGAATGAATCCATACCGAACACTCAGTAGCACACATAGTTCATGGCCTGTTTTATTGGTAATTTACAACCTCTCTCCTGAAGTTTGTATGAAGCGCAAATATGTCATGTTGAGTACAATGATCTCTGGTCCAAAGCAACCCGGTAATGATATTGATGTTTACTTGTCACCGTTGATTGATGATTTGAAACTGTTATGGGATGATTGTATTAGGGTGTATGATTCTTATAAAATGGAATATTTTCAACTGCATGCAGTGCTTCTGTTCACTATAAATGACTTCCCAACATATGGAAATTTGTCTGGATACAGTGTTAAAGGGCATAAAGCATGTCCAATTTGCGAACAGCAGAAGTCCTATTGTCAATTGCATCATGGGAGGAAAACAGTGTACATGGGTCATCGAAAGTTTTTGCCTATGGAACACCCTTATAGAAGACTAAAAAAGGCATTTAATGGCTCACAAGAATTTGATACTGCTCCAAAACCTTTATCCCATGATCTGTATTTTGAGAGGGTGAAAAACCTTGACATGACATTGGGAAAGACAAAGAAATCTGGTAATGATAGACATATTTGGAAGAAAAGGTCAATTTTTTTGAGCTACCATATTGGAGGTATCATAAAGTTAAACATAATATTGATGTCATGCACGTGGAGAAGAATATCTGTGATTATTTGATTGTAACATTGTTAGATATTAAAGGAAAGACTAAAGATGGGTTTAATGCAAGATTAGACTTACTATCAATGGGAATACTTTTGGATTTAGCTCCCACTCCTAAAGGAAGACGAACATTTCTTCCCCCGGCTTGTCATACATTATCGAAGAGGGAGAAAATTAGCATCTATCAGTGTCTTCATGATACCAAAGTGCCTCAAGGTTATTCTTCTAATGTAAAAAATTTTGTCTCATTGAAGGACTTGAAGTTGATAGGTATGAAATCACATGATTGTCACGTCATGATGCAACAAATTCTACCAGTTTCATTGCGTTGAATATTGCCCATTCGTGTGAGAAAGACTATAATGAAGTTGTGTTATTTTTTCAATTCAATTTGTAACAAGGCGATTGATGTGAATGCTTTGAAAATTTTGGAAAAGGATGCAATTTTTATACTTTGTCAATTGGAAATGTATTTTCCTCCAACTTTTTTTGAAATAATGGTGCATTTAATGATTCATCTGGTTCGAGAAATAAGGCTTTGTGGACCTGTATATCTTCGTTGGATGTATCCTTTTGAAAGGTATATGAAAATATTAAAGGGGTATGTTAAAAATCTATATCGACCTGAAGCCTCCATTATTGAAAAGTATATTTCTGAGGAGGTAGCATAGTTTTGTACGAGCTACTTGGCTGCGGAGCAACACATAGGTTTGCCTCCATCTCGCCATGAACGAGTTAATAATGAGGGAAAGGGGATTCGCGGCTTGAAAGTCAAATCATTGTCAGCTGAACAGATGAAGAAGTTAGAATCATACATCTTGAATAACATAGCTGATGCTCAACCATATATCACATTGCATATTAATGAGTTGAAACAATGTCATCAAAATAAGAAAGAAATGTGGATTTTGAATGAGCACAACAAAACTTTTTTGTCAGGGATTAAAAATTCTTTGCTTGGTAGATCAGATGTATCAGAGACATTAAAATGGATAGTGGGTGGTCCATGTTTAAATGTGATAACATGGTCTGGTTATGACATTAATGGTTATACATTTCATACAAAAGCTCAGGACAACAGAAGTGCAGTTCAGAATAGTGGTGTATTGGTGTTTGCAGAAGCAATGCATTTTTCGAGTGCTAAGAACAAAAACCCAATTTCTGCATCAAATGCATATTATGGAGTGATTGAAGACATATGGGAGGTTGATTACTTTAAAATTAAAGTTCCCGTTTTTAACTGTAAATGGTTTAACGGTAACAATAGTGTCAGACACGATGAATTTGGAATGACACTTGTTAATCTGAATAGATTGGAAGACACAACTGATTCTTTTATAATGGCAACACATGCAATACAAATTTTTTATGTAGTAGATCAATCAGAAATGCGGTGGGCTGTTGTTTTACCAGGGAAAAAACAATATGTTGGTGAGGATGAACTTGATGAATATGCTGATTTATGTGAGATCCCTACTTCAATGGAAATATTAACAGAACATAATGACGATCATGTTGAAGACATAGTTTGTGCCATAAGGAATGATCACAATGAAGGAATTTGGGAAAACAATCCATCTGTACATTCCTAAAATTATAGGTAACATATTTTTATTTCTTGTTTACATTTATTTTTTCCATAAATGTTAGATATTGTAAGTTTTTTATTTATTAAAACATGTTTTAAAATAAAATAAGTATATGTTATTGTTTGTTTTAAGTTTGTTTTGTTTACTTTATCATGTTTATAACCATTACATGAATTTTAAAATGCTTATTTTTGTTCACTGACAATTAATTTACCATGTTTACAATGTTTACCAGGTTTACCATTTTTACCATTTTTACCATCTTGACCATCTTGACCATCTTTGCCATCTTTACCATTGTTTAACATGCTTACCATATTACCAATGTTTACTATTATGTAACTTAGTACACTTTTCTATTTTCTGATTATAGTAGTATTAAAATATTTGAATTTGTATATTTCTTCACTGACAATTACTTTACCATGTTTACAATGTTTACCAGGTTTACCATTTCTTCCATTTTTTACCATCTTGACCATCTTGACCATCTTGACCATCTTTTCCATCTTTACCATTGTTTAACATGCTTACCATATTACCACTGTTTACTATTACATAACCTAGTACACTTTTCTATTTTCTGATTACATTAGTATTAAAATATTTGAATTTGTATATTTGTGAACTGACGTTTGTTTTTTTGATTTGAAGGATAATGACAGATCATTCAGATGATCAACCACATGATTCTGGGGAGGAGAATATTGCTGGTCATACCTTTGGGGATGAACATTCACATGCTACTATTACGACAAAGAGTTCAAAGGTTGGTAAACGTGGTTTCACACGTTTACCAAAATTATCACTTGCCCGTATGCAGGATCAGAGGATAGTAGTTGAGTTTGATGATGATGATATTCCTAGAGGTCCGAATGCCAAAGATTTTAAGAGTTTTGTTGCAACTCAGGCTAAGACCAAAGTAAGCATTCTGTATGATGATTGGAGAGGTGTGGATAAAGAGATTATCTCTCAGTTGTGGGAGACGATTTTGGTAAGATATTTTGTCATTGTTTGACCATTCTTTTAATGTTTCTGGTATATATAATATGTTTAACCTCTTCTTTATCAGATGACATTTGATATTCCTGACACTGGAGGAGTTAGGAAGAAATGCTTA
This sequence comes from Viscum album, assembly GCA_963277665.1. Taxonomy (NCBI): domain Eukaryota; kingdom Viridiplantae; phylum Streptophyta; class Magnoliopsida; order Santalales; family Viscaceae; genus Viscum; species Viscum album. Next base: position 1,299,536,889 of record OY728130.1, on the reverse strand, counting down.
TCGTTGGCTGCCAGGAGATGGAGGGATTTCAAATCAACCCTCACATCTGATTTCATTTATGGTCATAGGAGTCATGACAATCCATGTCGTATATATCCTTTTATAGATGAAGACACATGGAGACAGTTTTTTGAATGTAGAAAAAAAGAGTCATTTCTGGTAAGGGCAATGTAAATCTTTATATACTATCTTATATAACTGATTTTATTAATGTTTTTTTAATGATTTCTTATTCTTAAATTACCGCAAACAAGGAAAGCTCATCAGGAGATCCAATCTAAAAATGTATACCCTCATAGTTTATCCCGGTGAGGGTATACATTATTGGAAGAAAAAATGATAGCGGAAAAATTTCAACAACTAAGAGCTGAGTCTTCAAGCTCTAGAGAGGTGGCCCCTCCATCCCCTCCATCTAGACATGAAAAATGGAAGAGAGCTCGGAAGGGAAAAAGGGGCAATATCTTTCGGAAGAATCGAGAATCTTAGCTGAGAGGATTTTAAGATATCTATTTAATTTATTTAAGTTAACTTTTTTCTTCATATAAGTTTCAATCATTACTGAAATGTTCAATTAATTAATACAGGACTCTCTTGAGGAGCAGAGTTTAGAGGGGACATTTACAGCTACTGGGAGGGAAGATATTTTATTTGCAGCATTGGAAAGGCCCGAACATCCTGGTTGTGTAAGAGGATATCCGACAGGTGTATCAGTTAGAAAAGTGTTTCCACGTTCTTCAACTTATTACATTGAGGGGGTTTAAAAAAAATAGAATCCTTGGAGGATGAAGTTCAAAATATTAATGCGACGATGGAAGACAAGATTAGAGATTCGGTGCAGTCTATGTTTGCAGAAATGCAAAGACAATTTCAGACTGCAGCTCCCACTCCTCCACCTCCCCCTGCAGACCCCATTATTTATCCTCCACCTCCGCCAGTAGCTCCCACTCCCCCACCTCAGCCTGCGGACCCCATTTTTTATCCTACGCCTCCGCCGCAGCTTCCTACATATTGAGAGTTGTATGTTGATGATTCTCAACATCATATAGTAGTATACGGGTTGATATATTGTATAGGAGATACAGTTCATCATCAACAATTAGAGGTAGAGAATCAGAGGGTCACTGTATAGGATATTATAGATAGATCAGCTAGGGTACCAATACCTACAGATGAGGTGGCGACAGTTAGACAGAGTATCGGTTATTTTTTACTTTGGCCATCCAGACTTCTTCGACTCATTACCATAGAGGTATGAATGTTATATCTTTTATTTTATTTTTTTATTAAAGTTGTTTTATCATTTGAAAACTACTATAATTCTCAATTTTTTTTCACAGGAATACTTCAAAGGTAAAGAAATACTATATAGACAACAACAAAGACAACAGGCTATGACATCAGATACAGATTCCAGTGCTCTTGACAGATTGTCAAGATATTCACATTTGTTGTTGGGTTTTTATGAGTTTCAAATGGAATCTCATGTTTGTGGATGTGAAATAAGTGTGGGGATTACAAAATTTGATATCATGGAGCTTGTTACTGGAGATAAGTTGGGCATCAACGTGGTTCAAATTTTTTCCATGTAAGTCTTAACACCTTTTCCCTGCATTATATTTATTAAAAATGTATACTTATATATGTTTTGTATTAGGTATCTTTATAAAATTTGTGAGAGGAATGAACTGATAGAAGTATATGGATTCATGGACCCGCAATTGATTTCCCCTGAAGCATGTAAATTGACTGAGGAACAAAGAATGTTTTATATTGCTGAATGATTTGAAAAGAATATAATCCAAAAATGTTGGATGATGCCTTTTTGTGAGAGGTATGAAACACATTTCTCTCAAAGAGTTAATTATCTTTTAACATAAAAAACCACTAACATTAAATTTCCTTTTATCAGAAATCATTGGATGTTAGGGATTTTTTCCCAAGGGAGGAAGTTCTTTATTGGATATGCTCTGTTCATGGTGATGTGCGGGCAAGTTTTAAGAATATATTGGAAAAGTAAGTTTCAATTTCTCAATAGTTTTATATATTATAATGAATTTTAAATTTACCCCATTCGTATTATTTTATAACAGTGCAAGGGTCTACTTTCGAAAAAACACAATGAAAAGAAATGCAAAGATGAAATATGTAAAGGTGAAGGTAAATTTCCATTTATAATTTGTACTTTTTGATTTATTACATAAAAATAATATATTGAATTTACACTCATTCAAAACAGAATTTTCATGAACAACAAGGCCTCATCGAATGCGGATATTATATGTTAAGATTTATGTATGAAATAATAACAACTGGGACAGTTGTGAATTTTGACCTGGTACGATTTCCTCTTAAACTTTGCCATCATATTTCAATTTGATTTATTCATTATACACGTTAACTATCTTCTTTTTCATTTGTAGCTTTTTGATGACCCTCAACCCTATACTGCTGAAGACATCAAACACGTACAAGTTGAGTGGTCAAATTATTTTACAGGTTTGATTGAATTTTAGTTTTTTGTAATGTAAAATGTAATTTTGAATATTGTCGTTTTAATTGTCTATTTGCTAGTTGTTTAGGTTTGATTTAGTTTTTTTTTGAAGTTGACAGTGTAAGTTTTGAATGTTATATAAGTGAGTGTCTAATTTTTCTCTACTTCTTGTTTTGGTCTACTTTTGATGGTTCTTCTTGTATGGATTTGGGTCTGTGGGGGAGGGGTTCTTAGTGTGTGGGGGTGTGTTCAGTGGGGTTGGGGGTTTCCAGCGGTCTGGGAGGGTTGTCCGGTGGGGTGGGGGGGACAGTCTTGGGGGGTGACAAGGATGTTCAGGGGTGTGGGAAGCCGGTCCAGGGGTGTGGGAGTGCTTTCCAGGGGTGTGGGGGTTGTCCAGGGGTGTGGTGGGGGCTGTCAAGTGGGGTGAGGGGGTGAGGAGGTGTTGTTCAGGCAGGTGGGGGGTTTTCGAGGGGTGTTTGGGGGTGTCCGGGGGTCGGGGGCAGTCCAGGAGTGTGGTAGGGGCTCTAATGGGGTGGGGGAGGGTTGTCCAAGGGGTATACATGAGGGTGGGAGCTCTAATGGGGTGGGGGAGGGCTGTCCAGGGGGTATACATGAGGGTGAGGGCTCCAACGGGGTGGGGGAGGGCTGTCCATGGGGTATAAATGAGGGTGGATGCTGTCTAGTGGGTAAGTTTTATATGTTATCTATTTACATGCTTATTTTTGATGTACTTCTGTTTTTGTGGTATGATTTCTTGATTTATTTTCTGGTTGATTCTGGTGGAGAGAAGATCACTGCATTCTGTTTAAAAAAAAATTGGGTTTATCACGTCGGTTATTTAATAACCGACTTTATAAAATGCATGGAAAATAGTTTATCACGTTAGTTATTTAATAACCGACGTTATAAAAGTCCGGGAAAATAGTTTATCACGTTGGTTATTTAATACCCGACGTGATAAAAGGCCTGGAAAATGGTTTATCACGTCGGTTATTTAATAACCGACGTGATAAAAGGCCCGGAGAATGGTTTATCACGTCAGTTATTTAATAACTGACGTGATAAAGGGCCTGGAGAATGGTTTAGCACGTCGGTTATTGAATAACCGACGTGCTAAACGGCCTGGACAATGGTTTATCACGTCAGTTATTGACTAACAGACGTGATAAACCCCCTCCCACCGGTTTATCACGACAGTTATACAATAACCGACGTGATAAACCCCCCTCCCCCGGTTTTTCACGTCGGTTTTATATGAACCGACGTGATAAACCACGCTCAGCCCGGTTTATCAGGTCCGTTCTTATAGAACGGACGTGATAAACCACCCTCACCCCAGTTTATCACGTCGGTTCTATATGAACCGACGTGATAAACCCCCTCACCCCCTGTTTATCACGTCGGTTGTTTAAGAACGGACATGATAAACCATTGTCCAGGCCGTTTATCACGTCGGTTCTTCGATAACCGACGTGATAAACCATTCTCCAGGCCCTTTATCACGTCGGTTCTAAAATAACCGACGTGATAAACAGCGTGATTTTATGTTTTTGACATCGGTTTTTAAATAACCAACGTCAAAACCCTTATTTATAACGTCGCACGTATTAACGTCGGCTAGAAACGGTAGTAAAAAATTAAAAATAACCGACGTAAAAAACGTTTTCTGCACTAGTGAATGATTCTTGGTAGACAAATTGTCTTACATTATAAAGAATTTCATAAGGTCCAATGATGTATAGACATAACATTCCTTTCTTACTAAAACACATAATACCTTTCCATGGAGAGATTCTAGGAAAAACCTAATCACCTACATCAAAAGAAAAGTCTTTCCTCTGGTTTTCTATATAGCATTTCAGCCTACTCTGAGCTGTCCTCATGTGTTTCTAGATAATCATCACTTTAGTAGCCACTTACTCTACTGATTCTGGTCCCATCAACTTCCTTTCCCCAACATCATCTGAAAAAGCTGGAGATCTACACTACTTCCCATATATTGATAAAAAAGATTCTATATTTATACTTGAATGAAAATATTTATTATAAGTGAACTATAATAAAGAAATATGATGATCCCAACATCCCTGGTTGTAAATTTAACTTGATCAATGAATATCATCCACAATCGGAATTGTTATTTCTGAATGCCCATCATACTGTGGATGAAAAGCTATACTAAAATTTAATTTTGTGCCCAATGACTTCTCAAGGGCTTTCCAAAAGTTATATGTGAACCTGGGATCCCCGTCAGATATAATGGAATGAGGAACTCCATGAAACTAAAAATATCTTTTTGGTACAATCGAGAAATCTAATCCAAAGACTTTTTATAATGAATAGAAATAAAAATTATAGATTTAGTCATTTGGTCAATAGTATCATATATTTCATTGATACCTTGAGAATTATTTGGTAGTCCCATAATGAAGTCCATGGGTATATTCTCCCATTTCCACTCTGGCTTTGGAAAAGGCTGATATATCTCCTTTAGTTAAATTGGATCTATATTAACATATTGACATGTAAAACATTTCGTGGTAAAATCAACAATATCTATTTTCATTCCATCCCACCAATTGTACTCCCAAAGGTATATGTACATCCTAGTACTTCCCTGATGAACTGAAAATGGAGAACTACAATCTTTACACAACATATATTTCATCAACTGGGAATCACAAGGCCAATACAACCTTTTACAAAATCTTAAAACACAATATTTATCAAGGTTAAATTCATGAAACATACCCATTTTAACCAGTTATAACTTTTTCTATAGACCATTGTCATCCTTTTGTGATTTTATAGTCATATTTGATAAAGACGACTCCACTGAAACCTGAAACAAAATAGAGGTCATTTTTTCACCAACAACATGTATTCCAAAATTCCTAAAATCATTAATCAATAGGTAATATTCTTATTGTAACATGGTTAATGATTCATGATGTTTTTATCTCAGGTAATCCACCAAATTTTTTTCTTTGCCTAGATGGTAGTTGATCATGAAATTATAATCCATTATTATTTTAAGCCAAATTCTCTACTCATGTTTAATTCCTTCTGACTGAATATATAATTTTGACTTTATGGTCAGTATATATTTTTCATTTGGATCCATATAACTGAAACCCCCAAATATTCTATTAAAAAACCTTAGATTCCAGTTCCAAACCATGGGTGGGATAATTTAACTCATGAGGTTTCAGTTTTCTTGAATAATAATGGATTACCTGATCATTCTGAATCAAAAGACTACCAAACCCCTTCAATGAAGCATCACTATAGATGAAAAAAACACCATTTACGGAAGGCAGGGCAACAAATAGAGTATTCACCATTCTCTTATTCTTTTCCTGAAAACAAATATTACACTGTTCTATTCAAAGAAATTTAACCCCATTTCATATTAATATAGTTAGTGGTCTAGATAACCAGACAACATTTTAAAAAAACTATTATGAATTACCTACAAATCCAATAAAACATGGAATCTGTGTAACATTTATAGGTCTTGTACATACAACAACCACTTTTGTTTGGGTAGGATCACCTATTATTCCATTTATATTTACCAAATTCCAATGAAATGAATTTTATTGCAATAAAAAATCACACTTTCTGAATTTTCCATACAGTTTCTTTTCTGTTATGTTTTTCCAAACAACACTTAGATATTTTTCATTTTTCAATTTACTCTTAGAAAACAATATCATTTCATCAACAAATACAACCACTAATTGATCCATGAAATAATTAACTATTATATTCCTAAGATCCATGATTACATCATCTAAATTAGCTAACCCAAACAATAAAAAAAATCATAATGCCTATATCTAATAAAAAACCGGTTTTTGGGATGTCTTCCTTCTCCATCTTCAACCGATGGTCTCCGGATCTCAAGTCAATATTGGAAAATTACACACACACTATAGATGATCAAAAAAGTCATAAATATAAGGAAAATGATACATGTATTAAATAGTGATGTTATTTAAGGCTTTATAATCAATGAAACATCTCTTAGAACCATCTTTATTTTTTGATGAAAAAAATAGGAGCACCCCATGGGGATGTTCTAGGATGAATGAATCCTTTATCAAGAAACTCCATCAATTGATTTTTCATTTCAATAAGTTCCATTTGATCCCTTCGATATGGGGGTTTGGAAATTTTCTTAACATCAGGAACTAAGTCAATTGTGATTTCTACTTCCTAATTAGGTATGACACCCGATAACTCATCAGGAAAAATATCATGCCAATATTTTACCACTAGCACATTATTAATTTGAATAGTTACCCTATTTTAAATAATATGGGTAATATAACTTTCATTACCATCTTTAAATAGTTTATCAGCTTCCTGATATATTATCAATTGTATGGGTTCTTTCTATTATACAAACAGAAATTCTTTCGAAAAAAACATATTTAGTTCTATAGTCAATCATATCATGATATATAGAAAGACAATACATTCCCAGAATGAAATCAAATACTAATAAGGGAGAAACAACATGATTTACAGGTTATTTCATTCCACATAACACAATAGAAAGATTCTTATAATTCTTGTTTGCTATAATATTTACCCGGGTGTTTTAATAATATGTTTAGGTCACATTTTTGGAGGAGATATTTCCAATTTAAAAAAAATTCATTACAAATAATGGAATGTATAGTTCCTATACTGCAAATAAAATTAACAAAAAACTGATTAAACAAACAATGAACCTGATACAACATCATTGGATGGAAGAATTTCTATTGATGTAGTCATAAAGATTCATACAAATCCGTTCTTCTTGTAGTCTATCTTCATTGCATCATTTAGATCTCTCTTTTGATACAAATTTTCATAATGACCCATATAAAAACATTTAAAAAACATAACATTCTTCTTATATAGATTAGTCAAATGATCATTTTTATTATAATCTTGTTCCAAATTTCCAGTCTTACCACATCAAAAACACATCTCAATTTTCATAAGGCATTCTCCAGGGTACTTTTTACACACATTTCACAAATAGGAAACTATAATATCTTACCATTTTTTGGTGATCCCTACTCATAGATTTCCAGCTGGACCTCTTCTTCTTCTTGTTTTCAAAGTGCACGTGTTGATCAGATAAATCAATCAATACCCTCTCAGCTTATCAGACATGTATCCCATAACTTTGGAATTATCATGAGGCCAATACTGTTGGATTCCTTGGATTTAATCCTCAGTAATTAGGAACATTTTTCTATCAAGTTCCATAATAAGATTTTGGGACTTACATCACCAATTGGGTGAAGTTTTCTTCACACACAGTGTAACAGCCCGAGATTTTATGAAAAATATTCTTTTTAATATTATTAATGTCTTGTGTTTTACGCTACACCAAAAGGAGCTTGCACAACACGCATCCTTGACTTGCCTTGCATTACACGCAATCACGACCTTCCTCGATAGCGTGTGTAGTACGCAATACCGAGTTTCACTAAACAACGATATGCTATTAAAATATTATTATAACTAGCCGTTATGAATAGTAATAACCACCTTTTAAAATTTTAGAAATGTTAGCTCTCAAAATGGACTTCATTTTTGGATTCGGAGTATCGAATTTAGCCTAAGGTGAAATTTTGGTACTTTTCAGATAACTTTCATATTCTGATGAATAGTGAAAATTACTAAATTATAATTAAAAACAACTTTTTTAATCGAAATAATTAATAGTGATAAATCATTAATTTGAGTGGTTTTGAAGTATATTTAGAATATATTTTTACAATTTAATACAATGTTGGTCATTGGATGTAATTTCACATTTAAACCAGACATAATCAAGTGTCAATCTTTTGATAGATATTGTTTCTTAAAAACACGCTATTTGTTTTAACAACAGGATTTAATTATAAAATTAATTAATGCAACTTTTATGTTATGAATTTGGTAAAATAGACTTCATTTTTGAATTCAGAATATGAAATATAGCTTAGGATGAAATTTTGGCATTGTTCTGAAAAACATCAATTTTTGATGAATAGTGAAACTACTAAGTGGTAGTTAAAAAAACTGAATTTTTCATAAAACTTAATTTTACCGCTTCTGTGAATGGAATTTCAAAAATCCGAGAGACACGGTTGATGTCAGTAAGTAAAATGTGGTCAATGATATGAAAATAATTTTTGGTGAATAGTAACTTTTTACTTTTATTTACCACGGTTAAAAGTAAATAGGGTAATTAAGGGTAAGAATGATATTAATATTACCCTAACACATGTCCTAATTCTATTGGACAAGTGTATCTCGACCAAAAACAACCTTAGGTGTAAAATATTATCATTTAGGCCCACTTGGATTAGATTAGGACATTTATTATTATTTAATTCAAAGAAGAGTTAAAAGAGTTAAAATCAAAGTTTATTTATTAAATCATTTTTAATATAGGGTTATACATAAGATAAATTCGATTATAAATATTCATTAGAAAGCTAAAAAGATTTCCTACATAATTATATTTTATTTATAATTTTTAGACTTTAAATAAATTAATTTATTTATGACACAACGATGATGCAGTAATTACCCTTTTTAAGGAAATATTAACATAATTGATGTTATAAATGCTCAAATGAATGTAATTTGAGACTTTATATGAATTCCACTAATTTTATAGGTTACTATGATATATTAGTGTTGATTTAATCAACTTGGTTCGAACATATAATTCTGTTATGACTTTCACAAAAATCATATATCAAATAGTTTCAAAATTGTCACAAAATAGTTTTTAAATCAAATATTATATTATTAATTGTTATTTTATTCCTAAAAATATAAGGTTCGGCCAAATGACTTAGATAAGGATATATATATTAATAATAAACAATTTGGGGTTCGTTTGGCATGTTATAGTAAGTGTATTAACCATATAGTGAAAGAAAACAAAAAGACACGGTAAAAGTTAAATTATTTAACTTAGAGTTAAATCTAATTGATAAGGTTAAAATAATATCCTAAACTTGTCTAAATCTTATTGGTTGATAGGATTTCGACCCATACCCACTTTAGCTTCGAAATAAGACCCTTTGGAACCATTATAAACCGATTTTGACTTTAATATAAAATAATATTTTGAGATATTCCTAAGGTGCCCCTCTCCTCCCTTATAAAAGGGTACCTCCTCCCCCTCCTCCTCACACCAAATTGAGCACTCAAGCTCGGCCAACCCCTGCCATTTTCTCCTCTCCACTTCCCTAGAATAATCCTAGAGGTCCTGGTCTTCTTCAAAGACCAATATTAGTTCCCTAAGTGGAGGATTCAAAGAAGCGTTCCAAAGAAGAGGTAATATCCATTACCGATCTTTTCAATTTCTTTCTTCTTCAACTTCTTCTTCTTTAGTTGTTTCATGATAAAGTAATAACATCAGTATTACTTACATACTGATATGTTATTTTAAATATTAAACAACCCTAATTCACCTTCTATCCATCCTGCGGAAAAATGAAATCACCGCGCGTGCGTACGTACGGAATACCGTCTCCACGCCGTGGTGTAATCTATTTTCCACCACCACCTTACATGGATGGGTATAATGGTGTAAAGAATAACTATACATAGTTATTACAACATCATATTGATTCTGATATATTGTATAATCCACTCCAATTCAATTCAATAATCATGGAAATGATATCATCGCTCGTGCGTACGTACGGACTACCGTCTCCACGACGCGATGAGATTCATTCTCCATGTTAACCATTTAAGAATGATTAAAAAGTATATATAAGAAATAATAATGAAATATATGACATTATAAAGCTACTGGATTTATGTAAATATGTATATGTATGTCATCTACTTACTTCCATTCAAGACAATAAGGAAAGGAAAACAACGTTAATGCGTACGTACGGACTACCGTCTCCATGAACGGTGTTTTTCATTTCATTTATCTATCTTATATATATATATATACTGAATATATATGATATATAAATCATATTTTATATTCTGGAAGTAAGTAAATCATGATATAAGTAATAATAATGTCAAGAACAACAAGTCAAAACACCTACGATAAAATGAAACGATTTTACCCAAAACGCTTCTTTAACGTGGAATTTACAAAAGAACGGGTAATATAAAGTCATAAGTGAACCATATATGATATCATAACAGTGAATATGATTCTGTAATAAGTCAATGACATTATTTAAATCATTATACAGGAGGTTCGGACATATACGAAGCAAATCGGACCTAAGGTAAGGGAAATATCACAATCTCATTTTTATCCGAGATTGTTTATTCGTAAGTATTTACTGGGGTGTATTTTATCATCCACATCCATGTTCCCTCAATATGTAATATTGTTTCCATCCAATTACAATAGTTTAAATCCAATTTTACCCTTCAGTGAGTTTTTAGTAAAGAATATGAAAGGAATCATTTGTCATTTTTTCGTACGAGGTACTTTTTGACTTTTCCGACAAAAGTACGAAGAATGTTTTTTTTAACTTATACGACATGAATGGATTTTTAAAACATTATTTCCAAGAATCTTCCTTTACAAGTTTTCAAGTTTATTTTTAATCAAATTCTTTTAGTTAAAATTGTATGACATGTTAAGAAAGGAAAAGTGTTTTTGAAGAAGAAAGGATATTTTCCTCAAGAATGGAGTTCAAGTGTTTTATCAAAATTATTTTCCATCTATGATAATAAAGGGTTCTGTTTTTATCCCTATTATTACATTGATTTGATTATGTTGTGATGGAATTATTTTTATGAATTCCTTTCTCTTATATAAATTGTTTTATGATGTCATGTTGTTTAAGAATCCCATTTTTATTACATGGGTTCTGCTATGATGTATGGTTTATGATTTTGTGGCACACATAAGAATGGTATCATTATGAGATGGGTGGTACCTATATCTCCCTCCAATGCATTGGGTAAAGATTTTATATCTCATGATATAGACATGGCTGGAATGGTAGGTTATACCGGTTCAGTGAAACAGGACTAAAACGAGGGTTACTCGATTCAGAAAGGGACTTTGTCCACTAAGATAGTCTTGGCAATGAGTCTTGACTAACAAGAAATGATTCTCTATGATTATGTGTGAATGCCACAAAGTTTCATGTTTTAAGTTATGATTATTGTGATTACATTTCACTACCATGATTTATCCCATGTTATGAAATTATGCTCTCTTTTGCAGGTTATGATTTCCAAAATGTTATGTTCTTATGAATACGATGTGATTGATATTTCTTTTGTTTACCCTTACTGAGCATTTGATCTCACCCTTTTATGTTTTCTTTTACCCAGGATATAAAGAAAGGTTTTAGGTAAAAAAAAAAGGGAAGATATTTATGGGAGATGTTGAAGATCTTTCACCACGATTAAAAGATTTTATTCCGAGTTTCCAAAGACACTAAACTATTACGATCCTTGTGTGTGTGTTTTTGTTATGTACTAAGTATTCCGCAAAAGTAATGTAATGTCAATGTACGTCAGGTTTCGGGTCTCTACAGTTGGTATCAGAGGAAAGGTTTAGTCAACCTTTGGAAACTAGGATGTGAAAACGTTAGTGAGATCCCTAGAGATATTTCTACGGTATGTCTAGGGATGTCCCTAAGGATAAGTATACGTATAGGTTATAGTACTAGAATTACGCTAACGATCATAGAATTAAACCTAAGATGTTAGATATTGAAGGTACTCCCCCTTTATTATGTTGTTTTCCCTAGCATGATTTTTGCCTCTCACACTATTCTTTTTGGGTTTTAGACGATGGTTGGAACCCGAAGGAACCGTGTTGATCAATGCAATGGACAATGCAATGATTGCCCTCCTGAACAAACAAATGTTATGGGAGATGGAGTGCAAAATCTTATTGCTATACTTACACAAGCTATGAATCATTCTGGACTTCCAAATGAGCAGAGAAGGGAACAATATTCTATTGAGTCCTTCATGAGGCAACGTCCACCTTCTTTCAGTGGGTCTTCTGATCCACTTGTTGCTGAACAATGGATCAGTACCACTGAAAAGATATTTTCAGTTCTTCAATGTTCTGAGCATGATAAAGTCATCTTAGCAGTATATCGTTTGGAAGGTGAAGCTGATCAATGGTGGAATCTTATCAAGAATACAAGGCAAAGAGATGAAATTGAGTCCATGGAATGGGACGAGTTCAAGAACTTATTTTTCAATAAGTACTTCCCTCGTATTCTTCGAACAAAGATGGAGAAGGAGTTTCTTGAACTAAAGCAAAAGGATGATGAATCTGTTGGTATATATGAAGCGAAATTTACAAGACTTGCAAGGTATGCATCTGAAATTATCATCCAACCTGAAAGTAAAGTTGATCGATTTTTCAGTGGCTTAAAACCAAGTCTTCGAAGGGCATTAGCTATAAGAGACTTCAGTAGCTATGAAGAAATTGTGCGTTGTGCTACCAAGGTAGAAATGGAAGTTGGTATTACATATCCATCTCATGGTTTTGACAAGAAACGAAAGATGGAGTTCAAGGAGAAATCTCAGAATAATGGTGAAAAGAAGATGAATGTTTCCTTATGCACAAAGTGTGGAAAGAAGCATGGTGGAGATTGTCTTAAAGGGACTAGAAAATGTTTTAAGTGTGGAAAATAAGGTCATCGAGCAGCTGAGTGTCGAAGTAATGGAAAAAGGGTTTCTAATGATGTGAATAAAGCAAACACTGCAGAGAATGCACCACCAACACTTCAATGCTTCAAGTGCATGGAAATGGGGCATTATGCTAATAAATGCCCTAATCCAAGGGTTAGTGATGATCAACATGAGCAACCACTCAAGGCAAAGGACAAAGGGAAGTCACATGCGATCACTATTGGAAATGTTGAATATGACAACGATGTGGTGGAATGATAAAGTGTTTATGTAATGGGATTCCAAAATAATGTTGTATCATTGAGTATTGCAATATTTATTGATGTGGTATTCAAAGTGATTGAGATATTTTTTGGAAATAAGATGATATGCGCATAACGAAGGGAAAACGAGAAATGTTTAACAGTATTCATGAGCTCATGATTGATATAAGGACTAAGTGATATCATGGTTTGAGTATATTAAATTCTGAGGATTTTGGTATGAGGAAAGTGTTAAATTTTAACTGCATTCATGTTTTCACTATGGTTTGATGGGTATTCAAGAGAATACATGATTAAGGCCTTTGAATGTTTGGAATGTGACCAACAAGACATATATATGGGGATTAACGATAGTATTAAATCTCTGGTAATCGTTTTCACTATATTATGAGAGTGGACTGCAGTATTATGGATAAGCCTAAAGATTAGAATGGATTATGTTGGACATAAGTTAGTATTGTTTAAGGATAGAAGATTTTCGATATTATTGATGGGATGTTATAGTAATATAGTTTTAGAAAAAGGACAACCTGCATGACGGGTGACAGCCCATCGCTTCGGACAAGGCTGTGGGAATCGAACCCACAACCGAAGTGCAACTAGCCTTTATCGCCTACCACTGGCCTACAGGAAGTCCCTGTTTAGTAGAAACTATTTTTATTATATTAAGCAGTATGATATATGAAGTATAAGTCCATTTTAGGAACAATATATGATTAATCTCACTATAGATCGACTTATGTATATAATTTTTTCTAACCTTTTGTTTGAGACAGATTGAATGACCCGTGATTCTATCACATGATCTGCAAACACTTCACGAATAACAAAGTCATCTTCACTTATTTAAGAGATGAAGTGGAAATTGTTCAAGGCACGAACAACAGTGAGATTGTACCAAAATAAAGTAAGTATTTATTCTAATTCAAATTTTCAACTTTAGGGAAATGATCTTGAAAACCAAAAATGTTGTCCTAGTGATCTTATACCTGATGAATCAGTTGGTACCTTATATCATCACAAATCTATGGATTTGTGATTACTGGATTTTCCATAGCCATGTTCTCTACCACTCTCCATCAGAACATGATGGTTAGATTTCTCTTCCATATCCATATTTTCACCTATGTGGAAACCCAATGATTAGTTTATTTGGGTAATCGTTACATTTCATACTTTAGTTTTTAAAGCCACGTTTTGGTATTCTTTTTTAAGATGTGGGTTTCTATTAAAGAAACTTTCGAATAGTAAACCATTTATAACCCCGATGAATTTCGAGGGCGAAATTCATTTTAAGGGGGGTAGAATGTAACAGCCCGAGATTTTATGAAAAATATTCTTTTTAATATTATTAATGTCTTGTGTTTTACGCTACACCAAAAGGAGCTTGCACAACACGCATCCTTGACTTGCCTTGCATTACACGCAATCGCGACCTTCCTCGATAGCGTGTGTAGTACGCAATTCCGATTTTCACTAAACAACGATATGCTATTAAAATATTATTATAACTAGCCGTTATGAATAGTAATAACCACCTTTTAAAATTTTAGAAATGTTAGCTCTCAAAATGGACTTCATTTTTGGATTCGGAGTATCGAATTTAGCCTAAGGTGAAATTTTGGTACTTTTCAGATAACTTTCATATTCTGATGAATAGTGAAAATTACTAAATTATAATTAAAAACAACTTTTTAATCGAAATAATTAATAGTGATAAATCATTAATTTGAGTGGTTTTAAAGTATATTTAGAATATATTTTTACAATTTAATACAATGTTGGTCATTGGATGTAATTTCACATTTAAACCAGACATAATCAAGTGTCAATCTTTTGATAGATATTGTTTCTTAAAAACACGCTATTTGTTTTAACAGCGGGATTTAATTATAAAATTAATTAATGCAACTTTTATGTTATGAATTTGGTAAAATAGACTTCATTTTTGAATTCAGAATATGAAATATAGCTTAGGATGAAATTTTGGCATTGTTCTGAAAAACATCAATTTTTGATGAATAGTGAAACTACTAAGTGGTAGTTAAAAAAACTGAATTTTTCATAAAACGTAATTTTACCGCTTCTGTGAATGGAATTTCAAAAATCCGAGAGACATGGTTGATGTCAGTAAGTAAAATGTGGTTCAATGAGATGAAAATAATTTTTGGTGAATAGTAACTTTTTACTTTTATTTACCACGGTTAAAAGTAAATAGGGTAATTAAGGATAAGAATGATATTAATATTACCCTAACACATGTCCTAATTCTATTGGACAAGTGTATCTCGACCAAAAATAACCTTAGGTGTAAAATATTATCATTTAGGCCCACTTGGATTAGATTAGGACATTTATTATTATTTAATTCAAAGAAGAGTTAAAAGAGTTAAAATCAAAGTTTATTTACTAAAACATTTTTAATATAGGGTTATACATAAGATAAATTCAATTGTAAATATTAACTAGAAAGATAAAAAGATTTCCTACATAATTATATTTTATTTATAATTTTTAGACTTTAAATAAATTAATTTATTTATGACACAACGATGATGCAGTAATTACCGTTTTAAGGAAATATTAACATAATTGATGTTATAAATGCTCAAATGAATGTAATTTGAGACTTTATAGGAATTCCACTAATTTTCTAGGTTAATATGATATATTAGTGTTGATTTAATCAACTTGGTTCGAACATATAATTCTGTTATGACTTTCACAAAAATCATATATCAAATAGTGTCAAAATTGACACAAAATAGTTTTTAAATCAAATATTATATTATTAATTGTTATTTTATTCCTAAAAATCTAAGGTTCGGCCAAATGACTTAGATAAGGATATATATATTAATAATAAACAATTTGGGGTTCGTTTGGCATGTTATAGTAAGTGTATTAACCATATAGTGAAAGAAAACAAAAAGACACGGTAAAAGTTAAATTATTTAACTTAGAGTTAAATCTAATTGATAAGGTTAAAATAATATCCTAAACTTGTCTAAATCTTATTGGTTGATAGGATTTCGACCCATCCCCACTTTAGCTTCGAAATAAGACCCTTTGGAACCATTATAAACCGATTTTGACTTTAATATAAAATAATATTTTGAGATATTCCTAAGGTGCCCCTCTCCTCCCTTATAAAAGGGTACCTCCTCCCCCTCCTCCTCACACCAAATTGAGCACTCAAGCTCGGCCAACCCCTACCATTTTCTCCTCTCCACTTCCCTAGAATAATCCTAGAGGTCCTGGTTGTAACACCCGAGACTTTTATGTTATATAAATCATCAAAGGAATCTTTTTCTACACAACACTTGCTTGGCTTGCTTTACACGCAATCACGACCTTCCTCGATAGCTTGCGTCGTACGCAATACCGAGTTTCACTAAACAACAATATGCTATTAAAACTAGTCGTTATGAATATTAATAACCACTTTTTGAAATTTTATAAATTTTATTTTTCAAAATGGACTTCATTTTTGGACTCAGAATATCGAAATTAGCCTAGGGTGAAATTTTGGTATTTTTCTGAAAACTTTCAATTTTTGATGAATAGTGAAACCACTAAGTGGTAGGTTAAAAACTGAATTTTGCATAAAACTTAATTTTACCGCTTCTGTGAATGGAATTTCAAAAATCCGAGAGACACGGTTAATATCAAGGACTAAAATGTGGTTCAATGAGATGAAAATAATTTTTTGGTGAATAGTAACTTTTTACTATTTTTTACCGCGGTTAATAGTAAATAGGGTAACTAAGGGTAAATATGATATCAATATTACCCTAACACATGTCCTAATTCTATTGGATAAGTGTAATTCGACCAAAAACAACCTTATGAATAAAATATGACCATTTAGGCCCACTTGGATTAGATTAGGACATTTATTATTAATTTATTTAAAGAAGGGTTAAAATAGTTAAAATCAAAGTTTAATAAGTAAATCATTTTTAATATAGGGTTATACATAAGATAAATTCGATTGTAAATATTCATTAGAAAGCTAAAACGATTTCCTATATGATGGTATTTTATTTGTAATTTTTAGACATCAAATAATTTAATTTATTTATGACACAAAGATGATGCAGTAATTATCTTATTAATGAAATATTGACAAAATTGATAATATAAATACCAAAATAAATGTAATTTGAGACTTTTTATGAATTCCACTAATTTTCTAGGTTACTATGATATATTAGTATTGATTTAACCAACTTGGTTCGAACATATAATTCTGTTATGACTTTGACAAAAATCATATATCAAATAGTGTCAAAATTGACACAAAATAGTTTTTAAATCAAATATTATATTATTAATTGTTATTTTATTCCTAAAAATCTAAGGTTCGGCCAAATGACTTAGATAAGGATATATATATTAATAATAAACAATTTGGGGTTCGTTTGGCATGTTATAGTAAGTGTATTAACCATATAGTGAAAGAAAACAAAAAGACACGGTAAAAGTTAAATTAATTAACTTAGAGTTAAATCTAATTGATAAGGTTAAAATAATACCCTAAACTTGTCTAAATCCTATTGGTTGATAGGATTTAGACCCATCCCCACTTTAGCTTCGAAATAAGACACTTTGGAACCATTATAAACCGATTTTGACTTTAATATAAAATAATATTTTGAGATATTCCTAAGGTGCCCCTCTCCTCCCTTATAAAAGGGCACCTCCTCCCCCTCCTCCTCACACCAATTTGAGCACTCAAGCTCTGCCAACCCCTGCAATTTTCCCTTCTCCACTTCCCTAGAATAATCCTAGAGGTCCTGGTCTTCTCCAAAGACCAATCTTAGTTCCTTAAGTGGAGGATTCAAAAAGGCGTTCCAAAGAAAAGGTAATATCCATTACCGATCTTTTCAATTTCTTTCTTCTTCAACTTCTTCTTCTTTAGTTGTTTCATGATAAAGTAATAACATCAGTATTACTTACATACTTATATGTTATTATAAATATGAAACAACCCTAATTCACCTTCTATCCATCCTACGGAAAAATGAAATCACCGCGCGTGCGTACGTACGGAATACCGTCTCTACGCCGTGGTGTAATCTATTTTCCACCATCACCTTACAAGGATGGGTATAATGGTGTAATCAGTAACTATATATGATTATTATTAAGTAATATTGATACTGAAATAATATATATATATACTCCAATACAATTCCACGATCATAGGAACGATATCATCACTCGTGCGTACGTACGGAATACCGTCTCCACGATGTGATGCGACTCGTTCTACATGATCTTCATTTCATAATGATTATATAAATGAATTGAATGAATTAATATGGTATATACTACACTAATACCATTATGGAAATGAATTATCTATAACCTAAAGATAAGAATAAGAATTTATTCGACAAAACACGCATAAGAACAAAAAGTTATAAAGACCCGAGTAACAAGTAACAATGAAATATTACTAACAAGAAGCTAATAATATGACCATATATGATATCATATCAATATGTATGATTCTGGAATAAGTCAATAACATTATTTAAACCATTATACAGGAGCTTCGGACACGAACAAAGCAAATCGGACCTAAGGTAAGGGAAATATCACAATCTCATTTTTATCCGAGATTGTTTATTCGTAAGTATTTACTGGGGTGTATTTTATCATCCACATCCATGTTCCCTCAATATGTAATATTGTTTCCATCCACTTGCAATAGTTTAAATCCAATTTTATCCTTAGGTGAGTTTTTAGTAAAGAATATGAGAGGAATCTTTTGTCGTTTTTCCGTATGAGGTACTTTTTGACTTTTCCGACAAAAGTACGAAGAATGTTTTTTTTAACATATACGGCACGAACGGATTTATACTGTTTTATAAAGCCTTATTTTCATGAAGCTTCCTCTAAAAGATTTCATGACTATTTTCAATAAAATCTCTTTCTTTTAAAATTGCATGATGTTTTGAGAAAAGAAATTGATTTTGAAGAAGAAAGGATATTTTCCTCAAGAATTCAATTCAAGTGTTTTATCAAAATTATTTTCCATATAAGATAATAAAGGGTTCTTTTTCTATCCATATTTTTACATTGATTTGACTATGTTGTGATGAAATTATGTTTATGAATTCCTTTATCTTATATGAATGGTTTTATGATGTCATGTTGTTTAAGAATCCCATTTTTATTACATGGGTTATGCAATGATGTATGATTTATGATTTTGTGGCACACATAAGAAAGGATTCATTAAGAGATTGGTGGGACCTATATCTCCCTCCAATGCATTGGGTAAAGATTTTATATCTCATGAGATAGACATGGCTGGAATGGTAGGTTATACCGGTTCAGTGAAACAGGACTGAAACGAGGATTACTCGATTCAGAAAGGGACTTTGTCCACTAAGATAGTCTTGGCAATGAGTCTTGACTAACAAGAAATGATTCTCTATGATTATGTGTGTATGCCACAATGAGTAATGTTTTAAGTTATGATTTCATTTTCACTTCTATGATTTATCCCACGTTATGATATTATGAGCTCTTTTGCAGGTTACGATTTCCAAAAGCTGTGTTCTTATATATATGATGTGATTTATATTTCTTTTGTTTACCCTTACTGAGCATTTGAGCTCACCCTTTTATGTTTTCTTTTCCCCAGGATATAAAGAAAGGTTTTAGGTAAAAAAAAGGGATGACCTTTATGGGAGATATTGAAGAACTTTCACCACGACTAGAAGATTACGTTCCGAGTTTCCAAAGACACTAAACTATTACGATCCTTTAGTGTGTGTTTTTGTTATGTACTAAGTATTCCGCAAAAGTAATTTAATGTCAATGTACGATAATCCTTCGGGTCTCTACAGTTGGTATCAGAGGAAAGGTATAGTCAACCTTTGGAAACTAGGATGTGAAAGCCTTAGTAAGAACCCTAAGGATAAGTCTAAGCATAGAACACAATCTTAGTGTTTTAGAAATGGCCTTGAATAACCTAGGATAAGACCTTAAGCATGAAAATTTTATTCTTGAATTATGTGGTTTCCTATTATAATTAGTGTTGCTCACACTATTCTTCTTGGTTTTAGTCAATGGCTGGAACCCGAAGGAACCGTGTTAATGCGGAATGCGATGGGCAATGCAATGATTGTCCCCCTGAGCAAACAAACGATATGGGAGCTGGAATGCAAAATATTGTAGCCATGCTCACACAACTTTCTCAAGCGATGAATCATGCAGGATTTCCAAACGAGCAAAGGAGGGAGCAACATTCTGTTGAATCCTTCATGAGGCAGCGTCCACCTTCTTTCAGCGGGTCTACTGATCCATTAGTTGCTGAACAATGGATTAGTACTACTAAAAAGATATTTTCAGTTCTTCAATGTTCTGAGCATGATAAAGTCATCCTAGCAGTGTATCGTTTGGAAGGAGATGCTGATCAATGGTGGAATCTTGTTAAGAATACAAGGCAAAGGGATGAAATTGAGTCTATGGAATGGGACGAGTTCAAGAACTTATTTTTCAATAAGTACTTCCCTCGTATTCTCCGAACAAAGATGGAGAAAGAGTTCCTTGAACTGAAGCAAAGGGATGATGAATCTGTTGGTACCTATGAAGCAAATTTTACCAGACTTGCAAGGTACGCTTCTGGTATTATTATCCAACCTGAGAGTAAGATCGATCGATTCTTTAGTGGCTTAAAACCAAGTCTTCGAAGGGCGTTAGCCATAAGGGACTTCAATAGCTACGAGGAAATCGTTCGATGTGCTCTCAAAGTCGAGATGGAGATTGGAGTAACCCATCAGTCACATGGGTTTGATAAGAAGAGGAAGATGGAATTCAAAGAAAAATCTAAAGAGCACACAGAAAAGAAGATGAGATTTTCCTTATGCTCAAAGTGTGGAAAGAAACATGGAGGGAGTTGTCTTAAAGGGACAAGTAAATGTTTTAAATGTGGAAAAGAAGGTCATCGGGCATTTGAATGCCGTGATAATGGGAAGAAGATGTCTAATGACGCAAACAAAGGAAGGGATACACAGAATGAACCTACTACACTTCAATGTTTCAAGTGCAAGGAGATGGGGCATTATGCCAATCAATGCCCAAATCCAAGGGTTGATGATGATGGTCGACGTCAACAAAATCTTAAGGCTAAAGACAATGGAAAGTCACATGCAATTTCTATCAGCGATGTGGAGTACGATAATGATGTGGTGAAAGGTACACTTACCATCCACTCTAAAGTAGCAAATGTTTTATTTGATTCTGGATCCACCCACTCATTTATTTCTGAAAAATTTTCTAAGGGTATCACCGTATTACCTCAACAATTAGATGTTGAGTTAGCTGTGACAACACCTAATGGCACATCAATCGCATCAGAAGTTTATAATTCTTCTCCGATCGAAGTTTGTGGGAAAGTGCTTCCTGCAAATCTTGTGATCCTTCCTTTAGTGGAATTTTATGTGATTCTTGGAATGGATTGGCTTTCTCTACATGGAGCTCATATCAATTGCCAAAGAAGGGAAGTCACATTTCATATTCCAGATCAACCTACGATCGTCTATCAATGCAAGGATGAACATAACCTTCCAGAGGAAATTTCTTCCATCTTATGGGTATTGATTCCACTAAATGAAGGTTATTTATGTCAAATGGTTGGTGAGAAACTCACGATTAAGAATATGCCCATTGTACGGGAGTTTGATGATGTCTTTCCGGAGGAATTACCGGGTCTTCCACCAAATCGTGAAGTTGAGTTTTCAATAGAACTCGTACCGGGTGCTTTGCCTATTTCAAAGACACCTTATAGAATGGCCCCAATTGAGTTGCAGGAATTGAAGAAGAAACTCCAAGAGAATCTTGATAAGGGATTCATACGCCCTAGTGCGTCACCTTGGGGAGCACCTGTTCTATTTGTTAAGAAGAAAGATGGATCAATGAGACTCTGCATTGATTATCGAGAACTTAACAAGATCACTATCAAGAACAAATATCCTCTCTCACGCATTGATGACTTATTTGACCAACTACGCGGAGCTCAATACTTTTCCAAGATTGATCTTCGTTCAGGGTATCATCAATTAAGGGTCAAAAGGGAGGATATACCAAAGACGGCTTTCCGTACAAGGTATGGACACTATGAATTTATAGTGATGCCATTTGGTCTTACTAATGCCCCTGCTATCTTCATGGATCTAATGAATAGAGTCTTTAGAGACTATCTTGATCAATTTGTGGTAGTCTTTATAGACGATATTCTTGTCTATTCAAAGAGCAAGGAAGAGCATGAAGATCACTTGAGAATTATATTGAAGACCCTGAGAAAGGAGAAGCTTTATGCCAAATTTACCAAGTGTGAATTTTGGCTTCAAAAAGTTGCATTTTTGGGTCATATAATCTCAAAATAGGGGATATATGTGGATCCAGCAAAAACAGAGGTTATCGAAAGATGGTCAAGACCAACAACAGTAACTGAGATCCGAAGTTTTCTTGGTTTGGCTGGATATTATCGACGTTTTGTAAAAGATTTTTCACGATTATCTAATCCACTCACCAAGTTGACTCGGAAAGGAGTTAAGTTTGTCTGGACAGAGGAATGTGAAGAGAATTTCAAGGAGTTGAAAAGAAGGTTATCCAGTGCACCTGTGCTCAAACTGCCTTGTAGTGGAGAAAGGTTTGTGATCTACAGTGATGCATCCAAGAAGGGATTGGGGTGTGTTCTTATGCAAAATGATATGGTGATAGCTTATGCCTCACGACAGTTGAAAATCCATGAGCAAAATTACCCAACACATGATTTGGAGTTGGCTGCGGTAATCTTTGCATTAAAGATTTGGAGGCATTACCTTTATGGTGAAAGGTGTGATATTTATACTGATCATAAAAGTTTAAAGTATATTTTCACACAAAAGGAGTTGAATATGCGTCAAAGAAGATGGTTGGAGCTGATTAAGGATTATGACTGCTCAATCCATTACCACCCTGGGAAAGCAAACAAGGTGGCAGATGCATTAAGTCGACAAGACCATGCTAGTTTATCCATGATGAGGATCACAAAAGATCCAATATTTATGGATTTACAAAGGATGGATCTTGGAATTATAATGGAAGGGGAAAAATCTTATCTTTCTCAAATGAATGTTCAACCATCTATACATGTGAAGATTAAAGAGGCACAGAAAGAAGATGTCGAGTAACAAAAGAAGGTGAGAAATGTTCCTGAATTCAACCTTGATTGTGATGGGATAATAAAGTTCAGGAATCGGGTTTGTGTTCCTCCCATCCCCGAATTAAAGAAAGAGCTGCTGGATGAGGCTCATAGTTCTTCATTCTCTATTCATCCTGGAAGCACGAAGATGTATAGGGACCTGAAAGAGTACTTCTGGTGGGATGGCATGAAAAGAGATGTTGCTGAATATGTCTCTCGATGCTTGGTTTGTCAACAAGTTAAAGCTGAGAGACAGAAGTCTAAGGGGATGTTACAACCATTACCCATACCCGAATGGAAATGGGAAAACATCACTATGGACTTTGTCACAGGACTTCCTAAAACATCCAAAGGCAATAATGCTATCTGGGTCATAGTTGATCGTCTTACAAAGTCTGCACACTTCATTGCTATTAGAGAGGATTTCTCTCTGGATCAGCTTGCCAGGATATATGTAAAGGAAGTGGTAAGATTGCATGGAGTACCACTTTCTATTATATCTGATCGGGATCCGAGATTTACCTCGAAGTTCTGGCGAAGTTTTCAGCATACTCTGGATACAGAGTTGAGTTTCAGCACTGCTTATCATCCCCAGACAGACGGTCAGTCTGAGAGAACAATTCAAACCCTAGAAGATATGTTGAGAGCTTGCTCTATGGATTTCAAAGGAGGTTGGGATCAACACCTACCTTTGGTGGAATTTTCTTATAATAATAGCTTTCACTCCAGTATTCAGATGGCTCCTTATGAAGCTCTCTATGGAAAGAAATGCAGGAATCCAACTTGCTGGGATGAAGTTGGGGAAAGAAAGCTATTAGGACCTGATCTCGTTGATGAAATGGCAGAAAAGGTCAGATCTATTCAACAACACATAAGAGCAGCTCAGAGTCGACAGAAAAGTTATGCCGACAACCGAAGAAAAGACCTAGAGTTTGAAGTGGGTGATAAAGTGTTCTTACGAATATCTCCCTGGAAGAGGGTTATGAGATTTGGAAAGAAGGGGAAGTTGAGCCCTAGATATATCGGTCCTTTCGAAATACTGGATCGTGTTGGGAAGGTAGCTTACCGATTGGCGCTTCCACCGAATCTCTCTCAAGTTCACGATGTGTTCCATGTATCTCTCCTGAGAAAGTACATACCAGATCCTTCACATGTACTCAGCTCAGAAGTTGTACTGCTGGAGCAAGATATTTCCTATGAAGAACAGCCGATAGAGATTCTGGATCGTAGCGAAAAAGTCCTACGAAACAAGACCACTCGCTTGGTGAAAGTTTTATGGAGAAACCACCAACTTGAAGAAGCTACATGGGAGCTTGAGGATATGATGAGGGAGAAGTATCCTCATTTGTTTGTTGCAAAGTGACGAATTTCGAGGGCGAAATTCTTTTTAAGAGGGGTAGAATGTAACACCCGAGACTTTTATGTTATATAAATCATCAAAGGAATCTTTTTCTACACAACACTTGCTTGGCTTGCTTTACACGCAATCGCGACCTTCCTCGATAGCTTGCGTCGTACGCAATACCGAGTTTCACTAAACAACAATATGCTATTAAAACTAGCCGTTATGAATATTAATAACCACTTTTTGAAATTTTATAAATTTTATTTTTCAAAATGGACTTCATTTTTGGACTCAGAATATCGAAATTAGCCTAGGGTGAAATTTTGGTATTTTTCTGAAAACTTTCAATTTTTGATGAATAGTGAAACCACTAAGTGGTAGGTTAAAAACTGAATTTTGCATAAAACATAATTTTACCGCTTCTGTGAATGGAATTTCAAAAATCCGAGAGACACGGTTAATATCAAGGACTAAAATGTGGTTCAATGAGATGAAAATAATTTTTTGGTGAATAGTAACTTTTTACTATTTTTTACCGCGGTTAATAGTAAATAGGGTAACTAAGGGTAAATATGATATCAATATTACCCTAACACATGTCCTAATTCTATTGGATAAGTGTAATTCGACCAAAAACAACCTTATGAATAAAATATGACCATTTAGGCCCACTTGGATTAGATTAGGACATTTATTATTAATTTATTTAAAGAAGGGTTAAAATAGTTAAAATCAAAGTTTAATAAGTAAATCATTTTTAATATAGGTTTATACATATGATAAATTCGATTGTAAATATTCATCAGAAAGCTAAAACGATTTCCTACATTATGGTATTTTATTTGTAATTTTTAGACATCAAATAATTTAATTTATTTATGACACAAAGATGATGCAGTAATTATCTTATTAATGAAATATTGACAAAATTGATAATATAAATACCAAAATAAATGTAATTTGAGACTTTTTATGAATTCCACTAATTTTCTAGGTTACTATGATATATTAGTATTGATTTAATCAACTTGGTTCGAACATATAATTCTGTTATGACTTTGACAAAAATCATATATCAAATAGTGTCAAAATTGACACAAAATAGTTTTTAAATCAAATATTATATTATTAATTGTTATTTTATTCCTAAAAATCTAAGGTTCGGCAAAATGACTTAGATAAGGATATATATATTAATAATAAACAATTTGGGGTTCGTTTGGCATGTTATAGTAAGTGTATTAACCATATAGTGAAAGAAAACAAAAAGACACGGTAAAAGTTAAATTAATTAACTTAGAGTTAAATCTAATTGATAAGGTTAAAATAATACCCTAAACTTGTCTAAATCCTATTGGTTGATAGGATTTAGACCCATCCCCACTTTAGCTTCGAAATAAGACCCTTTGGAACCATTATAAACCGATTTTGACTTTAATATAAAATAATATTTTGAGATATTCCTAAGGTGCCCCTCTCCTCCCTTATAAAAGGGCACCTCCTCCCCCTCCTCCTCACACCAATTTGAGCACTCAAGCTCGGCCAACCCCTGCCATTTTCCCTTCTCCACTTCCCTAGAATAATCCTAGAGGTCCTGGTCTTCTCCAAAGACCAATCTTAGTTCCTTAAGTGGAGGATTCAAAAAGGCGTTCCAAAGAAGAGGTAATATCCATTACCGATCTTTTAAATTTCTTTCTTCTTCAACTTCTTCTTCTTTAGTTGTTTCATGATAAAGTAATAACATCAGTATTACTTACATACTGATATGTTATTAGAAATATGAAACAACCCTAATTCACCTTCTATCCATCCTACGGAAAAATGAAATCACCGCGCGTGCGTACGTACGAAATACCGTCTCCACGCCGTGGTGTAATCTATTTTCCACCATCACCTTACAAGGATGGGTATAATGGTGTAATCAGTAACTATATATGATTATTATTAAGTAATATTGATACTGAAATAATATATATATATACTCCAATACAATTCCACGATCATAGGAACGATATCATCACTCGTGCGTACGTACGGAATACCGTCTCCACGATGTGATGCGACTCGTTCTACATGATCTTCATTTCATAATGATTATATAAATGAATTGAATGAATGAATATGGTATATACTACACTAATACCATTCTGGAAATGAATTATCTATAACCTAAAGATAAGAATAAGAATTTATTCGACAAAACACGCATAAGAACAAAAAGTTATAAAGACCCGAGTAACAAGTAACAATGAAATATTACTAACAAGAAGCTAATAATATGACCATATATGATCTCATATCAATATGTATGATTCTGGAATAAGTCAATAACATTATTTAAACCATTATACAGGAGCTTCGGACACGAACAAAGCAAATCGGACCTAAGGTAAGGGAAATATCACAATCTCATTTTTATTCGAGATTGTTTATTCGTAAGTATTTACTGGGGTGTATTTTATCATCCACATCCATGTTCCCTCAATATGTAATATTGTTTCCATCCACTTGCAATAGTTTAAATCCAATTTTATCCTTAGGTGAGTTTTTAGTAAAGAATATGAAAGGAATCTTTTGTCGTTTTTCCGTACGAGGTACTTTTTGACTTTTCCGACAAAAGTACGAAGAATGTTTTTTTTAACATATACGGCACGAACGGATTTATACTGTTTTATAAAGCCTTATTTTCATGAAGCTTCCTCTAAAAGATTTCATGACTATTTTCAATAAAATCTCTTTCTTTTAAAATTGCATGATGTTTTGAGAAAAGAAATTGATTTTGAAGAAGAAAGGATATTTTCCTCAAGAATTCAATTCAAGTGTTTTATCAAAATTATTTTCCATATAAGATAATAAAGGGTTCTGTTTCTATCCATATTTTTACATTTATTTGACTATGTTGTGATGAAATTATGTTTATGAATTCCTTTATCTTATATGAATGGTTTTATGATGTCATGTTGTTTAAGAATCCCATTTTTATTACATGGGTTATGCAATGATGTATGATTTATGATTTTGTGGCACACATAAGAAAGGATTCATTAAGAGATGGGTGGGACCTATATCTCCCTCCAATGCATTGGGTAAAGATTTTATATCTCATGAGATAGACATGGCTGGAATGGTAGGTTATACCGGTTCAGTGAAACAGGACTGAAACGAGGATTACTCGATTCAGAAAGGGACTTTGTCCACTAAGATAGTCTTGGCAATGAGTCTTGACTAACAAGAAATGATTCTCTATGATTATGTGTGTATGCCACAATGAGTAATGTTTTAAGTTATGATTTCATTTTCACTTCTATGATTTATCCCACGTTATGATATTATGAGCTCTTTTGCAGGTTAAGATTTCCAAAAGCTGTGTTCTTATATATATGATGTGATTGATATTTCTTTTGTTTACCCTTACTGAGCATTTGAGCTCACCCTTTTATGTTTTCTTTTCCCCAGGATATAAAGAAAGGTTTTAGGTAAAAAAAAGGGATGACATTTATGGGAGATATTGAAGAACTTTCACCACGATTAGAAGATTACGTTCCGAGTTTCCAAAGACACTAAACTATTACGATCCTTTAGTGTGTGTTTTTGTTATGTACTAAGTATTCCGCAAAAGTAATGTAATGTCAATGTACGATAATCCTTAGGGTCTCTACACTGGTCTTCTTCAAAGACCAATATTAGTTCCCTAAGTGGAGGATTCAAAGAAGCGTTCCAAAGAAGAGGTAATATCCATTACCGATCTTTTCAATTTCTTTCTTCTTCAACTTCTTCTTCTTTAGTTGTTTCATGATAAAGTAATAACATAAGTATTAATTACATACTGATATGTTATTATAAATATGAAACAACCCTAATTCACCTTCTATCCATCCTACGGAAAAATGAAATCACCGCGCGTGCGTACGTACGGAATACCGTCTCCACGCCGTGGTGTAATCTATTTTCCACCACCACCTTACATGGATGGGTATAATGGTGTAAAGAATAACTATACATAGTTATTACAACATCATATTGATTCTGATATATTGTATAATCCACTCCAATTCAATTCAATAATCATGGAAATGATATCATCGCTCGTGCGTACGTACGGACTACCGTCTCCATGACGCGATGAGATTCAATCTCCATGTTAACCATTTAAGAATGATTAAAAAGTATATATAAGAAATAATAATGAAATATATGACATTATAAAGCTACTGGATTTATGTATATATGTATATGTATGTCATCTACTTACTTCCATTCAAGACAATAAGGAAAGGAAAACAGCGTTAATGCGTACGTACGGACTACCGTCTCCATGAACGGTGTTTTTCATTTCATTTATCTATCTTATATATATATATATATACTGAATATATATGATATATAAATCATATTTTATATTCTGGAAGTAATTAAATCATGATATAAGTAATAATAATGTCAAGAACAACAAGTCAAAACACCTACGATAAAATGAAACGATTTTACCCAAAACACTTCTTTAATGTGGAATTTACAAAAGAATGGGTAATATAAAGTCATAAGTGAACCATATATGATATCATAACAGTGAATATGAATCTGTAATAAGTCAATGACATTATTTAAATCATTATACAGGAGGTTCGGACACATACGAAGCAAATCGGACCTAAGGTAAGGGAAATATCACAATCTCATTTTTATCCGAGATTGTTTATTCGTAAGTATTTACTGGGGTGTATTTTATCATCCACTTCCATGTTCCCTCAATATGTAATATTGTTTCCATCCAATTACAATATTTTGAATCCAATTTTACCCTTCAGTGAGTTTTTAGTAAAGAATATGAAAGGAATCTTTTGTCATTTTTTCGTACGAGGTACTTTTTGACTTTTCCGACAAAAGTACGAAGAATGTTTTTTTAACTTATACGACATGAATGGATTTTTAAAACATTATTTCCAAGAAGCTTCCTTTACAAATTTTCAAGTTTATTTTTAATCAAATTCTTTTAGTTAAAATTGTATGACATGTTAAGAAAGGAAAAGTGTTTTTGAAGAAGAAAGGATATTTTCCTCAAGAATGGAGTTCAAGTGTTTTATCAAAATTATTTTCCATCTAAGATAATAAAGGGTTCTGTTTTTATCCCTATTATTACATTGATTTGATTATGTTGTGATGGAATTATTTTTATGAATTCCTTTCTCTTATATAAATTGTTTTATGATGTCATGTTGTTTAAGAATCCCATTTTTATTACATGGGTTATGCTATGATGTATGGTTTATGATTTTGTGGCACACATAAGAATGGTATCATTATGAGATGGGTGGGACCTATATCTCCCTCCAATGCATTGGGTAAAGATTTTATATCTCATGAGATAGACATGGTTGGAATGGTAGGTTATACCGGTTCAGTGAAACAGGACTGAAACGAGGGTTACTCGATTCAGAAAGGGACTTTGTCCACTAAGATAGTCTTGGAAATGAGTCTTGACTAACAAGAAATGATTCTCTATGATTATGTGTGAATGCCACAAAGTTTCATGTTTTAAGTTATGATTATTGTGATTACATTTCACTACCATTATTTATCCCATGTTATGAAATTATGCTCTCTTTTACAGGTTATGATTTCCAAAATGTTATGTTCTTATGAATATGATGTGATTGATATTTCTTTTGTTTACCCTTACTGAGCATTTGAGCTCACCCTTTTATGTTT
The DNA here is from genome assembly GCA_963277665.1 of Viscum album. Lineage (NCBI taxonomy): Eukaryota > Viridiplantae > Streptophyta > Magnoliopsida > Santalales > Viscaceae > Viscum > Viscum album. The sequence continues at coordinate 1,299,506,215 of OY728130.1, read as the reverse complement.
TCTTTTCCCCAGGATATAAAGAAAGGTTTTAGGTAAAAAAAAGGGAAGATCTTTATGGGAGATGTTGAAGATTTTTCACCACGATTAGAAGATTTTATTCCGAGTTTCCAAAGACACTAAACTATTACGATCCTTGTGTGTGTGTTTTTGTTATGTACTAAGTATTCCGCAAAAGTAATGTAATGTCAACGTACGTCAGGTTTCGGGTCTCTACACACAGCCACTGAATCATCCACTATTTTTTAAATTCATGGAATTGATTCTCCATCCAAATTCACACCACCTTGAGAAAATATATTCAAAGGAAATGTCTTCTAAACTCACCCCACTTTATGGCATATATATCCTCTAAATCCCTTATATTATTCACCCTTGATCTCCACTGATAAAAATCACCTTCAAAATGATAAATGAAAAGACTTACCTTTGGATTATTTGAATAGCCCATGACATCGAATATCTTCTCAAGAGACTTAATCCATCCAACATCCCCTACTGGGTCATAAGATGAATTGAAAGGAGTAGGGTGTTGTCTCAAAAAATATCCCTCTATAATCATGTTACATTGTGGTACCATTGATTTTTATATTTAATAGATTCCACCACCATTTATTTCCTTCGTTAGATGAGCCATTACTGTAACAAATTGCTCTGTGCCAATCCCTATAATTCTGGGCTGTAGATTTGGAAGGATATCGTTCTATTGGTTCCTATCCTCTTCAGAAACCCTATTTTTTATAAAGAAAACCATTATGAACAAACATATCTTAATTGAAGAAATATGATAATATTAAAATGCTTCATCAGTTAAAATTAATAATAATGTAAAAAATAATTTATGGCGTTCTATTAATATCATTATAACCCCTAATGTTATTTAAACCATCCTCTTATACCATCTATACAGACCTAGCCTTATTACATTCCATAATCTTGAATTTTAGTTAAGAAGTCACTTAATTTAATATTTATTATCATTTTATGTTTATTTTTTTTACTGAATTTGGATATAATACATACATATCATTCCTCATTAATATAGATAATATAACCTAAAACAGTATCCATTTCTTCCAAAATATAATACATTTATAAAAACAAGTATTCATTTACAAAGTATCATAACATTTTACATGTCATCCTTATTTTTCATTCATATCATTATAACAAGTGATAATCATTTAAAAACTTGGGATGATCAAAAAAATTTATTATGGGATTTAAATAAATGTAAAGAAATCACTAGTCCATGAATACTTGTAACATATGGAATCATTTTCAAAATATATACATTTTAACCATATAAACATACTTTTTAAATCATGATATTTCCATGATATTTCCATAAAACATATAAAACATAAATAAAACTATAAAGGTATATTGGGTCAATTAATTCATAATTTTGAAACCCTCTCGACTACTTTATAATTTGCAACCCTCACGGCTACCTTACAATTTGTGTAACCATTGCAGATACAGTTATAGTAACCATACGACCGACCTTAAAAATACCTAGATCAAATGCATTGGACAGAGATATTGGTCTCACCATTAATAATGATAAATTCTCATGAACTATAACATAATTATACAAAATTAATAATTTCATAAGAACGTTTATTTTGAATTTTTTAAAATAGAATTTTAAAATAAAAGTCCCTTAGAAATAACATATAATTGAAGTGAGACTTAATATAATTGATGGAATTTGTTAATACCCTATGAATAAGAATAATTATAAATAATATAAACAAAATTTATTAGACAAAAAATTTAAATACTACATATGTAATGAAGTAGAATGTAAACCCAAAGAGGAGATATTGGGTTAAGAATCCCATTACCTCAGGTTTGTCTTACAAAAAACCCATTTAAACAACCTGTATAATGGTTAAAAGAGTGTTATTAATATCTTAATGAATAAAAGTCCTATTAATAACTCCTTATATGATCATTAAATATAATTATTTCACACATTATTTATTAGTGTTTTGTTCTTTCCATTCTTTTGTGTGCATTCTTTACATGATTTCCATGGATAGTTTGTATTTGATTTTATTTCCATATAAAAATGAAATTACTGAAGAGGATTGAAATTGTATTAATTTGTTTCTATAATATATAATGATACCATAAATCATTTTTTTCATTTATGCTGATGTATCATTATAAAAAACATTAATGATATTTGTTTAGATCATTTTTTGTGGTTCCTCGGTACTCATGAACTTGTTTCATTATATAATTTAATTTCATGCATAAAAGTTCATTACAAAACATAAAGTAGATTAAAAAATAAAAATTAAACTCTGTTTCAATCAATAAAATGGTTTAATGATCTGCCTTGTAGGAAGTAATATAATATAGAAACACATCGTCCATGATTTTGGTAAATTAGCACATTGCGAGCGGTGTATTTATTTTTAGATAAGAGCTATGGGAGAGGATGAAAGATGAAGAATTGTCTACATGAACATGATAAAATATAGAAAATATATTATTCTAGATATTTAATACTGCTTAGATAATTGGATGGAATGAGAGTATAAGAAAATAATTGAATTTGGAATAAAACACATGAAAAAGGAGGAGAATTAATTCTCTTGATCTCTTCTCCTTGAGATCATCCTTAAGGCTCTTAGTTTTGGCCTTTTGGTGAGAACAAAAGGTCTTGGACGTGGGTAAGATCGATGAGGATGAAATTTGGTAGAACATAGCCAATTATCATGTCTTAATATGAGTGAGAGGAAGAGTTGAATGAGGGTGAAATTTATATTGGAGTGAGGATGTATTTTACATTATTTTAATCATTATTTTAATATTTGTGCTGCAGACTATGAATAGTCTTCATTTATGTGACACAAAATAGTAATAGTTGTATGTGTTTTAGAATGAAGTTGGATTGAATCAACATTGAATAGCTTATGTTGTATTAAAACAAGTATTTAGAACTTATCATAATTTAACGTATTTTACTTATCATAAAAAATTCAAGAATTTTTTAAAAATCCCAAAAATTATCCCAAACCATTTTTTGATGTGTAGAATTAAAAAATGAAATCCATTTTTTTAAAATGATAATCTAAATATTATTAATTTATTTTTTATATCATATCCAAATTTATACATCAACAATATTTTTAAATCTATAACTCATTTTTTAACACCTTGAAAAATTATTCTACATATCATTATCTTATAACATTAAGAAAATGAAATAATAATATGATTTACTAATCATAAGGGTCATATTACTATAAATATGTCTACTCATAATGGTATGTTACTATTCGAAAAAAACACATTGGTTCTAGCAGGATCCAAATTACTTACTGATAACAACCATAGATTACCATTTTTGAAATTAAAATCACAAAAGTGGAAAAATTATGTTTAAAGGGTAGTTATAACTACCAACAGAAAAAAAATATTCCTGAAATTAAATTTATTTTTAAAACCTTATTGTAACATCCCAGGTAAATAAATAATAAAGAATATTCATATTTATTAATATTTACGAATTAAATATTAATTTTATTTTAAAGGGGTTGCTATGTTCGATAGCGTACCCGATATGCAACGATGAGTTCCTTTGAAAACTTACGTTGCACACTAGTAATATAATAATATTATTTTAAAGGTTAGTTAACATGTAGCCGTTTTATTGGTGTGAATGGATAGAAATAAATAAAATATGATTATATATGTTTTTAAATGTTTTTACATTTATCCAATAAAAGATAAAGGCTTAAAATACGGAAAGAGTTCGATTTTAGGGCATATATACTCTAATTTTCACTAAAGGTTCACTTATCATCTTTTAATGGTGAACCATAATTAAATATAGTTTTGATCACTCTTATACTTTATTTTGGACCAAATATAACTCTTCTTTAGAATCGGGACATCAAAATTTACTTTGTGTAAATTTTTGGTACCTTTCTGATAAAGTTCAATTTTTTTATGAATAGTGTAAAATGTTGTATTTTAATTCAAAACCTATTTTTAATCTAAATTATTTATATGATTAGATTATTATTTTAATTGGTTTTAAAGTGAAATTAGAAAATATTTTTACCAGTTAATCCAATGGTGGTCGTTGGAATCAATTTCACTTTGAAATTGGACTTAAACTGGTGTCAATCTTTTGATACTTATTGTTTCACAAAAACACGCTATTTGTCATGACAGTGGGAATTAATTATTAAATTAATTAATTTGACTTATATGTTTTGAATTTTGTAAAATGTACTTCATTTTTGAATTCGGAATATCAAATATAGCTTAGGGTGAATTTTTGGTAATTTTCTGAAAAACTTCAATTTTTGATGAATAAGGAAACCACTAAGTGGTAATCAAGCAAACTGATTTTTCAGTCAAATGAAAGTTTACAACTAATGTGTATTGAATTTTGAAAATCCGACATACATGGTTGTCATTAAGAAGTAAAATGTGGTTCAATGAGATTAAAATAATTTTTTGGTGAATAGTAACTTATTAAGTTTTTAATCGCGATTAGAGGTAATTAGTGTAGTTTAAGGTAAAAAAGGTATTATAAGAATGTGAAAACACCATGACACTTGTCCTATACCTATTGGGTGAGTCATGGCCGACCAAGACAATACATGGGCCAACTTGGGGACCCCATGGAGCCACTTTAGTTGGAAAATGACATTAATATATTTTTATTTAATGTTAAAGTGAAAATGACACTAACATAAATTGTTTTACTAAAATAATTTTTGAGTGGGGTTATACAAGTCCATATTTTGATTATAAATAGTCATTCGAAAGCTAAAAAGATTTCCTACATCATAGTATTTTTTTATAATTTTTAGACATTAAATAAATTAAATTATATATGACATAATAATGATGCAGCGATGACATCATTATTTGATGATTTAAATAAAATGGAAAGATAATGAAAAAATCTAAAACCTACACATGTCCAAAACCAATTGGATGAGTGGATTTCGAAACCTTATCACCTTATCCACGAATTATATCAATGTGGGACCTTTTAAAACCGAAACACATTTTCAAATAAAGTAATATTTCTTTACTTTCCAAAAGTGCCCCTCCTCTCCTCTTATAAAAGGCCCCCACCTCTACCCCATTTCACACACTTCTCAAGCCTTTGGCTCGGCCAACCCCTGCCCAATTACTCTATACACATCCCTCTCCTCATCCTAGAGGATTCCCTTTGGGAAGCATCCTTTCAAAGGAAGCCTTTAGACTCAAATCAAAAGGGAGTTACACTTTTAAAGGCAATTCATTCTCTCTTGTTCATTTGTTTTATTTTGCTTTTCCAACCCTCTAAACTCTTTTTATTTACTTCTTTTGTAACAACACCAGTATCTTCAATATACTAGGATGTTGTTATAATATTTATTTGAGCTACACTCTCACACAACTAAATCAAATGGTTAAAGAACATACGGTTTCCGTGGATGGCGAAATTCTGCCTCCCGAAACGATGATTGTTCAAAACTCATTTAACACATTCAAGGGTGGACATTATGATGTCACTATTTTTATATATGATATATAATATGTTTATGTTTTCTTTAAGCTTCTGTATTTTTCATTTTTGTCATACCTTTATGGTTTCCATTATGGGTAAACACGATATCTTCATTTAAGGAAGTGCGGACTACCGCCCCCTAAAAGTGATGTGATTCGTTAATGCCATATGTGGGATGTGTGAAGGATGGATTTAAAGTTATTATATATGATGTTATACTGGAATTATAATATACCTCTATATCATTATTATTTCTTTCCATTAAAGTATGAGATAGAAATGAAAGTAGCGTTCATGCGTACGTACGGCTTACCGTCTCCATGAACGGTGCATTTCATTTCTTATCCCCAAATTTAATGTAATATTAAAAGTACATGTATATAATGGATATATATAATTAATGATATATCTAAATGATTAATATAATTCTGGAATTAAAATATACATACCTCTCATTTAGTTTTAATTCCATTAATATGACAAAGAAATGAAAGTAGCGTTCATGCGTACGTACGACTTACCGTCTCCATGAACGGTGCATTTCATTTCTTACCTCTAAATGATTATGTAATATTATAAATACATGTATATGCTGGATATATATGATATATATGATATCCAAATCAGTAATTTCATTCTGGATATAATGAACTTTTGACCACATGAACAACATGTAATTGTAAGAAGTCAACTTTCGACTTAAGAACCAAATATTGACAAAACAAACATTATTAACTTAAATGGTTACATAATGTTTATAACATGGAAATAAGTGATATAAAAAGAATAATTAACTTTAAAAAGGTTCTTAATTAAGTATAAATTAACTCAAGTTTATTATTCAGGACGTTAAAGAACGATCGAGTCATGTCGGACCCAAGGTAAGGGAACTTCTTAACCCAACTTCCATTCTTTGGGTTAATCTCCTACTTTCAAATTATGTCATGATATTATTATGTCCTATCTTGTATTTGTACTTTATTTATGTGTACTTATAGTGAATACACATAGTAGATCTATTTTATTTTAACAATGATCTTTGTAAGGGACTTCGTCTCAATCTGCTTTCATTGAGGCATATTTCGTTTTATACACAACTTTCTTTTATACGGTGTATAAACCCCTTTGACTTTTACTTTTATACAAAAGCAATCTTTTTTCTACGAAGCGTTTTACTAAACGACAAAAAGGAATGTTTTTTTTAACGTACGCGGTGACAATGACTTTTTCCGCCGCCGCGAGTATTATTTGGTCTTTGGCTTTCTCAACAAGCCGTAATGTTTTTAGAATAAAATAAATACCATATACTCTTTTATGTATTTTGGTATTGAAAATGGTTTTGATAAAGGATTCTATTATGTCAATATATTTATGTTATATTATGATTGAAATGTGGAAATGTTATCATTCCTTTATATTGGTTTTATGTTTTATGATTTTATATTGGTACTTGGACATTTTAACGGGTGGTTACGTTATAAACCATATGACGGGTGGTGCCGTGAATTCCAGGACGGGTGGTTACGTTATAACCTCCAATGCATTGGGTATGGAAGTCGGCCGTATGGCTATTCCATTAAGTATATATGGAAATTGGCCGTATGGCTATTCCATTAAGTGATATGTGTGGAAGTCGACCGTATGGTTATTCCACTTAAGTATGTTTATGTCCCAAGTTACCTTAATATATGTTATGTGTTCTTTATATGGGTTTTATGGTAATACTTTGGTTACAAAAAGGTAAGTAATGATACTTTATTCAGTGAAGAGTTTTTACTACTTCATGAAGGTGAAGGTATTACTTTGATAGAGTATACATGGTTTACTTGATTTTGAAAAACTAACAATTTTCATTCTTTGTGTATCCCTTATTGAGCTTTTTATGCTCACCCCAAGTTTTTCGAAATGTTTTTCACAGGACTTAAATTGGAATAAGGCCAAGGATGGGATCAAGGGAATTTCATGCTATCTAAAACATGGAATCTAGACATCTTTCTTTTTAAGAGTTTTTTTTATGGAGACTTAGTAGAAGTGTCTACATTGTAATCTTTTAAGATGTAATAGTTATGTTCTAATTCTCTAAAACTCTAAACCTGAAAAGATCCTCAATGTGAATTATTCATTTAATTCAATATTAAGTAAGGTTTAAGGCTGGGGCCTTATAGTTGGTATCAGAGGTCGGTTTAGACAACTTTAGGAGTTAGAAAAGTGTTAAATTATAATATGATTGAAATGATATAGCATTTACGGATTACCATGTTGCTTCACCTAAGATATTTCTGTGTTCAGAATGGTTTTCCGTAGAGGAAACAAAGCAGCTATGTTGGGACGACATCAGGAGAAAGATAACCTTCCAAATCAGCAACCTGAGATGGTTGGAATTGGAACTGAACAGTTTGTTGCATTGATGGCACAGTTGACTCAGGCTATAAATGGTGGTGGTATTCTTGCACGAGATCAGCCAGATCAACCACAGAGGAACATGTCAGCGGTGGAACATTTCATGAGGCAACATCCCCCATCATTCAGAGGATCATCTGACCCTGTGCAAGCTGAAGGGTGGATTAAAGAACTGGAGAAGATTTTTGATGTCATGGGGTGTTCAGAATATCAAAAGGTTAGTCTTGTTGTTTACCGTTTTGAAGGTGAAGCGGATCAGTGGTGGTCGATGGTGAAAAATATAAGGTATAGTGATGAGATTGAGGATCTTCACTGGGATGAATTCAAAGGTATGTTTCTTGAGAAATATTTTCCTAAGGTGGTTCGTCTCTAGGATGGAAAAAAAGTTCCTAGAATTGAGGCAGGAGGATGATTCAGTGGCTGCTTATGAAGAAAATTTCACTCGATTGGCAAGGTATGCTCCAAACTTCATACGAGATCTTGATAGTAAAATAAACCGTTTTTACTCAGGGTTAAATCCAAAGTATCGAAGGGCTTTAGCTTCTCGTGAATTCAAAAGTTATGAAAAACTTGTTCGATGTGCGGAGAAGGTAGAAATGGAGTTTGCCGATGATCAGGTGTTCTATGACAAACAACAGAATAAGAGGTCTAGTTGGCAGGAAAAGGGGAAGAATTCATCAAATAAGCATGGAGGTAAGAAAACCAAATATCCATCTTGTGAGAAGTGTGGTAAAATGCATCCTGGAGAATGTTTATCCAAGTCTGGTAAGTGCTTTCGGTGTGGTAAGTCTGGTCATATTGCTCGTAACTGTAAGGAAGATGATCAAGAAGGAAATGAAAAGCCAATGGTAAGATGTTTTAAGTGTAATGAAATGGGTCATTATGCAAACGAGTGTCCAAAGAAGAACTCTACTGGGGGAATGCAGCCAGAATAAAAGCAGAAAGGGGTGGTGAAATCCTTTGCAACAACTTCAGCAGATGTTGGGCCGTCGAATGAAGTGGTATCAGCTCCAGGGAGCTTAGTTTTTTTTCGAAGATTGACTTGAGGTCGGGGTACCATCAGTTGAAAGTAAAAGAAGCAGACGTTCCGAAGACTGCGTTCCGTACTAGATATGGCCATTATGGATTTGTAGTTAAGCCTTTTGGGTTAACCAATGCACCTACTGTATTCATGGACCTTATGAGTAAAATTTTCCATGAGTTCTTGGATAAGTTTGTGTTTGTGTTCTGAGGTTTGGGAAGAGATTATGTGTGCCTTGTGATTCACAGTTGAAGAATGAGTTGTTTTTTCATCCTGGAAGTACTAAGATGTACAGAGGTCTGTGGGAGTATTACTGGTGGGATGGAATGAAAAGTGACATTGCTGATTTTACTGTGAAGTGTTTGACATGTCAATAGGTTAAAGCAGAGCAGCAATTACCGAAAGGGATGTTTCATCCTTTACCAGTGCCAGAGTGGAAATGGGAAAACATATCCATGGACTTTGTTGTGGGATTACTGAGGACATCTCGAGGTAATAATGCAATCTGGGTTATTGTTGATCGCTTGACCAAATCTGCTCATTTCCTTTCTATATGAGACACTTTCTCTCTTGATCAACTTTCCCGTCTGTATCTTAAAGAGATAGTCAGGTTACATGGAGTTCCTCTCTCCATTGTATCAGATCGTGATCCCAGGTTTACTTTTAAATTTTGGAAAGGCCTTCAGAATTCGTTGGGTACTGAATTAAATTTTAGTACAGCTTTTCATCCTCAATCAGATGGGCAGTCAGAACGAACAATTCAGACATTGGAGGATATACTACGAGCTTGTTCTATGGATTATCAGGGAAGTTGGTACCAACATCTTTATTTGGTTGAGTTTTCTTATAATAACAGTTTTCATTCCAGTATATAGATGGCACCATTTTAGGCATTATGTGGGAAGCGGTGACGAACTCCAGCTTTCTGGGATGAAGTTGGTGAAAGGAAGTTTATGGGACCAGAATTGGTAGAAGAGATGGCAGAAAAAGTTCAGCTGATTCAGAAACACATGAGAACAGCTCAGAGCAGGCAGAAGAGTTATGCGGATAACTGGAGGAAAGATATATCTTTTGAGGTAGGTGATCATGATTTTCTCAAGGTTTCTCCTTGGAAAAGTGTGATGAGATTTGGTAAGAAAGAAAAGTTGAGTCCATGGTTTATTGGACCATATGAAATTCTGGAGAGAGTTGGATCAGTTTCATACCGAGTGGCTTTACCTTCAAGTTTATCTCAGGTACACAATGTTTTTCATGTTTTAATGTTGAGGAAGTATATGCCAGATCCATCTCATGTTTTGAGTCCAGAGGTAGTTCAGCTGGAAGAGAACCTATCTTATGAGGAACAACCGGTCCCGATTCTTGACCATAGGGAGCAAGTGTTACGGAATAAGGTGATTCATCAGGTAAAGGTTTTGTGGAAGAACCATGTGATTGAAGAGGCAACATGGGAATCTGAAAATGCTATGAGGGATAAATACCCCCACTTATTTTGATAAGTGAATAAAATTGCGAGGACGCAATTCCCAAAAGGGGGAAGGGATGTAACATCCCAGGTAAATAAAGAATAAAGAATATTCATATTTATTAATATTTTCGAATTAAATATTAATTTTATTTTAAAGGGGTTGCTATGTTCGATAGCGTACCCGATATGCAACGATGAGTTCCTTTGAAAACTTACGTTGCACACTAGTAATATAATAATATTATTTTAAAGGTTAGTTAACATGTAGCCGTTTTATTGGCGGGAATGGATATAAATAACTAAAATATGATTATATATGTTTTTAAATGTTTTTACATTTATCCAATAAAAGATATAGGCTTAAAATACGGAAAGAGTTCGATTTTAGGGCATATATACTCAAATTTTCACTAAAGGTTCACTTATCACCTTTTAATAGTGAACCATAATTAAATATAGTTTTGATCACTCTTATACTTTATTTTGGACCAAATATAACTCTTCTTTAGAATCGGGACATCAAAATTTACTTTGTGTAAATTTTTGGTACCTTTCTGATAAAGTTCAATTTTTTATGAATAGTGTAAAATGTTGTATTTTAATTCAAAACCTCTTTTTAATATAAATTATTTATATGATTAGATTATTATTTTAATTGGTTTTAAAGTGAAATTAGAAAATATTTTTACCAGTTAATCCAATGGTGGTCGTTGGAATCAATTTCACTTTGAAATTGGACTTAAACTGGTGTCAATCTTTTGATACTTATTGTTTCACAAAAACACGCTATTTGTCATGACAGCGGGAATTAATTATTAAATTAATTAATTTGACTTATATGTTTTGAATTTTGTAAAATGTACTTCATTTTTGAATTCGGAATATCAAATATAGCTTAGGGTGAATTTTTGGTAATTTTCTGAAAAACTTCAATTTTTGATTAATAGTGAAACCACTAAGTGGTAATCAAGCAAACTGATTTTTCAGTTAAATGAAAGTTTACAACTAATGTGTATTGAATTTTGAAAATCCGACATACATGGTTGTCATTAAGAAGTAAAATGTGGTTCAATGAGATTAAAATAATTTTTTGGTGAATAGTAACTTATTAAGTTTTTAATCGCGATTAGAGGTAATTAGTGTAGTTTAAGGTAAAAAAGGTATTATAAGAATGTGAAAACACCATGACACTTGTCCTACACCTATTGGGTGAGTCATGGCTGACCAGGAAAAGCCATGGGCCAACTTGGGGACCCCATGGAGCCACTTTAGTTGGAAAATGACATTAATATATTTTTATTTAATGTTAAAGTGAAAATGACACTAACATAAATTGTTTTACTAAAATAATTTTTGAGTGGGGTTATACAAGTCCAAATTTTGAGTATAAATAGTCATTCGAAAGATAAAACGATTTCCTACATCATAGTATTTTTTTATAATTTTTAGACATTAAATAAATTAAATTATATATGAAATAATAATGATGCAGCGATGACATCATTATTTGACGATTTAAATAAAATGGAAAGATAATGAAAAATCTAAAACCTACACATGTCCAAAACCAATTGGATGAGTGGATTTCGAAACCTTATCACCTTATCCAAGAATTATATCAATGTGGGACCTTTTAAGACCGAAAAACATTTTTAAATAAAGTAATATTTGTTTACTTTCCAAAAGTGCCCCTCCTCTCCTCTTATAAAAGGCCCCCACCTCTACCCCATTTCATACACTTCTCAAGCCTTTGGATCCGCCAAACCCTGCCCAATTACTCTATCCACATCCCTCTCCTAATCCTAGAGGATTACCTTTGGGAAGAATCCTTTCAAAGGAAGCCTTTAGGCTCAAATCAAAAGGGAGTTACACTTTTAAAGGTAATTCATTCTCTCTTGTTCATTTGTTTTATTTTGCTTCTCCAACCCTCTAAACTCTTTTTATTTACTTCTTTTGTAACAAAACCAGTATCTTAAATATACTAGGATGTTGTTATAATATTTATTTGAGCTACACTCTCACACAACTAAATCAAATGGTTAAAGAACATACGGTTTCCGTGGATGGCGAAATTCTGCCTCCCGAAACGATGATTGTTCAAAACTCATTTAACACCTTCAAGGGTGGCCATTATGATGTCCCTATTTTTATATATGATATATAATATGTTTATATTTTCTTTAAGCTTCTGTATTTTTCATTTTTGTCATACCTTTATGGTTTCCATTATGGGTAAACACGATATCTTCATTTAAGGAAGTGCGGACTACCGCCCCTTAAAAGTGATGTGATTCGTTAATGCCATATGTGGGATGTGTGAAGGATGGATTTAAAGTTATTATATATGATGTTATACTGGAATTATAATATACCTCTATATCATTATTATTTCTTTCCATTAAAGTATGAGATAGAAATGAAAGTAGCGTTCATGCGTACGTACGGCTTACCGTCTCCATGAACGGTGCATTTCATTTCTTATCCCCAAATGTAATGTAATATTAAAAGTACATGTATATAATGGATATATATAATTAATGATATATCTAAATGATGAATATAATTCTGGAATTAAAATATACATACCTCTCATTTAGTTTTAATTCCATTAATATGACAAAGAAATGAAAGTAGCGTTCATGCGTACGTATGGCTTACCATCTCCATGAACGGTGCATTTCATTTCTTACCTCTAAATGATTATGTAATATTATAAATACATGTATATGCTGGATATATATGATATATATGATATCCAAATCAGTAATTTCATTCTGGATATAAAGAACTCTTGACCACATGAACAACATGTAATTGTAAGAAGTCAACTTTCGACTTAAGAACCAAATATTGACAAAACAAACATTATTAACTTAAATGGTTACATAATGTTTATAACATGGAAATAAGTGATATAAAAAGAATAATGAACTTTAAAAAGGTTCTTAATCAAGTATAAATTAACTCAAATTTATTATTCAGGACGTTAAAGAACGATCGAGTCAAGTCGGACCCAAGGTAAGGGAACTTCTTAACCCAACTTCCATTCTTTGGGTTAATATCCTACTTTCAAATTATGTCATGATATTATTATGTCCTATCTTGTATTTGTACTTTCTTTATGTGTACTTATAGTGAATACACATAGTAGATCTATTTTATTTTAACAATGATCTTTGTAAGTGACTTCGTCTCAATCTCCTTTCATTGAGGCATATTTCGTTTTATACACAACTTTCTTTTATACGGTGTATAAACCCCTTTGACTTTTACTTTTATACAAAAGTAATCTTTTTTCTACGAAGCGTTTTACTAAACGACAAAAAGGAATGTTTTTTTAACGTACGCGGTGACAATGACTTTTTCCGCCGCCGCGAGTATTATTTGGTCTTTGGCTTTCTCAACAAGCCGTAATGTTTTTAGAATAAAATAAATACCATATACTCTTTTATGTATTTTGGTATTGAAAATGGTTTTGATAAAGGATTCTATTATGTCAATATATTTATGTTATATTATGATTGAAATGTGGAAATGTTATCATTCCTTTATATTGGTTTTATGTTTTATGATTTTATATTGGTACTTGGACATTTTAACGGGTGGTTACGTTATAAACCATATGACGGGTGGTGCTGTGAATACCAGGACGGGTGGTTACGTTATAACCTCCAATGCATTGGGTATGGAAGTCGGCCGTATGGCTATTCCATTAAGTATGTATGGAAATTGGCCGTATGGCTATTCCATTAAGTGATATGTGTGGAAGTCGACCGTATGGTTATTCCACTTAAGTATGTTTATGTCCCAAGTTACCTTAATATATGTTATGTGTTCTTTATATGGGTTTTATGGTAATACTTTGGTTACAAAAAGGTAAGTAATGATACTTTATTCAGTGAAGCGATTTTACTACTTCTTGAAGGTGAAGGTATTACTTTGATAGAGTATACATGGTTTACTTGATTTTGAAAAACTAACAATTTTCATTCTTTGTGTATCCCTTATTGAGATTTTTATGCTCACCCCAAGTTTTTCGAAATGTTTTTCACAGGACATAAAGTGGAATAAGGTCAAGGATGGGATCAAGGGAATTTCATGCTATCTAAAACATGGAATCTAGACATCTTTCTTTTTAAGAGTTTTTTTTATGGAGACTTAGTAGAAGTGTCTACTTTGTAATCTTTTAAGATGTAATAGTTATGTTCTAATTCTCTAAAACTCTAAACCTGAAAAGATCCTCAATGTGAATTATTCATTTAATTGAATATTAAGTAAGGTTTAAGGCTGAGGCCTTATACTTATGGTGTTGCAATAACTGATAAAGGGTACCCCTCATCATTGATAATTTTTAAAAAAAATAGAAATTCATCCGCACATTTTTAGAGCATAGATAAAATTATATTTTATAAGTGCTAAATAATAGATATCGGCTTATTTTATCAATAAATTCTAAAAGAACTATCAAATAGTAACTTATATTTTATCAAATATAAAAACACTAATAAAAATACCCTTAATTAGGGATTCTATTACTAACATTGATAAAAGGTATACTTGGTAAAAAATTATATATCATTAAAAAACATATATTAATATTGAAATATAATTTTATTGATATAAATATAAATTATTTTTTAAAATATGTTTAATTTAAGAATAAATATTCCTTTAAAGTTATTATATGAGTCTTTTATTATTAAATTAATTATTAAATAAGAAAAAAATCAATATTAATTAATTATTTTCTATGCATTTTATGGGAATGGTCTACATTAATAATTTTATCACATAATAATTCAGTAAGGAATGAATTATCTAATATATGTTTAAAACAGGACATCTATATGAAATGACTATAAATTGTTTATCTAGGTATCTATTTGAGGTCTATAACATAAAAAATATAATACTGAAAATAGATATATGTCGTGTTTACCTGATTTTATCCCTATAACATTTTTTTTGAAGTCAAAAAACATTCTAAAATGCCCATAATAAAATATATTTTGTTGGGATACCGTACATTTATCATATTTGATTAGATTTCAACTGATTTAAGAGAGTATTAGTTCTTCATATAAAATATTGAATTTAATTTTAAGGATTACATTTATATTGATATTTATATTTTGAAATTTTATCATTTTTCTGTTGTACTTTTATTTGGGATTAAATAAAAACATATATGATTATATTTTTAAATAATTCTTTAATTTTATAAATAAAAATTATAAAAATATTAAAAAAAAATGTTTTTTGAAATATATAATCCGTATGAAAATAAATTTTTATTATTCATTTTATTCAAAAGAAAAATGATATATTTTATTTACCTTATAAAATAAATAAATATCTATAACACTTCATAAGTAATTCTTATAAATAAATATTTCTTTTTCTATAATAAACATATTTCTATGTATATTAGAAAATTTATAAAAAAAACATATATTTAATTATTTCATCATGTATGTGAAAAATAATAATGTTTATATGTGTGTGTAAATAATTTTTTCTATGTGTGTATTAGTATAGTGATAAAAGATCATATTTAAATTCCATTGTACAAATAAATCATTATCATTATCATTAAATATATTATATAAAAGTATTTATAGTAAATATTTATTAATTGAGTAGAGACAAAATTATATCTAAATATAAAATTACAAGTAAGTAAATATAAATATATGTATGTAAATATATATAAAAATAAATATATATTTACTTTAAAAATTTTATATTTAAAGATACAACATATAGGCAAATTTAGTAATTTATTTAATTATAATTATATAAATCACATGTAATTATTAATTAACAATTTTATATAAAACAATATCTATCCATTTTATTACATGATAAAATAATATGTATATATATACTTATAGAAATATTCCTATAATGTTTACATGTATAATTTTCTATCATTATTAATAAGTGGATATGTATATATTAATATATGAAAATTAATATTAAAATATAATAAATTTAAATAAATATAAGTATATATATCAATACAAGACACAAACATATATTGTATAAATGTATTTAAGATGGGTAATAGAACAGTGCAAGAAAAAGAGTGGGGGTGGAGGAGGTGATGACAAATGTTGGAATGAAATAATAAGGGGATTTTAAGCATGAGTTGGAGGTGTATTCTCAGTCATGTGAATTAGAAGTGCTACCAAATTTAAGGAAAAGATATGATGATGCGAGTTGTGATCTTTTAATTAAAAATATTTTATTAAATTATATCAGGGATATGAACAAGAATGATAACAAGAAAATTTAACAGAATTATTCTAGCAATGATAAATTAAGGATTCGAATCGTGATTAGATTAACAACTTATTTTATAAAAATTAATTCCAATTTCTATTGCTTTTATAAGTGATTTCTGTAGTAGTGAAAGTTATGTGAAGTTATCTTGGAGAATCATGAGTTTTATGGTTACCAAAGCTAACTAATTTGGTGTTAGTATAACAACCATCCATTTAGGATTAGTATTATTAATTCATGTTAGTATTGGGACTATATGACTTCTTGGTCTTACTACATGGCAATGTAAGTATACCAAACTTTCTTGGTTAGTTCAACATGTTAATTTTATTTTCAGAAAATTTATTTTTTTCAGCGATCTATCATTTCATTTTATACTCATTAATTTATTACATTTTATTTCAATTATTTTTGGAGTAACATTTATTTATATAAAACATATATTTCATATAGGATTCATCTAAAATGTTTTTAATATATTTTATTTTGTTTCTATTCATACCAACTGCAAGGATAAATTATATCTATTTTTTTAATTTTAATTGATTTCTTTCCCTAACTTATTTCTAAATTAATATATATTGACTACCCAATTATTCCAAAAAATCATGGAATTTAAAGATGTATAAATAATTTAAAAAATATGAAAATCATTAAATTAGAATGTATTTATTATTTAATTTTAAACATCCAAATTATCTTATTATTTTTTCAAGATTTATTTTACTTATTATTATGATCATTTAATTGGTAATTTAAATTGGTTGGGATCAATATTTAAATTTTCATTTCATTTTATTACTATTACAATTAATCATATTATAATTTTCTCTCTCATGTATAATTATTTTTAATGAATTTAAATTGATTTACTCAAAAGGATATTGGTTTGTTAGTGTTTACATATAATAATTAACATGATATAGAAAATTTATAATAATACATATTATTCTAAGAAAAACTATTAGTATAAGAGTATTTTTTGAACTAGTGATCAACAGTAAATATTGGCGTCATGTGCGATCACATTTTCATATACTGTACAGTCTCTCAAGAAAAATAGAAATTTCTATTTCTACTACTATGTTTATAATAAAATTCAATACCTTTCTCAAGAATGATAACTTGTTCTGTCATTGGTGTATATTCTACATAATTCTAGATTCCTTAGGAATTAAAACTTTTCAAATCTTTTACATATAATATATTTTCTATTTGTTGTGTTACATTGAAAAATATTTACTTTCTTCATGTTGAAACTGTTAGGTTTTAATTTCTTGATCTATGGGTTTTAAATCCATGTATCTAATTTGAGGACCATTAAGATTGTGGCTACCATATACTAATGTTAATTTTTTATTTGGCTTGTGACTCCACATACGAATGCTAGTGTCCCTATGGTTTCCCCTCCACTTTTTAGAAAAATATTATGTAATTGGGTTATGGTTACCCATTAAAAATCAGGAAGTAATCATTATTTATCCTACCAAGTAGAGAGGTATAATACTAGACTATGTCCACTTTGGAATGAAACAGTATCAAAATCCTTATCTTCATTCATTAATTATATAACTAAATTACTCTGAATAATTAACTTTAATAATAAATTTAGATAATTATTGAATTCCATTAAAAAAATCCAAGTCAATTAACACCATGTATACTATCCTCCATTTTCCACTGGGTCCAAACACGCATATCAAATAGGATTGTTAAACATGGTGAGTAGTATAGGGATACCAACCATTCACCATATGATAGACAATATATATGTAACCAACTATTTATTCAATTACAACCTCTAGATTCTTATATTCTTATACAATAACTTTTGGAATGTATTTCTTAGAAAATCACATTGCCACTTCATTATAAAAATACTAAGATGTTATCTTATACATATACATATTTTCTCGGTTTTCTTTGAGGTTTTATAATACTATACTCTAATGAGTGACTAAAACCTACATTTATTCCATAACTAATGAACCAGGATTTTTCTACAAAAATATTACATATAATTTTTATTATTACTTAATAATTTTAAAAATTGGACACCCAATTACCATTAAGGTTTTCACTATATAGATAATGTATACTAAATATTCATATTTCTTGAAATATCATCAATATATCCAACAAATACTTCCCCATTTAGTAACCATCGTTAAAAAAAATAAATAAAATCCATCTTCATGACATTGTGATTAGAGAAATAAGATATAATAAAGAATTAGAGTGATAAACTATCATAATTTATCTATGAACTCTTAATTAATTTCATAGTTGTGTGGAATCATTATTAGTATAAAAACTATTTCATGTGGCACATTTAACTATAGATTCCATAAAATTGTAACCAATCAATACTCAACATATAATTACAATTCTAGATTAGAACATCGAATTGTTTCACTAAATAGATAAAGAACAAGATATTTTTTCCTATAATGGATCCAGATCATTTAATTATTTCATATAATTCATCAACCATATCTACTTATTTAGTTAATTTATCAAGAAAATCAACTTATTTCCCATAGATATATTATGTGATAATTTTTTAGAGAATTCACTGGAGGTATTTATAATATCACAACCACATATAAAATATTAAAAGAAAAAATCATATGTGTCTCATAATAATCATATCATCACGTTATAACCCATGAAAATAAAATGAGATTAATACATATTTAATCAATTATAAATATAAAAACACCTTAAAATAAATGGGTTTACTAAACATATCAAAATTATAATCTTAAACAATAAAGAGAAATAATAATGTTGCTATCATTAAATTATATACTATATAATGAAAAATTAATATCACATATATACTTTAAAGATTAAGAACCATTTCAAAAGATCATTCATGAAATCGTGATATTATTTAAATGATGTATATGTGATAATAAAACATACCATTTATAATTTTATAGAAAAATAAATACAATTACGTTGTTTAAAAAATGCATAGAATATACCATTTAATTAATTTTAAAAAATTAATCATGATTAAAAATGTGTTTAAAAAATATTTTTAAAATAGTGAAAAACATCCTTAATCCATTTTTATAAATCCTAGATATTGAATAAATTTTGTTTAACAAAGTGTAAAATATTTTTTAATTATCTTAAAAACATATTTTGACTTTCTTGGGTATGTATGGTGAGTAAATTAAAAGGAAAAAATATATTCTCAACAAATTAATAAAACAAATAAAATATCATGAGTTTCTTGAGTGTTTGATAAAAATAATTAATCATATAATTCTAAATCATAAACAATATTGATAAACAACGATATTTTGATATAAAACCTTTTTCCACTTGGTAAAATATGATTAATATTTCTCATGAGAGTAACAAACTAAGATGGATATGAAAATCCCCATATCATTCGTAGGAAAAGTAATAATATAGTCATTCATGTTCACTATATAAACCTCATAAAATAATGAATTGGTGAATACCACATGTGTCTCACTAAAAAGAACAAGTGATAAAAATCGCTTAAATAAAATCTCATCTTTCTTCAATCATGTTTAAAATTCATGTGTGATAAATATAATTTTAAAAGAAATATATTCAAGAGACCTAAATATAATAAAATATATTATATACTCATAACTTGTTATCTCCCCTTTATCAATATTTATTTATTATTAATCACTATTCTCAGTGATATCTTTCTTATTTTTCATGAATGTTTCATTATGGAAGTCTAGGTCATTTTACATTGATAATGGTTTGATAATATCTATAATATTTATAATGTTATAATATATATTATTTATAGATATAATAATACTCATTAAAATATAGTAATGAATAAAATGAATGACATCTTTCATGGAGATGGTAGGATGTGTATTCTCGTGATGTATATTTATGGAGGTGGTAGTCCACATGTACCCACAAGAGACATTATAGTTTTCAAATTGATTGGAATGTTGGAAATTAGAGGTGATTTTATGAATTAAGACATATATTTATTTCATATATATCATATATATAATTTCAACTCATAATAATAACCATAAATAAAATATAGTGATTGAAAGTGTTTTGTATAGATATGTGGATACAATAATTCATACATACGCATGGGTGATACTTTAAATTTACATTTGATTGGAAAGAGAGTTTATAATGTTATTTAATATTCATAACTGAATTTTACTATATTTATTATACTAAATTTATTTTAAAACAGATTACATATATATAGAGATGTTGAGGAAGATGTAAAAATAAAGTGATGGGTTATAGTGGTTACATTTTCTTTGAAAAGGCTATATTATATTTCCACTTATGGAAAAATGTTTGTATTTTTTGGAAGAAAGAAAATTATATTGTGTCAAGGGATGTTAAGAAAGACTTTTTTAATCTTTTGGTTGATATATAAGGAACAATGTGCTGTGTAGATTATAATAGAGTTCCTCCCTTATATAATGGAGCGGAGTGTTACATTTGGAATTTTATAAAAGATAAAATTATAATAAATTTATTCTAATTAAAAATTCTTCCAAATTGTTATGTATCCAAAAATATATTATTATATGTTAGTAATGTCATCCTAAAATAGAATTTTTATTGTTTTATATAGTTTTTTAAACACTATCATTTGGATTAATCACTTTGAAATTTTTTTCCTTAATCGTTATATGCACTATTTTAAACAAAATGGATTAAGAATGTAACCATAAATGGAAATATGATTCATAAATGGAAAATATATTACGTATTAAAATATAATATAGTAATTTTTCTGAAGATAATATTTCTATAAATTTTGTGTCGTTTAATATATGAATTATTTTTCCTAAATAACCATCAATATCAATTTCGATACTATTCAGATAATTTTACTAAAAGGTATAGTGACAAAGTTGAAAATATAAAAAATAATTTACCATGACACTAATATTCCATATTAATCTATGAAATTCATGTAACTTTACAAATAACACAAATTATATTTGTTTTAATATTTCATTGAATTGATTTATTTAATTTTTAAAAACTGAATAAATATAGTATTATTATTGCACATGAATATAAATTAATTATATAATTTATAAATATTATAAAAAAATCCATGATGAAAATAATTTCATTATTTTCAAAATGGAAATTTATACTCATTCATAACCTTCCTTTTTTCATATGGTTTAATATATGATATATTTAAAACTAATATGGTGATATTTTGTAAATTTTATTGCATTTGTTATTATATATTTCATTTTAATGAACACATATACACTAGAGAAAATATAATAAGATTTGAAGGTGATATGTTCTTAATTTACATCATCAAATAAGAATTAGGTTGAAAAATCATGGCCGTAAGACTCAGTTTCATCCTAAATTATCTTGATTTACCCTTTAAAAAGGTGAAACATTTTACAGTAGTTACTATATATAATGGCTAAAAATAAAAGTGAAATATTTATAAAATTTTAACCTAATGATTCCAAAAAAAGTTCAAATTTTATAAAATTAAATACCTCAAATTAACATTAATTAATATTAATATTCGTTTTGAAAATACGACAAAAGCATTTGTTAGAAAATACGATTTTGAGCAAAAAACTATAGTTTTTATATTTCATTGCATAAAATATTTGTTAAATTTTTAATAATTATATAAAATCTAAAAAAATATATTTAATTAAAACCATTCAATAATAATGATAAATTTAATTAATTAAGATTAAATCAAGTTGCGACTATAAAAATTTTTTTCCTTTAGAAAAATCTTTTATATAGAAAACTATTTTTATACCAAATTGAATCGTTGAATTGATTATAATGTTAATAATTTTATTATTTAAAATATAATAAAACTATTTATAATTTATAATTTTTTTTATAAAATACAAAAATGATCTTGATAGATTCTTGGAAAAAAATAATAGTTTTAAATAAAAATATGTATTTTTCAATATCAATAAAAATCATTCTTTTCTGAATATTTAGAAAAATTTATCCAATGTTAATTTTTTATAATGATTCAAAATATTATTTTTATTTTATTAAATAAATTTTATTAATGTTTTTGATCCATAAAAATAATTTAAAAAATGATTGATCATTCATTTAGAATTATGAAATTGATTTTTAATTATTCAAAAAGTTATATATATAATTCATAATGAGTTTCATCCAATTCAAATCCTCGGTTTTAATCACTGTTATAATGGTCACATTTAAATAGTTATATTTTATAGTTCATTTAAACTCAGTGTCATGTATAACGAAGGCCATAAAATTACTTGAATAATAATATATTTAAAAATAACATGGTGTTAAACTCACATTCTACAACCACAATACTCGAGTTCATCTCTCATACCATGGTCACCCATTTTTCATGATGACAAAAATAAACCCCACTAACTATGCTGAAAACCGCAATGCTAAAATCCACTCACCATCACCATCTACCCTCACCAATGTTTCTTCACTGGTCAGATGCCACCATACTCCATGAGTCTAGAAATTCACATCTGGAATGCATTTTCCATCACACGATCATCTGAGATCAAACTGCCACACCGAATGTGATGCCCTCCTTATCAACATGTCTTACTGATGATTATAAGTGGTGGTCGGAACCCTTTCATTATGATTTCCACCTCGAGGTTCCAAAATCCATAATGCTCTCCCAAAATCCCAATGTGCCAATGTCATGCCAGAATAAGGCAACCAAAGATCAATGGACCTAACACCCATGAGATCCATCACCAACATTCATGTCCATGAGAACATCATATTGTTTTTCATAAAATTCAATTAGTTCCATCACATATACCTGGGAGGAATAAAATCCACCTCCAATAGGATCCCACATCCATTGTTGGAATGATCTATGAACCTCCATAGATGACAGAGCTTCCTGAGACACTATATTAATGATAAATCGAATCAATAAAACCATTTCCTTACATGAACCGATGTTTATCTGCCTATTGGTGATTCCCAAACAAGCTTTATTCTTGATCTTGTCACCAGATTCCACTCCCTTGGTGACCAACTTCTAATCTCAAGGATTCCTCAATCTGATAAAATTCTCAACACCTCACTTCTCAATTAGATTATAATCCATATTCGTTACAAGATCCACAAACCGCAGGTCTTCTGTAATTGGAGAATCCTCCCTATTAGAACCTAGGAAATCCCCATCAGTATCCTTTTGAAGAACCCCCCTTTCAGATTTTTCTCAATGGTGTTTGCACCACAATCATGATTCCTATACATGTAATAACTACAATATCAGATCCATGTGTCTTCTGACACTAATCCATAACACTTATATTGTTAGATTTTTAATGTGGATCAATAGAGAGAACTATAATAAAGAAAATTTACTCATATTTCATGCAATATGTACCATGTTGACTCAATTCCCTTTTATTGAGTTATAATAAAAACCATTGATGTGATTATTTATCCATATAAAATAATATGTTTTCTATTATTTATATTGTTCTACAAAATCAATATGTAATATTCTTTAAAAAGTAATAGTAGACACCAATCCAATTCTAGTGAATGATAATAAATTTCTATTAATAATATGATTATGTAATTGTGAAGAAGTAAGTGAAAAGTAATTTTATTTTTGTGTGTGCATGATTCATTTTATTTGGTTACATTTATATTAGTTTTATAATAATAATTGATAATATGAGGATTCATTTTCTTTAATGTTTTTCCACAATTGTTGAGATAATAATTTAAGGACTTCCAAATAATGCACCATTGAAAATATATAAAAAGAAGTAGTTTTCATATGAATATCAAAATATATTAATATCTACATTTGATTTAGGAAGTTCATAAATAGAATAATGGTTCTTCCTTAATTTTATAGAAAATTAGAGACTTACAAGGAAAAAATATATGAGTTTCTCAGAACAAGTATCCTAAATCACATAAAAGGACCAATATATTCCTTCAGAAATGAAATATCAATGTTCAAATAGTTATGTGGGTTTATGTAAAAATCTTTTCAGTGGTTATAAATAAAAATCAATTAGACACATTTATTGATCCTTTAAAATGGTAAAAGAATGTGGGTCATTTCATGTCTCTAGGTGTTTTTATATGGGACAATCGATATGGTTTTTATTGGTTTTGAGAATATATCACTGTTTCATAGTAAATATAATATCTATTTTTAATTAATTATTTTATATTTCATATTTTTTAAATGAATATTACACTAATAATATCTAAAAAATTCCTGGATAATAATTATCCCCAATATATTTTCATATTGTAGTATTATGGGTTGTGATGAAATGTTATATTTTTTGAGTAAAAATGGTGTATGATATAGACAAGTTATAGTAGATAATGAGTTGAAAGTTATTTTATAAAAATAGATATAGATGTATATAACATGAAATTTAATATAGTGATTAATATATTTTGGTATATTTAATTAACACGATTCAATAATACCAAAGGTGAACAAGATATCTATTCATTTAATCATCATACATTGGTTCCTTCATTTCTCCTATATCGAAGCTAATAAAGTTAGACAATTGATTGGAATGTTTTTATATCATAATATGTAAAACATAACCTTGATTATATTTGTCATTTTATTTTAATATTATGAAATTTGATCCATTTTTAAATTATTATATTTAAATTACGTACCATTCTTATTTGAGTGAAATTCTATATGCCCAACTAAATGGATTCCATTCATGGGATGTATTTATTAAAAATGATTACTCTATTTATAATAATGATGATTGTTTGAGACAATATATTCTATATCAAATAATTATGTTCTAGTGGTCACATTATTTATTATTAAAATTAATTAGATATATATATAAAATTTATATAGATACACATTATAGTGAACATATTAATAGAGATATAAGAGTGAGTTTTTCTATGACCATCATTGACCCCTTTATATATTGAGTAGTTATAATTATATTCTAAATACTAATCATTTCATACCTATTCCCTTTGAGGTTCTATTATTAGCACACAATTCTAGATAATAGCTATTAAAAATGCATTATATGATTCCAATAGATAGTGGATACCATTTAATGTTGGAACATGTTAGGGTTTCAGGGATCCTGATCAAACTCACATCCAAATAGTATAAAATCATGGATTGTCGATCACTCAAAATTTCATGTTTTTCTACCAATAGATAGTGGATACCATTTAATGTTGGAACATGTTAGGGCCTATAATTAGGTCCCTCTTCCTCCAATATCTTTTTCTACCAATGTTCTAGAACTCATTGATGGGATTCTAGTGCTCTTGATGTCCAGTTGGGAGTTCCTTAGTGGTTCTTCCTTGTAAAATATGACTCTAGTAGTGCATTTAATGAAATGACATTTGTCATTGGATTTAATTGATCATTTTATCTTTGATTATTGGTGTCTGTAGGAGCATGATTATATTGGTCTTCTCTACTCTTGGCATATCATGGTTTGATTTTCTTTAGTTGAAGATCTAATTTTCGCATGGTCGTATACTCCATAGTCCTACGATGGATCCCATTTTTTCTTCTTCAGATGGACATGTGAATATCATATGAACTGAGATTCTCTAGCCACAAAAATTTGGGTAATATTTATATAAATACAACTTCCCTTTTAGAATATATCTATTATTATTAATCTGGTAATTTTGGTCGGCCGATGTCTTTGCTCTAATAGAAGAACTGTGACAGTTTTTCACCGAGTTCCACTGAGAATTTACATTGAAGATGATGTATCTAGACCTATGGTGAAATAATTTTTAATTTTTGTTAGTGAGGAGTTTTCGTATAAGCAGTTGGTTTTCATTGAGTCTTAGTTTGATTTTTTTACTCGGTGCTTCAAAATAGGGAATCAACTAGAAATGTTCAGAGGTAGGAAGTTGAATCTGTAGGTTCATTTAGCCGTGCAGACCATTGTCGTGTTTGGACTAGGATATGAGTAGATGAATTAGGGTTTTATTAGTGGGAATTAATGGGGTCTGATCTTCCTCTTGATGGTGTAGCACATGGCATCTTAAAGAAGAAAATGGATATGCCGTTGAATCAGAAAGCTGTTGATGTGTTTGGAAGACTAAACCGCGAACTTGGGGTGTGAAATCAAGGAGAAATAGTGACGAAGGAAAGTGTAATGGACAAGGTTCCATTAATTAATAGTGCTACAAAACTTTAAAACTCTGTTGATCCTTTAGAATTCATTAAGGACCCGAGATAAGAACATGCGATGTCTTTGGAAGGTGGATTCAATAGAGAAAATAGTTAGTTGATTGTGATATCAACTAGAATTAGATCATGCAAAAAGAAATAGATTCCAATAATTTATCTTGGTAATCGATTTACAAGATTGGTGAATGATAAACCTATTATGGAGAAAGATGGGGTTGTTCCCTTGGATGGAGAGGGAGTCTCTGATGATGGGAAGTCTCCTGGTCACCCATCATTGGAGGTTGATGATGACATACATGATAGTAGGATTCCTAGTCTAAGGAAAAAAAGTTAATCAGTATAGGATCAGGAAAGGTAAGAAGGACTACTCTTCTTTACCTCCTCCTATGTAAACTATATCCATCAAAAATATGAAATATAAAGCATGTGAAGTCATACTAATGTAGTTGAATCTCAAATTCCGGATCTTGTGGATATGAATTCCCAACCAAAATTTATGGAAAGTGGTTTTGTACATCTTTTATGTTTGGAAATACATGTGCGGGATCTATGACATGATAATTATGGTACTGAGATAAGAAATCATTAGGCCCATAATCCTTATAAGGTTTCAATTAAAAATATTGTCACAAAATATGGAGGCATAACACCTGACCTAAAGATAAAGCTAAGGAAGGACTATATGAATACACCATGGAAAGTAATGAATAGATCTGTAATGTTTAGAAAGATTGATGCTACAACATTTAAGTACTTCCATCTAGATATTTCTCCACTATAACATTATACTTATGCATATGGTTTTGTAAATTACTCAACATATTATGATTTATAACCTATTTTATGTTGTATGTGTTTAAGCTGTCTACCCCATCTTGTTCATGATGTACATTTATTTCCTCTTAAATAAATGGTTAGGGGTTTTTCCTCTATCTAGACATTCTTGTTTACATCATTAAAACCCCTCTTTAAATTCTAATAAGAATATATGTTTTCCCCCATAAATTTTTTATTGAATATAAAAAATAAAAATTCCCTTAGTAGACCATCGATCCGTACCCTAGCTGTTAAGATGAATTCTTTCTATAAAAAATGATGAGAAATAAATGAATAATGTGAAATCGTATGGATATGTTAATCAAATCCCTCATAGAACTTTTATAATGTTTTTAATAGAGAAAAAATATGAAGTATAAGGTATGAAATTATTTTTTAAAAATATTCATCATATTCTATATTGCCATATATATATGTATATATATGAGGTAGTTAAATAAATTATTAATTATGGATAGTTTATTGAATAAAAATTTTCTCATAAAAAAGGGTTAGTGGTTATTGAAAAAAAAATCAATATTTAGATGAATATGTTTGTATATATAATTGAATACAATTTATTTTGTATATTTTATATTGTCTTAATGATGTTAAATATTCCATGTGTTGTTATGGAGTTTCATTTAATGTATAACTTCAATTATTTTAGATAATACATTATCATAAATAATTTCAAATTTTTTAATTTTTTGGAATTTATGAATTAATGCTTATGATTTTAGGGGAGGGATGAATAAACTAAATTATTACATATATTAAGTATCTTAATGGATATACTTGCTTTTATAATATATGATCAATTCAGTGGATTTTTTAGTAACCTATAATGTATATTGTTCAATATAATTCAAACGAACCCTTTATTTTTTGTTCATCGAAAAACCAAAAAACATTATTTATTTATTTATTTAATGAATAATAGTATATTTTTTATTTTAAAGTACATATACATTGTGGGAATTATTTTATATTTTTTATGAATAGATTCCCTCCAATAAAGTTATATAATGTGATAAAAAATTTATTATTGTTTAAAAATATTATTATTATGTATGTTGAGTGGAGGAAACATGGTTTTTCAACTATTTTAATTATTTAATATAGATAAAATTAATATACAAGAAATGATTATTTTTATTTAAAATATATTTTAACTTTTTAGAGATTATATCTTTTGGGGAGCTAGTTAATAAGAATAAATGATCATGGTACCACATTCTTTTATAATTCTGTAACAAACCAATTAAGGATACCTCATCTTCATACCAGAGTTGATTCACCAAATGGATTAGATCATGTTCAATATTTATATGGGTTTGAAATAGTTTCCAAACACAAAAATTATATACATTAAAATGATTTTGAGCTTATTTACAAAATATAATCAATGGATTTGAATACAGAAAATGGATTGACTGATAGATAAATTAAATTAATCATATATATGATAATAAATTAATATTAAAACCCAAAAAAGGAATAGTAACATAATAGAATTTAATATAATTTAGAAAACATAAATACATGAAATATTAATGTTACCATTTTGTTTCGTATGTATCTTACAACAATTTACTGAATAAAAATGTGGGATAGATGAGATGAGAATGTAATTATTAAAAATTCAAGATATTTTAATGAATTAGAAATCAAATTAATGAAAAAAATCCATTACAACAAATTTCCATGTGAAATGATATATATCCTTACCGTCTTATATCAAAATATGGAAAAAAAATCAATTCTCTTCATACTACAACTGACTCCTTACCTTTACCTATATACAAGAATACCATTATTACATACACTTTACATTTTAATTTTGGGAGTGAGGGATGACTCATAATAGTATTTAAACTAAGTATTCAATTTGTATCAATAAGATAATATTACATTCTTTGTTAGTTTGTTTTTTTGGAAAAGACCATATCACTTTTTGTTGAAAAACATGTTGCATGAAATATTATATTTATTTCATTCCATTATAAAAAGATTTATTCTATATGTAATTGAAAAAATATAGTTATATGAATGACACCATAAATTAATAAAATAAAATTTCATTGGTTATATCATGACATTGTGAAAAATAAAAAATAGGATTGGAGAAGGGAGATATAGGAATCTCATTATAATTCCATTGAATATATATATATATATATATATATATAAGTATTTAGAGTGGATTCATGAACTATAATGTAGTCAGATTCAAGAGTAACAAACTAAACAAATGTTGGGAATCCTTTATTATAATACCATTACCATAATTTAAAACTAATCAAAAATACATATATAAGGAAAATCAACTAATGGTTGAGTGATGCTAAGACAAGTAATAAAACAACCTCATATTATTATTTTCACATTGATACCCCCATTTGGTACCCATGGAATTGAAATGGATTTTATGAAAACACTATAGATAATTAATTCAAAATAAGTAAACATGAATATGAACAATGAACACCACTAAAAACCACCCCTTCAAAATTATATATTAACAGTCAATATGTATAATAAAATTCAGTTATCAAAAGTCCAAAAAAAAGTGTATAAAAAAAATAATAATTCAAATATAAGTGAAACATTTAATAATATAAAACAAATTCAGATACTAAAATAACCAATATATATTAATCATTTATTAATTTTAAAAAACCATCCTATGTAGATAAATAAAAATATTCCCTCATCAAAGTAGTGTTTTTATTTTATCAGGAATATTGAGTAAAGAACCTAAGATATGTAAATATATATATAATAATGTAAATTTTTTATTTTATATCAGTGAAAAATTAAAGGAAACAACAAAATGATTATTATTATAATATCACAGATAAAAAAATATAATTTAAATTTTATTTAAAATTATATTCAAAGCATTTAGGCACTCATGAAATTATCATTAAGAAATAGCATCATAGAACAAATATTGATAAGGGAGGAAATCAATGATCATCAATTCTATTCCAAAACAAAATAAAAATTCATGTTCATATGAAGAGATCCGAAGATCATAAATATAATATCCAATTTTTTTTAATAAATACAACATTCACTAAATAGTAAACTATTTAATAATACATATTATCATTTGAGTTTTTGTTTCATTGAATCTAGGATCCTAATATATGAAAAACCTAAAAATTATTATATTATGATTTCAAGGATAATTTACGGATTCGTCAATGTTTATAATTACTACATATCATATTATGTGGATATACCTCTAAATAAAGAGTTGATCATGAATCCATTCAAGGGAATTAACATTAGATATATTGATCATTCGATCAGGTGGCCTAACAATAGAGTATTCTCTAATGAACAATGGATATATCAAAATTGAATGATTGAAATTAATTAAATGAAAAAATAGATTCAACATAAAAATGAAACATTCATAGTCATATTACTATTTCTTTTCACAACAATTTCATAAAACAAAATTAACATAGTTATTCACCAATGTATCATAAAACATGCCATCCTTAAATATTAGTTCACTAACAAATGAATTTTAGAGCTATAATGTTGTAACTATTAAATGGGAAATTTCATGTTAACTACTGAAATCATAATAATACATTTTATAAAAAACCAATGGGAAATAATGGTTGTGCTTCAAGAAAATTCATTAGTTTCATAAATTTCTTTTTTACATGGAAAATGCCTCATTTTTTACCCATGAAATGAAATTTCTAGTTTGATTTATTGAAATACATAATAAATAAATTATGGTTACATATACGTGAATAACATTATATATGGTAGAGTTTTCGGTTTTAAAAATATAACAATATGTAATTTGAAATTGATAAATTTATGAAACGATTTCGATAACATCACATATATATAATGTGTGGTATGTAAATGGAATAATGAGAGGGAATAAAAGAATAACATTAATAAAATGGCAATTTAAAAGAAATTAGAAAATAATATATGAATACTTTTAATGTGAATTAATATATTTTATTTTAAAATCCATATATTCTAAATGAAATACCATGTTCAATGGTGTTTAAGATAAAAAACAATGAGCTTATACATATTATAAAATCATATTATTTAAATTTGACCATTATATGATTTATTTTAAATTTATATGAATTAATATTAGTAACATCATTAGGAAAAATATAATTATTTTACTCATTTATAAAAATTTAAATTATTATTTTTCAAATAGTATTATATAATTTTTTTAATTCATTTTATTCTTCATTAAAGATTCGTTAAAAAATTATTTTATTACTTATTATGTTTTATCTTTATAATTATTTTTTAAATTTTTTAAGAATTTATTTTCACGAAAGAATATTAGTTTAATTCATAATAGATGAAAAATCATAGAATTAATTTTATATAATTTTCTAAAAATATTTATTTTTTAGAGAATTTCTAAAAATATAGATTTTTTTAAAACTATATATTATTTTCAATTTTCACAAGGTTAAAATTTTATTTGCATTTGTGTAAATTTTTTATTACTTTATCATGATATATAATAATTGAATTTTTTTTAATGTATTTCATAATCTCATTTAATATAATTATATTTTCAATGTAAAAAAATTAATTTTTGTAAAGAACTATTTGTCACTGTTTTTTTTCAGTTTTAATATAAATTTAACTATCCAACATATGTGTTTGATTTATGAAAAATGGATTTCGTATTTTGAATCAGTGGTTCAAATTTATTAAATATGTCCCTTAATTTTTTTTTCAATCTGAATAGTAATCTTTGTGATTTATGTCCCTGTTGTAAAGGGTATGTGGGCTAATTGAGAGTAAAAATAATATTATAAGAACAATAAAATGACCATGACACATTCCACTATTTAATTTAAGGAGTAAATTTCATCCATAATAGTTCATCATTTCGATATCTTACCATTTTAATCCATTTAGATATGATTATGTCCTTTATAATATTTTGTTTAATAAAATGTTTATGATGTCACACTAATATTTGTAATAAATTCTATATTTTTAATATGGTGTCATATATAAGGTATTTTTATCTACAAACAATAATTTGAAAGATAAATATTTTTCTAAATCATGGTTATTTATTTTCAAATTCTTTAATGAAATAATTAATTTAAGTGATTTCCAAATGTTTATATAGTAAATATTGAAAATTTTAAAAAATCATATAAATCATATTATGAATATTTAATCAATTAATATTTTTTATAATTAATGTAATCCAAATAATTAATAAATTAAATTGTCATATTAGGTATATATATAATATTTTTTTAATTATAAGAGTTTTTAAGATATTATTAATTTTAATGAAAATTAAGTATTCTAAAAATTTATATTATATATATTTTATTGTAATCAATATTTTATTAAAATATATAAGAGTCATAAAAAAATTAATTTTTTAAATTTGATTAGTATTTTGTTTATAATATCATACATGGTCCATTTATGGGTGTTTTATCATTATTTATTAATTATTTTGACCCTGAATTAGTAAGAAAACTTGTTTTCATTGTAATAGTTAAATTTATTAAATAATGGTTAACAAAAAAATAAATGGTCTAAATTTAGTAAAAACTTATATAAATTAAATTTAATGATATTATTTCAACCCATAATCATGATACACCAATAATTAATATGTTTGGAGACATTTGTTAATAAATATGTTTTTAAATTAAATTGTTTTCTTAAGAAGCTCAATGAATTCCCCACCCTTATTTCATAAAATAAAACATATTTGTCCCATATATTCAAACATGAAAACCAATTTGGTTTATAAATTTCATGATCATATCCATTCCTTGAATCTCACCGACATGAAATAGGCCACATATTTTTTCATAAGAAAAACCATAGTTTACTTATGTTTATAGGAAAATGGATTTTATGAAGTACGAATATCATATTAAATCAATAATTTATGTTTTTTAAATATTAAACATCACTAAAATGTTTTGAATAAATGAAAAAAACAAAATTAAGTAGAATCCGTATATTTATATGTTATTATGTTAGTTTCATGGTCTATAATCATTTCAACATCCATAAAATGGGAAAATAATTCATCATTCGTGTGTATAACAAACTACATCATCAAAGATCATTTTAACTCATTTTTTATCTCCATATATAATGGATGGACTCAAATGATAGAAATAATTTGTATTTATGATATAAATTACATACTTATCATTACAAAAATTTAATAATTCTTTAAGGTTCTTAACATTCTATGAACATAAAAATGATAACGTCGTTCGGGTGGTTGTGTGAACTACCCCCACCATGGGGTGATGTGATTAGTTTTTCATCACCAAATAAAATGAATTATATATAGAGGTATATTTAAAGAACTGATATGGTATTTATAATATTATGATAATTATTTTAATAAAAAATAATTTTTACATCTTTTTCATAATAATCATCGATGAATAGAAAAGTTACACCTACGTACATATGGTCTACCCACCCCACGAATACAACATATTTCATATTTCAAAAAAATATTTAATGGATTTATTTTAAATTATTATTTCTGTGTAATAGTGATAATTATTCTAATAATTATATTCTATATAAGTTTTAATTTTGACCGTTTTTACCATTATTAAATTATAGAAGTGATATTTAACTTATGTTCTGAATATTGTAAAAACCCCCAAAGAAAATTTAAATGGTTAAGTGATTTACATGGTCATGAGTAATATGAAAAAAATAATGATCATTATAAATGATTTTAATAAAATTAATAACATACCTTGTTTTCATATTTAGTAAATTAACGAACATTCATGATGATTTGGATTACATTTAATTTCATTCTTAACTCATTTTAATTTTATTATGTTAAATATATACTTAATTGATTATGTCATGATATTATTTTTTGTGTAATAAATATTGATTGTACAATATTGTATTTCTAAAATTGTTATATGTATTTTCAGCTGATACACATAAATGATTCATTTGAGTAATGCTTACTTGAATTATATGATATTTGTAAGGAATTTCCTTTAAAAAACAATTTTAATTTTTCTTTTTAATAAATGTGAATGTAATATTTTTCAATTATATTGAATTAGAGGATTTCAAATCCTAAATGATGATTTAATATTACGAGTCTTCTTTTACAATATCATATGTTTGTTTTCAAATAATTTTTTTAATTTATTTGAATAGTTTTCTTATAAAATAAGAGATTTCCATCAAAGACCGATTTTGGAAGAATATAATCATGTTTTAAGAATATGTTATGGTTTATGGATATTGTTTATATTCATGGGTGTTCTATTAATAACCAAATTCTTATGGTTACATGGTATCCCTCCATTGCATTTGGTTTTTTAGAATTTGACCATAAAAGATATTCAATGTGTAAACAAAGTCGTCAATTTGTGTATAACCATGAAAGTTATGTCAGGTATAACCATGAGGGTTATTTGAAAATAGTAGTGAGGGTTACATTGAAAATATTTAATATAATAAAATGACTCCCAAAGTTAATTATATTATTTAATTATATATTATTTTACTCTATATAAATCTCATAATTTCACATTGTTTGTTTTTGGTTTTATGTTCAAAGTATTGTATAATTTAATTTTGTGGGAGAAAACTATATTTTTTTAAAAAAATAAATTTTTTTAATGTTTTCAAAGAAGTAAACATGGGTTTCCACTTTAATATTTATTATGAAATTGTGTATGGAATGATTTGGGATGAAAATTTGACTTACTGGGTAATAAAATGTTTGTTTTGAACCCAATGTTTATTTTGAAAATGTAAATTTTTTATTATTATTTATGAAAAATGGGCTTCATTATTTTTATTTCTCTTACTGATATTTCAATTATCGTAAGATATTTTATTAAAAAATTTTATGGTTTATGTATGAGTACATACAAATATGAGGTCAATTTTGAAATTATGAATATTTATCATCAAAACAATCATTCTTTTATTTTTAATTGTTGTATTTTGTTGAAATAAATGGATTTTTATTATTAATGTTCTCATTTAATATATGGGTTTACAATGTATGATTTTCTCTAAATTATGTAAAAATCTGTACAAAAAATACCCATATAATTAAAAATAAGTGAATTCTTGTTGAAAAATTATCAATTATATAGAACATAAAGATGATTCATTATAGTTGGAATCAATGTAGGGTTTATAAACCTTTTATATTGGAATATTTTTGGGTTAATTTTTTATAAGATTTATAGATATTAGTATGGGTTTAAAATATTAATTGTTGTGTTATGTTCAATTTCAAGGAATCCACTTTTGAGGAATTATGTTATAAAATTTAACTATGACTAATGGTATATCATGAAACGTTTATTTTTTAGTTGATAAGAGGTTATAATATTTTGGGAGGGGAACCTATCATGTCAGGAATGGAACTAGGATTTAACTGACAAATGTTTTACTTGGTTTTCTTGTCTACCAATGGCTTACACGGTGTCCTCCTCAGTATAATTGTTTTAATTATATAATCTATATATTAGAAAAAATTTATGTTGATTTTTGTAACATAAGTTTTATCATATTTTTAACCACGGGATATGATTTTTTTGTGATTAAGTGTCCAATGTTATTTTAGAATAAGTTTAAAATCTTTTGTATCCTATATGAATATATTAAATAAAATACTAAGAGATTTTAGTTCATGAATGAAGACTGAATTTTATTTTGGAAGAATTTAGGATCATAATATTCCATTATGGTGATTTTGGTTATTTATAGAAACTATTATCATATATTGGAGATTATGTGATTTCGTAATTGAAATTTCTAGTATGAAACAAAAAGAGTGATTGTTATTATTTTTGGAGATTAATGGTAAATGTATCGTGGGTCAAAATGTGAACAAATCCTTATGAAATTTTTGGTTTCAGTCATTGTGTATTATTTTTTTATAATTTTGATTATATTTATTTAATGAATTATATATAATAAACATTTATTTTTATTGTAAAATTTTAGAGATTAATGTAGTTTTTCATCATATAATGGTTTACTATTATTTTTCATTATCTTATCTTGAACTCACCATTTTGATATTTATTAATTCCTAAGTAAAGGAAGAATATACATTCTTTAATTTCTTGATTTTTTTAATTTATAGAAGTTTATTATGGAAATCTTGGCATGAAAAATTGATCTTTAATTATCAATATTTAGTGAAAAAGATTTTTTTGGTGTAAATTGATTAAATGATGAAATTATATTTTCATGTAATAATAATTCCCCATGATCATCTTATATTTGGAGATGGATTTCCTCAACTATAAGAAAATGATCTTGAAATAAAAAAATTAGCAGTTTACTTTTCTTATTGAGAAATCAATCACTATTTAACTCATCATAGATTTACAATTTTTTATAGCTAATATTTTAATGAACATGTTCTATGTCACTATTTACCACTCCATGGTAATTATTTGTCTCTTACATTTCCATTATTTCCAAATAGAAACATAGTATGTGTTATCTCTGACATCCATCATACTTTATTTCTTATCTTATTAAGTGTATGTTTTATTAATCCTGATCATGATTTGGGATTTAAACAATGAAATTTTAAAATTACAAAAAACAGTTTGTGATCTTGAGTTCCCAATTATGAGGATGGGATAAACAATGGGGATAAAATATAAAATCCCAATATTTTAATAGGAAATAATTTTTTATGGTGTACAAGATATGAAACATCGAGCTAAAACGAACTATGAAATATAATTATTAAAATGTGATGGGTATAATATAACCACTAAATTATAGGGAATGAACAATATTAACCACATAAATAATATTATTATGGTCTTCATAATTTATGATATATTAATTAATTATTTTTAAATAAATATTCAGTTTTTTATAATGTCATTTTATTCTTCAAAAAATATTTTTGCTGAAAATATATTTTATTTATTTTTATGAGTAATTATCATAGTTTATATTCATTGATATTATAAAAATTATTTAGTAAAATAATGTATGTATATAATTTTTTGAATTTTTATAAAATAAATATTTTTCATGTATTTTTGAAAAATAATGAATCTTTTAAGTGTACATTTTTTTGAAGTATTAAAATGTAAAATTATGATTTGTGTTAGTTTTAAACTTTCATTAGTTCAGTTTTTCTTAATATAGTTCAATTAGGGTTTTAGAAGTAGATTTTATTTTTTAATATGGTATAAATAAATTTATATTTATGAATGAAATTTTACAGAAATATTTTTTGTCATTAATATTTTTGGGATTAAATATAAAATAAATATTAAATAATATGTGTTTACAATTTGAAATAAAGGGTTCCATATATGGATTTAGTGGGTCAAATGTTTTTTAAATACGTCTATTTTAATTTTTTCTATATGAATATAAACCTTGGAAATTTTCGTTACCATACAAATGGTTAAATGAAACAATTATATGTAAAAATAAAATGACAAAGACTATAAAATGTCCATAGAACATGAACCAATTTAAATTGATGATGAATTTCCTTCCATATTCATTACTAGATCGACAATATTACCATTTATTATATTTATATTTGATTATAAACATTATAATATTTTATTTAATATAATGTCAATGATGGAACACTATTATTTTTTATAAGTGTTATATTTTGAATATGGATTTATCTAGAGAATATTTTCACCTATAAGTAGTATTATAAATAAAAAATTATGTTAGTCATGTAATGTTTTTTAAATTTTGAGGAAGGTGTATCTATCTTATATTCTTTCACAATGCTAATAATTAAATTATGAAATCATTAGAAAAATAAAATTAATAATATTAAAAAATTTAAAATAAATATAATTTTAGATAATAAATTTAATATTGAAATTATCAAGATGACTATAAAATTTTATGAATATAATAAAATATTTTTTTAGTAAGAATTTTTATCATGATATTATTTATGTTTATATAATGACTAGTTATTAAAATCAACCTTATCTGTATTATATAATAAGAAGTATATATCTAAATTACATAAAATTTATAGGAAGTTTACACTAGATCTAGTGTTTAGGATATGGTATGAAATATATATCTATGTTCCATTTATGGTTCTTCATCAATTTAGTACTAACTATATTGGCCCTAAATGAGTAAAAATCAATATTGTCAAGGTGAGAATAAAAGGGGTTTAATAATGTTTAAAACAAAATCAATGGGTAGAAATATTTTTAAATATATTAATTTTTTACATTTTTTAATTATTTAAACTCATAGTTAAATTATATTATAAATTAATAAGTTTTTAGGAATTTTTAATATAAATTAATTTTATATTAATTTTTCTTTTGATATGTTCCAAGGGAATCCCGTCGCTCTCTTATAAAATGGAACATGTTCGCCACATTTATTTTAACATAAAAGGATATGTTGACTGGCCAATCCATTGACGTATAAATTCATCGAATCAATCCCCATATAACAGGGGACTTATTTTATGTGTATCACTAACCGTAGTTCACATATCATGTTAATAAATGGGACTGTTTGATGAAGAGGCGTCATTTTTAAACAAGAATTCTGGTTTTTTATTTATTCCGCATACCTATAACCTTATTCAAACATGATAAAATAATAATATAATTTGATTTTATTATGTTAGTTTTCTAACCTATATTTGTCTCTGCCTCCTTCAACTTGGAAAAAAATTCATAATTCTTGTTTGCAATAGACTACCACATTGTGCACCGATGTAAATAATTTTCTATCCCCATATCTCATAGATTGATTATAATTATGGAATTAAAATATTATATATGATATTTATTAATAATTTACCATTACTTAAAAGTAACATATCATTTACATTTTCCATTTCCATTAATAAAAAAAATTATAATGTCAATCATCCGTACATTTAGTCTACCACCTCTAAGAAGAAATATAATTCATTATTCATAATCACGTTAAATGAATAAGATATATACATAAATTTAAATATTTTAAATGAAATTTATGATATTATGGAAAATCTTGAATAAAAAATATACATAAATGTTTTCTATAATGATTTTTTAAAATGGAAGCATTACTCATGCATACGTATGAACTACATTCTTCTACACTAGAATGTAGTTAATTTTTTATGAAGATAATTAATTGATAAATTTAAAAGAAAAATTAATATATAAATGTGATAATTATTTCATGAATATTTTTTATCCATCATGTAATTATGAACTTTTATACAATATTTGAATTATAGATGTGATTGGGAACATAAGTACCAAATTTCTCCAAAACACCCAAAGTGAATTTAAATTATTAGTTAATTAATATGTTAGTATGTTATATAAAAATAATAACAAACTTGAAAAAAGTTATTAATAATATATTAATTTAAAAAATTATTATTCAGGGATACAAATAACATGCGTGATGATTTGGAGTTGAGGTAAGGGAATTCTATAATCAATATCCATTCCTTGAGATGAATGTCTACTTAATTGATTACGTCAGGATAAGATTTTTTGTGAAATGGAATTTTTTTATTATATTTTCTTAATTATAATGTATTAGGTTGAAATATTTATTATAAAAATAATTGATTCATTTTACTAACAATCACTTCCATTAGATGGTATTTTAAGTGGCATTATTCTAGAAATCATATTTTAATGATTATTTTTTAGTTGTTCAAAAGGATTTTTTTGAAATATATGGAATCAGTTTATTTTATGGTATTCATTTTGAAATATTTTTTTAGAGATACTCTATAATATTACACTTTAATATTTAATAAAAATATTTTTCTTTGGATTTATGATGTATTATTAAATATTAAGTGATTTTCTTCAAGGTATGTTTTTATGATGAACGAATTCATGTTTTATGATTATGTTATAGTACTTGTGAGTTGTCTAAAATTATGGATGATCACATTATAATCCAAATTTGGGTTGGTACATGATATACCAAAAATAAATTAGCTACATTACATGTTCAACATACTGGATATTCCAATTGTAACAACATTATTTGCTCTATGTTCAACAGTGATACTTATGTTAACTATAAATGTTATGGTAGTTTCATGGTATCTATGGGGTTTACACTATAAATATGTTTGATATGAAAATGATTCACTAAGTTAGTTATATTAATTATTTATTCATTAGATATTTCTGTAGAAATATCATGTTTTCACACGGTAAGTTATTGAGTTTATGTTCAATATAAAGTATATGTTGATTTTTAATTGTAAGAAGTATATATTTTTGAAAAAATAAGGATTTTTACATTTTTTCAATAAAACCATTTTGAAATTTATTTTTTTACTTTACGATTTATATAAAAAAGTTTTATGGAATTATTTGGGCATAAAAATTGATTTCCTTGGTAAGAAATTTTTTTACACCATATTATTATATTGAAAAATCTAAATTTATATATGTATTTAAAGACTAAATTGGTTTTTTAATTTTTATATCTTATTCTAAGATTTTTTCTCATTACACATTATTGAATTTTTTTTCATAGTGTTTATGGAGGATTAAGGAAAATGATGAGGTTGACATGAAATTTTTTAATATTTCCCATGAAAATAAATAATGTTTTAATTTAACAAGTTTTTTTCTGTGGGAAAATGGGTACAAAGTATTTGTGTATACTTGTAATTTAAATGTTTACATTCTAAGAGTTGAGAGTAATTATTTAAAACTCTAATTCATAAACACACAAGTAATTATAATAATTTGAATTGTATTTAAAAAACACAAGAATATATAATTCTAATTGTTAGATTGTTATAATAATATACATAAAAAATAGATATGATAATGGAAATGAATAAAATTTGAATTTATTATTATTATGAAGTAACTAATTAATCATGGATAGAGAGACCATAGAACCATATGGACATATTTTAGGTAAATTATATATGTTTTAAGGGCATAAATATTTTTACCTAGTGATTTTTATTGATGTGTAATTTTGGGATGGCTGTGTATTTTTAGTAAAAGAGGTTAAATTGTGTAATAATATATTAATATAAGATTTGGAAATATATGTTTTGAAA
Organism: Viscum album; assembly: GCA_963277665.1. Taxonomy (NCBI): domain Eukaryota; kingdom Viridiplantae; phylum Streptophyta; class Magnoliopsida; order Santalales; family Viscaceae; genus Viscum; species Viscum album. The sequence continues at coordinate 1,299,464,399 of OY728130.1, read as the reverse complement.
ATTGAAAAACCATGATAAAACCAATGTTTTCTCATGGATTTAGACATTTATGTCAGGTTAGATAATATTTTAATGAAATAAAATTGAAATATTTTTTCAATTATTAATTTTTCCATGGAAAATTATATTTTCAAAAATATAGTTTTCAAAATCATAAAATTTAGTTTTTACATGGCAATGTGATTTACAGTTTAGATAATATATCTAAATATGCTAAATATTAATCTTAATGAAATAAAATAATTTTTCATGGTTTATGTTTTAATAATTATTAATTCATTATTACTTATTTATGAAGGTATAAAACATAATGAAAACACACAATGATATTTTTAGTATCTACTGAAATGTAAAGTATTCTATAAAATCCCCAAAATTTCAACCTAAACAAAATTTGAATGTAGCCTTAAAATATAATGTTTTTCATCAAACATAATTACATAAATATGAAAATATTATATTATGAATAAATAATATATATTATTTTAAATGTAATAATCATTTTGACATTGATAACTTTCTGAAACTCATAAAATATATAAATAAATAAAATAATTATTTTATAAATTATATTTTTATGAATATTATTTTTATATATTTATTCATGAAAATTAATATTTTATAGAGTGCCTAAAGTTATTATTGATGTGTATAAATATTCATAAATCATTATTTTGTTTTATTTATCTCCACAAATCAATATATAATATATATAATATATTTTATGGAATTAATTTAAATAATTGAATATTGAAAATTAGATTCAAGGAATAAAAGGTTCATTTATACTATGTATGATACACTTTTATGGTAGTAATATGAATATTCATAAAATTTTATTACACTAGGATATGCTATAATGGTACGGTGTGCGATTCTAGATGTTTCATGTGTTGGATCGAAAAACATTTACCTATTAATGATATACATATACATTAATATTTGTGGTAGTCAGTTCCCCTTAAGACATAAATATTGAACCATTACATTGGATTGGTGAAGTTCTAACCGAATGAAGATGAATACCTCCCATATTCTTATAAATGTACATAAAATCGCATTATCATACTTGTTGAGGCAATCAATTCTCCAATCCTCATCAATTATCTTTAATAATTAATCTTTTTAAACACTAATTCAAATTTTATAATTATCACTAATAATCATAATACCCAATGGTTATGTTGATCGATAATCCACTGAAAAAATTGTGATAATAATAAAATATTAATGGACAATTTGACTTGTATACCATATATGTAGTCAACAATTATCATATATATCAATTATTTTTTAGAAAAGTGATCACAAAGGCGCTTAGATAAATATAAGGATTAGTTTCAAAATTCTAAAAGACGGTATTTTTCATTATTCCCATTTAATGATGTGAAGCATATCCCTAGGGATATATTAAGTGTAATAAAACACCACTTTATCCAATAATTTGATTGAAAGACCATCATCATGGTAATTATCCTAATGAATGACGTGCATGATAATATATATCATAAAACATATCACATCTAGGAAATTTCCCCATATCGCTGTCAGATTCCATAATTGGTTAAGCACTCCCATTTTGATAGATTGAGTGATGTTAGTCAAGTCACACTCAAAACATATGTTATTCTAGTTTCATTTCCTTGCAATACAGTGACATCTAATAAATCCAGTCATTTCTTATTTGAGAAAAGTGTATACTCCATAAGGACCAGGTATAAAATCAACCACAACACCATTATGATCTCTAAAAATGGAAAGATATCCTAAGGGCCTCAGGTTTCCCCTCGATCCCTTTTAGTGTTTCATTTAAGTAGACATTTAAAGGGAGGATTCTATAAGACCATGATTGTGCTATAGAGTATGGGAAATTTCCCAATAATGTTTCAAATCCTACAAATGGGGATCTCCCCCACCATGTCACTGCTTTTCTCTAACTTTGTATAATGGAATTATTTCTTACCTCTATAATTTTAGAAAATGATGGACTGAGCATTGAGTCATTTATCCTCATGAAAATCATTGTATCAAATTCTCCAAATAATATGTATCAACTTCGCATAAGGTACATGGAAAAGAAATGTGAGTTACCTAGAGAAATGAATATTGAGAATAGAACTAATAAATTCTTTGAATGATTTAGTATACAAGGTATAAACCTCAAATAAATCCAATAATGCTTTTCAAATAGAGAATTCAATTTTTAAAACAAATAAATTGTAATCAAAATATTCCATATTTTGATGGAAGAGGACCCAGATTGAGAAAATAGAAATTCCAAAACTCATTAGATTGGCATAGACACGAACCTTATTGATTGAGAGTCTCTATAGAAGTGTGAATATAAATGAAAAGAGGAACTTTTTTATGTTACCAATACATTTTAAAATTACATAGTTCATATGAGTATAATATTTCTTGGATTTAATTATTCCATTAGGGTATGGTTTCCTTATGAGTGTATCATCCTACTTAAGGAAATCATAGATAAAAGAATCCCTAGGTATATCATCAAGCAGAAGATCTGGGTTGCCCATATGTTCATTAATTGAGATGATGTGATCAATATATTGATCAGAGGAGTAATTTTTTTCAATGAATAGAGCAACCTTACATTTTTCATACCCGAATTTAAAATTTTAATTCATTTAACAAGACAATGATAGTGCATGTGAATCATTTGAAATACTTTTTTCAAACCTGGCCAAATAGAGGACTCCATGTAAATCAAATTTACTGAAATACAATTTGATAAAAATATACATAATGAAGCACGGGTATTATGAGTGATTATTTATTAAACTCTATAAAAATTTATCAGGAAGATACTTGTTATAAAATTATAGATCTTTAATGCCGAGGAAACTAAAAATATGGGGAAAACATCATTTTCTCCAAGAGGCTATAATGAAATTTATTTTCAAGATATTTTCACTCTAATCAAAGTTCTTTATCGTCGATTTTTTTTTTGAATAACAAATGCTTTCCAAGAATACCCAATGAATGAATAAACCATCTTTCAGAACAACACATGTTAGACATGAAAAAACCATCCTACTATTGAAAGAGATTTTCGTTTCCATGTAGAATGATTTCTGTTAATTTTACTTAGTGCATCTATAAAGTAAGAAGCCTGTGTTTTTTATAGAACAAGGGTTATCTAAAATAATTAAAATATATGGAACCTTACATAATTCCCAGATTAATAATAATGGAAACATTCCATGAAGTTGGAATTATTTTTCCAAAATAGATGAAGGATTTTTTTCTGACTGATTTCCCTTTTAGAGCCAATTTCTTAATGAAAAACGGTACTCATTTTGTTTTTATGTTCCCCTTGTTTCCCAAAGTAAATATAACATTATCATCATAATCTAATATATTTTAAGGATCACATGTACCTCTTTCCACCATGATAGTTGTAACTTTACCCTTTATCACAATATGAAGGAAACACCTGTTGAGTAATCCTCTACAATAGAAAAGATAATGGATAAAAGAGGATAACCATCCCGTAAACCCTTGTATAATTTTAAGTATCTTTCCAGGTATCCATATATTAGAATAGATATATGATAAGACCCAATATGGTATTTGATCCACTGAATAAAGTGTGTATTGAAGCCATTGTTGTGAAGAACATCACTTATAAAATCCTAGTGGATTGTATTAAAGGATTTGTTATGTCTAGATTAAGATAAATTTTGCCTCCCCATGTGGGGTTTCATAGGATACAGACACATTTTGAGTTAGTAATAATGAAATCTGGGACATTTCTCCCTTTTGAAAATAAAAAATGGTTCGATAGTGCGATTATGTACAAGATACTAGCATGCATATTGGAAAAATATTTGTGATCACTTTTTGAGTAGTTTTTGCAGGAGAAAATCCCCAGAATTGAGTGATATCAAAGAATTTTCTACTTTTTGAATCATGTGAATATACTCGGTATTGAACCCTTGTGAGAAAGATCATCCTTTATAATTTTTTTTCACCACGTTGCACAAATATTTACGAATGATGTCCCAATATAATTGGATGAAGTTATTTTTAAATCCAAATGTTCTTTGGTAATATTCTTTTTTAGGATAAATATAACTTTAATGATTTCAATATCCAAGGGAATGATGGTATGAAATTAGTTTTCATGTTGAGTAATTATTTTAGGAATGATATCATCTATGAGTCACATGGTCATTAATAGTCCATTGAAGATACTCCCATAGAATTAAACAATGTGATTAGAAAGATACTCCCTTTCATCGAGTATTTGATCGCTATCTTTGATAAGAGAGTATGGACTATTGGATATTTAGTCCATTTAAAGAGAATCGAATACCTATTGTTTCTATCCCTATTAGTACAAAATATGATTTTGAAAATTTCTATTATAATTTCACCCTTGAGATTAATGATATTCTGTAACTTAGATGACATCACAACATCTTGAACAATGTATCTAGAGAAATGTTTCCTAGTTATGAATTCTAGTAAGTCATGAAGAGATTATTCAAGAGAATAAATATCTTCACCAAAAAATATTAACCTTGTTTTGATATAATATTTAATTTTTATCCTGAGATTTTGGTGTTTATATATGCATATGAAGGGATTTGGATTGATCTCATCTATTCCCCATGTATTAAGGGTAATTTTTTCCCTCTATAAGGGTAGTCTAAGAATTATTTTATTTAAAAGAAATATGATTCCTTCCCATGTTATCAATAAAACACACCATAATGTGGTGGTGATCAGAAATATGTTTAGTCAAGGTAACATAAGAAATTTATCTCCAACTTCTAATAGTGACATCATTCATGAAGGGCCCTTAAATTCTACTTTCTCTCATTTTATCTAAGTTCATTATGTACTAGGTTAACTTTTATCTAATGAGGTTGATATCTATAATGTGTAATTCCTCAACCCATGTTCAGAAACATTTTATAGAGGTAGTGTTATACACATGAAATATTTTATCCTTAGTAAAAAAATCTAGTTGAATTATCCAATAATTACCCAAAAGTCTGCAATGCTTCTGGACAGATCTTTCATATGAACCTATAGAAACATCCTGTTAATATAGATTTTTTAGGCATAAACAACTGAGAAGAACACCTTCAGTCTAGATTTTTTGAGGCTGTATGTAATGATTTTTTCAGCCTTCTATACTATAATAGGATTTTATAGGCTGATCTTAACAAAAATTCGAAGCGTGTATAGATTTGATGTTGAAAGTGAAATTTTCAGCATTATGTAGCCACTTATATAAAAATTGGAACCCTAACTAGAGTATCACTTTATGTCTTAGACAACCCAATGTCATTAGGTTTTTACCTTCATGCAAGGATCCTAAGGGAATCCTCTATTATAGGGATATCTATTCCCTGGATGATCTAAAAAAGAATCTTTATTTTGATTTTTTCTTAGGGGTGAATCCCACTTTTCTTTTTTCACACAATTTTTTGGACCCTATTTTATTTTCTAGAGATGTTTTATTTCATGGAATTAATGTAAGGTTAATACCCTTTTGGAGTCTAATTGGAGTGTTTCAGAACTAGGACAGAGCCATGCTCTTTCAATTTCATTATTGGTGTGACATTTTTTCAATGGTCAAGTTTTCCAACTAACTCATTTCCTATTTCCAAAAGTTGTGGATGACCCATTAGGATATCATTTAGTGTAATATATGGTTGTATAAGATGCATTTATATTGGTATAAATAAGTTCATGTAGTTACTCATCAAATTGTATTGAAAGGGAAGTGGACAAAATATCTGAATAAAGTGTTAAAAGATGGAACTCCTTTGTGATATTATATTTCTTATCAGATTCAAGTGGAGTGTCCAGTGTCTCAAGAGTGTCAACTGAACAAGTTTTCTTATTTTCTTCCTCATATACCAATGAAATCAAATATGTGATTCTACAATCAAGATTTTTCAATTTCAATACCTTAGATAGAAAACCAAAAACCATTATTCCATTATCCAGACTATTATCCATCTATCCTTTTTCGAACTCCTTCCTAGCTGTTGAATTATAAGTAGTCCTAACCAACATTTGAATTACATGAAATTTTTTTAAAGTATGACACACCAATTTTCAATGATCACAAAACATTTGAAGATTATCAAATTCAATGTTCACCTCCATTGGGTGATAATTTTCATAAATAGTGAATTGATCTGGTGGATGTGATTCTATATTAATTTCGATCATCACCCTTACATAAAGAATAATAACTCAATTTAAACATTGATAGACAATCATACCAGGGGTTCTCATTCTGACATCCAAATCATCAAGGATTTTGGGATGCTAATAGACTTAAGGAATTATATTAATCTAAGTATAGTCCTTAGAAAATGAGTGAATTTTATTAAAAGGGTAAATGTTTTGATCCCACTCAAAATTATAATAAAATTTGGATTTAAGGTAGATATTTCTAAAATGCCAATTTGTATCAATATTATATTTCCTCTATGGAATAACATGGTAGTAGATTTTCCCAATTAAATCTACTTCGATTTATAAGAGCTCCAACAATGAGATATTCTATATTTAAGAATCACTTAAGACCGTGTATTTTCACTTTTTTCATGAGAAATATGACCCTGGATTGAGGACATATAAATCTCCATGATATAATTTATTACGGCCAGATCAACGATAACTATGAGGTAACCATCCCCTAATCGCTTAATAGAGGGATTTTATTAACATTAGGCTGAAAATTTATAGATCTAGCAAGGGATATGAAAATGATATAGATCTCTGAGGAAGAATAGTGGACTAATTCCCTACACTGATATCATTTTGCATTGTTTTGAATGATCTTTCCCGGTCTGGGATGAATGATTATATATTATAAGAATATTATTTTATGTAAGGATATTGGAAATCATCTATTCGAAAAGATGAACTTAATGTGCACTCTATATTCCTCAACTTTACATTCATTAGATTTGTTTTCCTCATCCCATGGAAATGTAAATTGTATTTTCAAACATAATATTTATTTTTAGTATCATTATTTAAGGAGTCATCATTTTAATATAATTCAATCCACTAGAGTTTACATTACCGTGTGAATTGTTAATTTTTGGTTATAACCAAGTATTTGTTAATGATATTATTGTCACTATTAATTCATAAAAACTAATTTTATTATTAAATTTACTATCCATTATATATGATTATATTTTAATATTCATTCTTAAAGGGATAATTGTTGTTATTTAAAATTTTCCCCATGCTAATTTTTTCAACAATATTATTTTCCTAACTTAAAAAGTGGTGGTGTTTTTTCTGTTATTACATCATTAAGGTCCCTTATTGGATCATTAAAAATGTGATATCTCCATATTATATTTTAAATAATTATTTTCTTATTCCTAAACACTTGTTACATTCTATCAGAAATCTGGATCGGTTCCGACTCAAATGATATGATAAGTGCTACTTAAAGAAAATTAATTAATATATATTTAATTTGGTCATACTTAAAAAATATCAGTAGAGACTGATGGAATTCTTCATGGGCATTGATATTTTTTTGAGGAGGTTTTAATCAATAAGCCAACTCTCCAAAATGTTATAGAATATAAAATTGTCTGATATACATAAGATTTTTTTTCACCATATTTGAAAATTTATAATTCCTTTTCACTAGGAAAACTTCATAAATACATGATCACTAAAATGAAAATATATTTTCTTTCTGTCATTTTCCACATAAATTTTCTATTGAATTTGAATATCCTTAATGTGTTTCTGAGTCAATTTTATCATTTTTGTAGTTTCCTTTGAATTTTATAATTCCACCAGTTTCCCATTTTGAACATCATCAGAAAATGTTGTACATTAATGCAGTTTTGATTTAGTGATTCATAATATTCCATTTTAATAATAATGACTATATTTTTTAGAGTATAATTGACTATGTGGAAGATTTTTTCCAAATTCCAATGATAATCGAGGGATCCCACCCTTAAGAAGTCTTGTAATTTTAGAATTTTTCTCTCATAAAATAGATTTTTTTCGATATGATATATATTAATCTGGTTTAAATATATATTAATTCCCCTTTATATGCTCATTAAGCGAATAAAAATAAATAATTATTCATAGTAATAAAAAATTAATTTTGTTACTTCATGGTATCTCAATACATCAACAATATATATGAGAGTTTTTCAATTTACAGAGAAATTTTCAATTATGATAATGAAGTGATTATACATTTTAATCCTATTAATAAATAATTTCATACCATTATTTTGCTTTTATATATTAGTTAGGCCAGTGAAATAGTTCAAAGATCTATTTTTTTGACTTTCATATAGGTATGTGTAGTCTTTGTAATATGCATTTGGTAGCTTATCGTGTATCCTTCACGTGTAGATACACCATGTACCTTATAATGTATTTTTAAATTTTAATTTTCCTATTATAAAACCAATAATAATCATGATGATCCATATAAATTTAAACTCATCTCTAATGTATAAATAATGAAGAGATATGAGATCCATCCATCAACCAATTATTAATCCTATGAATTAATGTGATACATAAAATTGTAATAAATTTCAAAAATCCATCTCCATCAATATATAATTCATGAAACATACAACTTTTCAAATCCATTATCAAATTTCTCTTCAAAAAAGAATCACTTTTGGAATTACTAATCTTCTCTAGTAACGAGGATTGGTAAATCAATTGGTAAATGATAAGTGATGTCCCATAGTATATGATACCCATGTCTAACTTCACTATTTCTCTGATTGATGAATCTCTTCAATCCACATCATTATAATAGTGTTTAGATAATCCCCCTGACTTCATATTAAACATTATATATTTTTCAAGATGATAATTATTTGAATAATCTTATATGATTATAAGATCCAACAATTTCAATGGTCATGTTTTAGTTGATTTTGGGAGAATACATACATTATACATTAGTAGCCTATGTATATATATAAAAATTTCCTAAAATGACACTATGTTTTTATATTCATTGAAAGAAACATACTATAGGTCATAAGTAATTTAATTTTACTAATTATTATTTAACAATCATGATGCATTGGTGATCCCCTTATAATCATTCATGTGAAATAAAACAATATTTTTTAGAGTTATGTTAAAGTAGATAAATAATCTACCGTGAATATTGGGAAATCTTATCTAGAATGCACTAATAAACAACTTATTAAGTTCTCGAAAACATCCATCATAATCTATTATCCCAATAAACTTATCCCCTCTTCAAGTTATCATTAATAATGGGTTTTAATTACATGAAATGGATTCTAAAACTCTTATATAATATTGCAATAAACTATAGAAGATATAAATCACATATAATATTGCTGGATAATTCCACTCATTTATACCATATGTAGTGGAAGTATCAAATGAGATTCCTTCATTTGTATAAATTTTCCCTTATAATTCTAGTTTAAATAACTGGAACTCCCAATGACTGGGTTTGGAAAATATATTTGTCTTATATGAGTTACTAATAGGACCCTTAAATGATCCTCATATTCTTTAATACATTATGAATATATCAAAATTACATTAAAAAACACCACACCAAATTTATCATGGTTGTCCCTATATATTCTATTAATCCTTAAAATTAATATTATAGAATAATTATATAAAAGAAATGGAATGAAAAAATTATAAAGTTTATATCACATTTGGAATACTATATTTTTGAATGACATCTTTATTGAACCTTAGCATGTCTACAAAATGTGGAGATCGACCATTGAATAAAATGCATTTCATTGATATTATTTATATACATTATCAATCCTCCGGGTATGTTAGTGTTTCGTTACTAAGATCCCATTATTCCCTATATAATCAATGTGTAGCCACATTGATCAATTTACTTTTTTTCAAATGGGGAAATGTTATCCCAAAGGTAAGACACTTGGTTAGATAACACCATTTTACAAATGTATTTCAGTTTCTTCTTTGAAAACTCTAGAACCACATATTCCATTATACATAGTTTCTTAAATAATAGATTTGGTATAAAAATATTTAAAATTGTGAACACTAACACACTTTTAAAGGTTTTTCTAAGTATAATTCCAGGGAAAAAAATACATGTATTTATAAAAAAAGATCAATTCCCTTTCTTTAAAATGAAATTTACTTATCCCTCTATATGTATAATCTCTATAAAGATGGTTTTAGTAGTTTAATTTAGATAAATCATTGGATAATATGCCTCTTTGAAAATAACACTTGATCATTCCATTCATGGAAACCAAAATTTTCATTATTATATATTTTTTATATGAGAAATATAAATTGATTGAATAAAAAACCCTAATATCATCCCAATTTCAACAATTAATTTGATTCTTGAATTTTAATGGGATTATACTCTCAATATTTGATAATATATTGTTATACACATTTGATTCATTGATAATCCATCGTGGAGTAATGATTAAAATAATATAATTGAGTCTATTAGAAGATCAGTTATATATTCTTTTCAATCATGGATAAAAAAAATAATTCATAGGATAAGATTAAAACAATGTACAATGTATCATTGAGAGCATAATGAGTGTATTTGGAACCACGTCATTTTGAACCAATAATTATTTTGGTATGATTATGAATTATCAACCACTAACACTTGGAATACGATGATATTGATGGTTCCTACATACATTTTTCTTTTTATTGGTACATTAATTTAAAATTTTATTAATCCTACCAAACATGAAGCACAAAACATCATGATGAAATTTCACTATTTTCAGAACGTAGTATTCGTATAATTAATGATGATTCACATAACCATAATAGTTTTAAAACTATATTTCAATATAATTATCCCTTTTAGTAATTTCCACATATGTAAAATTAGTTCCCTTTATGTTACTTTCCCATATTTGATTCATGCTCTATGTTTCAGTTTATATCCTTTAATTCTATAAACAAAACTATTCCTTCATTTTGTGCCCATTTTCCATTATTTTCATTCTACCTATTAGACCACTACATATCTACAAACTCAATTTCATCCATGATTTAAATCATGAATATCTCATTATAGATTTCATATTCATTATTTTATAGTTTCCAATGCATATGGTGTCGTGGTTCACCAATGAACCTATGAACCATTCCATAATAACCCATAACAATGACAAAATTTTAAATAAAAACTACATTAATGTTTGTTTCATATCATCCAAATTATATATTTTTCTTCTTCTAAAATTAAAAGGGTTCATTCTCTATTATTATCACATAGAATGGTGAAAATGACTTCTTAATAAGATTCTATTGATTGTTTCCCATTATATAGATTTAATCATCTCTATTGGATTATTGTTCTTAATCAGTGTCCACCACAAACATTATTTTCACTATATAAAATATAGATCCAAGGGGACTTTATTTTTCTATTAATTGTTATGATCATAAAATTTATCTTCTATAAAGCTAATTTATTATTCTACAATCAATTGATCCATTAAATCTCTAAAATAATGTGGTGAATAACTAATTAAAGACTAAACTAAAATCCATTCCCTTTGATGTTAATCTAGATTATCAATAAGATTCAAGTAAGTATTCATACCTGAGATATATTATTATTCAAACTCATGAGGTTTTTCATTCCAACACCAAATATTAGTGGAATGATATTATTGCAGCATATGTTCCCCTCATTATTTATGTAGTTATACTTATTTGACATCAATTATGATGAAGGAAAAAAATTATTTGAGAAATTTGTTTCATTAAATATTATTATAATTCTAATAAAACATATTGTCTTAAATATATGTATTTTAAACTATATTCATCAATTAAAGTATTCATTAATCTATCCAAATAAAAATTACATTTTCATTATATCCTTCATTATAGTTCATAAAAATAACTTGATTAACTAAATAAAATTTCAATGGTGTATGAAACTAATTTTTCATCATTAAATCCTTTCCGTTCACTATAAAAATGTAGTTAATAACCAATATACCTTATTGTTATTAATACCACTTTGTAAAACTATACAACAATAAAATCCCCATTTATTATCTAGATCTGGATTTCACTACATGGAAACCCCTATCACTATAGATTGAATAAATTTAATGATATGTTATTATATTTATAATTATCCAGAGGGTTTAGATAAATGTTATTATTCTAAAATTTCATAGATAACTATTAAAAAAATTGATTCCAACTAAAGTTACCCATATTTTAAAACATAAAAAATAATTACATAGAAAAAAATTTAATATTTCCATGGATATATAAATTTTTAGTTATATTTAATCATATATTTTATTACCATAAATCATATTATTAATTATATTCCACTTGTGAGGAATCATTAAATATTCATGTGGGGTTAAATATAATTCTCTCATATCATGTGGACCAGTATCAATGGAACTAGGTTATTATAAAGTCTAATTGTTGAATAATTCTAGGAAATGATTAGCAAGTAAACATTAGTAATGACAATAATGTTCCATCATTTGATAATGGGATATATCATAATATAATGATAATGAATCATTACATGGAAATGTTTCTAAAACAATAAAAGGTGATTTTTATAATAATATCACAAACCTTAGGACCATTTTTTCATAAAACATACTTACCATGGTTATTCAATATTTTATCATAAAACATATACTCTCTAGTGATTATTTTATTACCCAATATGTTGGAACTCTATTTGGGTGAAACCTTCATATGTTTAATTTCACTTTTTATAAATAATCATTAGAGAAAGTTTCAAATGTTACCAATTAAAAATTGTTAATGATATTCTTATACAATAATAGTTTTAACAAATTTCATTAAATCATTGTGATTTCATTATTTTAACACAAAAATATAATGTTGTTTTTATACATGGAAAACCCTTATAAAAATAGTGTTGACATTCAAGGGAAATCATGTGGATAACTAAAGAGTTTCATTATTCCAAATATAAAATTATATCATGTTAATGAAGTAAATCAACTATATAATTTTCACTCCATGAAAGGATCACAACATGGAGAAAGGAAAGGGAATAATATATCGAAATAATGGACCACCATAGGTAAAAGGATTTTGTTTTCTAAAATGTGATAATGAAACGTATAAGAACATATATTAATTCATGATATATAAGACATATCAAAAACAGATTTTCAGAATGGAACATAAGAAGGGGATTGTCCCCTCACACTGTTAAGTAACATTGTAATGTAGGTAGTGGGAAAATTGATAGTAAAAATCATATTTCTATATAGCTTAATTCATATTTTGTTATATAATAGTACAAATTAAAATTTCCTTAAATATCATGGGGAATTTTTTTTGGGAATTATATATATATAATAATATATTTGAACATAGGATACCAAATAATTATTTATAAACTACATACATCTCATAAAATCTAATGATCATCCAATAATTCATGGGATAACCAGGTGATTTACATTTGAATGGGAAATCAACATTCCCACTACATTTATAATCAATGAATAACATAATAAAATTAATATATTTTAGTCCATTGGTATATCAATATAACATAAATGGTTTGAAAATGTTATGAATGTTCATCAAAACTTGATATTAGATGACAACATCAATCATATAAAAGAAGATGAATTCAATATAAAACATAAAATCATTAATATATGTTGATATTAACCACCTTGAAAATATATAATAATGTTTTTAGGATAACCAAACTTTACCCTTACATGGTCACTCATTAGATAAATTGATTATCTATTATACTATAGGGATATAGAATTCTAGGTCCACACATCTAATTCCTTTCATGTACATTCATAAATTCATCCCAAAGATCACAAAACATAATTAAAATTTCATCACTTTTAACCCCACAGTTATGTAATGTGGGTGATATTTATGGTATTCGAAAATAATGTGATATATATGTAAATATTGGTGAATACCCATCATAGTAAATAGATATGGGTATTGAATAAAAAATTTTGGGACAAATCCCAGGATATTTTTTTATAGAATTACATGTATACTTAACAATTAATATATGTTTTTAATTAGTTTTATACATGGTGTATAATTAAAATATAAAAATGAATATATTAATTGGATATTTAAAAAAAATAAAACAAGGAAAATTTAAAATATAGAGGATCTAATTAAATTAAGGTAATTGAATAAAGAGGAGTGAGAGATGTTCAATTACCTTGAGACGGAGCTTAAAATTTTTCGTGGATAACTTTTTATGATCTTGGAGGAACCATGGGATACCTGTATATATATATAGGACAATTGAGAGTATAATCTTTCTCCATGGGTTTTGAGTGAATATGAATCAAATATTAGGTGGTATTTAATTGAAAATTATAGGAGAATTAATTATAAATTTACAGAAATTAGTTTTGGACTCTATATATTGAAAATATGAAAACTAGAAACCGCCCCATGGGATCTTCCAATGGATTCTCTCAAAAAGATATGTTTTAATATTTTATAATAGTAGAAACTAAATTCAACAAAATAATGACATTCATGGAGTTAAAGTGATTCATCTTCATAAATAATTAAATAATAAACAACATAATATAATATACATTATATAATATTCATTAAAAGTTTATAAAATTAATCAAACAGTATCATATAAATGTTATTTTAAAAGGGGAACATAATTTTGGATATGGAATTTAACAACTGATGATTTTAAAAGAGAAACATCATGTTCAATATCATATATGACATGCAATTAAAATCATAAGAGATAACATAACACTTTAAAAATATAAAATATATTTATTTTTAAATAAATTCAATCTCTTTTATAGGTTTCAATTTATACAACACCAATTTTCAATGAAACATGACACTCTTTTAATATAATTTTTTAAACATTACAATTATTACATGGACATTAAGTTGGTGGGTATGAATATTAAAAATTTAATAATTTGAATTATATTTTATAAACATGTATAATATAAATTCCATGGTTATTTATTTATTATAAATAAAATAAAAAAAATATTTTATAGAGAAACAAAATGTTTTAGAAAAAAAGTTGTTTTTTAATGTTTCATAAGTCATGCACTGTGAACCAAATATTAACATATTTTTTATATATTTTATAAAATTTATTATAAAAAATATACATAAATTTTCATATAAATAATTAAATATTATGATAGGTTGAATTATTTTATTTTTTCACAAAGCATTCATTTAATGGATGAATACAGAAAAATATTGAATTTTAATAAATAATTAACTTTTGGTTTAAATAAGTTATAAACATAAGAATTATTTTAAATTAGTTTTAATGTAAAATCAGGCCAATTATATACCACTTAATTAAATTTATTTTATATAAATCATTTTCATATTAATATTAGATATAAAAAATTTGTAACCATTTGAAAATTTTATCTTGGAAAAGCAACTTTCTTATCTGATCAATGAGATTATTTATGAAATATTATTTTTCTATTTTGCAAACATTTATTATAATAATCAATTAAATATTTTGAATAATAATAATTTTTATTGAATAATAAATAAAAAAATTGACCAAAAATAACAGAGAAAATATTAATAATTAATTACCACAATTAAGGTAAAAACAAGTTTAGTTTGGTTTAAAAAACATTTAATGATTAAAATAGAAAAAAATATTTATATCAAATAATTTTTTTGGACAAATATCAATTCTATACTGTTTATGTCTCTATAATGATATATTTTGTGAACTATGATTATTTAAAACATACGAGTACAACTTTTTCTTTTAAAATATTACAATGGTTCCACTCACCTCACTTATAAAATGCCACCCCATGTCTACTCAAATTCAAACCATAAAACCCATTTGGTTTTGAATATCCCTACACTAGTAACATATTAAATTCCCTCATATCATCATATGTTACATATTATGGTTATAAATATAACTTTGGATGTAATTTGCTTCAAACGTAGGGATGTTACCAAAGGAATAGATAATATTATTGGTTAAGAATTTCTAATTTATTTTTTCTTCCTCTTTAAATTTTTATAAAAAATCCAAGATATAATAATATTATATTCCATATAATTTTTTATTTTTTTAATGTTGTAACTTACATTGATCCTCCCTTTCATCAAATGGAAAATTAATCATCATTCGTGTTTATGGTATACTACCGTCCCACGAACCAATGT
This sequence comes from Viscum album, assembly GCA_963277665.1. Taxonomy (NCBI): domain Eukaryota; kingdom Viridiplantae; phylum Streptophyta; class Magnoliopsida; order Santalales; family Viscaceae; genus Viscum; species Viscum album. The sequence continues at coordinate 1,299,448,157 of OY728130.1, read as the reverse complement.
CATTCCTTTTTTCATTACCACCTCTAACAATTTGGTATCTTTTTGTATATAAAGTTTATATTTGATATATATAACTTAAATATTTTTAATATTTTATTATATACCATTTTACATTCACTTCATAAAAGGATACACTAACTTCTATCTTTTGTATGACATACTAATGCCTCACGAATTGATATCACATGATTTTCCCTAATGCTTTATGTGGAAGATAATGACATCGATAAGGAATATTTGGTGCATAAATGACTTAATTATAATATTAATAAACTATTTATCTATCTTGAAGAATAATGTATTTCATTATATTTCTTATGAAGAAAAATTATACCCGTTGTTCGAGTACATGTAAATTATTGCCTCCATGAAGTGATGTGACACTATTTTCATCACCATGACACATGGATGCCATATATGAGTATATAAAATGAAATAACATTGTATAAATAATATTATAGTCATTTTTTAATGCAAAATGCAAAATATTTTATTTTCATAACGATAATGGAAAAATTGAAATGTTAATCCAGCATCTGTATGAAATATCTTCTCCAAGATTGTAATGTATTGAATTTTTCAATACCATCTTCCAATATTGGTTTTATAAGTGTGATTTATGTATGAACATGATATGTATGATATACTTATAATTTTTTAAATGTTTAAATAATAACCACATTTACTATATTCAAAATACCAAATCCATGTTTGAGACATAAGAGAAATGTCATTGAACCATCAAACATGAAAATAATTGATCATGTAATCATATATAATATGGTCAAAAGTTAGTTAAATAGAATAATAATCTCTTAAATTATTCCTATGAAATTAAATAATTTTTTTATTATGTATGAAGGTAAATAACATAATTGATGATTCATAATGAAGGTGAGAATTTATTATCTCACTTTTACTTCCTTGACCCTTACACCATATTCATTTCATATTTATTTTTGGGGGGTTTATATACTGCCCTTATTGTATTCTATATTTTGTATTAATTTATATTCATTTCATTTATTGTTTCCTTTTAGTTGTTTTCTATCATGATGATTATGATACAAAGTGACCAATGTTATAATTGTTTATTTCAAAATAAAATTGTTATTTAGGATTATTTTTGTTTAAACCTCTATTTGGGGAATTATTTGACCCCTTAAATAAACCTATTTTCTAACCTACTTGTTATTAATGATATTTTTCAAGTAATAGTATCATTTTATTAACTATTTGTTACATAAATGGATTAATGAATTATTTATATGAAAATTTAACTCTATTTCTCTCCTCGATCAAAAATCCCATTACATCTAAAACAATGTATTCATAAAAAAAATGCAAATTTATTTTTAAATTCTCTAACAAAATTTTTAAAAACATGTCTTACCATGTTATGTTTTTTTGAAAATTGTTTTATTAAAATATTCTTTTCATTTTCTAAGAGATAATCTTTTCTACCAATATTATGGTTCCAAATGAATTTTATTTTTACATTATTAAACATATAAGGAATTACTCACCGATGTAATAGTCATTTCATTAAAGACTCAATTTCAATTTTACAAGGTTTTTTTACATATTATTTTACAATATTCATGAAAATATATATTATTAAAATTGGTTATCACAAAAAAAAATTAAATATTTTATTGTTTTAATAAAAAAATGGTGATTTTTAAATAACATATATTTTCCTCAAGGAATTATCTAACTAATATTTCAAAATAATTTCCATCCATGAAGCTATTAAAATAAGGTAATTATATTTTAATAATGATATTATACAATAAATATATCCTTATCAATTTTTAGGATGTCTTATAATATATTTGACTAAGGGTGTACTATGTTGATTTCATTCATTTAACTCTGAATGGTTAGTGATTATGTTTATTGATTGGGTATGATATTTAAATTTTATATTATAGTTTAAATAACAATTTTTTTGTTCATTGTGACTCAACCATTTAATATGAATAATGAATTAGACTTAGGTTTTGATTGGTGGGGCCCTGTATATCCTCTTGATTCGTCAGTAAGAATCTAGAGACAAACTACACTGGGTTTTGGCCTAAGCAATACACATTTATGTAGATGTATAAGGATAGGGGCGCAATAGTATTTAATTACCTTTGAACAAGGAATTTATGATAATTTTAATATGAACGACATCATGAATCCCATCAATGTAAATTTATATAGTGAAATTCCATGTTATTATTCGGTTAATAAAAATATCCATGTCACGACCCGTCCCCCGGGGCCCGTGCCGTGACTACCCCAAGCCCGCCTTCAATAGGCTATGGGATGTCGACTATCACCAAAGGTGAAAATCCCTAAAACTAGGAAGTAATAGCCTTTATAAAGCTAAACACACACAACAGAGTACGAGCTGGAAGCAGTACACTAAGTAAAACTGTATACAAAAGATTTTTGTAAAGTAAAGGGGCCAAAAATACAAGACCAATAGGAAAGTACAACTGAAAAGCAAGTACAAATGTAGAAAAGTAAAGCAGACATATGGTCATCCTCTGAGGTTCTTACCTGATGGGTAGGTACAAATGGCCTCCTCAGCACTCCACGTATATTAGTCTCCTCCGTGCACCGACTCGTCGTAAGGTCCACCTCCGACAACTGTCCAATCGTACTACTCACCCTAAGTTAGCGATGTCTGTCGTTTTCATCCAACACAATGTGTTGAGGGTGTAGCCCGTGCAGGGGTGAGTGTAACAATACTCAGTAAGGACCCTGAGGCTCTCAAGGTCTCACAAAATCTGACAAGGATAATCCAAAAAGAATTAAATCAACAGATAACCCCACTTAGGTATATGCCCATACATATACCTAAGTTATCATGTAATACATCCCAATCACGTGGAAACACAAGAGTTACTAACTCAGCTCACACATGAGTGCAAATTTTTTAGAGAGATAGAGATGATTAGATATTGCCACTGAATCATTAGAGAAGTCGAACCAACACATGATCCGGGACCAACTATTCTGTCAGACCAACACATGATCTAGGAACAGAAGTCAAAACTGTCGGACCAACACATGATCCATGAACTGTAATCACAACTGTCGGAGCAACAAATGATCTAGGACCATCTATTCTGTTGGGCCAACATATGATCCCAGAATAGAAGTTAGAACTATTGAACCAACACATGATCCAGGAATAGTTTTCAGAGCTGTCAGACCCACACATGATCCAAGACTAGCTATTATGTCAGACCAACACATGATCCAAGAATAGAAGTCAGAACTGTAGGACCAACACGTGATCCAAGAACAATCCTCAGTGCATAGCCAGCCACAGGGTTTTCACAAAGCACACATGATTTCGAGAGGGTCCTCTCCTCAAGACAAGTGTCAACATGTCAACATCCACCAAGTCCCATGAAGAAGTATCTCAATGTTCTGTCTCATCATAGGGGTCTCAATGAAACAGATGACACGTCACTTGGACGCTCGGTCTGTGAGTTATCAGCTTTTTAGTCACATGGGCCCGGTTGGATTCGTGTACGATCCAACCTGACCGTATCTCAACATTACCCCAAACTCCAGTGGGGTAAACTCATGGGACCGTTATGCTCCAAGAAAACTATCGCCGCTGATGGTTCATCGAACAGTTGTCTAGATACAAAGTTATGGTCAAATGAATGTAATGGTCAGTAGTGGACCTAGGCTCGGTATGACCCGGTCGAACCTACTCGGCCCAACCAAGACTGGTCTGACCCGGCCTATGTCGACCCGATTAGACCCACTGGGTCTGACCCGGCCCGTTGGGTGTGTCATCCTGCTAGGTTCGGCCAGTTCCGCTGGGCCCGGCCGAGCGGACTGCAGGGGCAGTTCGTCCTAGAGGTCGCCGCGTAGGTTGCTCGGCATGGAGACTGAGGCCGGTTCGGCCAGAACCACATGGGGTGTATCTTAGGCGGCTCGTCCCGGAAAGCCGAGCCTCTTCAGCAAGCGACACAGCGAAGGAATCCGCGGGCCAGCTCGGGTGGCCAGCACGGGTTGGCCGGTTCAGCCATGTGCCAGGACGCGGGCAGGCCGATAGGGAATCAGGAGGGGTGCGGGATTGGTTCCAGGTAGAACACGGGTAGGCTGGCGGGGCGCGGGAAGCACACAGTGAGGCCGACGGGGCGTAGGCAGGCCAGCGGGGTGCACAGGCAGAACGCGAGTAGGCCGATGGGGCACCGGACATGGCATAGGCAGGCCGGCGGGGTGCATGCAGTCCAGTGGGTCGTGCAGGCAGCACGCAGGCCGGCGGTTGGTGGCAGCAGGGTAGACTAGTTCGGCGCGGTTCGGGCCGACGGTGTTTGGCCAGGGATACCGGTGTGTCACGGGGGAGGCGCGATTCACGGAGGCCATGTGGAGCACAACCTTTGTCGTTTCCACCTTCGTAGCCTCATTGCCGCTTCAAAGATCACCACATGGAAGAAAATCAACGGAGGGTGTCATGCCATGTTAGGTTTCCCCACACCCTCTGTGTTTACGGAGGTATCATTTGGCTCATCAAGAAAAGTATATGATCAATAACACGTCCTCAACAATCCCTTTTTATCCGATGAAGAAGATAGGAAAAGGGTATAATATTATCAAGTAATAAACCCCATACCTTGCTCATAGTTGGTTGACATTGGCATAAGAAGGAGGATGTTGATTCATTGCGGATGAGGATGTCTCACGTTGGAAGGAGTTCCAATGAAGATGGTCGAAGTCGAGGTCGACGTTCTTCATCGGTGGAGGGTTCTTCGTTGGAGAGCATAATCCTCCAAGTGTTGGGCTTCATGTCACTTTACGAGCACTTCTTCGCTTGGTGAAGCCGTCCCAATTCCTCCTCCCAAGCTCCCTAAATATAGGATAGGGGGAGAGGTATGTTACCATCATGGAATTTATGATGGATCATTTAATAAGAACCTTCGTAAATTCCAACGATGCAGTTACTCAATTTAAAAAGGAGGGTCAAGAGAATTAAATAGTGTTGGAATAATTTAAGAGGTATGTTGGTTTAATTATTGGGTGGATTCCAAGAGGCTTCCCCCACATAGCTTGCATCAAAACAATTGATAGGATTTAATTTTATATTGACACATAAAATTAATTAATAGCATTTAATTTTTTACATTGACACATGAAATTAATTTATAGCAAAGAATTAAATTTCATGTTGAGACATAAAATTAAATTGAAATAAATTAATTTTATGTTTACACAAAAAATTAAATTGAAAGAATTTAATTTTACGTCGAAAAATAAAATAAAATTGAAAGTATTTAATTTTACATTGACACATAAAATTAATTGAGGGTTTTCAGTGGTTTCCTCTCCCTCCCCATTAATAGGGGGGTTATGCCCCATGTGGTCCCACTACTTTAATCCTATCATGGGAGGTTGGGTTTGGGTGGGATCCACCACCATAACCTCTCATGGGGGGTTAAGATGCGGTAGTCCCACCATCATCCTCCATGAGGAGGTTTTAACCACCACACACCCAATGACAGATCAAATAAAATAAAGTGTAGGTACACTTTATTTTATTATTTTTTAAAGAAAACCTGAAAAAACATCTATCCTTGACTAACTGTCGTCGAAGAGAAAGTCTCCTTAAGCGAATATCGGCGCTACGAGTTCAACGGTTCCCTCATATTTTAAATCTGAACATTGGTTCAAAAAGTTATAAAATCCCACACGTATGTTTACTGAACGTACCCAAACAAAACTTCAGAAATTGATTCCGGGCACACTGGGCCTCAGAATCACACTCTGTCAGTTTTTGCGGACTCATAAAATACAAATGTATTTAAAAAAATTACATGGTATTTTCGGGAATTTACATTCTCCCCACCTTAGGGAATTACGTCCCCGTAAGCTTCAACTCAAACTAAGGGTACATGTGGGGGTACAGAGCACGCATCCGAGCCTCACGCTCCCATGTGCTCTCTTGGAGGTTCCCGTGCGGCCAGTGAACGTGCACAAAAGGTATCGACTGTCAACATAGGACCTACTCCTTTAATTCCTCAATCTCCACTAGGACCTCCGTAAAAGTCTCCCTATAGTTGATTTCCAGCTCTCCATGGTCGATGATATGAGATGGGTCATCCATGTAACCCCTCAACTGGGATACGTGGTTGACTTCGTGCACCCGGTGCAACCGAGGTGGAAGAGCTAAGCGGTAAGCCACCTCGCCTACTCTGTTGAGGACCTGGAATGGTCCGATTAATCTCGGAGATATATTTTTTCCTCAGCCAAATATCAGTAGGCCTTATCGAGGTGAGAATAGTAGAAATACATGATTGCCATCCTCAAACTCTAGAGGCCTCTGTCTCTTGTCAGCATACGACTTCTGTCTGCTCTGTGCAGTCTTCATTCGCCCCTGGATGATATGCACCTTTTCTGTGGTAGCTTGTACTATCTCTGGTCCCACTGGTACTGACACCCCTAGATCTGTCTACCACAGTGACAATCTGCAAGGTCAACCATACAAGGACTCAAAAGGTGTCATCCTGATGGTGGAGTGATAGCTGTTGTTGTACGCAAACTCCACCAATGGAAAGTGACCCTCCTAGTTGCGACCGAAGTTGAGGACACAATCACGTAGCATGTCCTCAAGGGTTTGAATGGTCCGCTCAGTCTGACCATCCTTTCGAAGATGGAAGGCAGTTCTCAAGTGTTGATGTGTCCAAAAATCCTCCAACAACCCCTTACACAGTCGGGAAGTAAACCGTGCTTCACGATTGGAGACAGTCATCGAAGGTATATCATGTAAACTCACTTTCTCTGGCATATAGAGGCGTCCCAACATCTCTATTGAACCCCACTCTATGAGTAGTAGGAAGTTGGCTGACTTGGTGAGTCGTTCGACGATCACCCAAATTGAGTCATGTCCCCCGGAAGTACGTGGAAGACCTGTCACAAAGTCCATGGATATCCCATCCCACATCCACTCTGGGACCTCTAATGTTTGAACCAAGCCTACTGGTACCTGGTGCTCCGCCTTCACTTGCTGACAAGTGAGGAATCGAGAGACAAACTCTACTATAACCTACTTCATACCTGGTCACTAGTGCTATCGTCGAAGGTCCTAGTACATCTTCACATCTGCGAGATGTACCTATAGAGGGGATTTGTGGAACTCTTTCAAAACTTCTTCCTAAAGTGACACTAGTACCATGGTACGTCCTCTGAAGTGGATGAAATGCTCCCCACCTTCATTAAATCCCTCAGGTGTCTGCCCTGTGGATATCTGAGCACGTAGTGTCTCGCAGTCAGGGGCTCCATGTTGTGCCTCCCTAACTCGCTGAAGAAGTGTGGGAGTAACTGTAAGAGACTGAAGGAAGAATTCTCCATCTCTATCCACAAAGGATATCCGTAAATCAGCTAGCTACCCTGTCTCTTTACCTAGCAGTTGTATACCAGACCTCCTGCTGATTGAATCTCCAACAACATTCCCCTTCCCAAGAGTATAGACTATCTCGAAGTCATTGTCCTGGAGGAACTCAAGCCATCGTCACTAGATCAGGTTCAGGTCATTCTGAGAGAAGAAATACTTGAGACTCTTGTGATTAGAGTACACAGTAAAACTTTCACCCATTAGATAGTGTCACCAAATATTCAAGGCGAAGACCACTACTTCTATTTCTACGTCCTGGGTAGCATAGTTCTGCTCGTTCTGTCTTAGCTACCGAGAACCATATGCGATCACTGCTTGCTTCTGCATCAGGAAAAACCAGAGTCCGGTCTCTGATGTGTCGTAGTAGAAAATGTACCCTACTCCTTCCTTTGGAAACCTCAAGATGGGGCACTAGTAATCCTATGCCTCACCCCATGAAGGATTTGATGGAATTACCCTTACTACACAAAGGGTTTCCCCTTCTTTATCAAGGCTAATAGTGGTACTTCAAATCTAGAGAAGTCTAGAATGAACCTATGGTAGTATCCAGCCAAAGCAGACGTCCCTCCCCCTTGAGGGGGGGGGGGGGAGTGGGTAATACTGGAAACATCTTTTGAAAAGATGTCCCTATGTTCTTTCACTAATGTAAGGAACTAAAAATTGAAAACTCCTACTGCCATGAGGGTATGGCTGGCCGACTCAAGAGTGATCTTTTGCACCCTCCTATGCATTAGTTTAACCCATGCTGCCTAGGTTTCCTTTTTCACCGACTAAGAAAAACCTCATCCCAACATTGTAGATAAATCACAACCTTTTTCCTAATACAGTCAATCAATGTATGAACTTTGGTTGCCCAGTCCATACCCAAACTAACATCGTAAGGCCTCGATGCTACCACAAAGTGGTTCCAACCAAAACTCTCACCTCAAGGGTCAAATCACACCATCAGTGTCATTGTGATTATCGAGTCTCCTCACAAAGTTATCTCTAGACGTGAGGGTCAAGTCAACAGTTTAACCAGAAACTCTAGGTCTGGGACAAGATTTGTGGAAGGAAGGAATGATTGGTACCTATGTCTATTGATATGAAATATCATAGTAGACATAGACCGTACCTCGAATCATTCCAAGAGACCTTGGGTCACACTCCTTTCCTGCATGCATCTACTCTCTTCCCCTTTCTTCCAGCTCCCTGAGCCTGGTGGGGTCTACAAAGGCGGGCAGTTGTATCATGTTTAAATTTACACCACCTCATACTGCTCTCCTAACTCTGCTTCCACTTTTTTTGCCTTGTAGATTCATCTGTCTTTAACACCTCCTCTTCTCGAAAAATTTCATACACTCAAGTCTCTGAGACTGTCATCAATTTCATGCTTTCCCACTACTAACAATCAATGGATGTATCGGCTCATCAAAAGATCATTCAACCTCAAATTTTCTCTCTAGAATCTAGAGAAAAGGTTCTAGCACAGATTTCCTAAATCCCACCTCGCTCAATAGTCTGAGATACAAATAACTGATTGTATCATATTCTTTGATTTCTGAAAACGATTGGTATTCCTTGATGAATAATTAGCTATCGACGTGTCAACCTGATGAAGCTATAAAAGCTCTAGAGAACTCTCAGCCACCTCCTTAGGCTAGTCCTCAGCCTCCTATGAGTCGAACTCACCTCAAAAACCAAGGGGTATCTGAGACTGTAACACGTGTAAGGCACTAAGCCTACATGTTTCATCTACTGGTACTGCCATTTGTAACTATTGGCTAATAGGAAATGATATAGCTGAAAAACTACTTGAAGGTATAATCTCGGGAAACGGTCCACGTACCAACGCCTCGTCACTATGTAGACAAAACTCATAGTAACTCACTGGAAAACACCAGTAGCTATGATTATTATCTTATGTATGGTTGTCTCAACTAGTTGGAGAACTCTAGAAATCTCCTCCAGCATGTCCTCTGCTACCTCCAAATTTATCTCGCCTTGTAACCTCAGAGGCCTCTTCCATTGGAACTCGTGCAACACACTCAAGCGGCATGCATTGTCTACTGCAGGGGCTAGTGGAATCTACTTCCCAATGGTTGGTGGTGCTATAGGTACACCACTCGAAGGTGCCAACATAGTAAGATGGCCCTACACCAGAGCCTCATCGCTCGGTGGGCCGTTATGATGTACTCTCTCGGAAACCCTAGTTTGCTATCTACGTAGTGGCATACGGATAAGGAACAGGTGCACCACGATCAATAATTTATACCTGGAGAGCTGAATCAAGTATATCACAAAGAAAACTCTTGAAACACCCATGGAATCATTGTTTTCATTCACTGAGTCGGAAATCAGAAGAAAGGGTCCTGGTGTATGGATAGGTCGGCGGCCCCACTAACAATGGACTCCCTGAATTGAAAACCACACTCACTACCCTTAACACTATTACTTCACAAAAATAAAGATCAAAGTCCTATGTTTTGCGGTAGAACCGACTCCTATGATACTAATTAGTCATGACCCATCCCCCAGGGCCCGTGATGTGACTAACCCAAGCCCACCTTCCATAGGCTATGGGCTGGAGAAGAGCACCAAAGGCAAAAATCCCTAAATCTGGGAAGGAATTTCCTTTAAAAAGTCTAAACACACATAATAGAGTACGATCTAGAAGCATTATACTAAGTAAAACTGTATACAAAAGTGTTCTGAAATGTAAAGGGGACCGGAAATACAAGCACAACAGGAAGGTACAACTCAAAAGCAAGTACAACTGAAGAAAAGTAATGTATCCACAGGGTCTTCCTCCGGGGTTCCTACATGAAGGGTAGGTACATATGGCCTCCTCAGCACTCCACATTTGTCAGTATCCTCTGTACACCGACTCATCGTAATGTCCACCTCCGGGTACCGTCCAGTCCGGCTACTAAGCCTCAGTTAGCGCTGCCCATCGTCTACATCCCACACAATGTGGTGTGGGCATAGCTCGTGCTAGGGTGAATATAACAATACTCTGTAGGGACCCTGAGACCCTCAAGGTCTCACAAAATCCAACAAGGATAAACCACAAATTATGAAAGCAATAGACAATCCCCCTTAGGTATATGCCCATACATATACCTAATTTATCAAGTAATCCATCCCAATTACGAGGAAACACAAGAGTTACTGACTCAGCTCACACGAGTTTACAAATTATATAGAGAGATAGAGATTATCAGATATAGCCACTGAATCATCAGAGATATCAGACCAACACATGATCCAAGACCAGTTATTTCACCGGACCATCACATGATCTAGGAACAATGGTCAGAACTATCAAACCAACACATGATCCAGGAATAGTCATCAGAGTTGTCGGCCCAACACATGATCTTGGACCAACTATTCAGTCGGACCATCACATGATCCAGGAAAAGAAGTTAGAAATGGCAAACCAACACATGATCCAAGAATAGTCATTATAGTTCTCAAACCCACACATGATATAGGACCAACTATTATGTAGGACCAACACATGATTCAGGAATAGAAGTCAGAACTATGAGACCAAAACATGTTCCAAGAACAATCCTCTGTGCATAGCTAGCTATAGGGTTTCCAAAAAGCACACTTGATTCCGGGATGGTTTGCTCCTAAAGCCAAGTGTCGACACGTCAACTTCCGCCAACTCCCATGAATAAGTTTCTCAAAGGTCTATATCGTCATAGAGGTCTCAACGCAATAGACAACACGTCCAACAGACGCCCAGTCTGTGAGTAATTATCTTTTTAGTCCCGAGGGCCCTGTTGGATTCTTGTACAATCCAACCTGACCATATCTCAACATTACCCGAACTCCAGTGGGGTATAATCAAGGGACCGTCATGCTCCATGAAAACTAGTGCCGCTGACAGTTCGTCGAATGGTCGTCTGGTGCCAAAGTTACGACCAAAAGAAAGTAACGGTCCGTTGTGGGCCTGGACGCAGTCTGACTAGGTCAAACTGGCTCAGCCCAACCCAGACTGGGCTAACCTGGTCTGGATCGGACTAGTAAGACTCGCGGGGTCTGACCCGACCTGTTGGGTGGGTCATCCCACTAGGTTCAGCCTGGTCTGCTTGGCCCGACCTAGTAGACTGTAGGGGCGGTTCGGCCCAGAGGTCGTCGTGTAGGAAACTCGGCCCGGAGGTCGTTGTGTAGGTGGCTCGGCCAAGAGACTGTGGCCGGTTTGGCCAGCACCACGTGGGTCGTGGCTTGGGATGCTTAGCCTAGAAAGACGAGATAGTTCATCCAGCGACACCGTGAAGGACGCCGCGGGCAGGCTCGAGTGGCCGGCGATACTTGGTCGGTTCGTTTGGGAGTTGGGGCACGTGTAGGTAGTGCGGAGCACCGTGAAGGGGGCTAGCAGGCCACGGAAGGCGCGGTCTAGATGAAAGGGCATAGGGAAGGGTGCGGGCAGGCCGCGCGGGGCGCGGACAAGCCAATTGGGCGCTGAACTAGGAGTGGGAAGGCCAGAGAGGCGTGGGCCGTGCGCGGGCAGGCCGGCTGGGCTTGGGCAGCGCGCTGGCATGCCAGCACGGTGGGTGGGAAGCACACGGGGAGGCCGAAAGAGAGCCGGGCAGGGCATGGGCAGGCCGGTAGGGAGCAGGCAGTGTGCAGGGAGGCCTGCGGGGTGAGGGATTCCGGTGGGGTGTGCAGGCAGCACACATGCCTGCGGTTGGTGGCGGCTGGGCAGGCCTGTTCAGCGTGGCTCAGGCCGATGTGGGCTGGCAGTGTTCGACCAGGGATATCGGGGTGTCGTAGGGGTGACACGGTTAGAAGAGGCTGCGAGGAGTGTGACCTTTTTCATTGCCACCTTAGTCATCTCGTTTCTGCTTTGAAGATCACCACAAGGATGAAAATAGATGGAGGGTGTCAAGCTATGTTAGGTTAGTCGCACCCTCCGCGTTTAGGGAGGTATCATTTGGATTATCAGGAAAAGTAAATGATCAATAACACGTCCTCAACAGTCCCTTTTTATATGATGAGGAAGATAAGAAAATGGTATAACATTATCACGTAATAAAACCCCTACCTTGCAAGTAGTTGGTTGATGTTGGAGCAAGAATGCAGACTTCGATTCGTTGTAGACGAGTACAATGCACATTAGAAGGAGTTCCGAGGATGATGGTCGAAGTCGAGTTCTATGTTCTTCATCGGTGGAGTGTTCCTCACTGGAGAGCATAATCCATAAAGTGTTGGGCATCACGTCACATTACCAGTGCTTTGTTGCTTGGTGAAGCCATCACAAATCCTCCCCTCAAGCTCCCTATATGTAGGAGAGGGGGAGAAGTATGTAACCATTGTGGAATTTGGGATGGTTCTTTTATTAGGAACCTTCCAAAATTCCAATGATGCAGGTACTTAATTTAAAAAAGGGGTTAAGTAAATTAAATAGCTTTGACGCAATTTAAGAGGTGTGTTGGTTTAATTATTGGGAGGATTCCAATAGGCTTCCCCCACATAGACTTGATCAAAACAATTGATAGGATTTAATTTTATGTTGACACATAAAATTAATTGATAGCATTTAACTTTTTACGTTCACACATGAAATTAATTGCTAGCAAAGAATTTAATTTTACAATGACAAATAATATTAAATTGAAAGCAATTAATTTTATGTTGACACATAAAATTAAATTGTAAGCATTTAATATTACATCGACACATAAAAATAAATTGAAAGCATTTAATTTTATGTCGAGACATAAAATTTATTGAGGGTTTTGAGAGGTTTCCTCTCCCTCCCCATTAATAGGGGGTTAAGCCCCATGTGGCCCCCCACATTAATCCTCTCATGGGAGGATGTGTTTGGATGGGCCCCACCACCATAACCTCTCAAGGGGGGTTAAGGTGTAGTGGTCCCACCACCATCCTTTATGAGGATGTTTTAACAACAACACACCCAACAAAGGATCAAATAAAATAAAGAGGAGTTATAATTTATTTAATTATTTTTTAAAGAAAACCGAAAAACTAACTTCTATCCTCGACTCACTACCGTCAAAAGAAAGTCTTCTTAAGCGAATATTGGCAGTGAAAATTCAACAGTTCCCTCATATTTCAATTTCGAGCACCGGTTCAAATGTTATAAAATTCCACTTGTACATTTATTGAACGTACCCAAACAAAACTTCAGAAATTGATTCTGGGCACACCGGGTCTCATAATCATGCGCTGTCAGTTTTCGCGGACTCGTAAAATTTCCATGCATTCTAAATAAATTCCACAAGATTTTTTGGTCTTTACAATCCATGGAAAAATTTTTAATCTCATGTGATTTTTTATATGGAATTACTTGATAATATGTTTTTCTAGCCATATTTTTCAATGATTACATGACATGTGTTTTAGTTATTCACCATTCAATATAGATAATGCCTTATTTATTCATAACTATCATTATACAAATACATGTACTAAGAATTTGACTTTAAACTTTCTTTTCTGTCACATAAATCATGAGGTTTACCATCATTGATATCCAATGATATATTGAGTGAAAAGAAATAATTCTCAATACCATTATTGGGTAATATTTTATCAAATTTAATTAAATTTAAAAGTTTTTTTCTAGTTTAGAAAAACTTCTAAAATATTTTTTCCTTTGGTATGTTATCTATTGAATCTTATAATAATGATATAATGAAAACATTGGTACTAGGTTATTTGGGTCAATGGTAGAATATTTGGTATCTATGGAATTTTATTAGAATCCATGGGAACTATATTTTATAAAAAAAATAATAATCATAACTGGATGAATTACATTGAAGATAATTATAAAATACCATTATAATATTTTGGTGAGAAAAATATTATGTTGTTATTTTATGGAATATATCCCTATATTCATACAACATGTTCATGTGATACTAGAATATGTGTACCAAGGGGTTTAAATATGAAAAGGGAGAAATTGTCTTGAAGTGATCGTGTCTCGTTGCATTGCAACATGTCTTACTATGCAGATGGTTTGATTATACAAGGGGATACATATAGGATAATTAAAATTATTATTACATACTACCATAATGGATTCAAAAATAAAGGTATCCAAAAAACCATGTTTTTGATTATGTGATTTGATAAGAAAAATATTTGTATTTTTTTAGTATTTTACTAAATATTAGATTAATAAAAAAAATTCATAATGAAATTAACTAACCTATTGTTTGAAATTATTTAAAAATGGGGCCTAGAATATGAAATGTGAACCGATGAAATAAACATAAACCAAATAGAATGAATGATCATTTACTTAATGGGTTGAATCTAATCATTCAATGAGAATAATTCTCCAAAATATTATCATAATATGAGGATATAATATCATGTTCTAGAAAATTTGGAAAATAATTCTATAAATTTTAGGTTGTCAATGGGAATAATTGGAGGAAGAATGTGATAGTGAAAATACTGATAAATGGAATATAGAATGTAAGAATTTTTCACATGTGATAATGTTGCTTAGAAACAGTTTGGTACTTGATTAATGTGATTAGATGATTGATACAAATGTGGGGATAACTGACACCACGCTCATGATTTCACAGGCATGAAAATGGATTCCAATGTTCAATGCTTTAATTGTATTGATATGGGGCACTATGAAAATTAATGACCTATGTGTAAAAAAATACCATACAAATATCTAATTGATCATGAACAAGTACATAATAAAAAAAATGAAGTAGAATGGTTAGGGTTGTTGTATTTGATTTAAATATTTTTTTCATCTAGGTATATTATCTATGATATAATTTTTATAAAAAAAATTAACTATAAAATATTTATATTGTAATTAATTTTTCACTAAGCATTTGAAATAATATATTGAATGGTATCGATGTCCCAGAAAAACGATTTTGTGGAATGTATAAAATCATTGGAAATCTAGGATTGAGGTAATAATAACCATTAATATATTCTAAATGTTTTGATAATTAGTTTTAGATAAATAAATTGTTGATATAGATAATGTAAATTTAATAGTAATGACTACCGTTGAAATTATAAATGTTTTTGACAATGTAATTTATGATATAATTCATGGTGTTCACAACATTTTTTTATTTATGGAATATACCCAACAATCTACGTCTCATTTAATTAATCAATAATCATGCATGTTCTCAAAATGGGTTTTATTAATTATGGATATTTCCATGTTTCAAAAGAATACCTGATGTGGATATTTAGATGTTTGTAATGTGATGAGTTGGATCCAATTTATGCTTTTTGGGGGATTAATGACTTGTTAGTTTTTCTAATTTATTTACCTATTTCAGTATAATTTTTCTCATCATCTTTTTGAAGTGTTATAAGGATAAACATTTATTAAACATTTTTGTTGATATTTGGATGATGTTTTATATATTATTGTACAAATTCACCATATCATGACTTTTTTTCATGGGTTATCTTGTGCAAACAATTTTGTTATAATTATTACTAGAGATAAAAGTAACCACATATCATTATATTACGGATCTTATGAACCATGAAATCTTGAAGCATTAAAAATTAATATTCATTTCATCATGTAATATATGAATTTTAAATTGATCATGGAACAATTAATGGATTGTACTATGACAATAAAATGTAATGAAATAGACTAATCATATCATCATGTGAAAACACATCAACATTGGGAAAAGGGCATTGAAATAAAATATTATCCTATTACCATAATTTCAGATGATATCAGTGAACTTTTTCACTAATTTAATTTTTAATATAAAAGTAACATTCAATTTATTTTGATCAATGATATCTGTAACACTCCGTCATTATTTTTTAATATATTTTCTATTCTATTTCCAAATATTCTCTTCCAACCAATATTCTTAGATTTAGAATACAAGTATTTGTAGTTATATATTCACTTTCTACATCCATTAACATTAAATTAAGATAATTTTTTATCATAATTTATAATGAAGTGGGATTTTTATAATGTTATTTCTAAATTGGAAATTATGATGATTGAGATCTTGGTTAAATTATGATGATACAATTTAAATTGGGGTAGAATGTATCACCATAATATTTTAAGAGAAGAAAATATTATTAGATAGAATATATAAAATGAAACAAAAAACATATAAGATAATGTTAATACATAAGACATATTAATATAGTTATTTTTAAATAAAATAAATTACATTGATATCAGGCAATGAACACAACATCAACCTTGAATATAAAATGATAATCTATTAATTTTTTTATTTAAACATAAAATTTATAACATAAATGTCATGTCATATGGTATGAATTTTTAAAAATAAATTATATATGTTTTAGGTATTATAAATTTGTAAAAAAATCAATATCTTTAAATTTATTATAAATAAGATATGAATGATTTTAAATAGAATGAAATGTTTTCTAAAAAATTATATTTTTCTAAGACTTTGATTAATCATGGATTCCATAGATAATTATTAATTAATTTTTGAAAAAACTTATATCAATTATTTGATAATATTTAATTCATTTATGAGATAAATATATAATAATTATCCTATGGTTAATTTTTGTGATTTTTCTCAGAAGTTAATTTTTGATTAATAGTGAAAAAATTGAATTTTATTTTAAAACAACCATTTCATTCAAATTATTTATATAGTAATAATATATTTTTTAATTTAGGTATAATGTAAAATAAGTTCAAAAATATATCTATTAATCCAATTTTGGTCATTCAATTAATTTTCATATTAAATTATCATATAAAAACTTTTTAATCTTTTAAACATTTAATCCTGGAAATTCTAGTTTCTCATTATGTTAGTGAATTTAATTTTAAATTTTTTATTTATAATTATGATAATATAATTTAGAAAATTTAATTCCAAATTTTTAAAAGAAAACTTTTATTTCCTAAAAAGGTAAACCTGGTTTCTTAACAAAATAAATTGTGAAAATAGAATCATTTTGTTACCTTGCAACGTGAACGAATTGTCTAACCAGGTGGTCAAATTAAAAATGAATAATTTAAAATGAACAAAAAAAATATAAAAACTATTTTATGGATTTATGTATACATTATAATGTCTAATTATATTGATTTATCCAGTTTAGACCCATCTCTCAAATGAATTATTTTGGTAAACCACTATCATTTAAAAAAATGAATGTCTTCCAGTCACTTCACAAATCAAAGAACACCCTCTATAATATCTAATTTACACCATAAAACACATTTCACTAATCTAATTCCTATCCAAATAACATTCCATATTCCCTTATATCATCATATGACATGTACATTTGTTATAAATTCATCCATTCAATGTTTTTTGGTGCTGACCTATAGAGTTTACCCGAGGAAGAGGTAATATTATTCATTGAGATTTTTTATTTCATTTCTTATTACATATCCATTATTTATTATTAAATCATGATTTTATAATAAAAAATAGTATATTTCATATAATTTTATGTTTTTTAGTAATGTTTATGAACTAAAAATATCCCTACATTCATCAAATTAGGTAAAAAACCATCATTCTTATGTACCGTAGACAACTACCTCAGAAACATATATCATTCATTTTTTCCATTACAACCTCTTAGTGTAGTTTAAGATGATAGATATTATGTATATATATGATATTTATAACATAATTATTCTTATAGAGTCATAATTTAGTTCATAAATATTTTTAATTTCCATTTAATATGGGATACAATAGTGTTGCTCGTGTGTATGACAAACTACCAACTTCCTAGACGATGTTATTTGTTTTTCAGTAAAACAATACACTGAAGCTAATAAATATATATTTAATGAGTATTTTTCAAATTCATGTAATTAATACGATATTAATTAAAAATTTATAATATGTTAAATATAATTTATATCATTTTCTATTTTACATTGAAAAATGAAAATGTTGTTTGTGTACGTGTGGACAACCACCTTCACGTAGCGTGGTGAATCAGTTTTCATCACCACACCATATGGATGAAATATATAATTATATATAATTTAATAAAATTTAATACATGATATTATTATTATTATGTAATGAAAAAACATTGGATAACTTCATTCTATAATAATCCTTAAAAAATCGAAACATTATTCTTGCATACATACAGAAATTCATCCTTATGATTGAAATTCGTTTCATTTGTCATAAAAATCATTAATTAATGGTTTTAAAAGTATAATTTATGTATTAAATAAATAATTATGTCATTATAGTTTTTTTATTTTTAAATACAATGACATATTTTCCATTTTCATCCTACCAAATTCATTTTTGACATATAAGAAAAATGTAATTGAAACATATGATGTCAACATAATTTATTGAGAATTCATATAAAATATGGTAATAATTTAAATAAAAGGAACAAAAAAATGAAAATTATTTTTAATAAATTAAAAAAATATTATTATTTTTTAGGATGAAAATGAATGTACGTTACGAGTCAAACTCTTAATAAGGGTTTCTCATCTCACATTAAATTCTGTGATAAAAAATCAACGTTAAAAACTTATTTCTTTTATTTAGAAAACATTCTATAATTATTATATGTTATAAAATGGATTAATTTATATTAATTACATGTAATTACTAATTTAAACCTACTTCTTTCATGGGGAATGTGATACAAAATTTACCAAATTGGAAATGGATTATTTCACAATCAATTCATTATTCAAGATGTTTTTTGTCTCCCAAAAAGGAATTATTTGATATCATAAGATAAATATATTTTCATATCATACTGTTTTTCATAAAATTTATCAATTTATTGTACAAATATTAACATTTTTTTTGTAGTTAAAACTATAAAGAAAATGATTTTAATAACATCTGAATTTATTTTTCTCTTTGGTCAAAAATACCATTGCAATTGAAATATTGATTTAAAAAAATTATAAATTGTTCTAAAATTCTCAAATTGATTTATCCAAATATATTTCTCAGATTTGTTTTACAAAACATTTTAAATTTATTATTCAATTCCTCTTCCAAAAAGGCATTTTACCCTTTCTATAGTGCAAATAGAGTTTTCTTGTTATCATATATAGAATATAAGGAATTACCCAACATCACGATCATTACTTATTTAATGGTTCCATTTAATGTTTAAAATTATAAGATTTAAGTATTTAATTATAATATTATGTGAACTCTTAGTTTTCAAAAGTTATTTTAAATTAAAATTATATCGATAATATTTAATAGTTTTAAAATAAAATGGCCAACTTTCAAAGTGATGTTATTTTCCTCAGTTGATGTTCTAAGTGATCATTAAAAATATTTTTCCATATATTAGGACATCCACTGAGGTTACATATTCTTCAATGGGGATATATACCTTTGATACCGACCATGTTATTTCTCTAGAAGGTTTATGACCAATTTTATTGGTGATATACTATATAGATAAAATTTATTTTACTTTAGATAGTTTGTTGATATGTTTATTTCATTGGGAATGTATTCATATTTAATATGATAATTTAAATAAAAACATTTATGTGCATTATTTTTCCCCTTTCATATGATGAATTCACTAGACCATGTACGTGATTGGTGGACCCTGTTATACTACATCGATGCACTGGTAGGACTAGAGAGATAAAATAGATAGGGATTTATTATAGGCATTACCCATTAAGGTATATGTCTTTACATAAGTCCTCAATGGCATTTATATTAATTCACATAATAAATCGATCAAATGGTTTATATGTCAGTGATTTTTTATTCCATCATTATGAATTTATTTATTGACATTATATTCCATTATATGTTTTGTTTGAATAACCATGGTTATGTTTTAATGATCATGTGAGTATTTATATGGAATCATTGGACCATCACATATTCTAGCCAAATTGTTCTAAAGTTATTCATTAAATTTCATATGATTCTATTAATTACCTTTACATAGTGGTTATGAATTATTTATTCCTAGCTTCTTCTATACTCTTACCTGTACTTGGTAATTGGGCTCACTCTTATATTTTTCCTTTCCCAGGAATCTATTATGTGAGATATGATTAATATGAATATATACTCTATAAATAATATTGTTAATCTTGAAAACAATATGTTTAAAATTTCATTTTGAATTGTATTGAAGGAACCATGTATTAGTATTGTTTACCAAGACTATAAAACTATTCTCTTCTTTGGGATGTAATTCCATAGATCATATTCCTATTTAATAATGAATAAACTATCTTTAGGATACTATAGTAAGATCACCTACATGGAAGGTCCTCACATAATTTTTACAACATGTTTGGGCAATTATGATGTCACAATACATACAATATACTTTCACCATATTAATGGTTTACCCAAAATTTTAGTTATCTATAAAAGTTAGGAAAATTTGAACATTTTATATTGTCAATGGTATGGTTTAACAAATTTTTTTACCAAAATGAAATAATAATGATGATAATTTTAAATTTTAAATAGAAAACAATATTTAGAAAAAAATGTTTTCTGATAGTAAAAAACATTTTAAACCTTATAAAAATTTACATTGATTTTTAATAAAATAATAAAATAATATTTTTATGTAATATTTTTCTAAAAATAATATGTTATAAAAATATTATTTATTTTCTAATATTTTGAAATTATATATAGATTGACTACTTTGTGAGTATTTATATCCCAAAAATACAATATTTGTTTTCTTCTAATCAAAATATAAAATTTATAAAACAAATTATATACTATTTATTAAAATAATAATAAAAACATATTAATATAATTATTAATTCATAATAATAGAAAATATAAAAATTAAATTTAATAGGGACTATATACAGAAACACTTATCAAAGAAATTTATTCCATATGTGAAAGGTTTTTGATGGTTACACTTCCTTGGGGTGGTTATATAAAATGGTTTGGATCATGATCTGGTTATGATTGAAAATCTCCCATAAAAAATATTTCTCATTCTTTTCTTATTGAGTCTTGTTTTGGGATTGTATAAGGGGACATCCTAATGATTCAATCTCCTTTTAAGGATCTAATAATTGTGCTTTATAGGGTATAACTCCAATAGTCAAGTTTATATCTTATTGCATTTATGTCATTTTGACATTATCATAACCATTAATATATAATATTACCAACTATCAATGTATTATTGATATATTATTTGTTCCTAATATGGTTACTAAGAATTTTTATCCAATAATATGTATTTTATAATGATCCAGAATAGATAAATAAGTGAAGGTTTTTTATTTAAATAAATTAACTAAAAATTTATATATTCATTTAAAATGTAATTATGTTAATAATAGTTTAGGTCAACACATTCTACCCCCATACAAAAACATTTCCCTCCAAATTTTGTTTCATTAAAGATATCATAGAGGGTCATTTTGTTTATCACCTATTCCAGTTCCTTAATTTCTAACTCAAATGTGGGGTTCCCACATAATACATTTTTTAGGTTAGTTTTATTATTTGAAATAAAATTTTATCATTCTTCCAATATTATCATAGGGTTCTACTCTTATGAAAGATCATTCTCCAAGTTTATAACCTCTATATTTAGTACATATTAGTGGTCTGATATATAAATTCTTTTGAGATAAACATAAAACACATAATGTACTTGATATATGTATGGTGTGAGTGCTATTAAATTAGACACATCACCGATTCCATCATGGATCCCAATGGAGACAAAATATCATGGAAAATGATTTCCTATATTAATAATGATCTAGAATTTTTTCCATGAATATATAATAACAAACTCTAAAACATAGGCCTAAATGTCTTGTTCAAATTGATTATTTTCTATATATTTTGTTATCAACTATGCATGGATTTCAATTTATCTTGAATGGTTTTAACCTTTTATTTCATCTATTTGAAAAACATCATGTCTAGTCAACATTCACTACCCAAAATAATCATACCATTTCATATGGTTACACCAAACCCTATATAGATACTCAAAATATTGCATTTAAATGCTACAATTGAAACTATTTGTTATATAAGAACAATTCTAGGGGAAGATGTTGATCCCATCATCCTTCTAAATCAATTGAGTAAGACCAAATGTAGCATTTAGAGACTCAATGGTTCTCTTATATATACTATTTATCTAAGTGATATATGTAGTATTGGAACTCATCTTTATATCCAGTACATGTTGTAGTGTTCTCTAAATCAATTTTAAAATCCTCATATCTCAATTATATGAAATTGAGATGGTACCTTCCTAGAGCATTACCACATTTGTTATTTATATCATGGTGTGTTATATAAGATTTTACTCATACATGATATAAATGAAATGAAATGAATTTTTAATGCGATTGACTAAAAAAAGATAATGTTATTGCCTTTATATTTCCTTGACTATCCTATGATGAAAACCATGGTTATGTTTACCCAATTATATTGAGGTATGGAAAATGTTGTCATAATACCATTTTTCCTCTACCATTAAGACAAGAATTAGTGGTTTACTCTAATGGACCTGACTCGAATACCCTCTCAAACAAGTTCCCAACCCAAATTTCCACATACCTAAAGGGTAATCTAGATCCCCTCAAGCGGGAGTCTAGCACATAACCATAAAAAACAATTAGAGAGAATAATTTCACACAACCAAAAGTAGAAAACATTACATATATACAAAAATATAAAAAGAAACCTGAGATTAGGACCTTAATATATAAATATATATATCATAATAGAATGAAAAAAATGTAATAGATACCAAAAAAAGAATCAAAAAATAAAAACCAAGAGGAAAGTCCAACCACAATAGAAAAAAATGATAATATATACTCTAGAATAATCCATCTGATATTGTGGGAAAAAACTATCCCTTTAACAGTTCAGCATCCCATAACCCAACGGAAGGGATACCTCACCTCCTCACTATAAAGACATTTCATTCCAAACATCGAAAGTCATAATAATATCAACAAATTGATGAAGTGTTATATAGGGTGTGTTCTAACAAGATCATTAGTGTCTTGTCATGTTTTTTAATATCTTTTTTATAAATAATAATCCATGATTTCTCAATAATAAATAATTAAAGGAAAATATTTAAATTATTAGTTTTTAGATCAAAATTATTGAAAAACATGTAACCTCCACTTCTTCCATATTTCCCAATAAGTCATGTAAATCAGTTTTGAAGAGTTTTATGTTCATATATCACATTAGATATATCTGGTCAAAATAAATCATGCATCACTTATCGTATAAAATATATAGTAGTATAATCAAAATAGTATAGTCTAAAAGAATCCCAAATCAATCCAGAAAATTAAAAAGTAACATTATTCCATGGATCATAATACCCCTGCATATATGGAACCCTCATACTTAAAATAGAAAATAATGCACACATAATGCCCCAACATATATGAATCCTAAAATGTGAACCTCTTAATAGGTAAGATATGTCAATTGAACAACATGACAAGGTATAATATGAAAGAACAATGAGAAACCCACCCGACAGTGGATGCAACCTATTAATATACTTTCCACTCAATTACTTATGGCATCACATGTTTTCAATTTTACAAACCATTACATAAAAACATTTCATCATTTATTACACTAAAATATTATTCTCTTTTTAAAAACTAGGGGATATCTATGTTTTATTAAAATGGACTTCCATTCACATAAATAAATCATTCAATACAAGAAATTTAATTTATAGGAGAATTTATAAAAAAGTAATTCAGTTCACTAAAATAGGATGTTAATAAAACCTCCTCATCAAAACTCAGGTCGCACGTGACCATTAAAAGTAGACAACATGAAGTAAACAAATAGTGAAAATGGAGTCCTTAGAATATAAAATAGACATCAGGACTGAATTTATTAGGTAGAATTGTTTCAGAAAATAAGAAACAACACATACCTAATGAATACACACCCATCACATCCCAAATAAACAAGGAATCAGCCAACAGAATAAGAGTGCATAATGAATAAATAAATAAATAAATTTAATGAACAACAATGATAAAAAAAATTTAGTAGAATAATGAACATTATCTACCATGATCAAATGAAACGAGAAATCCGAAATGATATCATACTCAGATATTTTCAACATAACATCCCAAATAATCCAATGCTGAAAGAATCGAACTAGAATGAATGAAGGATTCAAAAATCACTAGAGGATACCTATAATGTAATTAGGAAGTGGTTGAACATTTAATGGGAATAAATATTGATCATACGCTACCCTAATATCCCAGATCTTGTTATTTAAATTTAATTCAATCCATTAACACTATGTGTAATCCTTAGTTCCCATATATGATAAAATCCACATCAAATTTTTATTAAAAACTAATATTTCAATATTAAAAAAAAATTGAAATCATTCCCCATGTGTACTCATCTTGTGACTTGAGGCATGAAGTAGTTACATGTTTTGTACCCCCATTTTATAAGGTGTAATCCTCTAGAAGAATGAAAATTAATCAACTCTTTACCAAAACAACATAGAATCATGGGAATTATCTAAAATCTATTAGAACCCCTATAATCTATTTTAAAATTTCAATTTAGTATCAAATAATTAAAAAAATTATACATCCCTAAAAAGTAAGTAATTTTTACTAACAAATGTTCTTTATCCCTATGAGACCCATTAAATCCCCAATTCATGGGTAACACTATAAAAAGTTGGAAAATAACTTTATGTGGGTAATGGGATGTTACAAAATCTACTTTATATTACTTTCTATTCATTGAATTTCATGTGGTAAAATGAATTATTGTAAAAGGATATTCCACTTCTCCATTATCAATAACTAATTCGCCCAATCCTCGTGATAATCTAATCAGTGATACATGGAAGTCTAGATAATTGAATTTTCATCCCACCAAAGGATTTTACATGAAAGTCTGTGATCTATATTGTATACTACATAAATAAAATATTTTTATCTAACTAATATCATTCCATTTAATAACATAAGAGGGATCATGATAGTATTTTTTCAACCATGATATGTTGAAAATATCAAAAAATAATGTCAGCTAAACTAGATATGATAACATATAAGAAACCAATATTAGCTGCTCGATGACTTCAAACGGTCCAACATATCTCAAATCTAGCATTCCATTTTTTCAAAAGAAATAGTAACCAAATAGGGGAGAAACATTTATGAAACGTTGTTCACTTATAAAAATCATCAAAGGATGATATAGTTCAAATGGAGAATATTCATTTTTTACTCTGAGCTATAACAAGAAACCAAAATATATCATGATTCCACATAAAAAACTCACAAACCAAACTCTTTGAAAATAAATAAACTTTTCCCTCCCATCCCAATAAATAGTTTATAACATAAAATACCATATAAATCCTCTAATGAAGTCATTATTATTGACGAATTATAGTTATTATTGTATGAAAACATAAACATTTAATGATGGTTATCCATCTAACCCCCAAAATCCAAGACACAATCATAAGATAAATCCTCTAAATTTTGAATAGCACACCCCATGTGATTTTCTTTCAATAGATCATAAGCTATATTAAAGAATCAATGAGTCCCCATCCCAAACTACCACATAAAAATCGTTTATTTAATCCTAGGATCTCTATCCCAAACAATAGAAGAAATACCCCCTTGTTTCCCTATAACCTCATCTACAAATAGACTTCATAGATCATTAAAATTAGTTGTGTCCTTTTTTAGAATTGAATGAGTGGGCTTTGTCAACTAATTAATTACTACCCAAATATTCCATTGGAGAGTATATGGTAATCCAACTACAAATTCCACAGTTACCTCATCCCATTTTCAAATTTTCATGGATTGATTCTATACAAAACCAACATGATTTATGTGTTCTAGCATTATCTATTGGTTGGTGATACATAAAGATAAAAAATAAGAATTTTCCACATCATACCCAACCACCAATTTTTTTTTCATTTAATATAATATTTCTTTAGTTATCAAATGATCATACCCTGAAGATCAATGAAAATAAAACAATATGGATCAATTCACTAATGAAGGGTTGAAAAAATCATAACAAAAACATAGAATACCATCTGAATAAAGAGACCAACTTGAAATAATCTCTCTACCATATTGTGTTTCTTTAATTACACTAAACTCATAAACATGTTACATACCCTAAATAATAGACTTATGAATATATAATGATTAATGAGCATTGAAAAAAAACCATTGTCAGAACATCCTCGTAAGAATCTAGATGCAATTTAATTAAATACCCCTTTGGTTCATGTACTCAATCAATTATGATATAGCTTGAGGTAAAAAATTCCTAGTAAGATCATTTATAACTAAATTATCGTTATTTAGTTTTTAAGAAATCTCAATTTCAATCGACTAAAGGTATTCCACATTTCATATTAATATGAGATTGAAGTGTTTATGAATAAATATATAACCCAAATTATTATATTTTGAAAAGTGTATGATCCTTTCCCAAATGATATAGTTTCACCAACACATAAAAACATTCATAGCTACAAAATGCTCATTATCATGAATTGGGTAATGATTAGAATGAGTTTGATGAAGACTAGAACCATAATCATCCACATGATCATCCTATATGAGAACACAACCCAAACCAACTCTAGAGTGATCATAGAAAACCATATACCCATTATCGTTCTTAGAAAAGATCAAATTAGGATCTCATGTTAGAAGCCATTATATCTTTCTGAAAGTAAGAGGGAAAATTATATCCCATATCAATTTCAGCCCTTTTATTGAAAGGATATTAAAAGGTGACTCCAATAGTGAGAAATCCTTTGAAAATAGACTTTTGTATCAAATAAGAACATGGATTCTTGGAATATAAATGGGATTTCCTGGATCCCCAGAAGAAAAAAAACCTTTACCTTCTTATGATAAAATGATAATCATTGAAAATAAACTATGTTACCAAATATATTAACTTCTTGGATCCAACAAATAAATTTTAAAATATCTTCATAAAATCGGTGACTCAGTAGGATTTACAAAATCAAAACCCAAATTTTTCTCTCGATCACTCTAGCACATCGAGTAATCCATGATATTATCCATGGTCACTACCGAAAACTTTTTTATATTCAAATGTAATATCTAATTAATAAAATCCATAAAAACATGATTTTTAGTTAGACCAAACATCATCAGAAGACATTCTTAATGGACATACCTATTCTAGAAAAGAAATCATCAGTATATGACACTCTTAATATATAATCTAATGATAATACGATTGAAAATTGATTATTGAAAACAACTTTTACCCATTTAAATTATCAATAAAATCATACACATGAGTAAACTAATACATATTCATAACAATTTCTTGGTTCATATTTTGATAGTCTACACAAAATATGAGTAAAACTTCTTCCATATTGACAAAGAGAATTGGGGCTACACAAACAGATAAATTAGGGTGAAAACGCCCATAATATTGGGCCATCTAAGTGAATATTGAGATCATTCAACTTCATTAGTTCCATATGATAATAAGGTTTAAAAGATGGCTATGAACCAAGGACCAAGTAAATCAGGAACCCAACAACCCTATATAAAGAATGATCAATGAAATTATATGGAAAAAGGTCCGGATAATCTCGAACAATAGTTGGAAGATCAACAACATTTGAAATATCATCCAGATCAACCATAATACCAAAAAACAAACTCCTATGATCTTGGTTGTAAAACACTAAATGACTAGACCTTATATCCCATTATCTATGATATAACCAAAATATACCATAAACCATATGAAATGAGACAGAAAAATAACGAACATCATCCTCAATAAGTACAGAAACAAGCTAAACTATCCTAATGATGATGCCAAACTAATGTATATTAAAAAAAAGAAAATCCTAGATGAACTCTACATCAGATACTAAAAGAGAACAATAATGATGTTGAAATCTATTTTATTTCCTCTTCCCAAAGGGTGTCACTAAATCTATATCAATTACATGATGCCCATTAGAAGGCTAAGAATGTCAGAAAATAGACAAATATAAACGATTTTCATGAACTGGTATCAACCACAATAATCAAAATTTATGGTTCAATAAAGATGGTACCTCTCACTATCAATGTCCCCGCATATACCTTTGTTTTAAACTCTCTACTATGTTATTGTGATTCACTCTAAAATAATGTGGATGGTGCCTTATTTCCATTGAAGCATATGATTATGTTGAAGTATCATTTAGAGCCAATGATCACTAATCATGTTGAGTTGTAGTCATATCTATAAAAAAACACTACAGATGGACATAATGTCCAAAAATATAACATATATTTTCAGGTGATGGATAATAACTCAACTTGTGTTTGACCATTTAACAATGATAGAATGTTAGAGGCACACATCTTGCTAATACTGGAAGATCCCTAGAGGAATTATTCTATGAACCACCTCCACCAATAAAAGATAATCCAACCACATTGTATTTTTTCCTAAAATTCCCCTAAAATAGTCACTAGATGTAAGTGAAGTGTTTGAATACGAAATGTTTCATTCCATATTCATTAATTTAATCATATTGCTATCTTCATTATATATAGATCCCAAAATATTTTTCATAAATACCCATGATTAGATATATGGTCACAAACCCTATATATAATTCTATAACATTAAGCTATTAACACTTTACAACCTATGGTAAAAAATAAACCATCATTGAGATTTGAATTTTATGATGACACCAATGTATCTCCCTTAAATAATGTTTTTAAATCCAGAAATATCTCTATAATTATTTACTACAGACAATACTATTTTTAGATATGAGTCTGAAAAACCTTACAGTCTAAGACCAATGCTTATTTTACTATACAATTGAATCCCCCCATTCCGTTTCGGGACTATAAAGTATTCACACCACACACAATACCCTGATACTCTTAGGTGTATCTAAGAAGATTACGATATGTTAAATCATTTCAAGAATTCCCTCCACAACTTGAGGTATATACATACCATTAATGAATAATTTTTTCCCCAGAATGATCTCCAACAAATAGTATCTTTTTCCCATTGCTCCAGCATGTACTTCAATAACTGCGTTATGATCTTGTGGTATATTATAATCTATGGATTGAAATACCCACACAATATCCATAATAAAATTATGATCCATTGAGGATCCCATTTAGGAGAATAAGCTTTTCTTATTGAGGAACTCACCAAACACTACTTATAGGAAAAATGAGAAATAAAAATGGAAGAAATGATAGTAAAAAAATATTTATATCAATTTAATATAGAGAACAAATAAAAAACTGTGATCTAGGTAATGAACTAAATTTAAGTGAAAAAAAAATTCTACTATCACATTCTAACATTTGTAGAATAATTGAAAGGGATATCAAGGTACCCACCACAATATACCTCGGTGTACAAAAAATCCTTTCAACTATAAACCAAACATCTAAAGAAAAATAAACATTAGGTTATACCACCTCATAAAAATAATCAATGCAAAAATTTCCCAAAAACCTTCTTAAAACTGTACCCATCCTCATCTATCACATACCCAAGGGCACTCTCAATTTCCATGAGATGAAATATAGAGTTTAACCATCTTCCAAGAACATAGTGAATGATTTATACAAACCTAATATAGATAACATACCATATATAATGATTTAATGAATGAAATAAATGGGATAATAGATGAATATATATATATATATATATCATAATAGAATGAAAATTGTAGATGTGATAGAATAAATAAGTATCAAAACACTCTACAAATACAAATCCTACTACAATTGATAATAAAATTTAAAATATACTCAAACAATCTCTATGTGATAGCATGGGAAAACACCCCCCCCCCTTACCATCTAATTAACCTAGTCATTTCTGAATGATAACTACACCTCCTCACTATAACACCTTAACTTAACTACATATGGGTGGCACAACCAGTTTTACGCACTGAAAATGGCTACATAGGGTGTGAGATAACATGCTCAATAGGGTCTCATCATGTTTTTCCATATCAAGTCACTAAACCATCATAAAATAGTAGTCAACATTAAATAAAACAATTCTTGATAAATAGTTTAAAAGATTTTATATCAATATAATGGGGAAATAATTAATTTCAATTTTTTCTGTAATTCCAAATAAATATAGAAAATTAGTTGAAAAGTATTTCATATCCATATATAAAAATAGAATCATTTTTTGAAAACATAGAGAGCATCACATACCTTTTCAAATCAGTGATTGTATAATAAAAATAATAAAAACTAATTGCTTCCAAAATTGGACATGAATCGTAATATGTAACATAATGTCAATGATCAAACTATGTTAAGAGGACTAGAAAGCTCAAAGAAGATATAAAAGATAACTCATGTGTCAAGCCTATAGAAAAAAGAATCATGTATTAAGATCTAAGGAAAACCCCAAAATGTGAAAACCCCAACAGTTACAAAAAGTCCATGGATTATTATGCCTAAGAATAATGTGAAATGCCCATGATAAGACAACCAAAAGTTGATAGTACCTATAAATATACCTTCCAATGATGTACCAAAATATTACAATGTTCTATCGTTTCCAAACAATTTTATCAAACCATTCTCCATTTAATGTGTAAAAAACACATCAACTTTCAAAAACTAAGAGAAAAAAATATTTCATAAATCCAAGTAGAACACTGACAAAAAACATTATTTATATCGTGTTATTTCATTTAAAAAACATTTTTTTTTAAATAGAAGAAATGAAGTTCACTAACACCGGATACTGATGGAGAAACTTACCTGAAAACACAAGTCACACGTCCTCATAATGGATTCTAGCACAAGATGGAGACTAATAATCACCATAGAGGAAAATGAATTAATTCCACATATCAATATTGATTAGATTAAAAATAAGGGTTTTTTTGAGAATTGGAGACAATAAAGATCTCACGAACACACATCTTGCACACTTTATATATCAATGGGATTGAACCTAGAATATAATCCCATAATGAATCTAAAAAGAAATAAATATAATTGACACCAGGGATCAAAAAAATCCACTATATCAATAAAATAATACCACTGTTATCAAAGTCAACTAAGACTAGAATGGATCGATTACCCAGAGTGATTCAACACAACTCTTTAATGATCATATGTCGAAAAAATGAAAATGAAACAAATGGAGGCCCTCAAAATCGATGGAGTAGAGATCGTCGTTTATAAGGAAGAGGATAAACATCAATTGAAAAAATATATAACTCGTATTGTCCCCTAATATACCAACCCATGAAATTTATATGGAATGTACTCAATTAACACATTTTTTAATTCTTATTATTTCTATATTTCAATAATCCATTTTCATTTTATTTAAAATATATATTTTAACATTAAATGTTCTATAATCCTTAAACAGAATATATTCATTCATGCTATCTACATAGTTTATTAATTGATCCTAGAAACCATTACATGTCATGTAATCAGATGATAGGGTGTTTAATATTCTTTCAGATAGTGATTACTATAGATTAATTACAAAAAACAATAAGCCTACTTGGGTGTCCCCTAGAACATGGGTGGACCCAGATAATCCATTTACACATTTACACCCAAAGTATAGTAATTAAAACAATCATACATACCATAATATTATTTCAATTATCTCAAAAAAATTTCCCCATCCTTGTGAGTCAAACAACACTTTATATTAAAGAGAGAAACTATAATTTAAAATAAATTACCTAAAAGTGGGTAATGTGATGTTACACGTTACAAGAATCAAGATAAATTTTTTGAAATGTCCCTCTTTATATCATACCCGCAGATAATTTTCATCAATTATATTTTCATCATTGTTATTCTATGATGAATACCGAAGGATGACCTCTACATATCATCGAGAGGATACTTCTTTAGTTTATCTTTTTATGGGACATATATTTGTCTTAAAAACTCTATTAATCCATATTTATTAAATTTAGACTCTAGAATATTCGATAACAACTTATTTAGATAATTTTCATCTTTTTGGAACTCCATTATCATCTCAAGAATGTATTTTTGATGACATATTTTATAATGGATGTATGAAGATCCATTTATAATTCCCATGTCCATTCATTCCATTTCCATGAATATTAGTTCCCTTGAAATCCACATTATAGATAGGGTTGTTGGATACTTTCTTAGAAAAGCATTTACCACATTGTTTTCCTTCCCATGATAGTAATTCATTAAATATTCATAATACATTATCATCACTAAACCCCTCCATTGAAGCATATTTACATTCAGTTATATGAATATTTAATTGAGTATTTTATGAAATATATTTATATGTTATACTTTTACCCATAGAGATCAATATTCTCTATCAACATTTTTAATATCAATAAAGCTAATTCTATAGTACATATTGGGTAGTATATCTAATTTATCATTCATATTTGTGATACATATAATATCACCAAGACATTCTTCATTGGAACACAACCCCAAATCAAATAATTATTATCATTTAGTCTTGGAAACTAGTTATAAAATAACCATCTAGGATATCCACCTTCATCACCATTAATTTTTATTATCCTTACTAAATAACCACCATAGAGTAGAATCGAGCTCCAAAATTCTGATCGAAAAAAGGCATCAATCTATAGTATGTGATATTATTTATTTATTATGACCTTATTTATTTAAGGATAATCATTTAAGAGGTGTATTGAACCATCATTATTCTTGATAATGTGGTGCTACACACTCAATATAGAATCATATGGGTTTATAATCCATTTTCTAGATTCTCTAGTAGTTGATTAATTAGCCACTCAACATAAAAATTGTTATTCTATGTTGAGTCATTGAAGTTGGAAGAGAACATTTTATAATAATAATTGAGAACTCAACCTCATGGATTAGAGGAAGATTGTGAAATTTTAATGGAAACTCGTCTGCATATTCTGTTACTATGGGAGTATCATTATGGAATATATTTTCCTCATTAAAATTCATTTGAGTTAAATAATCTTTCTCTAAGAGTAAAAAAATCGATTATTATGATTAGGTTACTAGAGTATATTTATCCTTATTTGGAAAATTTTGATAGAATTATAGGGTAACTCATGGTATGAATTTTGATTTTCAAAATATCATGTATTTATGTTTCCTCAATATGTGTAATGGCAATCTATAAATAATATTTTATCAAATCATCATAAATGTAGTATAAATTTTATTCACGGAAATTCATTCAATTTTTTTGATATAAGAGTTTTTATATACTTGGAATACAATAATATACCCATTAGAAGTTTAAACAAATATGTCCACTTCTATTTTTGAGGTGGTCAGTCTGTAATAAAAAAAAATCAACAACATGAGTGAATGTTTGAAACCATTATCAAAGAGGATATATGATGTTCATTAATACCTGATAATAACAACATTCACTAATGGATTTTTGTTCAAATAATCATATTCAACAAAAATAGACTTCAAAATGGTGAATTTTTAAACTATTAAACACATAAATTTAAAACATTAAACATTAAATTTATAATTCATAAATTTATATTTTTTCTAACAAATGATTTTTTATATTTCTATCTATTTTATCAATGGTATATTTCCAAAAGTAATTTTTTTTTGAAAATTTGTATCATTATTGATGGTTTGTAAATATCATATGAATATACTAATGAATACCCCATGAGATTGTCAAACTAGGCATGTATCATGTGATTTTTGTCATGAACATGGTGTGATAAAATAAATTATCAATTCAATCTTATTTGGGTTATTACACAGAGTTAAAACTATTTCACAACCACATCAACTTGTAGTATTTAGATAGGGATTACACTACATGGGAACGACTTACTAAATATTTCCCACTATTATATGGATTTTTCTTATATATAGACTTACGCCTATGGGATTCACTAGGTAATTCTTATCCATGTCTCCAAAATAACTAGATGTAATTATGATGTGAACAATTTAATCTTAATTTTTAATATAACATAATTAATGTTTTTCTCAAAAGGTACTCATTAGAAATTCCTAGAAGATTATGAGTCCATGTGTCTTTTGAAAACTAGGTGCACAGAACAATAACATGATATAGAGGATACACAAATTTTATTTAAAAAATCATAAAAATGAATATAAAATAAATTTATTATTTAGTAATTAATGTGATAACCTATTGATATGCATAATGAAGGGGTGATCTATAAATCCCATTATGGGGAGAATCAAATAATAAAATCATGAATGTAATAAAATCTAGAAAATATGCATACCATGGTGAAATAAAATAGATGATAATAATATATAGGTTCATCAAATCTTGATATAATATTATAACATCGTGGAAATATAAGAATGTAGAAGAAATATATAACATGAAATCATTTGAACAAGTCCATGATATCCACTGAGAAATAATAAAATATTGTTCTTAATATTACATACATTTCAACATACATGTTATGACATGATATAAAACTATTACGCACAATATTAAATAGTTGTATTATTCTAGGATAACTAATAAAATGAATTTTATGTACTTATATATGTATTCCACAAAAATCAACCAAAATAATATCATATTTCATCACTTTAAACCCAATTAGTATGAGGTATGTATTGTATAGATGGAAATAAAAAATGAAATGAAGGATAGATTCATCTATGTGAATAATCTTGAGAGAAAATGGTTGTGTGTATTATCTAAAAATTGTTATCATAGTAAAAAAATCACAAGATAATATTGGAATCATAACAAATATTCATAATGTTTAATGGAAGTGTTTAATAAGATTCATAGGTGGTGTATTTTTAGTTAGAAATAATAATTAAAGTAAAGGGTTGTGTAAAAACATTACGACATGGAATTATGAAAATAAAAACTGAATAATTAATTGAAGGTACTTGAATAAAGACAATCTTAGGTTCCCTTACCTTGAGTGGGTTTTTTTTAAAATAAACAGAGGTGTTTCATAACAGAATGGGTGAACATTTTGATGGATCTAAAGATGTAAAAGATGAGTAAAATAATTCTCCATGGGTTTTTTGTGAATATAATTATTAGGCTAGGGGGTTTTCCATAAGAGAGAGGGTAATTCTTTATCAATATCTATACATGGGGTTTAGACTATAAATAAAAAATAATACAAAAAGAAAAACATTTTGATTTGTTTCCCATTTTTTCTATCTATTTGGAGTGTTTACCAATAATTTTTACATATATGAAATGAACACACTAAAATAATACACTTTGTGATGTGTAAATGAGTAAGGTTTAGAATTATTTAACATTAAAACCGTAAAATACAATGTAGGATTTGATGGAATACTTAAGTGTGTATAATCATAATATTTATCACCAAACAAATATATAAATTATGGAAACAAAATTTTCTATGATTATACTAATTATAGAATTTACATAACCTATTTATGGCTTTTATGATTTAATAACATAACTCATTTGTTTAAACTGTATTTAATTTTAAAAAAAATAATAAACTACATCCTATAATTATAAAAAATAACTATTGGATAATTTAATTATTTTTTATTCAAAATTAATATTTATTTAAATCAAATAATTTCATAAATATTTGTTTTTTATGTATAAAAATAATAATTACTTGTCCAGGAATATTATTTTTATGATAATTAGAACATAATTACCCTTATAAAAACAAAACTGGAATTTATTAAAATATATTATTATTTTTATTAGAATACATTTTATTTAGTAAGATTCTTCCATTATAATAAAATTTATTTTAAAAAAATCTTTAAATTGTTAAATGAGTTTCTTAATTTTGAGAATATTACACCCAAAAATATAATTTGGATTTATTAGTTTCAAAAATTATTTTTCCTCTATCATATTATATAATCATTTATAATGTCATCACGAGAAGGTATAAATATTTTAATTATTAAGTTAATATATATATCCATATTACATTGGTCTATATGAATAACCCCTTATTACACTGGTGTATTCCAAAATGGTTAGGTGTGTGATGGTAACCCTTTCTTAGGGTGGTTCTGTGAACACAATTTGGGTTATGATCTTGATAACATTGAAATTATCCCTTAAATATTTCTCCCATGAATTATTTTTATATTCTTATACTGCTATTTTCCAGGGGAAATAACAGTTCTTCCATCTCTCTTGGATGCTCTGATGAATAGGCTTCATAGGTTACTATTCTACAGATTGATGCCATCACTTCTTCTGTGTTTATGAATTATAATTTATCATGATACTTAATATGTCCTAATCATAACAACAAATCATATAATGATATATTATCGATAGTTAAAATTATTCATTCTATTTTAAATATGAAATCCAGTATTTTACACGGGTCTAAAATATATTATGTACATCATCGTTACATGATAATTAATGTATATACTATGGTATTAATTTATTTAAAATTGAATTTTATTCAATTCTGTTTGAGTATCTACACCTGAGGACCTTGGAGAAGCCTTGAACAGAATTTAGAGAGGGGAAATTTTAATAATTTTGTCCTTGATAATGGGGGATATGATGGATATTATGGTAAAATATGAGAAATTGTTTATTAATTTATAAATATAATTATAAAAATTTTATGTTAGAGAAAGATAAAAAACATTATCATACAAATTTTATTCTCTTTATTTCTAATAACTATATCATTATTTATATAATTTTAATTTAAAAATTCTAAATACCATTTTTTATATTATTTATGATTTAAAATAGTATTTTTTCTACAAAATATACCATTTAAAATCATTATTTCAATTTTATGCATTATAAATTAATTCATAGGTTTCCAAATTGACATAAATTCATTAAAATACATAAAATCATCACAAATAATGTTTTTATATTGGATTTTATTTATTTATTATCAAATATGTTTTACATATTTGTGAAGTCAAAAATCTGAAAAAAGTCTCATTTTTTACTATTTACAAAAAACTATTATTTTTGAATGTTATAAAAATATAACCCTATAATGTTTTCACTATATTAATTTCTAAAATAATTTCCTAAATATAAAAATTAAAACTAATAAATAAAAAATATATAATTTATGAAAAATAAATATTATTAATATAGTCCATATTAAGATATAAAAAACACAATTTGACATTATAAAACTATTTTATTATTTATATTTTAGTAAATAGTATTTTATGATAATTAATATCATTTATAATACCTTAATTTATTATAAATGTGAATTCATTTTTAGAAATTTTTAATTAAATGTAATATTCATCTAAAACCCTATTTAAAAGGTTCATCTTATATTCATGTGTACTTTATGAAATAAAATAATATTGGTAATGAGATAGAAGAAATAACTATTCGATTATACAATGAAAATCAAAAATTTGTGATATTGATGTCTAGATAATTAACCCTTAGTACTATAACAGAAACTACACTGGTAATGGGTATAATGGTGGTAGTTTCAAGGGTTGGGGTGGATAACATTGATCTACGAGTGATATTAACAAAGTTGAATTTCTCTTGAATTTGATTTTTCCATATCCATACACATTGAAGATCCTACTTTGATCATCCAAGGATAATCCCAGTAATGTGACCTCCCTATAAGGTTATAGAATTGGGATTTAAAAAGAATGATACTATATTTTGAGTCCATCCTGAATCCCAAATACATCAATTATATATTTCCATTATAATTTTAAACACTAATTATTATTGTAAAATTTTTACAAACTCATGTAATAAATAATTTTTATATTTACCCTGATTCATATTGACCAATGGTTAGGAAATACGAATTTAAGAGAGATCACACTTCCTTTTTTATCTTACATATACTCCACTGTTATCATAAATAATCACTTAGTACATTTCATATGAAGGTAGTAAACATATTTTGATAATGTATGTCGTATTACTAATTCTACTATATATTTTCATATTATTTATAATAGGGAAAATATTTATGGTAGTATTAAATCCAATAAAGTTTATATTATTCTATTCATTTTTTATTTTTTTATCTCCATGTATTTTTTTTGAAGTTACCATATTGAACAGTAATTCATGATTTATTCCTTTTCTAATAAATAGGATTTTCCCGAAATATAATATTAATGTAAAACATTATAAAATATTCATTGTGAAAAGATATTTCTTTTTAAAAGGGATTTTTTTCCAATTCATGAAATATAGGAACCCCATTTACATCTACATTGATGATAACCCATAACCAAGTATTCCCTTAATGGGGAAGGAATAGTAATGAACCATGTGAAAATATATATGAGGAATATATATATATATATATATATATATATATATATATATATAGGTTCTAACCATGTAAATTAGTCTTATTTAATGATGAAATCCCCAATTTAATGTAACATTGCTAAAGGATCCAAGTTAGTTGACATCAAGTATTTTCTTTAAAAAATAATGAATTTAAAGGTGTAGTATTCAATAATAATTAGAATAATAAAATAATATTTACTAAATGTTTTAACAATTATATTTTTTTATTATTGATAATATAGACCGCACACTAACATTTCATTTACATCACGAAAACATATTTTGTGTATACAGGGTAAACATGAATGATGTTGAAATATGTACCTAACAACCAAACTTTCAAAAAATTACCTCAGAATATTAATTTTTTAATTGTGATATAAATATAAACTATAAATGAAATAAAATAAATAAACACAAAATACTGAAATAATGCATATGATAGGCATCGTAACTTTGTATAATGGTTTATGTGAAAGGTGGGTGATCCATAAAATCATATATAATCATGTGTGTCTTATCCAATCTGATAGGATATCTAATAGTGGTGAATAATGATTATAATTACACAGAGAGTAAACATATTATGATATAGAAAT
This sequence comes from Viscum album, assembly GCA_963277665.1. Lineage (NCBI taxonomy): Eukaryota > Viridiplantae > Streptophyta > Magnoliopsida > Santalales > Viscaceae > Viscum > Viscum album. Next base: position 1,299,408,768 of record OY728130.1, on the reverse strand, counting down.
AAATAATGATGAAATAATAAAAATTATCGATAACCAATATAATAACATATTATTGAAATTTCAATGATAATATAATGCTTAATAATTTCATATACTATAATATAATATAAAGAATTATTAATTTTACACACTACATATATCAATTTTACTATGAATGAATAGATTTATCATATTGAAAATATAATACAAATCAATAATTTAATGGAGGAATAAAAAATGGGACTCTGGCCTCATTCAATTCCATATCCCTATCCATAAAAAACCATATATAACTCATACACTATATATCATGTGATTTACCATTTAAATATCATATATCATGATGTTAGTATAGATTTATAGGTGCACATGTATGGTTTGAAAAATATATTCAGTCATCTACCATAGATGGAGTCAAAAAACAAATATATTTTTCATGTGTTGTTTGAATAATAAGACATTGATGAAAAAAACATAACATTAAAGTAATTTAAATCATCCAATGCAACAGTTAATACTAAATGATAGAGCATACCATCATTAAGAATAATGTTTTATATCTTGAACATATAATAATGGGTTGGATGGAATCCCATTATCCCACAAAATCAAAGTCTATTTGAAATTATTTCATCATTTTATCAAAATTACCTATACCCACTATATTTTGGATAAAATTTTCCTCCACTATTCTCTACATACATATAAATGTTTTTATATTGGGATATCTTATACACTAATTTTTCTGTACACATTAAAAGTAGTATTCTATATTTTCCCCTACTAATAAATCTATACGCATCACATTTGGGATAATATGTTATCCTCCAAAAAGACAGTCATATCCTACTAGTTAGAAAATTGATATAATTCAATTTCATTTTATTACCTATCATAATTTAATCAATAAATAGACAATAGGAATTGTAATCTCTATACCCCAAGAGCACAAGAGGCTTTGCCCAGTTGGTGATGACTTGGAAAGTGCATCTAAGAGACCCGAGTTCAAAACCTGGCAAAGACATAATTTCTAGGTACTATAGAAGTACTGTAGTAGTACTATAGAGGGCCCTATAGTAGGTACTATAGAATACACTGTAGTTGAAACTATTCGGTATTGTACTTGTCAGATGGATTCATTTGTTTGGGATTTCAGGCCACTGGTTTAGGCCTAGGGAGCTTTAAGACCTTCAGGACACCCAAGGCCTTTTAGGCCAGTAAGGCCTTTAGGCCACCTAAAAGACGTAGAGGCACATCAAGGACTTCAAGGCACCTGAAAATGTACTTAAATGACCTGAAAGAGTCTACAAGGAGCAGACTCTAGATGGGGAAGCTGATCATGCTCATTTAACATAGCAAAATATTAGCAGATTTTTTCAAAATGAGAGGGTATGTCATTGCCATCGGGACTAACCTATGCTTGCATGGGTATCATAGCCGAACAAGCCATGAAATGGTGGAGAGATAATGTCACATTGAAGAAGATGGGGAATAGTGGTTCCAAGTATAGCTTGTATATTTCTTAAGACCTACGGGTCATGTAATCTCTAAGCCTGCAGGCCTAATAAGGGTTCCCTATCATCCCTTGAAATGGGCGTTTTCAAAAATTAAAAAAAAAGAAGGCCTTCGGGCCATTTGGGCTATACAACAAGATACCATTATCATTACCCAAAAATCATTTAACGGTATCAATATCATTTTAAAAACTCATCTCCCACAATTTTAATGTCATATTAACCATTAGCTATCCAAAAACAATATTAAAGTCAATTAAAGCACTAGCTATCACATGTAAATCCATTCACCTAATCTAAAAATTTTCATGGATATATCCTATATTCTTTTAAGAAATACCATAGGAAAGGACGTATCTTACAGGTTCTAATTCTTTGAAATACTTTCACATCCCATGCGATACATTTTCATCCACGACAATATGAAAAATTAGTTAGGTAATATTACATTCTTTTTTATATCACTTTATCCCTAATTAATATTAAATACAAAACTATATTGTTCAATTTAGGTTAGTCAACCACAATTCACCAACAAAAACTCATTATATTAATATTGTCACATATTAAAAAAACTATAAACTCTAGGAACCACATTAAAGGATCACATTTTTCTCCATTTAGATGCATTAAATATTAAAAATAACATTTTTATTATCTCATTATGGTGTTGTCAAGTTGTTTCCAGAATCATTTGGACATGGTAATGATATATTAATGATAATAAATGTATTAACTCTAGAAAAAAAATATTTTTTATAGATAATTGATATACGGTTACTCATGTAACCTCAGGAGATTAAGATTGAGGGAGAACTTCCATGGGTAGAGTCATTTGAGGATGAGTGAGGAATATTTGTGGATCGATGATATAAATAAATGGAATCTATCATACCAATTGGAAAATATATGTTAATTACATATTATCATTAGAATAAATGGGTTTTTATGGATTTATCATATTTTTCATTTAAATCATGTAATATGTTTCACTATAATTCAATCTATAATCCACCATGGGAAAGCTCAATTTAAATTTTCATTCATCAAAAATAATATATCGATATATTTATTTCATATAATAGTCATTATATTAATTTTTTATGATTTTCATTAGTTTATTTTGGGATATTTCATGTATGGTCTTTTCAGAATATTTATTTTTGTGAGTTTTAATTTTTATCCTTCTTATGTTTCTATTTTCATGATTATCCTTTGAGTTGGATGGTGGATCAACATTTTCACAGTCAATATTGTCCAATTTATATATAATAATTTAAATATTAATATGAAATTTCAATTCATATTTTCATTGAACACAATGGTATTATAAGACTGGGACATTATTTATCTGTTGGAGACATGAGGGATACTATGAAACTGTGATTCCATAAGTTTTTTTGTTAGAAACTAATTTACAAAAATAATTGTTCTTTCGAATACTTGTTTTATTCATGTTTACATATGATTAAAATCATTTTTTATGATAGTGGTATAAAATATAGATATACATTAATATTTCTATAATTATAATGAAAACCTGATGAAAAATGTGCAATTTATAAGAATACACACAATTTAGCACTAATAATTTGGTGATTTGGTTTCACGATTGAGTTATGTTCCAAAAGTAATTATACTAACTAACACAAAATTTGACTTAGATTTGGCCATCTCAGTGTGTATAGTGATAACACACACTAGGAACCAATATACCCAAAAACTTGTTGATGGATCAAATGGCATGTACCCATGGTGACTCATGACATAGGAGGAAACAATATATTTTGGGATCCTCCAATATCACCAAACTCCATTTACCATTCTCTAAATCCATTTTATTTGTACTAATAATCAACACCAAAGGCTTAATCACAATGTAATATGATTACTTCATAAATTGAAAACATTTACCCTATGAAACATGACATGATAATTCATCTAGGCTAGATGTGCACATCCTCACATCATTTTCATTGTAGAAATAAACAAGGTTTGAGATGATGCGATAAATGTTAGAGACATAAAATAGTTTCAAAATAAATAAATAATGATTAACACAAATATTATTATTTTTGGATAATATTGGATTTAAAGATTCATAGTGAGTGGAAACCAACCCTGATCAAATAGTGTCAATAATAAAAATATCTCTCATACTATCCATAAGTAAGGTATATATTTCCCATAATTGTAGTAGGGACATGGTCATATAAAACTATATTAAGTTATTCTATCCTCCCAAAACTTAATATTTTGTATATGACCCTATATCTATGGTTTTGGTATCCCCTTTGGTAATGATCATGGGTGGGGTGAGGGATCCTCAGTTAGATTCACCATCCTCTCTATACAACTAAATAAAAGGGATCATCCTCCTCAAATATAATGAGGAAATTTTTGTTTAAGAAAGTGGTTATATTAATTTTGTGTAAGAGACACAGAATCCATGAGGTGGGCTTATGATGGATATATTATCCTTTTTGAGGACTATATAGTGACTCTATGAGACAGGTCATGTATTAGTGGCATTAGAGTACCTCAGATTTTCTTGGATCTATATTATATATATTATTATTTTAAGAATTTTTAACGTATTTTTGGAAACTCTAAAAATGTGTTTGGATTTGGGATCATAAACTAGTGTGTATAGTGAATATATGATGATCATTGAATCCATAAACTAGGAACCTATTGAAATTATTTTAAACTCACCACATTGTCATTATCTATTGGAAACATAGTTATTAACAATCACATATGATTGGTTTTGTTACTAAAATGTATTTTCTTGTATTCCAAAATACACAATATAGATCAGGGTGTGTCATGAATATTTTATGATGCCTCAATAGAGAAAAAAATTAGGATTACACCTTAATATCTCGATGATGAAAAGATGTGTGATGTTGCCATATTATAGGGGTCAATCCATTTTGTGTTACTTCTACGGGGACAACTTGTAGTATATAAACTAGTTGAAAAATAGTAGATACACCATTATACGTTATGGGGTGATTCATGTAAAATTGAGTATTATATTATGGAGGAAATAAATAATGATGATGTGATTAGATTTAGATCCATTAATGAGTTCTGAATAAAGAGGCTTCCTACATTATGGGTTAAGAAAAATCACTATGCCATTGAAGAAATTTTTACTAGATGTGTTGCATAATCCATCTTATTAGGACACTCTATAATATATGGTTGTTCTATTATTTAAACAGATCGATGTCTTAATTATATATTGGTGGATATTGTAACTAATAGTATGTTTTTGGTGACCCAATTGTGGACCACGTTCGAAAAAATCTTTTGAGAGTATGACTTCTAAGTGTCATTATCATAAGTATGTATTTTGGATCATCACAAGAAGTAAAAGTGATTTATATTTGAAACTATGTAATATTACCTTATTATTATCCTACTATGACCCTATATAGATGTGTTTGATAAAGATTACTTTTGATAATGGAATTCTCTAAGGGATTTGAGATAGAGTAATGCAAAAAATAATCCCTACCATCATCATAATGTGATTGTGATCCTTAGATGTTGTGGATTTCTATACCAATAGCTGATAATTATAAAGAGATATTAGTATTCATATTGTGGTAGACACATTTTCCAAACATAGTAGACGTTAGTATAGAAGATCAGGATGTAGTAGGTTACTCAATGTTGTGGATCAGATATAGGTATCAATAGTGCATTGATCCGGGAGAGGATCAATTCATTTAAGATATGAGAGATGCTAATATTATGATGGATAGGGTCATGTATGTTGGTATTCCCATACAATAATGAATAGTTTAAAACAAGATAATTAATGGGTATCAAGGTTAAAAGAGAAAACATAAGAAAATTTATCAAATGAGAGGATTTAATAACGAAGGATATGGGAGGGTTTATACATGAGGGGAACATTATTATTTGATTCCTCCACCACAACCTTCATTTTTTCCATGTTTATATTACAGTATTGGTTTCCAATGGAATGTTCTATTCTATGTTGTGTAGATATCCGATTTTGAGGCACCAGTATGATAATAGGTGAAATATGTATATTTTGCACCATAAAAACCAGTTTGATTCAAATTGGAATGAGTCATTCATATAGGTCTATATACCATGATCAATATTTCAATATCCCAATAGATCCCATTTTTTAAACCTTACAACTTGAGACTCGTATTGGAAATATTATGTGATCAACCACATCTAAAATTTGTGTGACATAGCTCTAAGATGGTAGTTCTTTTTAAGGGACAACTACATAGCAATAATGAGATAATATGATTTAATTATTATAATTAACATTCTAAAGATATTACCAGATAATATTTACTAATTTTGTTTTATGATATGGTCTGCTCACGTAGATGGGATGGGAATACCATTCATCAATGTGATGGAATTATTGATAGGTCAAGTCGTGCTCACAGGGAGTGTGGATGAATATAGTTATCTTACGTTGTAAACATTTATCAATGGAATAGTATATACTTTGTTAATTAAATTTCTGAATGTTATGGAGAATTGTATTTATTTATTTCATGACAATATTCAAATTTTAACTCCCAAATAATAGAAATCTTTCTTCACTATCATTCACTAATGTTTTGATCAAATTTATTCTACAACAAATCTAACATCCCCATATAATATTTGAGAGTTTATGGTGTGGTTACTGGATAATTATAGAAAATTACTAATTAGAACCTGTCTTTACACCTTGGATACTTTATTTTAGTTCTCTAATATGGTGGATTAGTAAGGGGGATTTTTCATGAATTTTCATCACTTTAATTAGGTGGAAAATTAAATGATATCCAATTGCTATTTTTTGACTTTTTTACTATATAAAGTGATAAAATTTGTTTTACAATACTTACCAAAGATCATTTAATTCCTTGCTAAAATTTCAAGAGGATTAGATACCAAATACAAAATTACAATGCCTTTCTAGTCATTCTGATTACCTAGTGATTCCCATATGATAATGGAATTCACAAATTGGGATACTATGTATCATGAAACATATCTTATAGCTAATTCTACATTTTTTCATAGAATTCCATATAAATAACAACCCAAAATACTCAATATCAAGGATTGTTCAAGTAGAGTATTTGAGGATTGTTTGGGAAATACTATTGGAGCACTAGATATACTGGATTATCATGAAGTAATGGATTAATATTGGGGTGTCCTGTATTAGAGGGCATGATATCCTTGTAGATATACTAGAAATATCTAAAAAATAGTTAATGGTAGAATGTTATCTAACAATGAATTTGGATTAACGGTGGATCTACTTGGGTTTATGGTTATTATTATATATTTAATCAAAATTTCTCTAGGATTGTGATATGATTTATTTTGTTGAATGGAATGGGGATTCATTTTTTTAAATAGGGAAGTTTCAAAGGTGATTTGAAAAGTTTTTATCATTATTTAATATAATTATTATTTTGAGCCTTATAGAGGATGGATTTGACTACATGGTGTTTTGTGATCCCATGAGAGATGGACACATCTATGTTATGATTCAACATAAGGTAATTATTACATATGTCTCATTATTTTTGAGACATGATTGGATTAATTATTTGAACAATTAAATAGAATTAGATTTTGTAGTATTATCCCTAAATACTTGGTGAAACTAATTTATTGGTAGAAATTTACTATTTATGTGGACTATAGAAGTTTGACAAATATATTATCTCATAAAGTCATAAACATGATATATATTTTCTGAATTGTGTTCCAAAAGGACATTGAATTCAAAATATTTGATACTCTATGAATGATATGTGTGGTATACCCTGCACTTTATATGAAATCCCATTCCTACATTCTAGGCATGGTGTTAATAAAGGTCCCCATGTTGTTGTTTTCCTTAATAGATATGGGAAGAAAATAATAACTACAGTTCATAGACACAACCCCTAAAATTTATCATCTATTGTAAAAGGAGAATATTGTAGATATGAATTTTGAGGTCCCAAACAACTAGATATCCACATGACATAATCAAAATGGGCACTCAGAAGGAGGTGAGAACACTATATTCTTGTTTGGATAGATAGTGTTGTTAGTCAAACTATGAGATAAGGTATTAAAAGAGTTCCTTTAATCTATATTATTTCATAATCGATGAGTTGAAAATATTTACTATTATTTTTAGTGATAGTTTTGGTGAAAAAATAAAAATTGGTGTCTGGTCCTAACTTTGATACACATATAGAGAGGCCTTGAAACAAACTATAAAAAGACATAAAGAGTTTTCATGACCCCCATGGGATAGTGAGTCACACCTCTACAACGAACAATAATTAGATAAATAATTTCAACCAAATTGATAAAAGATATATTATATATATATAGATAGATGGATATGGATATTCTATAATATAAAGTTCTAATATAATAAGAACAACTAAAATTTTGATAGGAAAAACACAAATTTTAACTCTTATAGAAATAAAAATGGATAATTAAAAAAATTACACCATGTAATTTTTTGTGGACCACAAACCACCACCTCACCACAATATTCCCAAACTAAGCTGAGAGAGACCTCATAAACTCACTTTTCACCTTCCCATTTCATAAATATGATGACAAAATATTGTTAGAAAACCCACAAGTAACTATAATGGGAGTGATCTAGAGATTTTTATAAGCATCCCACCCATATTTAAATATTTTAAGGCTATAAAAAAATATGTGATATATTTAATGAAATCATATCATGAAAAAGAGTTAAATATTTATCTATCTAAATAATTTTATACATATACCTTTTATAAATCATTCAAAAGTAACATAAACTAGTTTCAAAGAATCTTTTAGATAACCAAATACATTTATCAATGAATATTTCATATAATGTGATGAAAAATAGTAGAATAAAATAAAAAATAAAAAACACTACTAGGATAAAAAAAATATAAGATAATCTTCGGTACATGTACTTAAATTTATAATCAATGGAAATTATGCACCCATGAGCATAGAAACCATGTATCAAAGTCCAAGGATAAAGGAATACCCATGAAAATTTACCCAATATATGATTAATTAATTCCTCGCAACAATGAATTTATGATATATGAATGGATGAACACCCTATAATGTGATCCCATTACAATTCCATGGGATGCGGCCCAATACTAATAATTCCACCTAAGCACCCAATGCATCCATATTTTGAATACATAAAAAAATTTCTAATGTTATTTTATCGTTAGAAAAAAATTCCAATAATCTTATAAGCCTTAAAAATATTATTTTATAAAATGCATTTTTTAAATTTCATATTTCTTTAAAAATATCATTCTATTCAAAAGAACAATGTGGAAAACATAATATTTTTTTAAAAAAAATTACACCCAAAAGAAACCAATTCGTTGATTAAGTAATTAATCTGAACAAATATTTATATAAGAAAATAGAATGACTGGTTCAAATAACATATTCTAGACATGTAACCACCTACCTTAAATATAGGACACACTCTAAACCTGAGAGGATTCAGACACTATAGAATAGGAAATAAATGAAAGTCATATGGATACATGACCTAATAAATAGTTTGAAATCAAAAAATAAAACACTATCTGAAAAAGGTATTGTTAAAGAGTTTATATCAACAAATATCTAAAAAATCTCACACCCTCACCACAATAAACACATGAGCCTCTCTCAAGAAAATCACACAAAGTATTCTATGAAAAATATAGAGAGTTCATAACATTATTATTATACAATAATAATTTATCCTAGAACTACCCTAAAAATATATCAATGTGTAATTCAAGAGAGAATATTCACACATAGAAATATTTTAATAACCAACCATGCTAGAGATCAAAGTTCTTATAGGATAATCCTGTTCGGTTTGGAGTAACACAAAATCATTGGAAGAAGACCCAGGGATTGAGGGAGAAGGTGTGTAAATTATGGAATAAGTGACATGCATGAAAAACATATCAGATAGAATGGTGTAAAATTCATGGTTTAAATTAAAAATTCATGACTTGAACCACTCAGAATGCCTACATGCTGAAAAATTCATCTAATTTTTTTAAAATCAAATTTCTTATTCAATTATATGAATATAATTTTCATGTAAATAATTTATTTCACATCATGGAACAGAATCAAAGATTATACCATATTTAGTTCATTGGATGAATATATAATTAATTTTTTAACCAACTCATATATCCTTCATCTATACCAATTCCTTTAGAAACCCATATAGTTTAATTTGATACTCAATGTATCATATTGTACAATTCTTAAAACATTAAAATAAAATTATAATTTAGTTAGGATGATAATATTTTCCACACATAAGACATTATCCCACTAAAATGTAATGTGAAATATTAAATCATTAGAAATAGGTTAGGCAACTACTCCCTCCAGACGATTGACGATCACATGTCTCATGAGAATTTGACCTATTCAATTACATCACATTAAAATTTTATATAGATATCCCATATAATAAATTACTATATGAATCAATATATATATATAAGATTATCAATATAGAAAAATTTATATCCAACCAATTTTATTCTCAACTCATTATATTGTACGGATGAGGATGGTATTTCATTTATGGGGATATGTGTAAAATATTAGGAATTCCAATCAAGGGAGACTTTAATCCCAACAAATAACTAACCTAAATAAAAATATTGGTATTTTTAAATAGTGGCAATATATTAGACTGAACATTACATTATTACTAATACAGAAGTGATACATCTGAAGAAGAACATTCATGTGAATACATGGTGGACAAATGAAAAATATAATGAACTACATCGATTATCCAAATATAGTTTCCCATAAACCTATGTTGTAATAAATTCATAATTTAAAACCTAAACAATATATGATTTATCCAAAATAAGAAAGGGCCCCATAACATGGGCATCTCCCAACTTCTCTTATGATATAATTTACCAATACCAGAGAAAATATAAATCTATAATGATATCCATTTAATTATATGAATTGTAATTGTTATTATTTGTAAACTCAACTAGTCCCAAATTGTTATCCCATATTCCAGCAAATTCCCATATAAAGGAATGGAATATATACTTATGAATCCCAATAATGTTCTCTATTTAAGCATTCATCTATAGAAATTATTTTGTACACAATTGGACCATATTCCCCAATTTTTCATAGATAAACATCCAAAATCTAGATGTAGACCTATGTTACTTATCTAATAATTTGATAGAGGTATCCCTAAGAACCATAGAATATTCAATACACAAATCTTAGATATATTTATAACCATGGAAGTGTTTCTAATTAAAATAAAATTAGATGATTACGTAAATTGATTCATCTATGTCTAGATAGACTGGTTTCCATTGAATATCATGGTAATCCATCAATGAACTCCTTATTCATATCATAACATTTCTATTCTAGAGCCAAATGTTGATGTAGTAGACCATATAGATTCCTCTAAAAAATGTTTACCCATTGGTATGTGTAATAATATGACGCATAATTATAAAATTCATGCTTCATACCTTGAAAAAATAAATTTCATATCATTTCCATGTATATATTCATAGTGATATTGTAAAATACCACAATAAAAATTGAAAATCATTCAAAAATATATTTTTTAGATTATAATTGGATGAAAAAAGGATCCCTGAAATAGAGGATAATATTTTAATGGAAATAAATATTAGAAATTGGATTCCTTTAATGTATGGTTTCTTAGATTCCATTGAACTCTTCATCCTACTACAATATCTAAATAATAATCTGACGGAGTGTTGATGATAACTAAACACTAGTACAAACCATTCATGTAGTATCATCTTGTTCATAAATTTTAAATATATCAATAATTCCCATAAATATCTACTAATTATTTGATATAATTACATGATGGGAAATATATTTCTTACTGAGGTTGATAGACATAATGTTCTATTTCTCATGAGTATATGTGATGTCTAATTTGAAAAACTAAAGATGTCCCACCCACCAAAACAATCTCATATTCTGGTCTTTTTGAGAAAAAATATATCAAAATCAAATAATATCATAAAATATCATGTTACTCTCTCTAATATCTTAGTTATTCCAATAAATACATTAATTCATAACTACAAGAATTTATAACACATGATTAGGGTAATTTTCTAATGTATATAAGAAGATGAGAGATTTGACATGAAATGATCATCCTATGTAATCACACAACACATACTAGTTCTATAGGGTTCATTATATAACGTATAATACTTAAAGTTAATCAGAAAGATTAGTGTAGTTTCTATTGTTGTAATCCATTCCAAGTCATCAAAAGAAATTATGAACATAGCTTCTAAGTTTGTCATCTCCCATTTCATTGTATATGTAGTTAAATGTTATAACAACATTGAAAAAATAACGGATTTTTTATAGTTTCCATAAAGACCTAGGATTACATATATATTCAATAAATAATCTAGAACATTCTTTGGAAAGATATAAACCACTATTTCTTGATCAATTTATAGATAATGTTTTAAAATTAGTTTTCCCAGGTATGTCACTTCATGGAATAAGAAATTAAACTTTGAAATCTCCCTAAAAGTGAAGGCATCCAAATGATTACAAGAATATTATTGTAATGTTTTTAATTACCATGAATGGATGTTAATTAAACAAATATATTTTCCTTGTATTTCTTGACAAATTATTCAAAATAATGATCGATTTTAGGGTTCATTAACGATATAAATACCTTGGATGATTAGTTGGACTAAATTGTATTACATGATATTTATACTGTCCGTAAATTAGTATATAAGTGGGATGTGATATATCATATTATTAAACCCTGAGATTATTATAATTCTATTGAATATCAACTTTTAATGACCATTACCCCCTATAATTGATCAAACACGTCATCTATATGGGGCAAAGAGTACTTATTCTTAATAGTCACCCAATTTAACTCTCGTTAGTCTATAGGGAGATGAAAATTACCATCATACTTATTTCTAAATAAAATCAGAGATTCTTATGACACCATGAAACTCTAAAAGAAAAACATTTTATTTTATAACTTATGTTACACTCAACATTGATATTAGACATCCCAAAAAAATATATTTCATTAAATTTAATTTTATTGAAATCTTGTAGAACATGGAACCCCGAGTTAATGTGAACTAAATTATTTTACAACTAGTAAATAAATTTTTTTTATTAATATAATGAAGTAAATTATTAATTTTATAAATATCTATTTATTTTAAATAAAATATGAATAATTTAACATTAAAATAAATGTATTCTAAAAAATATTTTTTATAATAGAAAATCTAGTCACTCATTATGAGAATTAATTAAAATGTATTTATACTGTTATCAAATTTATGTTAACAAATAAATTTCATTTTTAAATCATAATTGAGAAATTATAATATGGTGATTTATGTAATTTTATTGAAATATTTACTGTTTCAGTGAATTAGTAAAAATAATTACTTTTAATTTGAAACTTCCATTTATTTTTACTTACATATAAAGTAAAATTATATTTTTGAATTTATAAAATGTAAAATTAGTTGAATAATATATAAATTTATCTAATTTATGTCATTGAAATCTTATAAATATTAAATTTTAATATAAAACATTGTGAACCACTAATCATTTATTATTTCAAAACCCACTTTGTCATCACGTTTGCACGACTAATATTAAATTAAAATTTTACCTTAATATAAATCAAATTTTGAAAAATTAATTCTATAATTAGAATAATAATAATTTCTATTATCTAATATAGTAATCAAAATTTTTAACCAAAATTAACAATGAAAAAAATTTAAATTACCTTGGATAAGGTAAAAATATATTTACAAGGGGCTATAATAAATAATATTGTTGTACAATTTTGGTATAACATAGTAAAAAATATAAATTAATGATATATTTCAATAAAATAATTTATAAGGATCTGTAATTCTACTTTTTGGACCCTATTGGATTGTGAAAAGTGTGGGTAAAACCTTTTATTTTCAATAATTAGAATTTTTCCACTCACCTAACTTATAAAAGGCCACCCTATATCATCTATTAATTAAGCCATAAAACACATTTTGGTGGTCAAAAACAAGTAAATATCACTAGCTAAATTGAATCCTCTCATCCTAGATGACTTATCATTTAATGAATGCCATCATGGGACGAATTTTGGATCCTACCTAATGATTTTTCCAAAAGAATAGGTAGTGTTCTTCAGTGAGATTTTTTATTTTCTAAATCCTCAGCCTCTAAAAATTTTAATAAAACTATGATGATATAATAAAAATAGTATATTAAATATAATTATATTTTTTTATAATATGGGAATTATACTAACTAGTCCCCACTTCTGTCTAGTGTGTTTTCAAATTGTAATTCGTGTGTACGAAATACTACCTCCTTGTAAACTAATGTCATTCATTTTTTCATTACTACCAAATTGTGGTTAGATATGATTAAGAATATAAAGTAAATTTATTGTATTTATAAAATAATTATTCTAATATATTTATTATAGAATATAGTCTTTTTTTTAATTTCTATTTCATATGGGATATGATAACTTCACTTTTGTGAACAGCTGACTATAATCTCAAAGGGAGATGTTGTTCATTTTTCACCAACACTTTGCATGGAAGGTGATAACGGTAATGTTAATATATATATATGAAATACATTAATGAATTAAAATTATCATTAAATATTTATCATTATTAAATAATAATGTATTATCTTTTTCCTTATATCTAAATATGATAACATCACTCGTGCATGTGCGGTCCACCGCCTTCATCATGCAATGTGGCTTTCTTTTCATCTCCCCACAAAAAATATGACATTTATAAATATATTTAAAGAAATTTTTTATATATTATATTAATATTATTTTGTAAATATGAAATATTACATTCTTAATTTCAATTATTATAATTGAACCATTGAAGTGTTACCAATTCATACGTACGACCTATCGTCTACATGATTCTGACATAGTTCATTTTTCTTGAACACAATTCATGATAAGTTTTAAAATTATAATTGACATAAAAATTTGATAATTTTTTCATTATTATTATTCATTAGATTATATAACTATATAATATGTTCATGAATGAAATCATCCCTAATGAAGCACACATGGAAAACTAACTCAATTAACACATGAAATAATGAAAATAATAAATGATTATTAATGAATGGGTGATAGGATGTTATAAAAGGGTCATATATTTTATTATAAATATTAAGATAATTTTGTGATAAGAAAAAACATGTTTATAAAAAATATACTAGGGTTTAATGAATTATCCACTAAAAGGATGCGAGAGGTATTTTTTTCATCGCATTTTATTTTCATTGTTAAAATATTGTAGTGTTATTCGCATAATTTCTATTATATGATAAATATAATTATAGTTTGAAAATTTATATCATCATTCATTAATAATTTATTTGACTATAAGAAACAATATTAAATATTTAATACATATTAATTTTACAAGAAATTTCTCAAGTGGTTAAACATTTCATAACTCAATTTTTTTCATTGGGATATACTACTTCATCATTTTCATTGATATTCTATGATATTGTGTATAATGAATTTTTATTACAATATTTTGTATTATTTTTCGTATTTATATTTTAAACTCTTAATAAATGCATTGATTATTCGCACTTCAACATTATGATCTCGGTAAGGGTTTGTTTCACAATATCATTATAATAGATAATGTTTATTCCTGAATTTTATTTGAAGAAAATTATTTCCTCATATTATTATAAAAGAATTTAATATTACCATTACCTAGTTATTCATGATTATATTACATTATTGTACTTGATTTGACTGATTATTTATTAAAATATTTGATAAAATGTTTTTAATAAAATTCATCTTCATTTCACTCTTTGGACAGAAATCTATTTCCCTCCAAAACCATGTATTGTATTTTTTTAGTTATAAATTATTCTTACATTTTTTGAATAAATAATTTGATAAATATTTACCAATTTTACTTATTAAAATAAATTTGAAACGTATCAACATTTATATTTCTAAACAAGTCACAAGTCACATTTAAAATTTATTTATTTCAAAATTTCTATTATTTTTTAATTGTATAGAATATACGGATTACCAAAAATGATGACCTTTATTTAATTAATGATTCATTTAAATGTTTATAAGGATCTTATTAAATAATATTTTTTCGATTTATTTTGGAAATTAAATGTTTTTATGGCATATTATAAAAATATTTTCTGTTTTTGAATGTAATTTTTAAGATGAAAAAGTAATCTAAAATAAAATATATATATTAAACAATTTTTTATGGTAATTATATTATTAAATAACCAATATAATTTATTTTAAACATAATATACTAGTGATATGTTTTAATTATATCATATATCTACTTTAACTAGATTATTTATGGTTATATTTACCAAAGATGGTATTTAAATTCCCATCATTTAATAATTTTTTGAAGCCAATAATTGTTCCTTGGAATAGTCACATTCTTATAGTAGTATTATAACAAATTTCACCTATCTATATATATTACTTATCAATGAAATATTTCTTTTTTAAACCATATATCATTTATACAACCAATTTTCTACATCGAATATCATTTTATCATATGGGGAAATGTTGATAAATATGTATTCATTACTCAATAGAGATATTTTTTGATATGGAACACAATTTATAAATTATAAATTT
This sequence comes from Viscum album, assembly GCA_963277665.1. Lineage (NCBI taxonomy): Eukaryota > Viridiplantae > Streptophyta > Magnoliopsida > Santalales > Viscaceae > Viscum > Viscum album. The sequence continues at coordinate 1,299,392,454 of OY728130.1, read as the reverse complement.
TATTAGATAAAATTGTAGCTATTTGTACATGCAAGACACAGTTAGGCATTGTTATAGATATACCCTTCACAAATCAATATCCTCATTGGACATTTTAGTTGGGTTTCCATTGTTTAATGAGGTTCTATCAATCAATTTTAAACAATCTCCAAGATATATGATTACTATGGAGATATCATGTTTCATGAAAAAATGAAATCTAATAATTATGAATTTACTTAAATAATAATTGATTAATTATTATCATTGTGGTTTTCAAAATTATTTTATCAATTTATGAATTTCATTATCAGTTATTAAATAGATGTTTCATGCATTAATTTCTAAAAATATCAATTTTATTTTTCATTATAGAGTTATTATAGTCAGTTTATTAATTAAATGGATCATTATTTTATGTATTTACCTTCCATATTAGTAATCATACATGTTTTTTTTTCAATCAATTTTTCTTTAAAATAATTGAATTCTCCATTAAATATTCCATAGAATGTATTTTCAGTTATTTACCATTCCATATTGATTATGATTTACCTAATTATGGTAGTAACTTTATTAATTAAATGGAATTTGTTTTCAATTATTTACCTTTTCATATTGAATATTATTTATCATTTTTTTGCATAGATATTATATCTAGATTCCCTTCATTATTATTTTATTGATTACATGGAATATGTTTTTTAGTTATTTATCCTTATATATTAATTGTGCTTATTTATTTTTGATTGCTTTTGTTGTACTTAACCCTTACTGAGAATTTTTTTCTCACAAGTTTTTTTTTCATTCTTGAGAATTAATTTTTTTTACTAGGATTGATATTCATGTACATGATTGAGGAATTAATGTTATCTAGATTTTTTATTGAATATTAAAACATTATTCTTTGATTATGTATATATCAACTTTTCCATGAATACTAAACTATATGGTCATTTTGGATGTGATCATAGTTTTTTTTATACAAAAGAAATACGGCTAAAATCTACTCTGTGATATTGGGGTTTGTGTCACTATAGTTTGTATCTATGGAAATGGAAGTAATATGATCCTTGAAAAATATCATGTGTGAGAATTTGAAAAATCCTGGACCTCCACCCAAGGTCTTCATAAGAAAATTATTTCCATTACGGATGGTGGTGTGTCCCACCCAGGAGGTGTATCCACCTATGTTGTTCCCTTATATGTATCAAATATAGTACACCAGAAATATTTCAAAAAATATTTAGTTAGAATCATCAACTGTTTAATATAAAATAATGGAACTTGATTTTGGAAAACATATAGTAGGGATTAAAACCTATTATTGAATTTATGTATAATTATAAAATAACATCACAATTTTTTTGTAAGAAATATATTGTTTGGTTTATGTTATAAATAAATCCTTATCTTTACAATACTAGTGGACTTGGTTCTATGAAAAATGTTCATATTATTAATAACTTTGAAAAGGATAAATTGGGAAGGAAAATATTATCACATGTACAATGAAAATAGCCCTTACTACGCACATTATTTTATACTCTTGTAATATTTCCTTATGATATTTAATATTTTTTTTTCAAAACATGATGATAGATTTGAATTGATAATTACAATTAATTAAATATGTTAAAACATATATGTATTAGTTTGGAATGATAGTATCTAAAAGTAATGGGAAATTATTTTAAATGTGGAAATGAATATAATAAAAAAAATTATTACCACATAAAAATTAATAGTAGGATGGCTGGATATAAATATAACCATACATGATAATTTAAATTTATTTTTCTTATATATGGATATCCAAGGTATTATCCATGTAAATTCCCCCAGCTAGTGGTTAAACCCCAGAACATGGAAGGGATTGTATATAATTAAAATGGATGACGTATTTATGTATTGATATTCATGAATTAAATTTTTGAGGAATTTTACAAATGTAATTTTTATTATAATAATAATGAAGCATCATATGATTATTTTAAATTTCTGAATTATATATGTCATCATTAACATAAGAGTTCCATATAACTTTATGAGTTAATGAATAAAAAACTTATCATTATTTCATAGTCTAAAAGACCAATTTTTGGGTTTTATGTGATTTTAGTCAAACAACATTAAATATATTGTTGGTGAAATCTATGGAAATAATTTTTTTCGATGGAAAATATATTTATGATTAATTCATTCCCATGGTATAGTCAAAAGTTTAATTGTATTAATTATCTTTAGGAATAATATAATAATTAATTAAATTAAAATAATAGTAAAATACGTTAAATGGAGTTTATGAAAATAGGGTTTTATTTAAAACTATAGTAAAATGAATAATTAATTTTTAATTGTGTTTTAGTTATTTCAATCATATTTTACTAGGGATGTGATAGGAATTATATAAAAATATTTTAGAAACAAATACAACCCACTTGGTATGTTAAAACCCCATATATCTTACAAGGATATGGTGTTAGAACCCATGATCAAAGGATGATAAGGGTTTAATGCCTACCACTAGCCTAACTGATATCCTGGATAATATTTCTTTAGCTAAAAGATATGAAAAATAAATAATAATGATGAAAAATTGTGTCACTAATGAGGTTTATAAAATAATATATTATCTTTAATAACATGTGAAATGCATGTTGGATTTAGAATATAGTTAATGATAGGAAAAATAATTTTAACATTATTATCATTTATAGAATTCATTAAAATTGAATTTTAGTGCATCTGGAATAAAGATTTAATTTTTTTCATTTTATGGAGTAAACGATGAATTGGATGATGATCAAAGAACATCCAAGAAATGAAATTTTGATCAAAAAATTGAATGAAAATATCAATGTATTTATTCTCATAAAAATTCATCAATATTAATAAAAAGTATCCTTGAATACAATTTCATTATATTATTAACTTTTCTTATGATATAAATTTCATTTTTTACTATATTGTGGTTTAAGGTTAATTGGGTGTTAACCATATATGCATCAATGACATTCTCCTCATGAATGAAATATATAATTCTCTATAATTATTTGTGTTTTCATATATAACCAAATATTAAATTGAAATTAATTTTATATGAACTAGAATCCTAGTTTTTTAATCTGTAAGACCCTGGAACATCCCTTTTCCCTATTAAAAATGGGATGTTTTTATTAACCCTTTTATGATATGGGTTGTTCAGTATCTGTTTTGAAAATTCTCAAGCGATTGACATCAAAGATCGAGGCCAAATTGAGAGTATACAATTTTTTAATGTTGAGGAGAATGTACAACCACAAAATTAGTAAATAAGAACATTTTTATAAAAATATTATGTGACATGTAACACTGAGATCAAAAAACCAAAGAAATATTTTTTTTTCTAAATTTAATCACTTTGAGATCTTGCAAAACATGAAATTGTGAGTCGAAGTGAACTATAATATAGTATAACTAATCAATAAATTGGTGTTTATTATTAAAAAAAATAATTAATGAAATTTATGGTTTTATATTGAATTTAAATAAATTAATAATTATTTAAAATAAAAGGAATATTTTCTAAAAAACTATATTTAAAAAAAAAGTTATTTTAATCGAACATGACACAAAAAATATAGTATAATTTTTTAAAATTTTATAAATATTATTTGGTAAAATGAATATAATTTTTCAAATGAAAATATCAAAAATATTTATTGGTTAATTTTTGTTTTTAATAAAATATTTTATTTTTTTATTAATGATTTAAAATAATAATTTTTGATGGAAAATTTTCATTTCATTTAAAATATTAATAATTATAAGTTTTATATTAAATTATTTCATTGTAATTTTTTTTAATTATGTATCAATTAATATAATTTACTTCGTTTTAATCATATTTATATTGATTTTTATATGGAAAAGTATTATAAAATTGAACTTCTTCTATACAGGACCCCTCTTATAAATCATATCTTTAAGAATAATTAGAAATTAAAAATATCTCACGAATATTAATTGAAATTAAAAAAAAAATCCATATTTTGAATTAAAATAATATATATTATATAATATGGTAAACTTAATCATTTACCAAAATCAATAGTTAAACATTAAAAAAAATAATTAACATGGTAAAGGAAAAAAATGTGTACATTAGGATATTAAACTTAAATGATATGGGATAAATTGACATAAATGAATATATTAAATACTTTTTTGGTAATATAACAACCCTATCACATAAATTTCTTTAGAATACTCCATTTTGAATAAATGTTTCTTGTTAATAATGTGGGTACTTTTTTTTCAAAAATTTCAAGTGTTCTGCTCACCTCCGATATAAATTGTCACCCCTCTATTATCTTCGACACAAAATAAAACACTTTTGGTTCATCCATGAACAACCAAAATTAGGTCAATATATCCCTCATATCATTATATAATCCTTAATGATTGTTTAAATCATAAAAAGGATGGATTTTAGGGGAAAACATACTTAGTTTACCAGAATAATTAGTAATGTTCTTCAATGAATGTTGTTATTTTATTTATTCCTCCAACTAAAACAATTATTATTAATCTATTATAATATAATAAAATAATTATATTATATTACTAAGATTTTTTTTTTAATAATTATTGGTCTTAAAAATCCCCACTTCTTTAAAATGGGTTACGAAATCAGCATTAATGTGTCTGGTGGACTACTACCTCATGAACAGTTGTCATTTATTTTTCCAATACCACCTATAGCATTATAGTATGATGATGAAACTAATTATATATATATATATATTAATAATAAATATTTAGTAATTATATAATATATTCAATTTTTATGTTCCAAACTATTGTAAATATAATAATTTCTCTAGTGTGAACAGAAGAGTACCGCCTAAGGAAGCAATGTGATTCATTTTTCACAAACACTTTACATGGAAGTTATTAAGTATAATGTTAAATAATAAATGTGATATAAATTAAATATTTATTATATTAATTGAATATTTTTCTTTCATAAATGTTAATATATCATTTTCACCCTTAAATTAAAATATGCTAGTGTCGCACATGTACGTGTGGAATATCACCTTCACGAAGCAATGCGATTCACTTTTAATCACAAATTCACAAAGTTGGTATATATATAAGTATATTTATGTGAATAATATTGTTTATAAGATATTATAATCACTCTATAATGTTAATAAATTACTTACCTTCATTCCATGATGATCGTTGAATAATGAAAATGTTACTCATGTATTCATACGCTCTATCATCTCCATAATTGAAATGTATTTTTTTTTCAAGACCATCTATCATGATTGATTATAAAAGTATAATTGATTTAAATTTATTATAATTATTTTAGTATTATTATTCCTTAAAAGATATAACATCATAATATGAACTTGAACTAGATATTTTATGATGAAACACAAATGATAAGACAAATAAATTAACATCTAAAAAAATGAAAATAATGAAGTATTATTAACAGAATGGTGATAAGATATTATAAATGGATAATATTTGATAATATAATTATTAATATTACTCTGGTATAAGTTAATATAATTTTTAAAACAACTTTTCATGACGTGAAATCATGGTCAACCAGATGGAGGCTTGATGTGTGTGATTTTGTCTCACATTCATTTCCTTGAAGAATATTATAATGTTTTGCACAAAATTTCAATTATAATGTGAATGTATTAAAAAAAATTAAATGTTATACCATTAATCATTAATAAATCAATATATTTTAGGTTTCAAATTGTATTATTTTATCCAAGGGTATTTGACATCAGAATTCCATGTGGTAAATAATTTTATAACTCAATTTATTTTTATTGGGGTATATTACTTATTCATTGTCAACAGAATTTTAACATTATATGTATAATGAATTTTTATAATATTATATTTTAATACCACTTTTTTATTTGATGTTAAAAACCATACATATAACTAATTTATTAATTAATTCTTAGTTTAAAATTATCATCATTGTAATGGTTTATTTCATAATATCAATCTAATTGAGATTTTATATTCATGAACTATAGTGGAAGGATTATTTTTAAATATTTTGGTATTGAAAAAATATAATTTTATTATCCATTGATTTTTCATTTAATTGTCATGTTATGTTACCCATTATCCACTCATTGTTACTAATGTAATTAAAAAACGTTTTCTAAAAAAATGTAACTTCCTTTCGCTCTTCTGTTAAAAATCAATTTTATTCTAAAACCATGTGTGATAATAATATTTTAAAAAATGATATTAACCCTTTAATTTTTTTATGAAAGTCATTTTTCCCATTTTGAATTTTTTTAAAATTTTTATAATGGAATCTTCTTATCATCTGCTAATAAGATCACTTCTATAAACTCATTTCAATGTATATAGAATCATATATTTAAATGATAAGGTATGTATGTATTAACAAACTTCATGACCATTATTTAAATTAAGATTAATTTTCAATTTTACAACTATATTTTATTGATATTTTTTTATTTTTTTGATATTCCTATTTTTTAAATTTATTTTCAAAGAAAATGAGTTTCAAAATGATTTAGGTTTTAAAATTTAATTTTCATAATTAAACTGACATTTTCAACAAGAATTTTTTTAAAGATATTAATATGGTATTTATATTCATAAAAGATATAAAACATTTATTTTCTGTATAATACAATTTGAATATATTTTATTGGTTCCATCCATATTTTTCTTTAGGTTGATTAATGATTATTTTTTACCATATATAATATTGGAATTTCCTCCCAAGATTAATATTTTTTAAATAATACTTCCTCATAATGTTAATTTTAATATTATAATTATAAATTAAATAATCTATATATATCAATAATATTTATCATGGATAATATTATTTTTAATACCATGTATCATTTCTATATACGATGTTCTCCATTAAAATCCATCTTTTATCAGTATAAATATCGATAAATCAATATTCTTATCTCAAAATTGATATTTAACGATAACACACATTATTTATGTGTTAAATTTTAATTTTTGATATATTTTGAATCATTTCTACATAATTGATGTGGGTAGGTTCTAGTTTTAGATAATCCATCGATGCATTAGTGATCTCTTATTATTAAAATGATAGATATCCTCCGTTAAATGTGATTATACCAATAAATTTTATACTTTTTTGGGGATATATACTAACTATAGTTCAATCACAAGCTTGGTAAAAATAGAATCCAATAATTAAGAATATCCTACTGTAAGAATTCCATTATTATTATCCATGAGATTTTCAGAATGATATTATTACTCGAGGAATTATATTCTCATTTATAGATTATATGGAATATATTTTTATTTGTTTACCAAACAATAATGATTATTTGTTATCCATTTATGATACACTAGTTTTTTATTAAATAGAGTGGGTTTAAGTATTTATATTTCCTTATTGAAAATAATAAATTATAGTTTTTCAATGATATTATATTTAGATGCATTTCATTTTCACTTATTGATTATATGGTTTCGGTATTAAATTAATTTCCTTTCTTTAGTGATTATGCATTATCTATTCATGATAGTCAGGATAATTATTAAATGAATTTTGTTTTTATTTAATTAACATTCTATATTGTTTATAATCATATATATTTACATAATTATGTTATCTATATATGTATTTCCTTCTTGATTTATTCATTACATGAAAAACCTATGTTTAGTTATTCATCATTTAATATTTTTTATGTTAATTAATTATTGATTACATTCATTGTAATTAAATATTATGGGTCATTTGATATCACCCTTATTGTGTTTCTATAAAAAGGAATCCATGAACATTACTATAATTGATATATCAAGAAATTCTAGAGGGAATAGTTTCATTCTATAAGAAAATTTTCATATTTTTTTTATTCAAATGTAATGTAAGACTGATGTATATATCAATTTGACAACCACTAAAAATGAATTTTTTTAGTATTAAAAGAGAGATAATGATTATCCTTTAGAATAACACTTAAGGGGTTCTGAAATAATGAATCCCAAGGGAATTAGGCCGAACAATGTTGGTACCCTATGTGGGAAAAGAACTAATGCTACAGAAAAAAGGAGTCAATCCTCTTAGGTTGTACTGGAAACAATAAATTCAGCCACACCATTTCCCCCATGCCAGGTAAAAAAATTGTTCACATGATTGTTCATCATCCTCTTACACATCCTTATGAAGTATTCAATAGACCATGTAATGGGTCCCTTACTTGTAATTGAATTGAATATTACAAGAGATTTTGTCTCAATATCCCAGATAAGAATATTCCTCTAATTGAAACAAAGCAGGCCCATGAGGATAGCAAGCGACTCTTTTCGAAGGGAGTCACCGTTCACAAAGAAAACAAATAAATTATCCCTAAATGATCCTTTGGGATATATGATCACTCCCCCAACCCTCATAAATCATATATGGCATGATCCATTTGTGTTTAAGATGTTACCTAGGAGAGGGGCTTTCTATTTGACCCATGTTCTTGGAACTACAGAGTCAAGGTGATCTGAGGGTTATTGAGGATGTAGGTCCATGGGAGAAAGACCATCCCCTGATCATTTTCACAAACTGCATAAATACATTACATGGTTTATGATAGTAAATAGGATACTCTTGATGGTTGTTAGTTAGGGGTGATGCTGAAAGTCATTCTTGGATGTCTATAAACTCCAGCACCCAACAGTGGAAAAATAGGGATGAAGATTTCCTCTCGGGTTAGGGATTGTTCTCAGATAGAAACTATTTGAGAATGAAGGCATCGATAAAAGCATGTTTCTCATATCATCCATTGAACTGGTCGAATTCCCCTAAGACCTCTTTTTTCCAATCTTTGTTGTGGAAAAGGTGGAGTATTCATTCAATGATTGGTTCTCTAAAAAAGGAAATCAAGATTCAAGGCTGATCCATCTCTACAGGATTCATTCATCAGTAGGTATGTCTATATACTATAGTCTCCACAATAGGAAAAAGAAAATCAATGGGAGATCCATACCCCATGGTTACTCTTACAATATATCTTTAGGTTAAGACACATCATGAATATACTGTAAGTATTTAGATTTTAAAATAACTATAGGAGGTCTATTAAAAACATAGTGATCTAAGTCATTGGCCCGAATTATGATCTGAATGATTCTCCAGTGATTATCATTCAAAGTAGTCTAAATGAGGATGAGATAGTTGGTGGCTACCTAAATTGTATACTAAGATTGGGATACTAATTGAATCTAGAGGACTCTATGAATATTTATAGAACCAAAAACTAATATCACCCTTTCCAACAATCCATATTGAATAGAGTTACATTCTAGGAATGAAGGGCTAGAACGTTATTATAATTATGGAGGGTTTGAATTTATACAACATCCTATCATTGAAATAAGATTTAAAAATGTGTTTTCCCCAAATGGGTCTCCCCTTTAATGAATCATAGGATATATTATATTGGATACCATTCACGGTTCAACAAATACACTTTATATTAATCCATGTTCCTTAATGGGTTTGGAATGTTTAGCTTAAGAAGCCTAATGAGATTTACCTTCCATGTTCCCATCCCCTTGGAAATAAATTAGAGTTTTTTCAATGTTGTAAATCGCCTTCTTTAAGACCATTAGGGTTGGCCGGATATTTATGTGGATGGAAGAGAGATTGGAATTAATTAGAGTGATTCACTATCAAAAGGACCCAAACCTATTTTATCAATAGACTATACGACCCATGATTTTAATTATGATCATGTCAAATTATTTGATGAGAATGGAGTTATAGGGAACGAACCCCCAGATAATAAATTAGAATGAAACCTTTATTCATGCCAAGAATGGATTCCTAATCTCTTATCCTCCTCTCAGATCATTTATTGTTAATGGATAATTAAGTTTCTAATGGTTATCAATTTGAACACTCCATGAGGAATAAACCATTAATGCTTCATTAACTAGTTGAATCTAACTTATACTATAATTGACAAATAGAAGGGTGTGATCCACACACATATGGTGGGATATACCTTTAATTAGATTATTTTTTATGAATGGGGAATCTTTCTTAAATAAATACAATTCATTAAGTATAGACAGACAACATTTTGAGTCAATGTGAACAAGGAGGGTGATAGGGGGTCCCCTTTTCTAAAAAATCTAGTAGATTTGAAAAAACCAAACTCTTTACCCATAAAATATGTGGAAAACCACAATGATCTAATATAGTTAATTAGAATATCGGTGATCCATGAAACCCTTACATTTGTGAACTCTATTGAAGAATATCCATTAAAATATCTCATTATATTTACTCATATCCATTTTAATGGGAACATTAAAACCTAATGTTATTAGGTTAATGTAACTAATTGCTTATTGCACTAAGGTAACACCCATTGGATTGATGTAACTTATAGAACCTAATGTTTCTCATTTGTCACCCAACTATGAAGGAATGGGTTTTTTTATTTTTAACATTATAGAATTTATAAGGAACATTAAAAAATCTATAAGGTCAATACATATCCATAAAATTAGGGTCGCTGACTTTGGGCACAAAATAATTTTAGTATTACATTCCACTCAAGGTATGTTACCACCATGAAAAAATGTATTGTAAGGATGCAGTTTTTCTTTAGATTTTCCCATGAATTCTTATAAAAAGGTAAAGTTAAGGTATCTGTTCCTGACATGCATATAGTGTCAGTGGACCAAACCTCCTCTCAAATTTTTTCATCATTAGGTATAGCCTTCATCAAGATAGTCATTTCAATAGTGAAAATGTGGGGAATCACATCAAAAAGATCTGAAGGTCCACTCAAGTATCTCCCTTCCATTTTGGGTTTCGTGATTCCAAAAAATGACCAGATGTATGAATCTACCATGTAGCCAACAATATACTTGACATTAGAATATGAACCATTATTCAATAGAATGTTAGGGTTTTTTATCATCATTAGTATTCTTAGGTATTCTTGGAAGATATGTCATTTTATCTCCTTCATAATCCATTTAAATCATTATTTTTCACAAAAAATATGCTATTGTTTCAAAAATAAAATATACTAATAGATAACTATTGCGTCTCAAATAAGAAAAAATATCATCATCCCATGCTGAATAAAAGATTGATTCTAACCAAAGAATGTCCCAATTAATATCCTCTATAACCTGATCTTAGGAAGGATGATTCATGGCCCCGAATCTAAGATTGAATTTTGGATTCTGGGGGATTTTGTATAGAGATAGAAATTGGTTACAAAAAGGATAATGAATCTAGTAAATATTACATTGTTCGAGAATTATAGATTACCAGCCAAAGTGGATGAAAAGTGGAAGAAATATTCTCTAACATTATAGGACATCACAACAATTTGAATAGGGGAATGATTTGAGATTCCATACTTCATGTGGGAGAATTTTGTGATAAGAAATGTTGAAATAGATGTTCCATTCACAAGGTAGTAGAAAAGGAAATTCCATGACCATCGAGTCTCACACAAATTATTACACCAATTAAATGGAACAACAACAAAACCATCATCCATTAACATGTTACCAGTAATGTAAAAAAACATATTCTTGTCTTGCACTCCTGGGAAGTGGACCACTACATTTTTTCCTCTTTACTAGCCACAATATTAGAATCTCATCCAACCATACAGGGAGAAAAACCTGTATTGAAAGAGCCCAAATCATCCCAGAGGGAGAATCTAGAATGAGCAATTCCTTTATCATCAACCACCAAATTTATGACTTCATTAGACCCCATTGAAAATTTGAAATTGATGGAACGATCCAATATTAATATCATTTCAATAGAAAAACCATCTTTTAAAAAAATGTATATATGATAACTAGAGGGGGAACCAGTAATGAACCCATGGACTCTCAAGGTGTAAGAAAAAGATTGACCTTATAGGGGTCCTTCTTATGTTCAAGAACTACAACCAAAGATATAGAATTTTTACAAATTTAACTCGACCTTAAATCTGACTTTACCTGATAGCCTATTCTAAGAGAATTCTATATGATGATATTAATCATCGAGAGAGGAGATATCTGGCAATAGCACCAGGAATACTAAAATAATTGATCATCCATGATGAAATTCCAAATATCTTATTCCATTCTAATATATCATACACCAACTATGGGAAACTTGGGTAGTCGTTCATACACATATCATGGATAAAAAAATTAAATTACACATCCTTTATCCCCCTGATAGTCCAATTAGATCTCTAATTTCATTAGCTCCATAGTTTACATGTGATAATATGCTATAAAAAAATTAGGTACCAATCACAAGAAATATGATGAACTATACCTCTCTTTATAGAGGTATACCAGAAATGAATTTAGGGAATACATCATAGAAATCCCTTAAAACCAAGAGATATCTAGCATGGGAAGAAGGGTCATCAGGTATAACTAAAATAGAAGAAAAAACCTCTTAATCCCTTGATTAAAATTCATTGAATTACTGATCCATAGATCCCTATATCTTTTGATCACCCATGATTTATTATTAGTATAAATTAAGAAACATAATAAAAATAAAAATAATCTTCTGTAATATGATTCAAAATACAGTTCATTGTGATATTGAAATTAATAAGATCAATTTTAAGAACCAAGAAATCAAAAAAATAATTATGCATCAAAAATCAATAGATAACATGGAGGAAACCAATCTCATGTTCATTTATTTTTCCAAGATTTAGATCCAACACTATTATAATAGACATGATCACTATCATATGTTCCAATAATTGAATAAAATTCGATGACATAAATGAGTTCATTTCACCTACATCAGATAGATTAATTTTATTCGATGATTAAATGAAGATGATACCTGTGATTATAGTGAGGCTTGTATCAGACTCTGTAAAAATAACATCCTCTTCATGGAGATGTATTAATCATAGGTCTTGTGGATGTAACCCTGTAGACATTGATGAATCTGATATCACCAATGTTTTCTTATCAAATAAATATCTCAAACCATAAAATGTACTAAATAATAACATCAAGAAACAATGGAGACAACCTTGGAGGCCACACACAATAAAAATCATTATTGGTGGGGGGTATTACATCCATTGATATCATGTAATAATCCAACTACTTAAACTATAAACATGGAATTGGTAGGACACAATAGAAAACCCCCTCCACAAAAATTGCGATTTTCATGAAGATTAGTCTTCATTCCTAATTATCCACTAAAATTGACACTATTTTTATAGGGTACATCATAATAGACAATATTGTCCACCAAGTCTATTCTCACCATCAAATCCCTCCTAATGGTCTTGGAATGGGTGGAATGATTTAGTATACACACCTATGATCATATTATGGGTGATACCTCTATAAGTATTTTTGTTCATTCAAATAATCAATTCAATAGGTACTACCTATAAAAACTAGGTATGAAAAATGGTTACTGAACTTTGTCACTAAGAACATTCCCTACTTAAAAGAAAGAAACTCCAAATTCTATAATATAAATTTTGAAATTATTTATAATATATAAATTTAAAAGTTCTTAAAACCATTTAAATCCAAGATGACGTGGTAGTTATACTCTACCATATAATAAATGTTTTTATTTCATGTAATATTGATCTTAAATGGTTATCATTTCACTCTAAGAGACTCAGGTGATCTGTCATTTTGATGATTAGATCGACCTTTTTCAGTTAATTTACCACCTCTTGGTGTTTGTTCATACACTTAATGGATGGTGTCTTCACATATTGGAGTTCATGAGATTTATAATCTTCTCCAATGACTCCTAGTCTCACATAAAAAAACATGATTATGAACTAGTGGTAAATTTTTCTCTAAAAAATTAACATCATTTATGATAGCTTCTAAAACATTTTGAACCAATTTAAGATTCCAATGAAGTTTATCTCCCACAAAAACCTCCTATGTGCCCGTTGGAAGACTCCTCATAGGAGATTTGAACAAGAAATAATGATATGAATATAATAACACCAAATGATAATCTCCATGTAAACTGGAAGATCATAAGAAATATCACATATCTAAGAAAAAACAGAGGATACACACATAACAATATATCATGGTAACATAAGGCTAATCAAGGATGAAAATAGACATTCATTCACTAAAACCTACACCTCAATGCATGAGAATATTATATCTTATCTTCTAAATTACCTTTACTATGTATAATTTTATATAAAATAATAGATTAAAACATTTTATTTAAGATACCCATCCAACTAGTTTTTGAATGGGTCTGGGGAAATTACTAAAGGTCATTATGATCTACATGGTCTGGGAACTAGAAACAAGGAACAAAAAGGAAGTGGTAATACATTGAATAAACCTAAATCTATATACATGGAATATGTACATATATAAATCCAGAAAAAGTGATATTTTATTAACCACTATATGAAAATTATTTCAGAATGAAAAAAGAATAGCCAAGTACAATGTAACGCCAAATATTCCATTATAGATATTGAAAATTAAATTTTAATAACATTTAAATACAATACCATTTTTTATATTTGACAGTACAAGAAATTTACTTTTATTGGATGAATATCTATTTCAAACATACTTTTTCAACATAACCCCCCAATTTTTTTTAAATTTTCCCTTCAAAATTAGATTTTATGAATTATTTAATATGTATTATTTAACTATTCCTACGATTATATAAAACATTAATTTATAATAAGTATAATTTACCATGTATTGAAAATAAATTTTATATAAATGATGATAATACAATTTTTTGTTAAAGGGGTATTTTTCAGATTACCTTCAAAAAAGGTATTGTGTCATTTGATTTTAATTAATTAAATCAATATTTATTTATGAATGATTTAAATGGAATTTATAAAATATATATCTATATGTCTGAATTAGAATCCATATAATGATTATAATAACCCACTGCTTTATTATACACTTAAACAAGATTTATTACATAAATTAGCACCTGAGATAACTCTAAGGATAGATAGGTCTAGTGTCATGGTAAATTAGGAACATTATAGAACAAATTAAAACATAATAGTATGACATATTTATTAAAAAAATGTTTTACACAACCACAAAATTCCTTCGTACTTAGCATTGTGTGGGATAAATATAAAAAATGCACAATAAAAGGGTGAGCTATAAAGACCGTTAAGGGAGTAAAAAAGGAATATCATGAAATATACAATACATTCAAGTAAATAGGTATAACAATGGAGTGCATGAGAAATAGAAACATAAATCCATGATATAACATGATTATCATAACATGTAAATTTGGCAGTAACATACAACATGATATTTGAATGATGCAAGGCTCATCGCACATTGATTAGAATGTTTATACCAACATTGATAATGAATTATCATGAGTAAACCCACATTTCACATGGCTTATCATGATATTAAACATTACCCAATGCACTAGAGCACTATCTTGGTGCACCCTTCATAAATATTTTATTTTATGCATATACGTGCCATATGGATTATATAAGAAGGATTCCATCCACATAATATGTTATTCCATGATTAAGTAATTTTTAATAGATACATTTATGTGACATTAAATTTGTATATGTGCCTCAAGGTGAATAACCTTGATAGATAAATTTGTATGGTATTCACAATATGATGATTTTGGATTTGAAAATCACAGTGCAATTTCGGCAGCATAATGTCATTATATAAATATTCATTAGTTCGATTGATGAGGGATAAAGGGTATATCATCATTTATACATGAAATAGACTGTAAGGGGATCATGGAACATAATATCCCAACATATTAAATACATTTTAGATGTATAATATGGGAGAACTACTTGAATGGAAAAAAGATGAGATAAATCCCTTATGGAAATTCGGCATGGTAACAGATGTACATGTAAGGAATTAATGAGATAGAAAGTTGTATATAATAATTAAAAAAGGGGGTAATTATGGGTAAGGTGAAAAATTATACCTTAACACTCGTAATTAAAAATAAAATTTTATAATAACATGAAGAAACTAGGATAAAAATGTAGAAGTAAGGAATCCCTTACAGGACTGTGTTACTTCAAATGCTTGAAGAGGGGTTTCACGAGATCTTGGCGTGATGTAGGAGGATTCTAGAGAGGGGAGGTAATAGTAGGGACATACTACAAAGTTTTTAATTGATGAAAAATGGTATATTTGTGGATTTATATAGGAAATGAGAGTGAAATTCCTTAATATTACACAAACTTAGGTTTTAGAATCTATAAAATTAAATATTCCAAACCACAACCCTTCCCATGGTTTTTCCCCTGAGTTTTTCCAAAGTGGGGTTGAAAAAATTATTTTATATGGCCAATGGCCAAAATTATTAAAATATTTTCTTTTCATATGTGGAGTTTAGTCACATTATTAAACAAATTAATTCAAATACATAAAGTATATTATATATTTTATAGGATACACTATGGACTGATAAAATCTGTAAAAATATATAATATCACATTATTTTATTGGTGAAACATATATTGGGATGATAATGACCATTATAGTATTTATTACATCATTTTGTGTTCATTAGGATGTCATAAAACACATATTTTGTTTATACGGTATTTAATTTTTTTAAAAAAAGAGATTAATCTTTCCTGGAAACTTATGACAAATTTACCATTGGTTAATTTGGACATCCTGATTCCAAAAATAATATTCATTCAATATAAACAATTTCCAAAATATCTGAATTTTATTTTTTAATTTGAAAACCAACATTTATCGAAAATTCTTGGGTTTTGGAAAAAAATAGTTTGCAAACGTTATAAATAATTCCATTCGACTTAAAAAAATTATAAACTCATTTATCATTAATAAAATTAATTTGATAGTAATATTTTATCAAAATATTTATTATTTCAAAAATTAATTTATTCCTTAAAATAAATTCTTTAAATATACACTTTCTATTTTATCGTATAAATATTATAACTCTTATCAAACTGATTCATTAATCATTTACAGATAAATATCTTATATAATTATCATTTAAAAACATTTTTTATTTTTAGTATTATTAATAAAAATCATTGTTTAATATGATTATGTCTATATTTCTCAAAAGCACTATTTGTACCTAAAAATGATAATTTATCAAATTAATCACTTTTTTTAGAATGTATATTTTCATAATTGAATTGATGGAATAAAACATTTTTTATAAAGAGGTATTACACAATAAGTAACCAATATCTTATTACAGAACCCCTTATAACCCATGTATAAGACCTACGGGTAGGTTCTGCGATGGTGAAAAACTCTGGGAGTGTCTCAGATAACATCTCTCTAGTGGTAATCTATGTTAACATGAACTTCTCTCATAGGATATTCATTTCATGTAGAACATGTTGACGCTCAGTTGGGCGTTGTCAAGAGACAAGCCAATGATGCTACATTCTTTCTGTGCTCTGACAAATGAGATTTGTGTATCCCGAGTCTACTGGATGAGGCCATCCTCTCATTTTCCTATGTCGAAAGGATTATTTTTAAAAACAATAAATTCATATCAGTCATGTGATCATTGTTTGATGACTATATTATCAATAGAGAGGATACATAATGTTCATTTAAACTTAATAATAATAATAAAATTGTTCTTTTTTTTCTATAAGACATTAAAATAAATGTAAATTTTTCACAAATTTTTAGGTCGTTGTAATATTCCCCCTTAATAAATTATTCCCTAATAATTTATTTTTCCCACACTAACACAGATAAGGGAAAATGTAACTCATCACTTGCTCTAGTTCCCATGTTGCTTCTTCCATCTTGTGGTTTCCCCACAACACTATGATGAGGGGAACTGTCCTGTTTCATAGGAAATTTTCCCTATGATCTATGATCTTTATTGACTTACCTTCATAGGAAAGGTCATTCTCTAATAGTACCACTATTGGAATGAGTAGATGTTATGGGTCAGATGTGTACTTCTTCAATAGTGATACAAGGTTACATCATGTACTTCTGATAATCTAGGTGGGAGTGTTATTCAATATGCCACTACTCCAATGTGATACAAGATATCAAAAGTTCTGATGTAACTTGTACTAATCACTTCATTATTCCCAAATCTCCTTACTCTATTCCAAGGTGATATGAATAGTGAAGTGCACTGTGTTGCATTTGTTGTCAATGAGGCATGAAGTTGTCTTGGAATGAATGGAAGTCAAGGAATGTCAAGATGTGAATGACAAAGGTTGTGATGGTGTTGGTAAAGAATGGAGAATGGCCATGGAACTTAGAGGAATGTCACTTAGGAGATTCACTAAGTGGCATTGGAGAATATGGTTGAAACATTCTCCATGGATATCAGACGATTGTAGAACTGATCTTAATGTTCCAATACTTGTATCAAGGTGATACTAAGTGACAACACTTGAAGAATGATGATAGAGCATCATTACATCAGACGATTGTTGAACTGGTCTTTAAGATCAAAGAACTTGTATCAAGAGGATACAATGTCACAACAATGTTAGAAGACCATGCATTGTCTTCACAATGCATGAGGAGATGGAAGATGATCCATCCACTACATCTAAGTGGATGAAGTGAGATGAAGAAGTCCATGCACTATCACCTAGTGCATGTGAATTAAAAGAAGATCCAATTGATCTCTGATTAGATCAATGAAGCACTTTGAAGAATTTAAGTGATTCAGGAGTTCGGTTGAAGAAAAAGAACCTTCAAGAATTCACTCCTAAGTAATGAATATATGTTGATGAGATTTGAGGAATTCAAATGAAGAAGAAAAGTTGTGGCATTTGGCATTTTACACTTAAGAGTACTTTGTATACTTAGTGTATCAAAAAAATTAGCCACCAAGGGCCAGCCACGGGTTCAACCCCAAGGCACATGTGGGCCTAGGCGCCACGCCCATGGGGGATCCCATGGAGCAAGCCCAAGGCGGCAGGAGGCCACGCAGGGAATCAGTTCCTGCGCAGCATGGGCGCCTGAGCGCGCGCCCGAGGTGCATGGAGGGTGCAATGAGAGCGCCCGAGTGGCAGAAGGTGGACGCAAAGCGCGCCCGCAGAGAACCCGGCGCGGGGCGGCACCGGGAGGGGAGGAGAGAGCTAATTGAACTGAAGGCTGCAGCGCCTCTTTGTTAAACCACGAGAAAAACGCTGGCCGATTCGATGTGGGACGGGATTTTTATCCCGGGATCTAATCCTGGCCGCATGTTTGATCTCGCGTGAGATCTCCACCGTACGATCCATCTCTGCGGCGATGTTATAATCTGAGCCGTCCGCGGTCATTTAAATGGCGATCCGACAGCTCCCAACGTCGTCTCCTTCGTTGAGCTCGACCGAGGCCTCCCCGCATGCCTCCGTCGAACCAGAGGCCACCTGCACGCCGGATTTCAAGTTCCCGGCCACCTCCGATCGAGATGAAGCATCCAGCGTGATCGTCTGGCCTTAACGATCACATTCATGCAATAAAATAATCATGCATGCAATGAGAGGGGGATTTCGGTCAAGGCCGAGGCAAACAACGTTGCCGAGGCTATGGTGTTTATGTCTTTGCAAGAATCGACTTAATGAAGCCATGCATACGTTCGGCGAAGCATGAACGTGAAGGAAAACAAAGGAGAAGGAACCCGCGTGCACTGAGGAGAAAAATAAAGATTTTGAAAATCTTGAACGCCCAAAAATCTCGGGGATTCAAAGATATATCTCCGCGGATGTAAAGCACCGCCTCTGCCTATAAAAATGAGGCCGAGCCCTTGAGGCTTGCTTGCTGAAGTTCTGTTGAAAACCCGAAGTCCCGCGTGTGCTCTGCCTCGCGAAGAAGAAGCCCCGTGCAAGTTTACTTGCACGGCTGGAGTCCCTTGCACGCAACACCTTTGCGCGACAAGAAGAGGAGTCCCCTGTACGCCTCACTTGCACATCAGGAAGAGCTCTCTCTGCCCGCATACTTGCGCGGCAGGAGTAGCTTGCGCGCCCAAGGTGTCCTCACCCTTGTGGCTTGCGCGCCTCGTGGTGTTGCATCCTGCACACCCGAGTAACTTGTGCACCCCGCGGCTCAAGACACTTGTGCGGCAGTGTGTGTGCCAAGTGGAGAAGAAGACCCGAGGCATAGTGCCTTTTGTGTGCAAGATAAAGTGGAAGGCCAAGTGTGTTCCAAGTGGTTAGAAGGCCACCACATTTGTGTGTGTGCAAAACAAGAGGAAGGCCGAGGCCTTAGTGCCTTGTGTGCAATTTGAAGAAGAAGGCCGTAGCCCTTATATGGGTGCACACATTGAAAGAACAAATTAAAGAACACATTGTGTGTGTGCAAGAAGGAGTGAAGGCCAAGTCATGTGTGTGCAACAAGTGAAGACCACAACTCAACCTATGTTGTGTGTGTGTGCAAATTAAAAGAAGTGGCTGAACCTTAGTGTGTGTGAAAACCAAAGTGTGTACACACTAAGAAGAAGAGAAGATATCCACACTAGTGTATAACACACATTTATGTGTGTAATCAAAAGAGAATAAAGTGTGTGAAGTTTAGGAAGAAGGTGTGTGCTTAAAGTGACTACACCCTTTGTGGGTTTATTGTACCAAGAAGAAAGAAAGGAGAGTGCATGCATGCATGCATGCACGTGCACACGTGAACAGAGCCAAATCAGTGGTGTGCATTTGAGTTGTCCAAGACCAGGAGGTTCTTGAAGATTTGAGAAGGCCATGCAGTCAGTGCATGAAGATGCAGAGTTTCCATGCACTCAGTGCAGGAAGTCCAAGTGAACTGAGACTGAAGCCAGACTGAAGTTAAAGACATCAGCTGCCTGAGTTTTCAGTATTTGAGAAGAGCCTGATCAACAGAAGTGATCAGAAGTTGCTGAGCAAGACCAACAGACCTTATCAGAGGCTGTTGAAGATTCTTGAAGAGAGAAGCCAGGTCATCCTGAAGAAGGAGATAAAGCCTGAGCAAGACGAGAAGACCTGATCATCACAAGTGATCAGAGGTACAGAGCAAGGCCAGCAGTCTTTATCCCAGACTGCTGAAGATACTTGAAGAGCTGAACAAGAAGAAGAGCTACTCGTGTGACTCGAGGAGCCAGGAGAAGACCCTGTGGGACTCAGGGAGAAGAAGTCTTCAGTGGGATTCTGGAGCAGGCCAGTGGGACTCTGGTAACACTGTGGGACGCAGTATAAAGACCCTCCTGTGGGACTCAGGAGAGATACAGTGGGACTCTGTATCGACCATTGTAATTTTAACAGGTTATAATGGAGAATCCATGCTGGGAGAGCATGGCAAGGATGTAGGCCTTTGGTGCCGAACCTTGTAAATCCTTGTGTCCTGTGCCTTTTCATTACTGCATCATTCGGGAAAGGTTGAGAGATACAAGAAGAGTGGATCGAGGCTTTAACCAGCCATAGAGGTTTAATTGATAAGAATCAATTAGTAAAAAGGTTTAAGGGATCACTGATTCACCCCCTCCCCCTCTCAGTGATTCACACTGATCTGGGCACTTCAATTGGTATCAGAGGGAGGTTACCTCTAAAAGATCCAAGAGAGTCTATATGGAGTGCAGATTTGAGGAAATGAAAGAACAGCCTCAAATGGAGATATCTGCCAAGACTCTGAAAAACAGAATGAAGAAACAGGCCAAGAAGATGAAGAAAGCCTGTCCTAGCTGTGATGAAGTTGAAACAATGAATGATCTTCAAAGTGCAATCGAATATCTTCATAAGACAGTCCCCAAGGAAGTGGCAATGTTTATAGCTACAGGAATCCTTGATCTTCAAGAAGAAAAATCACAATTAGAAGAAGAAGCCAATGCAATGGAAGATCAATTGGCTAAAAGGGTTGGCATAACCAACACTCTCAGAAAGTTGGTGAAGGCTAAGGAAGAAACAGTTTCCCTTTGCAATGAAAGATATGAAGATACCTGTGAAGAATTGCAAAGGAGCTCTTCTGAGAAAGAAATATATTTGATAATGATCAAAGAAGTTTTCCATGCACTGGAAAAATTGCACAAAGTGTCAATGAATGTCAGAGATGCTCAACTTAAAGACAAAGTAAACATGGTGAAGGAGCTGGAAAATTCATTACTGGAAATAAAAAGGGTGCATGAAGACCAGATAAAGCAGCTGGAAGAGAAATGGGAAGGAAGGCTAAGAACTATTGAGGATGAGAAGAACTCCCTCAATATGAAATGCTTAGAACTGGAGGTGATATTGAAAAATCAGCAGTCACCCAAAGCCAAATCCTCCCAGTCAGCTGAAAGTAGAAATGTTGCTACTCAAGTATGCATTGAGCAGGATGATTCTAAAATAAGGACATCCTCTAATAAAAGGGCAACATCTTCTAAAAGGAAGGTACCATCCATCCCATCTTGTACTAATGCTTCTAATTGTGTTTCCACAAAAAGTGCAGGATGGAAGAATAATTCCAAACAAGTATGGATGAAGACAATGAAGAAAGAAAGCTCTCCTGAAGCAGCACAACAATTCAAGACAAGTACCCAACAATCAGAAGGACTGAAGAAGTAAAGATTTGTGGGTCAATGTTGGTGTTGTAATAAGTATGGGCACTGTGCAAAGGATTGTTGGTACAATCCACTGAATGTCAAAGCACAAAGAAAGCCCATGCCAAGGGGGAGCAAGCCAGAAGAAAAGAAGCAGCATCCACAGGTCCAGAGACATCTGTTTACTGCAAATAGATTTGGATTACTTGACAACATCTGGGATGATTGCAAAAGTGGTCAAAAAGATACATGTCAGTCTCCAACTGTATCCAGAGATCAAAATAAGAAAAGATCACAGAACCTGGCTCAAAAAGATTCCTTGGGAAGCAAGAAGAAATTAGAAAAAGTTCCCAAGAAGAGTTTGAAGAATGAAGAGAAGTCCTTGGAATTGAAATCCAAGAAGGGTGATGCATCCAGAAGGACCACCAAGAAAACATGCTTCTACTGTGGAAAGAAAGGACACATCATGGACCTTTGTAAAGAATCCATGAAACTAAATAGAAGCAGACTGAACTCCAAAAGACAATCAATCCAGAAGAAGAAGGGATTGATTGAAAATAAGTTGCCTAAGAGAGGTAGCTTAGCAGCATCCAAAGAACCATGTGGAACTTCCAAAACTGAGGCCACACTTCCAAATGATTTACTTGTCATATGGCCACATCAGTTGCAACTTGCCAGAGAACTACAAAGAGTTGAAGATGAAGGTCTGGAAATTGCTAAAGCAAAAGGGAAGAAGAATATTTCACGTGAAGATGTATTGAGATCCACACCAGCACCAACATCATTGAAGATCAAATGTGCAAGTGTGAAGAATGGTGAAAATGGGACATCTCGGTTGAGAGAATCTTCTCAACCTTGTTGTTCACATTGATGAACCAAGGAGGTTCCATCTTATTCCCTTATACTCTTGGTATATACATGTGCTAACATTGCAGGGAATTGAAGATGATGATCATTCTCATCTGGAGGATGGTTTGGACAGAACGGAGTGCACCCCTTGAGGGGGAGCAAATCTGAAGAAGATGATGTTCTGAGATTAATATCATCTTAAGAAAATGGATGAATGGGGGAGCTTTATCTTTGCACTGAACTTTCTAATGAGTTTTGTGGAGTATGTGCAGGATTTAGCAATTCATTGAATATCTGAACCCCTTAGCATGATCTCACATGTTTACAGTGAATGTGGACAGCATTGAGTTCCTTGGTTACATCACTCTTGTTTTCTACACCGGGTTAGCCCAAGTAGACTTAGAGTTGATCTACTAAAGGTTCTTTGCTAAAGTAGAACATGTGGCATCATCCCTCTCTTAGTGTTTTTCAAGAAGATGCTATTCGAAGGGAGGAAGAGATATTGTGGAAGAGAACCACACCACACCTTTGCATTTGATTTCCAATAAGGGGGAGAAAATATTGGCACACATATTGACCCATTCATATGTGCTGAAGGAGTGTATTGACAACAAATACAAAGGGGGAGATTGAAGTGCACTGTGTTGCATTTGTTGTCAATGAGGCATGAAGTTGTCTTGGAATGAATGGAAGTCAAGGAATGTCAAGATGTGAATGACAAAGGTTGTGATGGTGTTGGTAAAGAATGGAGATTGTCCATGGAACTTAGAGGAATGTCACATAGGAGATTCACTAAGTGGCATTGGAGAATATGGTTGAAACATTCTCCATGGATATCAGACGATTGTAGAACTGATCTTAATGTTCCAATACTTGTATCAAGGTGATACTAAGTGACAACACTTGAAGAATGATGATGGAGCATCATTACATCAGACGATTGTTGAACTGGTCTTTAAGTTCAAAGAACTTGTATTAAGAGGATACAATGTCACAACAATGTTAGAAGACCATGAATTGTCTTCACAATGCACGAGGAGATGGAAGATGATCCATCCACTACTTCTAAGTGGATGAAGTGAGCTGAAGAAGTCCATGCACTATCACCTAGTGCATGTGAATTAGAAAAAGATCCAATTGATCTCTGATTAGATCAATGAAGCACTTTGAAGAATTTAAGTGATTCAGGAGTTCGGTTGAAGAAAAAGAACCTTCAAGAATTCACTCCTAAGTAATGAATATATGTTGATGAGATTTGAGGAATTCAAATGAAGAAGAAAAGTTCTGGCATTTGGAATTTTACACTTAAGAGTACTTTGTATACTTAGTGTATCAAAAAAATAAGCCACCAAGGTCTAGCCACGGGTTCAACCCCAAGGCACATGTGGGCCTAGGCGCCACGCCCATGGGGGATCCCATGGAGCAAGCCCAAGGCGGCAGGAGGCCACGCAGGGAATCAGTTCCTGCGCAGCATGGGCGCCTGAGCGCGCGCCCGAGGTGCATGGAGGGTGCAATGAGAGCGCCCGAGTGGCAGAAGGTGGGCGCAAAGCGCGCCCGCAGAGAACCCGGCGCGGGGCGGCACCGGGAGGGGAGGAGAGAGCTAATTGAACTGAAGGCTACAGCGCCTCTTTGTTAAACCACGAGAAAAACGCTGGCCGATTCGATGTGGGATGGGATTTTTATCCCGGGATCTAATCCTGGCCGCATGTTTGATTTCGCATGAGATCTCCACCGTACGATCCATCTCCGCGGCGATGTTATAATCTGAGCCGTCCGCGGTCATTTAAATGGCGATCCGACAGCTCCCAACGTCGTCTCCTTCGTTGAGCTCGACCGAGGCCTCCCCGCATGCCTCCGTCGAACCAGAGGCCACCTGCACGCCGGATTTCGAGTTCCCGGCCACCTCCGATCGAGATGAAGCATCCAGCGTGATCGTCTGGCCTTAACGATCACATTCATGCAATAAAATAATCATGCATGCAATGAGAGGGGGATTTCGGTCAAGGCCGAGGCAAACAACGTTGCCGAGGCTATGGTGTTTATGTCTTTGCAAGAATTGACTTAATGAAGCCATGCATACGTTCTGCGAAGCATGAACGTGAAGGAAAACAAAGGAGAAGGAACCCGCGTGCACTGAGGAGAAAAATAAAGATTTTGAAAATATTGAACGCCCGAAAATCTCGGGGATTCAAAGATATATCTCCGCGGATGTAAAGCACCGCCTCTGCCTATAAAAATGAGGCCGAGCCCTTGAGGCTTTCTTGCTGAAGTTCTGTTGAAAACCCGAAGTCCCGCGTGTGCTCTGCCTCGCGAAGAAGAAGCCCCGTGCAAGTTTACTTGCACGGCTGGAGTCCCTTGCACGCAACACCTTTGCGCGACAAGAAGAGGAGTCCCCTGTGCGCCTCACTTGCGCATCAGGAAGAGATCTCTATGCCCGCATACTTGCGCGGCAGGAGTAGATTGCACGCCCAAGGTGTCCTCACCCTTGTGGCTTGCGCGCCTCGTGGTGTTTCATCCTGCACACCCGAGTAACTTGTGCACCCCGCGGCTCAAGACACTTGCGCGGCAGTGTGTGTGCCAAGTGGAGAAGAAGACCCGAGGCATAGTGCCTTTTTTGTGCAAGATAAAGTGGAAGTCCAAGTGTGTGCCAAGTGGTTAGAAGGCCACCACATTTGTGTGTGTGCAAAACAAGAGGAAGGCCGAGGCCTTAGTGCCTTGTGTGCAATTTGAAGAAGAAGGCCGTAGCCCTTATATGGGTGCACACATTGAAAGAACAAATTAAAGAACACTTTGTGTGTGTGCAAGAAGGAGTGAAGGCCAACTCATGTGTGTGCAACAAGTGAAGACCACAACTCAACCAATGTTGTGTGTGTGTGCAAATTAAAAGAAGTGGCCGAACCATAGTGTGTGTGCAAACCAAAGTGTGTACACACTAAGAAGAGGAGAAGATATCCACACTAGTGTATAACACACATTTATGTGTGTAATCAAAAGAGAATAAAGTGTGTGAAGTTTAGGAAGAAGGTGTGTGCTTAAAGTGACTACACCCTTTGTGGGTTTATTGCACCAAGAAGAAAGAAAGGAGAGTTCATGCATGCATGCATGCACGTGCACACGTGAACAGAGCCAAATCAGTGGTGTGCATTTGAGTTGTCCAAGACCAGGAGGTTCTTGAAGATTTGAGAAGGCCATGCAGTCAGTGCAGGAAGATGAAGAGTTGCCATGAACTCAGTGCATGAAGTCCAAGTGAACTGAGACTGAAGCCAGACTGAAGTTAAAGACATCAGCTGCCTGAGTTTTCAGTATTTGAGAAGAGCCTGATCAACAGAAGTGATCAGAAGTTGCTGAGCAAGACCAACAGACCTTATCAGAGGCTGTTGAAGATTCTTGAAGAGAGAAGCCAGGTCATCCAGAAGAAGGAGATAAAGCCTGAGCAAGACGAGAAGACCTGATCATCACAAGTGATCAGAGGTACAGAGCAAGGCCAGCAGTCTTTATCCCAGACTGCTGAAGATACTTGAAGATCTGAACAAGAAGAAGAGCTACTCGTGTGACTCGAGGAGCCAGGAGAAGACCCTGTGGGACTCAGGAAGAAGAAGTCTTCAGTGGGATTCTGGAGCAGGCCAGTGGGACTCTGGTAACACTGTGGGACGCAGTATAAAGACCCTCCTGTGGGACTCAGGAGAGATACAGTGGGACTCTGTATCGACCATTGTAATTTTAACAGGTTATAATGGAGAATCCATGCTGGGAGAGCATGGCAAGGATGTAGGCCTTTGGTTCCGAACCTTGTAAATCCTTGTGTCCTGTGCCTTTTCATTACTGCATCATTCGGGAAAGGTTGAGAGATACAAGAATAGTGGATCGAGGCTTTAACCAGCCATAGAGGTTTAATTGATAAGAATCAATTAGTAAAAAGTTTTAAGGGATCACTGATTCACCCCCTCCCCCTCTCAGTGATTCACACTGATCTGGGCACTTCAAATAGGAAAACCATGTCTCTGACATAAAACTCTATATATCATCGACAATTATGAGAATAGAAATTTTGTAGACTCTAAAAAGAATTAATGTACTACTGGATGGTATTAAACTTATCCACCATTTCTCTAACCAGTTTTGGACCAAGATGTTTTCGCTCCCCAAAATTATGCCAACATGTCAGTGTTCTTCACCTCTTCCTATAAGGACTTTATAAGGATTTATTCAGATTCATGAGTGGATACTATTATTGTAATATAACTGAACCAAATGATGATTTTGATCTCTTCCCCCTTTGAAGTCCACTGAGCATGATCTCAACATGTCCTCGTGTTTTTGAATAGTCCACTCAGATTTTCCATCAGTTTGAGGATGATAATCCATACTAATGTTCAACATAGTATTCTAAGTATGTCAGAAACACTTTTATAACCTAGGTGTTTTTCATAGATCTTGATCACATTCAATTGATAGTGGTACACTAGGTAGTCTTACCACATCAATGATTTATATTCATGAAAGTTGATGCAATGAGAAATCCTTCATAATTTCAATTAAATGTGTAGTATTTGTAAGAAGATCCACAAAAACTCAAATAGCATTGTTTACATGGGATTTATTCTGATGACTAGTGACAATATCCAGGGTGATGTTCTCCTATTTTAGAGTTGGTATGCATAATGGTAGAATCATCCCCTTAGACTAATTCCTATCATACTTTTCATACTGACATACCAGGAACTTTGATGTATACTCAGTGATCTCCTTCTTCACACTATCCCACCAATAATGCTCTGAGATATCTCCATACTTCATTTTGTTTCCTAGGTGAATGGAGAAAATCAAACTATGTGCATCATCCAAAAGTTATTTCTTTAACTCCAGATTTGATGGTCCCTATAGTCTTGACCTGAATCTCATAATTCCTTCTTCATTAACATTTAACTTTAAGGAAATTTCTTTTTTTAATAGTTTCCACATTCTTCTGAATTCCCATATCATCCTTTTGAGCATACATTAACTTTTCCAAAAGAGACGATTGAGAAATTATTTGTGAAAGTATTGATGATGTTTTCTTATTTATTATTCTCATATCCACCTCCATCAAATATATAAATTTTGGATCATTTTAAATTCTCATATATTATAGAATCATTGGGTACTTTCTACTTAGAACATCCACCACATTGTTCGCTTTCCCATTTGGGTAATGGATGGAGCATTTATTGTCTTTGATCCTCTCTATCCATAATCGATGTCACATATTCAACTCTTTATTTGTGAATATATATATATATATATGTGTGTGTGTGTGTGTGTGTGTGTGGATTTTGTAATCTATATCTATTTCACACATCTCTCCAGAAAGGTAATGTCGCCAAATTTTGAAAGTGACTATTAGAGCATCCAACTCCAGATCATGTGTTGGGTAGTTGTACTAATGAATATTCAATTTCCTTGATGCATAGGCAATGACTTTGTAATTTTTCATCTTCACACATCCCATGACATTTTTCAAAGCATTATTTTATAACACAAAAAGTTCTCCATGTGTGGGTACTATGAGAACTGGTGTAGTGATAAGCCTCCGTTTAAACTCCTTGAATGTCTCTTCACATTCATCATTCCAAACAAACTTGACTCCCTTCTATGTTAGCTTTGTAAGAGGGCTTGACAATCGTGATAAATTTCTTTCAAATCAGTTATAATATCAAGATAAAAAGTGGATGTTACTAATATTCATCATAGATGTTGGCCTCTTCCATACCGAATATTCATTTTTCTTAAAGGTAACCATACATATCTTATTACATGTGATGATATGACCCATGAATGAGACTTTATTTAACCAGAACTCAAACTTTCTTTCCTTTTCATAGAGCTTATCCTTTTGCGAGGTCTCTAGTACTATTATTAGATTCTTCTCATCTACCTCACTAGTTTTTTTGTATATTAAAATATCATCTATAATAAATACCAAAAATTTGTTAAGGCAATTTCTAAAGACTCTATTCACCAAGTCCATCAAGAGTTTTGGAACCTTAGGGAGTCTAAAAGGCGTTACAATGAATTTATAGTTTCCATACCTTGTATGAAAAGTAGTATTGGGTATATCGTCCGTCTTCCCCTTACTTGGTAATATCCCGAACATATATCAACATTGGATAAGAATTATTCTCCACATAGATGATCAAACATGTCATCACTTAGTTGTAGAGGATACTTGTAATTAATCATGATTTTGATGAGCTCATGATAATCAATGAAAATGTGTATTGACCCATCCTTCTTCTGGATGAAGAGGGCTAGTGCACCCCATTGTGAAGCACATGGGTATATAAACCCTTTACCTATATTCTCTTGTAGTTTTTTCTTTAGCTTCTTAATCTCCACGTCAACTATTCAATACCGAGTCTTGGATATTGGAAATTTCATAGGTAATCAATCAATCGAGAATTCAACATCTTTTCTACAAAGAAGACTAGGAAAATACTTGAGAAACACATCTGTGAATTACCTCTTAATAAAAATGGATTCAAGGATAGTTCCTTCCTTATACTCAATCATATGAGCAATATATGCATGATCATGGGGTATTAATATACATGCTTGAGATTATGGTGCTAAAGAAGATTCAGCATCCTCCTTGTACTTGCATAGAATTGAGGGTCAATTTTCCATATGGAGAGTGATTTCCCTCTTATGAAAATTTTTGTTGACTTTATATGGGGAAAGCTAATCCATGGTAATAATTTCATCAAAGTCCACCAGAGGGAGTAAGACAAGGTTCTTCGAGAAGTTAAATCCACAAATAGTGACAAGGGACGAGTTATATTCATGGGATGAAATAATTTCCCTATTTACCATTCTCACTAGAATTTATACTTCCATGATTTTAGGTGGTGTTTGGATTTTTCTACTAATCCTTTGGGATATAAATTAATGAATAGAACTTGAATCATAATTTTCATTCACTATTATTGAGTGAATAACTTTTGTACTTGTCACCACTTCGTTTTCGGGATTCACATTAGTAGTAGTGATGGAAAAATCTCTCCCATGATTACTTGGAGGTTTCTAGATACCTATAAAAACCCTTGGATTAGAGCACATGTTCACAAAGTGACCTGGTTCATTGTAGTTATAGAAAATATCAATGCATTGATGGTCGAATGAGGTGTTCATCTCCTCTATCACAACAATTGGTATTTCTTGTTTGAAATTAATGGCTATACTCCCTTCCCTTCAATACCAAAATCTTTTCCTCATCCCCTTTAGGACATTTTTGGAGTGATTTATTCAGCGCCTTTGAAATGTGGGGTGTCTAAATTTTTTAGCACCGTTTTATTTATTTATCAGTATGACCTCTAGAATTAGAGTCTAATTTTTTAATATTATCTCTATGATACTGCTGAGATTTGGAAATCTCAATTTTTACTTTGAGGGAACATCAGACAATTTCATCAAATCTACAGACGTCATGGATCACTAGGGCTTTCCGTAGACTAGGTTTTAGCCCCTAAAGGAAGGGTTCAACCTTTCATTCAAGGGAAATGAGAAAGTTGGAGATGTATCATGAAATATTTGTAAATTTTACCTCATACACATTGATGGATTTTTCATCTTGGTTCTAGTGGTAAAAGAAGTCCCTTTCCATCTTACATTAGAAGGTGTGAGGAAAATATTTATCAAAAAACATTTTTGGAAAATTCTTCTATTCCAACACCTAGATCTCTTCCTTAGACATCATATTTTTGATCAATGAGCACCATTTATTAACTTCGTCACCATTCAATATGCATCAAGGATAACCTTCACTTTTTTAAGACATTTAATGATGGTGAAAATCTTCTCAACAGATTTGATCCATTATTCTAGGATTGAGGGATCCAATGATCCATTGAATGTTGAAGGCATTTTCTTCATGAAGCCCTCGATGTTGGATTGTTCATTCTTAAGGTGGTTATAATTTCTTCTTGAACCATATTTTTATTCAAAACATTATCTAACATAGAGAGTATCATGAAAACATATTTGATTCCCTCTCTAATCTAATAAGGAATTTCATTAGAAAAATAATCAAATTGATCTTTACATCGATTGCTAGCCCTATTCCTCCTATTAATAGCCATTAGATGGAATAAAATTAATATTATGGGTATATATTTTAAACTATTAAATAGAAAATGGAAATCAAATGAAAAAATTGATAACTCACTAATTTCGTTGATTTTATTGACTTATGAATTTATAGGAATAAATCTATGTTTTCCATGAAATACTTCCCAAAATTAGTTCTTAGAATAATTTTTTTATTAAAAAATAATGATACATACTATTCTTATGAATTTACCAAATCATACCCCCAACATATTCTAACCAAAAGTGCATCAAGTCCCATTTACGTTCACCGGTTCTCGTTTGAGTCCTACTCAATGCAGTATTTTTTCATTTTTTACCCCTAAATACATCTATGCCAGAGCCACCTCTATTTTTTTCATCTAGACTAGGATGTATTTTCTCGACAAACCACTTAGATTTACTCACCAAAATTTAGCAATATTTTTCTTGTACATAGTATTAGAATTAAGGTTTCCCCTAGGGTTTTCAAATCCTAACCACAAAAATAACTAAACCTATCCTA
This sequence comes from Viscum album, assembly GCA_963277665.1. Taxonomy (NCBI): domain Eukaryota; kingdom Viridiplantae; phylum Streptophyta; class Magnoliopsida; order Santalales; family Viscaceae; genus Viscum; species Viscum album. Next base: position 1,299,360,442 of record OY728130.1, on the reverse strand, counting down.
TCATACCAACTATAACAAAACCACTCTTTATTACACACTTAAACAATATTTAATACATAAAATTTCACTTATGAAAATTCCATGGATCATGATTTCTTGTTTATTGGGAAATTAGGAATATTACATAATGACTTAAAACATAAAAATACAAATTCATTATTGAAAACTTCTTTTACATGACCAAAAAATTAATTCATACTTAGTATTACATTGGATAAACCAAGAACATGAACAAGATAAAAATTGATATATAAATCTCAGTATACAAGTTATAAAATGAAGAATAAAATACATGTTAGGTAATTTGTATAACATTGGAGTGCAAGAGAAACATGAACATAAAGGCATGAATAACATGATTATCATAACATGGAAATGTGGGAAAAACATATAACATGTTATTAGAATGATCTAAAGCTTATTTCTCTTGTATTATCTTGATTAAACCCTTATTTCACCCTTATTTTCTTGAGTAAAACCTCATTTCACTTGGACTATCATGATACTAGACATTACACAATCCATTGGAGCACTATTAGGGATCACCCTTCATAAAAATTAAAATTCATTCATAAGTGTGCCACATGGATCATATAACAAGGAATCATCCAACATCATATGTTATTCAATGATTATGGAATTTGGAATAGATACATATATGCGAAATTGAATTATTATATGTGCATAATGTTGAATTCCCTTGATAGAGAAATTGTAACATTCCTGGTAAATACAGAAAATAACATTTGAAATATATATTAACAATTTTGAATTAAATATTAATTTTAATTTAATGCGGATTATATGTTGGATGGATTACAAGACACAAAACAATGGGTTTCTCCAAAATCTTGTGTGGCACACAATGCTGAGTCATACTGAAAATAATAATAATATTATATTATTATTTTAAATGGTAGTTAATTCCTAGCCATTGTACTAGCAGGAATGAATAGAAATAACCATATCATGATTATACATTATTTTAAATGTCTTTAAATTTATTATGAAAATTTTAGAAGCATAAAATAATAATGAATCTGCTTTTAAGCATGAAATAATCTAATATTTTTAAGAGGCAGTTTTACTACCTTTTGATGGTGAACCCGTTTTAAATCTAGTTTCTATCATTATTATAAATTCCATTTGAAAAATATAATATTATTGTTTACAATTAGGACATAAATATTTACTTTGGATAATTTTTTTGTATTTTTCTGATGAAGTTTGTTTTTAGCGAATAGTGAAAATACTGCATCTTAAGTCAAAATTGTCTTTTCATATAATTTATTTATATAGATATATTGTTCTATTAATTGGTTTTAAAGTGTTATTGGATTATATTTTTATCATTTAATCCAATTAAGGTCATTTCATGTAATTGCACTTTTCAATTTGACATAAACACATGTCAACCTTTTTGTAGTTTTTATTTCATAAAAAACATGCCTTTTGGTTATGAAAATGAAAATTATTATGAAATTAATTTCTACAACTTCTTTGTTTTGAATTTGGAAAAATGGATTCCATATTTGGAATCAATAGGTCCAAATTGTGTAAATAGGTGCCTTTTATTTTTAGACGCCATGAATAGTAACGACAACAGATATTTTATGGTTAAAGGGTAAATCATGTAAATAGTGGTACAAAATAATATTATAATATTATTAAATTATCCTAACACAAGTCCTGACACTATTTTATGAGATATATACGACCATTGGAAACCTTTATTCTATTTTAGAACCCCATTGAGCCACTTGGATGTGATAATGATATTTAGTTAATTTAAATTTAATGTTATGGATAATATAACCTAAACATGTATCTTTTAGTAAAATAATTTTTATATGGGGTTATATAAGTGATATCTTGAACTATAAATAGTCATAATAAATCTAAATAGATTCCCTACATCATGGTATTTTATTTATAATATTTATGAATTAGATAAATAAATATATTTATGACAAAATGAGGATGTAGTGTTTTCTTATTAATGAATTATTCAAATAAATAATATTATAAATTTTGAAATAATTTTTTTGAACCTTTTTATATTCTCCATGAATTATATGGATGAATATTACCTGTAATAGTTGAATTGGAGATGGGTTTTCTAAATAATCACGTTGTTAGGGATATTTAAAAAGTCATGATATGAATACTATAAAAATTGACATAAATGAGTTTTTAAATCAATTAATATTTTATTAAATTATATAATAGACGTAAAAATATAAAATTTGACCGAGAGACATATATGTTGTAATAAATGTAATTATTTTTCCATTTTTTTGTCTCATGGAATTTTATAGTAATTATGGTAACCATATATTATGAATATTCAAGAAGACATGGTAAATGTTAAATAAGTTTACTAATTGTTAAATCTGAAATATAAGATTAATTTTGTGATCTAAATTTGTCTCAAACAGATCAGATGAGTGTATTTAAACCCATCCTCGTCAGATTTTCAAGATATATCACATTGTTTTTATTATAAATTGAAAATCAATTAATAATAAAAAATACTTTCAAACATTTTTTAAGTACCCCTTCATCCCTCTTATAAATTTCTGTCACCTATAACCCTTACCCACACCTCTCAAACCCCATTAGAACATCCAAAGCTTTCCAAATAAGCTACCAACATCTATTTCTTCCTCTTATAAGCCCTAACTTATGCAAAATACAATTTAAGAATTCATTTTGGCTCAAATCAATGGGAGTTACCCTATTTGAGGTAATGTCTTCAATTAAGATTCTTCTATTTATTTTCAATCTCCAACCCCCTAAAATATCTTTACTCAATTATTTTATAATAATAAAAACTGTATAAAATATACTAGATTGTTTTTATTAGAATTATTTGATCTATAATTCCACACACTAATGTCTAATGGGTATAGAACATACTGTTTCTATGGATTGCAATCTATTTCCTCACAAAACGATGATTGTTCAATATACTTCTAAAACCTTTTATGGTTGCCATTATGATGGAAATATATTTATATTGGATTTATATTATATTTTTGATGCTTATATTGTTATTTAAAATTACATTTACAGACTTCCATTAGGGTTTCTATAGTGTATAAATATGATAATTTCTTTTGAGGATGTGCGGACTACCACCCCCTCAAAGTGACATTACTCATTCATGACATACATGGTACATATAAAATGGTGTTAATGAACTTATATATGATATTATATAGGAATTATAATATACCCGTATATAATTATCTTTTTATTCCTTTAAATGTGAAAAAGAAATGAAAGTAGTGTTCATCCATATGTACGGCTTGTCGTATACATGAACGATGCATTTTATTTCTTATCTCCAAATGTTATATACTATTATAAATGAATATATATATATATAATGGATATATATATGATATATATGATATATAAATTATTAATATAACTCTGAAGACAGTGGAATATTTACCATAAAGGCAATTTGTAATTATATCATGTTCATTTTTGACTCAAGTACCAAATATCGACAAAATGACCAATGATAACAAAAATAGTTATGTTAATTTTATAATGATGTAATATGTTATAAAAAAGGATTAATTAACTTGAAAAAGTTCCTGAAGAAATTATAATTTAACTTAAGTTTATTATTCTTGAATAATAAGCAACATACATGACGAGTCAGACACATGGTAAGGGACTTCGTCTCAATATCCTTTAATTTAAGAATATTTTGATTTATACATGAAATTATTTCATATGTTGTATAAACCCCATTAACATTTAATTTCATTCCAAGGGAATCTTTTTTCAATGTATTTTTTTACTAAATGACAATGTTTATGTTTCTTTCTAATGTACGTGGTGAAAACGACCTTTCTGATGCCGCAACCATTATTTGATATTTGGATTCTTTAACAAGACATAAAGTTTTTAAGAGAAAAATAAATACCATATACCATTTTGATGTATTTTTTTATTGAAAATATTTTTGATAATGGATTAATTATGTCAATATCTATAACTTATATCTTGTTATTACAGTAAAGAAATGTTACCTTTCCTTTATGCTTGTTCATGACTTATGATTAAGTTATGGTTCTTGCAAATATTTTATATATAAGGGTAGTTATATGACAAAAATAGGGTGTGGGAACCCAATATGTCTCTACAATTCATTGGGTATTGTGACAGAGGTAAACATTAATGTCTATCTAAAGAGATTTAGAAAATATATCATGATTGGTATTCTGAACGTAACTCCCTATGTTGTTGTGAAATATACAATGTAAGTATGTTATAAATGCCACAAGTTACCATTATGATTATTTATTTCTATTTAATATTCATAAATTTTATGATTTCATGAGTTATGTTAAAGAGAATATGATTTAGGATTGAAAATTATGATCTCATTGATTTGTATGTACTGATGGGCTAATTTTTTATTTCCTTATTTTATAACCCTTACTGATATTTTTATTATCATCACAATTTTTTGAATTGTTTTTAATTTATTGTAAAGAAAGGTTATGGGAAAAGAAGAATTCAAGATTATTTTATCAAGAAATGAATTCATGTTTCCTTTTAAGATTATTTATTTTATAAAAAATGGGTACTGGGTAGATGTGTCTAGTTGAAATATTCAAGTAGTTATGTATATGTTATAACCTAATTTTCTAAATCTATAAACATGAAATGATCCTAAATGTGAATTATTAACTTAATTAAATAATTATGTAATTTCTGAGGCTAGGTCCATGTAGTTTGTATTAGATGTCAGTTTAGACAACATTAGGTGTTAAGATATTAGTAAATTAATATACATATATTATTTTTATTATATGGTAAGATTTAAATGATATCACATTTGAAGATTACCATGTTGATTCGCATATGATATTTTTATCTTTGAGTGGTTTTTAATAGAGAAAATATTGAAGATATAATGGGACAACATTAAGAGGAAAACAACCTTCTAAATCAGCAACCTGATAAGGTCGGAATCAAAACGTAATAGTTTGTGGTAGTGATAACATAGTTGACTCAGGATATAAATGGTGGTGGTATAAATACACAAGATCAGACAAATAAAAATATAGAGGAACATGTCAGTAGTGGAGCATTTCATGAGGCAACATCCCCCATCATTCAGAGGATCATCTTTCCTTATGTAAGATGAAGAGTGGATCAGAGCACTATAAAAGACTTTTGATTTCATGGGGTGTTAAGAACATCAAAAGGTTAGTATTTCTATTTACTGTAATGAAGGTGAAATTGATCAGTAGTGGTCGATGGTTAAAAATATCCAGGATTGTGAGGATATTTATTCTCTTTATTGGGATTAATTCAAAGGTATAAATCTTAAGAAATATTTTTGGAAGGTTGATAAAGTTAGGATGGAAAAAATATTATTGGAATTGAGGCATGAGGATGACTCAATGGTTGCCTATGAAGAAAAATTCACTTGATATGCATGGTATGATCCAATTTTCATAAGGGATCATGATAGAAAAATCAATTATTTTTACTCAGTATTAAAGACAATGTATCTAAGGGAATTATCTTCTTGTGAGTTTAAATGTTATGAGAAACATGTTTTAGGTGAAAAGAAGGTGGAAATGGAGTATGCCTATGATCAGGTTTTCTTTATAAAACAATATAATAAGAGGTCTATGTGGCAGAATAAAGGTAAAAAATCTTCAAAAAAGAAAGATGGTAAGAAACATAAGTTTACAGTTTGTGAAAATTGTTTTCAAAAGAACACTAGAGAATTACATTTGAATTCTGTTATCTGCTATAGATGTGGTAAAATGGGAAAATAGACTCATAATTGAACTGAAAATGATCATGGTAATGGTAATACAAAATCGGATTTACAGTTAGTAAAATGTTTTAAGTGCAATGAAATGGGTCATTATGCAAATGAGTGTCCAACAAAGAACTCAACTGAGGGAAAACATCTAGACTACAAGCAGAAAGGGGTAGTGAAATCCTTTGCAACTACTTCAGTGGATTTTGGGCAATCAAATGATATAGTATTAGGTACATTGTTTTTAAATTCTTGATAATTCCAATGTGTTATTTGATTCATTTTATAAACACTCATTTATTTATAAAAACGTTTCTAGTAAATTAGTAATCCCATCTCAAGATATAACTCCAGAACTTGTGGTAAAAACAACTCGAGGAAATGATGAGACAAAAATAAATTATAAGAAACTTCCTATACTTGTGTGGGGAAAAATCTACATGAAAACATCATTTTTTGTCTCTAGAAGAGTTTTATGTTATTATTGGTATGGTTTAGACTTCTGTTTATAAAAATTTTATAAACTATTGAGGTAAAGATGTTTCTTTTCTGAATGAATTTCAGTTTGTGTACATGAATGAACCCATACTTTTGATAACATATTCAGAAGCTGGGAAACATGTAAAAGATTAAAATTAATGATACCTTGAACATATTATTGAAAAGTGGAACTAATAATATTAACGATGTGCCAATGGTAAATTAGTATCATGATACTTTTTCTGATGAGTTACCATGTATTATACTTGATCGTGATGTTGAATTCACTTTGCACTTAGATCCTCATGCTAAGACAATTTCAAAACCCCCTTATCGAATGGATCAAATTGATATTTTAGAGTTAAAAAAGTAATTGTAGGAGTTGTTAGATAAATGTTTCATTCGACCTAGCACATCACCATGAGGTACTCTTATCAATTTTTAAAAAGAACGATTGTTGAATGAGAATTTTCATTGATTATAGATCCTTGAATAACATATCTATTAAGAACAAGAATCCTTCTCTTCATATCAATGTTTATTCTGATCAGCTACTGGGAGCTCAGTTTTTTTAAGATTGACTAGAGGTCAGGATACCATCAGGTGAAAGTAGAGGAAGTAGATATTCTGAAGACCTCATTTCATACTAGATATGGACATTATGAATTTTATGTTATACCTTTTGGGTTAACCAATGCACCTGGTGTATTCATGGATCTTATGAATAGAATTATTCATGAGTTCTTGGATATTATTGTGGTTGCATTTATTGGTGATATTTTTGTATATTCCAAAAATAAATAGGAACATGAAATTCATTTAAGGGTTGTCTTCCAATCCTAAAAATAAATAAAATGTACGGTAAATTCAGCTAGTTTGATTTTTGGTTACAAAAAATTCCATTCCTTGGTCACACTGTATGTAACGATGGTATTATTCTTGATCCCGCTAAAAAGGTTGATAATGAATGGCCAAGACCCAGAAATATAACTGATATTCATAGATTTCATGGTATATAAGGTTATTATTAGAGTTTTGTTGAACATTTTACGTGGTTATCTGTCCCACTGACAATGTTAACTCAAAAATGTGTTATGTTATTTATGATTATAGAATGTGATTAATTTTTTAAATAATTGAAAAGAAGATTGGTGAATGATCCAATATTAGAATTACCAACCAGAAATGTGGATTTTGTTATATATAGTGATGCTTCTTGAAAAGTGTTTGGATGTATCCTTATGTATAATGATCATGTAATTGCTTATGATTCACGAAAGTTGAAACTACATGAGTTAAATTAACCAACACATGATTTTGAGTTACCTGCTGTTGTTTTTTTCATTTAAAAATTTTGAGGTATCATTTGTATAGAGTAATTTGTGAAATATATACTAATCACATAAGTTTGAAGTATATATTACCTTAGAAAGAATTAAACATGAGACATGGGAGATTATTAGAATTAATCAAGGATTATGATTGCTTAATCCATTACCATATAGGAATGGAAAATAAAGTGGCTACCACTTTGATTCAAATTCATAATGCCACATTAACCATGCTATATTTGGAATAAGGTCCTTTGGTTTTTGATTTGATGAATTTTGGATTAGAAGTTGTTGGTGGATGGAATTCCTCTTTTTTTATAGGTTTTAGTACAATTTTCTCCAACAGAAAGAATAAAGAAAGTGCTAAAAGATGACACTGAGTAGCATAAAAATGTATAATTGTATCAGATGGATAGGTTAACTACATTTAACATTGATAAAGATTTCATTTGGATGTTTGGAAGGAGGTTATGTGTTCCTTGTGAATCATAGTTTAATAAAGTGTTTTTATGGTAATCTCATAGTTCTTTATTTTTGGTTCATCCTGGTAGCACTATGATGTACAAATATTTGAAGAAGTATTACTATTGGGATGGATTGAAAAGAGATATTTCTGAAATTACTGTAAAGTGTTTTACTTGTTAACTAGTTAACGAAAAATGACAATTACTGAATGGGATGGTTCATCCTTTACCAGATCCAGAATGAAAATGGGAAAATATATCCATGGACATCCTTGTGGGATTACCGAAGACATCTTGAGGTAATAACATAATCTAGGTTATTTTTTATTGATTAACTAAATCTACACATTTCCTTACTATTCAATATATATAGTCTTTAGATCATCATTCGTGATTTTATGTTAAAAATATTTTCAGGTTTCATGGATTTCTTCACTCCATTGTATCTGATCATAATCCTTGGTTCACTTCTAACATTTTCAAAGGCCTTCAGAAGTCATAGGTTATTGAATTAAATTTTAATACCGCATTTCATCCTCAATTAGATGGACTTTCGGAATAAACAATTCAGACATTGGAAGATATGTTGCATCCATGTTCAATGGATTACTATGAAATTTGGGACCAACATCTTTCTTGGGGTTAGTTTCTTATAATAACAGTTTTCATTCCAGTATATAGATGGAATAAGTTGAGGCATTATATGGAAATCAGTTTCAAACTCTATATTTTTAGGAAAAAGTAGGTGAAAGGAAGTTTATGGGACTAGAATTGGTAGAAGAGATGGTAGAAAACATTTAGTTGATTTAAAAGAACATTAAAAAAAATCAGATCAGGTAGAAAAGTTATGTGGATAACCATATAAGGGATCTTTATTTTGAGGTAGGTGATCAGGTCTTTCTCAATGTTTCTCTATGGAAAAGGGTAATATGCTTGGGAAAGAAGGGAAAGTTGAGTCCGAGGATCATTGTACCCTATGAAATCATGGAGAATGTTGGATTAGTTGCCTACAAAGTATATTAACCTCCATGTTTATCCCAAGCACACAATGTTTTTCTTGTTTCAATGCTGATAATGTATATATCAAATCCATCTCATTTATTGAGTCCAAATATAGTTCAATTGGAACAGAATCATTCTTATGAGGATCAACAAGTCTAGATTCTTAGCCAAAGTGACAAGGTGTTGCAGAATAAAGAAATTTATCAAGTAAAGGTTTTGTAGAAGAACCATATGGTTTAAGTGGAAACAGGGGAATCTGAGAATGCTGTGAGGGATAAATACCCCCACTTATTAGATAATTTAATAAAATTGTGGGGACACAATTTTCAAAAAAGGGAAGGATGTAAAATTATAGGTAAATAAATAATATAACATTTTCATATTTTTTAATATTTTTTAGTTAAATATTAATTTTACTTTAAAGGGGTTTCTATGTCATATGGTGTACATGAAATGCAACAAAAGGTTTCTTATAAATCTTACGATGCACACAATTTAGAGTCATACTGAAAATAATAATAATATAATATTATTATTTTAAATGGCATTTAATTCCAAGCCATTGAATTGTCGAGAATAAACAAAAATAATTATATTTGGATCATATATGTTTTTAAAATATAATTAAATTTATCTAAATAATTTTATAGGATTAAAATAAGAATGAATCCTATTTTATGCCAAAAATATTCAAATATATTTAAAAGGTCGTTTTAACTCATTTTGATGGAGAACCCATTTGTAATCTCTTTTTTGTCACTTTTATATATTATATTTGAAAAAATAAACATTTTCTTTTAAATCAGGACATCAATATTTACTTTGGGTAAATTTTTGGTATTTTCTGAGAAAGATCATTTTTTAATGAATTTGAAGAAATACTGCATTTTAAATCAAAACTGTATTTTCATCTAATTTATTTATATTGCTAGATTATCATTTTATTTTGTTTTAATGTTTAATTGGAATATAGTATTATCATTTAATCCTATTTTTGGCATTGTATGTAATTCTACTTGGAATTTGGACTTAAACACATGTCAATAATTTGGTAGTTTTTACTTTTTAAAAAAATGATATTTGGTTTTGACAATGGAAATTAATATTAAATTAATTTTTGAAAATTCTATATTTTGAAATTAGAAAAATGGATCCCAAATTTAGAATCAATAATTCTAAATTGTGTAAATAGGAACCTTTTATTTTTAGACATTATGAATAGTAAATTCCATAAATATTTTATGGATAAATGTTAAATCTAGTAAATAATGGTAAAAAAATATTATAATAATATTAAATTACCCAAACACATGTCTTAACCCTATTTGATGAGATATTTCAGACAATTAGATTCCTTGGGTCTATTTTAGGACCACATATAGCCACTTTTATGTGAATATGTCATTTAATTACTTTAAATTTAAAATTAATGAAAAATATAACTTAAAATTGTATCGTTTTGTAAAAAAATATTTATATGGGGTTCTATATTTGATGTCTTCGACTATAAATAGTAATTAAAAATAGAGAAGTATTTTCTATATCATGGTATTTTATTTTTAATTTTTAGACATCAGATATATAAATATATTAATGAAATTATGATGTAGTGTTTACCTTATAAATGAACGATTTCAATAAATACAATTATAAATATTAAAATAAATTTATTTTGAACCTTTTAATGTCATCCATGACTATTATGGATTATTATATATTGTCATATTTTAATTAATGATGTTTTTTTTGAAATAATCATGTTGTTATATATTTTTAAAAAGGAGTTATTTCAATAGTATAAACATTGACATAAATTAGTTTTTAAATCAATTTATATTTCCAAAAATGAAATAATAGTCCCAAAAATATAAGATTCATCCAATTGAAATATATGATGTCATAAATGTCATTAATTATCCATTTTTTTCACTTTTAATTTTATATTGACTATGGAAACCATATATTATTAATATACAAGAAGATTTGGTAAACGTTAAATAAGTTTACAAAGGGTTAACACTAAAAGATAAGGTTAATTTTGTCACCTAAACTGGCCTAAAACCCATTTTCCAAGAAACTTTTGACCAACCTTATTCTAATATTATAAATATATCACTTTGGCGTTATATTAATTTGAAAATAATTTAATAAAAAAATATTTTCAAACATTCCTAACGTACCCCTCATCCCTATTATAAAAGGGCATCACCTCTAACCCTTACCAACACCTCTCAATCCATATTTGATCATCCATGCTCTACCCAAATAATATACTAGCATCCCTCTCTTCATACAAGAAGCCTTAACATAGGAAGAAATAAATCCAAGAAATCCTTTTGGCTTAGATTAATGGGAGTCACTCGATTTGAGGTAATGTCTTCTCTCAAGCTTATACCATTTATTTTTATTCTCCATCAATATAAAATCTCAATATTCCTTTATTTAAACAAAACTATTATATATAACATACTAGTATATTTTTATGAGATGAATTCAAACTAAAATTTCACACACCTTCATCTAATGGGTATAGAACATACTGTTTATGGGGACAACGAACTTCTGCCTCACGAAATGATGAATGTTCAATATTCTCGTACCAACTAATATTATTGCCATTATCATGGTACTATATTTTTATTTGATATATATTATATTTATATTGTCTCTAATATTTTTTATTTTTCATTTATATCATACTATTATGGATTCCATCATGGCTACATACGATAATTTCATTGGATGAAGTGCGGACTACCGCCCCCTCAAAGTGATATGACTACTTATTTTTATACATTGAATGTATAAATGATGGAATTAATGAAATTATATATGATAATATAATTCAATTATAATATACCTTTGTATAATATAGTTTTCATTACTTTAAATATGAAAAATAATTGAATGTAGCGTTCATTCGAAAGTACGGCTTACCGTCTCCATCGACTGTGCATATCATTTCTTATCTCCAAATTTTAGGTACTACTATAAATAAATATATACACTATATATATAGGATACATATGATATCTATATAATGAATATAATTCAGTAGAAAATTTATTTTTAACCACATAGACAATATGTAATTATATCATATTCATTTTTGACTAATTTACCAAATATCGACCAAACGACCAATGTTAACCTAAATAATTGTGATTTATTTATATCAAGGTAATATGTTATATAAAATGAATAATAAAATTGAAAAAGTTTCTAATTAAAGTATAAATTAACTTAAGTTTGTTATTTAGGAATTATAAGGAACATGTGTGATGAGTCAGACCCAAGGTAATGAACTTCATCTCAATCTCCATTCATTGAGGCGTATTTTGATTTATAGAAGACTTTATTTAATATGGTGTATAATCCCATTTGACTTTAAATTTCATTAAAATAGAATCTTTTTTCTACATAGAGTTATCTAAATGAAAAATGGAATGTTTTTAACATATATATTGACAACGACCATTCTGCTGTTGTGAGCATTATTTGATATTTTTCTTTCATAAGAAGTTGTAATGTTTTTAAGTGAAAAATAAATACCATTTTCCCTTTTACATATATTTGTATTGAAAATGGTTTTCATAATGGATTAATTATTTCATTATCTTGAACTTATATCTTGTGATTACAATATAGAAATTTTATCTTTCCTTTATGTTTGTTCTTGTGTTATGATTATGTTGTGGTTCTTGAGAATTGATTACATATATGGGTGGTTCTATGATAAAAGAATGGATGGTGATCTCAAGATAGCTCTATTAATAGTTGGGTAATGTAAATGAGGTAAAAATTAATTTTTCTCAAAATATATGTAACAAATATACGGTGATGGGTATTCCAAACGTTACTCCCTATATAGCTGTGAATGTTTCAATGTATGTATGTTAGGAATGACCCAAGATACCATTATGATTTATAATTTATATGTGTGATTCATAAATCATATTATCTCTTTTTTTATGTTAACGAGCATATGATTTATGGTTGAAATGTATGTTCTAATTGATTTGTATCTATTAATGGGATAATGTTTTCATTCCTTATTTTATAATCCTTACTGAGATTTTTATGATCATCCTACGTTATTGAAATGTTTCTCACAGGGTATAAAGAAGGGTAATGTAATGGAAGATTTCAGGTTGATTTATATAAATAAAATAATTCTTTATTTCTTTTAAGAGTTTTTATTTTATGAAAAAATGGATATTGAGTATAAGCATCTACATGTAATATTCTAGTTTTTAAGTGTAATTCATGACATAATTACGTACATATATAAAAATGAAAAGATCCTTAATTTTAATTATTAAATTAATTTAATAATTATGTAATGTTTAAGGGTGGGGACTTATATAAATTGGTATAGTATCCACTACATGATTATTTTGTCATGGAAAATCATGGTGCATCTTTGTGTGCATAATGTTGTCTTAGTGAAATTAATAAGTAGGTTTGATGAGAGAGAAAGAGGTATATCATAAATTATACATGAAATGGATAGTTAGGGGATCATGGAACATAACATCCCAATATATTAAATGTATTTTAGATGCATAATATGGGATAAATACTTTAAAGAAAATTAGAAGAGAAAATATCACTTACAGGATTTCAGCATGGTAACAGGTGTACCGAGATGAAATTAATGAGAGAGAAAGTGGTGTATAATCATTTTAACATAATTAGGGAAGTATGTGGGAGGTGATATGTCATACCCCAACAATATTAATTTAAAATAAAATGGTATAACAACATAAAGAAACTTGGATAAAAATGAAGAGGTAATGAATCCCAAAATCGAGGGTGTGACATCAAAAGCTTAAAGAGGGGATTCTGGAGAGATTGGGGATCCTTGGGTGGATTCTAAAATGGGGAGGGAAGAGAAGGGATGTGCTCCACATATTTTTAGTGACGTTAAGGGGGATCTTGGGTGGGTTTATATAGGAAATGATAAGGGAATTATTTAATATTTCACAAACTTTTGTTTTGGAATCTATATAATTAAATATTCAAAACTACAAACATTACCACAATCTTTTACCAAATTTTTCACCAATGTGGGGTATAAATAGTCACTTTTTAATGACAATGGAATAAAATATTAAAATATTATCATTGATTACATGGAGTTGAGTCACAGAATTAAAGAATTGAATTTAAAATTGCAATGTACATTAAACATTTTTTAGGATTTACCAAGAATTTATAAAATAACTAAAATGTATGTAAAATCAGATTATTTTATTGGAAAACATATATTGGGACAAGGATACCCATTATAGTATTTATTACATCATTTCAGGGTCATTATAATGTTATAAAACACTTATTTTATATTTATTTTATTTAATTTTTACCCAAAAAATCAACAATCTCACAATATTATGAAAAATTACCCATTGGAGAATTTTTACGTCATAATTCAAAAAATAGTATCCCTTTCTTATAAATAAGTTCCAAAATATGTTAATTTTCACAATTAAAAGGAAAACTAATATTTATTAATAATTAATTGGTTCTAAAAAAATAGTTTTCAAAACATAATTAAAATCACATTCAACTTCATAAAAATTATAAACTCATTTATAATTCAAAAAAATAATTTGATAATAATATTTTATAAAATATTTATCATTTAAAAATCCAATTATTCTGTAAAATAATTTTCTTTAAAATACACTTTCCATTATATCGTATAAAAAAATAACTCTTATCAGACTAAATCTCTAATCATTTATAGATAATGAAATGGTATAATCATAATTTATAATAATAGTTTTTTAATTATATTTTAAATAAAAAACTTATTTTAATATAATAATTTATACATTTCTGAAAGGTAACATTTTTATCCGAAAGAACAATTTATCAAATTTTTCAATTTTTTAAGAATGTCTATTTTCATTAAGGAATTTACTTATTGAGACTTTTATTTATAAAAAGGGATTACACATTAAGTAACTAATACCTTATTACATAACCCATTATAACACCCTCATAAGACCTAAGGTTAAGGTGTGCGATGGTGACATACTCTTAGGGAGGCTCGGAGAACATCTTCTGGGTGGTAATATCTATTAACATGAACTTCTCTCATAGGTGATTTAGTTCATGCTTAACTTGTTGAATCTATGCTTGGGATTGGTCATGAGGGAAGGCCAGTGATGCTACCTACATTCGGAGATACAAAAAATGATCTTTGTACGGACTGAGTCTACATGATGAGGTCATCCTATAATTTTTATCTGTCGAAATGATTCTTTTTCAAGCCTTTAATTTATATCAATCATGTGATCATTGTTCAACAACTATATATTTAATGTTAATGACACTTAACAGTCATTTAACAAAATAATAATAAAAACGTTTTGTAGGTTTTTTCTATAAGACATTAAAATAATGATAATTGTATTCATAAATGGTCAGGTCATTACAATAATGATCAGTAGTCATATAGTTAATTCATGATAATTTTATGTTTGAAAATATAACTATAGAAAAATCATTGTTTCAATATTAATTAAAAGATTAGGTTGAAATTGAAATCATCAAAATAAGTGAATTGAATATTAAAATATCGAATCCAAATTTGGTGTTAATTTTTTTTTAAAATTTAGATGTTTTCGATTTTGTCATATTGAATAATAAAAATATAATAAAAATCACGAATAATGATAAAACATGTTTACATCTGTTAATCAAAAAGAAGATATTGGTCCAAATGACTCAAAAAAATGATGAACCCCCATTGTATATATTTATTTATATATTATTCTTATAATCATTGAATATTATCCACCTTGATCCATTTTTCAAAAAATGGGACTTTAAAGTATTTTAAAACATTGAAACATTACATTTATGGAACTCAAAACAATTATAAAATGGCACCACATATCCAGAAAAATTCACACATTTAAATACATTAGCCTCATCTAAACCCTTAAATAGTTCATGAAAACAATATTAATCTATGATGTAAGGCATTAATTCTTCCAATAAGGTAAACATCATGGTCTATAATAAGATATTCAAATGAGGTAATTTTATGTAATGGTTATGGACTTCAATAAGATACTTATTTTTTAGTTTTTCACACAAATTCATAAAATATATCATAATAATTTTAATTCTATAAGAATATTATATTCAAAATCATTATATTTTATTATGTAGAGGTAATAATATTTTTTTACCATATTATTCATCAAATGGGAAGAAAATCACTCATTTTTATGGTGGAAAACATCCTAGAAAACCGATGCAATTTTTTCCATCACTGACTGAATTAGAGAGTTAAAATGATGGATCAAATGAATATATAACATAATTATTTTATAATAATGTTTAAAAAATTTAATATTAATATACTTCCTTGACATTAATCTATTAATGATAAAATAACTTCTCTCTTGCGTACTTACAACCAACATAATTCACAAAGTGATGTGAGTCATTTTTAATGTAAAAATTTCATGCGTGATTATAAAAATATATATAATGAATAAATATTATATATATATAATTAATAAAAAGAAGAAGGTATATAAATATATCATATTTATATTACTCAAAACATCCAAGACTAAACCTGTATGAGAAAACAAAAATGTTAGTACATTAAACAATGGTATTAAGGATATGTTATTAACAAATTAGTTCTAAAATGTTACATGAGGTTATATAACGTTCATCTAATGGTAAGTGTGCAGTATGGTATTTCATCTCATTTTACCATATGTAGGGAAATAATTTTCATAATGATTTTATTTAATATTATTTTGTATAAATAGTAAAATTTCAATATATTTATAAAGAATAAATATTTATTCAAGATGATTTATTTTTTCCATTCATGAATACTCAGTCAAGGTATTTGAAGAAAAATTATTGTAATTTATTAGGATTTAATGTTCAATCCATTTTTTTTGTTTTTATAATTTTTTGTCCAATGAATTATATAGTCCATTATTAATAAAAATTATTTCCATTAAACTCATGAAAAATAAGGATTTTCTATATTTTATTCCAAATTTTACATTCATGTGATCTTGAATCATGAAATAAAAGACTAAATAATAATAATTATATATATATATATTAATATTATATAATCTTATTTCACGCCCATATTATTCAGAATAGTTTAATAAAATTAATATTTAGTAGTCAAATGATTAATTAATGTTATTTTATCCTTTCTTTAACTATATATTTGTTTTTAGAAGAATAAATTTAAATTTCCTCAAAAATATTTATTTTCACATTGTTTATAAGAATTTGAATAGCATGTTTTTTAATTTATGTGACATTAATGTTCTTCATCATCACCATAACCATTTTATGATATAAATCAGGATATAATTTTTTTGAATTATTTTAAATATTGAACTCATTTTGGGATTTCATTTATATTTCACCTCCATTTTTGTTATTTTTTTCAAAAAACAGGATTTTATTATAAAACTGATATTTATGATGAACCGATTATCATCTCTTATAGATTATAAAGATTGTGTTCATTAATATTATAATATAAAATTAAATTTCTTATGATAATTTGACACTAAATTTGAAGTTGATATCCACATTTTATGTGTCATTGACATGAATATTGCATAAACTATATACTATTTTTTACATACAATTTATTAATATGATAATTATTTATTCGACGAGATTTTTTTATAATTTTATATTCATTACTCAATAAATATATTTTTTGACACAATATATTGCATATGAATTTAATTTATCATTAAATATATTTGAAAATTATTAGATAAGTACTGATGGTTATTGTCCGTTTATAGACAGAACATTGATTCATCAATATGTATCATTAGATATATCAATTATCCAAATTAAATGTGTTTACAGAGTATACCAACCAATTGTTGAAAGAATCATTGAATTTGGATTTAATGATATAGATATCATGATTTTTGTGATCATAACATCAATTATTTTGAATTTTAATTATAGAGATTTTTTATTATTATATAATAAATAAATTTCTTAATATTTTACATGGATTCTTTAATGCTCAAGTAATTTATTAAATAAGTTGTGTTTTTAGTTACATACCATTCTATATTGATCTTTTTTATTTTCCATTAATGTAGTTAAAATTTAATAAAAATTTATCAAGAATTTATAATCTCACTTATTTTGTTTTCCTTCCCCATGATATGAAGCATAATACATTGAGTGAGATCAACAATACCCAATGATTTCAATTTAAAAATTTTACATTTTATTTCTAATGTTAAAATAGAAAATTACATATGTATCTACTTTATCAGTAATGATAAACTGATAAATATTTTCTAATTTGACCCATTTTATTTATGATAATGTCAAAAATTATATATGAACTCTTGGTTACTTGATTTTGGGTTGTTATCAATGGTATCAAAGAATGTTTTTTAGAAACCACGCAAACTAGATTTCGTAATACAAATATTAGAGAATATATCCAAATAAATTACTTTGATGATATGTATATTCTGACAACCAGCCTTCACCAAGATGAGAGAAGGGACAGTAGGTATCCATACCCTTCCTTCTTCCTGTTGAAGGATAGATAATGAACCCCCGAGATCTGCCTTCAATCGGTCCCAGAGTGGAAACTAGCACCAAGGGAATAGAATCACACACAAGATGGAAGGCATTACCCTTTTTATTTAATAGGATCGG
Organism: Viscum album; assembly: GCA_963277665.1. Lineage (NCBI taxonomy): Eukaryota > Viridiplantae > Streptophyta > Magnoliopsida > Santalales > Viscaceae > Viscum > Viscum album. Next base: position 1,299,341,651 of record OY728130.1, on the reverse strand, counting down.
GAGATAAGATAGTAAATCCCAACAACACCAAAAGTAGAAGTACATGTAAAGCCAAAAAAACCATTCTCATATGCATGTTCTAAAATTATATGATAAAAAAGTAAAAGAAAACCCCAAAAAAAGAGAAGTACCAAAAGAAAGAAAAAATAAATAGAAATTGTCCCAATGTCCGAACTAGTATGACTCTGCATGATCCCTGAAGTCCTCCTGGAAACGTGAAAACAATTTTATATACATTATGTGAGTATACAAGTATACTCAGTAGGGAAAACCAAAAGCTCTCGTGCACATGTGGGGAGGCATTCTAATGCCCTATGAGAAAAGAGAAAACCAAAGCACCTAGTAAGGAAAACAATCCACCAAAGCCGCACTAAGGCACACACCCCAAATAATGCAAGTCAAGTAATGTATAGTAATAGCACATTGATATTTAGGTACCCTGCGCCACTTTCCCAATTGTTATTGAAGAAATCCTATGAATTGAACCTATCCCGCCATTCTCACTGCAGTCCCACTGCCACTCCCCTCCCGCTCACACATGGGCCATCACTACCACACATCCCTCTAGCAAACACCTAGGCCACAACAACCACCCGTAACCACGCCCGCAAACACCTGGGCCAGAATAACTACTACCACACCCGAAGACACCTGGGTGTCATCCCGAAGACTCTTGGGAAAAAACCTACCCGCACACACTTGTTCCAACCACCACAACTACCCTACTCAATGACTCTTGGGGTATTTGGGAAAGGGAGAAGAAAAGGAGCTAATAACTAGCCACTCATACGAGTGTTGGACAAAATACCCTCCCCATTAAATGGGGATGTTCGACACTAAGTGCTCAACATGGGTGGGGTGAAAATAAAAAACATAATAACTACAATTATATAATATATATATAAATCACTCATCCCAACCTAGGATTACCTAAACCAACTTAATCACAAACACCCTCATTACTATTAAAACACAGGAATCACCGAACCCATGACCATGTCACCACTCATCCAGGAAAACAATTCTCCAATGAGCCTATTCTTGTTTTCATGTTCAAGTGATCCCATTTATGTAAATTCTGCACTACAGGGAAACTAACTGGAATAAAGACAATCCAGAGAAAGAGAAATACCCAAACAACAATTTAAGCATTCACACTTGGTTCTCTTGTAAAGTCACAACAACAAAGGGATTTGTGAGATCCCTCAAAGTACTGGAACAAAAATAATCCTCTAGATACAACCCCACACAGGTTCAGATTCACAACCCACGACCGTTCCAAACCAGAGGATCCCATCCCTATCCACATCACCCCATAACCATCATGCAGAACAACACACCTACTACCAAAACAGAGTGGGGAAACATCTAGGTTCAAAACATCATTCATTAAGTTCTATTTTCTTTTGGTTAACCGGGGTGACCACATAAGGATTGATGTTCACTGGGCATCCATTTAACCAACCGAGATTAGGTGATTAAGAAATTTCCATGTTACTGTCATTTAATCATCAAAGAAGACAAGGATTCATTAGTGTGCAAGGAGAGAGCACCCACGACCATGATTTTCAGTGAGCATAATCCCATACAGTTCACAACATATAGCAATTATAAAATAGTACAAAAAAATTTCAAACACACCCCATCATTCTTTAACAGCCTATTTATTATCTTCATTAAGGTTTGGTCTCATCCATTCCCACAGGAATAGTGGTGTACGCACCACGCACGATACACAGTAAGAAGAGATGAAGGAAAATCCCTACATGGTTGATCAAGGATAGAAGTTCTTTTCCACATGCCAAGAACTGGGGATGTGTGACTTGAAGGGGAGGAACATCAGGGACTCCAAGGATGAGCAGAAAGTCTCCAGCAGAGGTGCACCACTTTCCTCGAGAAGGGGAACTCCAAACTCAAAAAGAAGAAAAGGAGACTAGCCAAGAGGAAGAAGTAGAATTTCTAGCTTGATATAAATATGAGATCCCATTGTTATGGGATATGTAATTTTGAACAGCTTTAAAGTCGGATCGGGGTTTCACCACGCGGTTGGGTGGTTACGCGCGATGGAATTTATTGTCATTTAACAATTCTCCTCAGAGAGGTGGTCATAACGGCTATGTGTTAAACAATTTTCTTTAACCATAAGGAAACACGTAACATGGGTGGATCTGGAAGGTACAAGGAAGGATGTGACACCGACGAAAAACCAAATGTTTTGGAAAGTTAATGCTTTCCCGACTCTTGGGGGATTTTAGATATTATTTATGGGCTTTAAATTATTTTTAAATGAGGAATTAAATAATATTTAATTCAAATGATTTGTTGTGGTAGTAGAAAAGTCAGGAACTAGGAAAGAATGAAGGACACGATGCCCCCCTTACATTGCCACCGTCACAGTGTCACCCTCACGGTGCCAAACTCACGGTTCCACCATCATGGTGCCACTCACAAGGTTCCACCATCACTGTTCCACCGTCGCAATGGAGTCAGTTTTTGGAAATGTAATGGACCAGGTGGCTCTAGGCCATTACATCAAATACCTCTCAAACTATTCTTGCCATCGATAATTAAAACTAGACAAGAATAAAAGAGGGATTCCAAAAAACCACATTGAATGTTAACTCTCAGAAGTAAACCTCATCGATATCTAGTAACACCTCTCCCTCAAGTAACCAAGAAACACTCAAGGGTGAAACTGTCTAGTCATAAGGGTTAGGGTGTTTCTTCCTCCATGTCAAGAGACTATCCACAATGGGTGGCACTGACTCGCCTGCACAGGTTTAATCGCATCCACCATAATGCGTCTTGATTAGGGATCAGGTCCTCCCATTTACATAGTCAGGACTCTTCACACACATCCATAGAATAAGGAAAACTGAATATTCCATAGTAAACAAGGTAAAGCATTCCAACAAAATCAAGAACAAAAAAACAGAACAAAATTCAAAACAGCTCTGGGTATTGGGTGCACATCTGCGTCTCCCATTCCAAGGTACTTTCCTTGAGCACGCCATGCCTCCACAACATAAGAACCAAAGGAATGGTCTATCCACGGAGCACCTTCTCCTCATGATCCTCGATCATCACTGGTCTTTCCATAAAAGTCACGTTGTCCTTGATATCTATCTTTACCCAGTCGAGGACGTGTGAATCATCATGTAGATATCGTTGGAGCTGAGACACATGGAAGACATCATGCAGTCTCAGTAGTGGTGGTGGTAGCACTAGCTGATAATCTACTTCACTGACCCACCACAACACTTCGAATGGACTGACGAACCTAAGAGAAATATTACACCCCCTGCCGAACCTCTGTTGCCCATGCCGTGGGGAGACCTTCAAGAATACTTGGTCCCCGACCTCGAACACCAAGGTTCTCCTCCTATTATCGGCATATGACATTTCCCAGTCCTGGTCCACCTTCATCCTCTCCTATATAAGCTGAACCTTCTCTGTCATGCTCTGCACCACCTCCGGGCTGAGAACACCTGCCTCCCTGACCACTTTCCAGCACATGGGTGAGCAACACGGCCTCCCGTACAATGCTTCGAATAGAGCCATGACAACGGTAGATTAATTGCTATTGTGGTAGTCAAACTCCACCAGAGGCAAGTGTCATTCCCATGATCTCCCAGAGTCTAGAATACATGCTCGTAGCATATCCTTCAATGTCTCGATAGTGCGCTCTGTCTATCCATCTGTATGGGTGTGGAAAGCAGTGCTAAGATGTAGCTGGGTGCCAAAAGCATGCTGCAATCCTCTCCAGACTTGTGAGGTAAACCTTGCATCAGAATCCAAGACTATGGACCTCGGAACTCCATGAAACTGCACCACCTCATCCACGTACCTCCACGCTAAGGAATCCACTACACCCTGACTCCTTGATCACCTGAAAGTGATATGATTTTGTCAACTGGTCCACCACTACCCAGCTAGTATCAAATCCTCCTTGAACCTTGGGTAGTATTATGACGAAATCCATCGAGAAGTCGTCCCACTTCCACTCGGGGACATCTAAAGGTTGTAATAGACTGCCTGAAACATGGTGTTCGGCCTTCACCTTCTGACACACTAGGAACATGGCCACAAACTCTGCCACCGCCCGCTTCACCCCGGGCCACCAGAACTAACCTCTCATACCTCGGTACATCTTGGAAACTCCTAGATGAACCTCTAGGGGTGAGTTGTGTAACTCACCAAGAACACTCTCACGCATCGCCTCTAGGACAAACATCTTCCCTCAGAAAATATTCTGATTCTGACCATCCTCCAACCGTCCTTCTGGAGCATTGACATGGTTAGCCTGATCACACATCACTTCACTCTCTATGTCTCCCCACTGAGACTCCTCCACCTTCCTTAGTAGAGAGGATTTCATTTTCATCTGAAATAGACAACATCTACCACCATCCATTCTCACATCCAGGTGCAGGGCAGCCTACTCCTCCATCGCCTTCCAGGCATCTGTCGACTCACGAACCGCATCCTTCTGCGACTTCCTGCTCAAGGAATCTGCCACCACATTCCCTTTTCCTGATGTGTTGTAAATATCGAATTCATAGTCATGAAGTAACTCCATCCACCTTCGCTGCCGTATGTTCATGTCCCGCTGGGAGAATATATACTTCATGATTTTGAGATCCGTGAACACCACGAAGCGCTCCCCGGTGAGGTAATGATACCACAACCTTAGTGCGGAATCAACCGCCGCAAGCTCTAGATCGTGGGTGGCATAATTTCACTCATGGGGATATAACTGTCTAGACCCATAAGATATCTCCCCTGGTCGTTGCATCAGCACACACCCGAGGCCTTGTCATGAAGCATCACATAACACATAATACACCGCCCCTTCCTCTGGCAACCTCAGCACTGGGGCACTTACTAACTTCTCCTTCAGATAGCTAAAGGTTGCCTCACACTACCCATCCCATAAAAAATTTTAGTTCTTCTTGTTCAAGGCTTTCAAAGGTGATGTAACTCAGGAGAAGTGGGGTACGAACCTACGGTAGTAGCCTGCTAGTCCAAGGAAACTACGATCTTTTGCCATGTTCTTTGGAGTTTCCCAAGAAACAACCACATTGACCTTTGATGGGTCCACTGATATTCCCTGATCGGACACCACGTGCCTAAGGAATTGCACTTCTCGCATCCAGAACCTGAACTTGGACAACTTCCCATAGAGTTGGTGCTGTCGGAGGACCTCTAAAACTATTCTCAGGTGCTCAGTGTGATCCTCCTCTAATCTTGAGTAGATCCAAATGTCATCAACAAAAACGTCTACAAATCGATCCAGGTATTCCTGGAAAACAGAGTTCATGAGTCCCATGAACACATCTGGTGCATTTGTAATGCAGAACAACATGACTACAACCTCAAAGTGACCATACCTACATCTGAAGGCAGTCTTTGAGATGTCACCCTCCTTCACCCTCAACAGGTGATATCCAGACCGCAGATCGATCTTAGAGAACCAACCTACTCCCCTCAACTAGTCAAAGAGATTTTATGTCCTCGAAAGAGGGTAGCGATTCTTGGCCATCACCTAATTCAGTCTCATTTAGTCTATGCATAGCCTTAGGCCACCATCTGCCTTCTTTACGAACAAGACTTAAGCACCCCATGGCAATACACTTGGTCGAACAAAACCCTTCTGCATCAGATCGTCAATATGAATCCACAACTCCCACAACATGGAAGGTTCCATCCTGTAGGGATCCATCAAAATCGGTCAGACACCTGGTTGCAATTCTATCCTGAACTCAACATCACGTTGAGGGGTTAGAGTTGCCAAATTCTCAAGGAAGACGTCCATAAACTCATTGACGATCCCTGGGACTTCCAGCATTTCTACATCCACCGACTCCAATGAAAGTTCAGCTAACAAGGAAAGGAGGGTCTCCACTCACTGGTCACATTCCGGGTAACCTCGCTCACCAATGAATGTCACAAATCAACCGCCCATGTCTAAAAACATGATCCTTCCTCTGAAGTAGTCAATAATGGAACATACATAGAATAGACATTAAATGCCTATCATGACATCGTATGGATATATCTGCAACATTAGAAGATCCTTGGTTTACTGAGGTGGCTCTATAATCAGTCTACACCCTCGAAAAACATAAAACAAGTCAGTCTGACCTCCGACTGGTGTACTCAACACCAGGGGCACTGAAAGTCTCTCAACATCTAGACCTAGAGCACGGGCCAGACTGGGTGAAACAAAGGAGTGTAATGAACCGGTATAAAACAAGTAATAGGAAAGAGTACTAAACTAGCTGATCATACCTCGAATGAATTCCGACCCTACTGGATTTTCTGCCTCGGCGGCGTGTAACTGCCCATGCCCAGCTCCTCTGCCACTCAGCTGTCGGCCACCTCCCTTACCACGCCTGGGTTTAGGTCCTTAAGGGGAACCCTGGGGTCAGCCTCCTCCTTCCACGTCTGGTCTCGAAGGGGCGGGAGCTTGCTACCCAAGCTGCTGTTGTTGAAAGGGCCTAGCTGGAAACTTCTGCTACTAAGGTGGGCGTTGAACCTGCCCACCCCCACCGTACTGCACTCTATCGGGGCACTAATTCCGAAGGTGCCCATAGATTCCACAAATGAATCATATTGTTCCTGGTCCCGAAAGGAAAGGGAAATGATTTGGAGATCGGAACTGGAACTGCTGAGGCCTCCTCTCTACTAGTCAGAACCTAGAGGGCCCTGATGTTGGAGGCCTGCTACAGATGGCCTTCCCCTTCGACGAGCCCAACTAGGATCCCTCTCATGGTACAACTCCTAGCGTGTTCATCCTCTCCACCACTTTTGCCTTCTTCTGGACCTCCATGTATGTCTGTAAGGTGAAGGGAGTAAAAATATACTAGAGAGAATGTCGAAGTTCCTCTTCCAAAAGACTTTCCCGAAACTCCACATCTGGAAAGTGGTCCAGAGAAAAGTGGAGGAGATCCTTGAACTTGATCCCCAAATCTCTCACTGACATGCTCTACTACTGGAGGGAGAGTTTCTCCTGTCTCTTCTCAAACTTTTTCATGGAAGAGAGGAATTCCTCTCGGAACTCCCTCTCGAAGTCAGCCCTTGTAACCTCAGCCTCCCTCTTCTCCCCAAGGTAGAGCATCCACCACTGACGCACTGCTCCCCTCATCTAGCATACATCCAGAGGAACCCAATACTCTTTCGGAGCCTGGATTAAGCTGAAATCTATAACCAGCTCCGCTAATAAGCTTTATGTCTCCAAGTCTGAGGTGCTGCCCTCGTACTTCCCAAGGGTCTGTCACTAAAAGGCATGAAGCATCCTCTGCCACTGATCATCCTCATCCTCTCAGTCAGTCCTCTTCCAATTGGCCAATTTAACCTCATGGTCCTCAATCTCCCGCACTACTCGTGGTTGTCTCCCAGGTTCCAAAGCTACAAGATAAACAAGGAATGCCTAAGCCCGAGTAGTGTAGAATATTGTTCTTAAATTTTCATAGACTTCTTATTCATTTTAAACCCCGACATACCCATGAAACATAAGAACACATGTCATTATGATGCATGTACCTTTTCTAGGGTATATAACCTGCAATAGGTTTATCCTTACATGGTCGTTGGGTAGGCATAAAGTCCTTGCATCAGATCATGGGGAGACCTAAAATCCCATGTCCTCGCCGGTCTTCCCTAGACTATTTAACACACCAAGATTGTCCAACACTGTTTCCCTACCATCCCATGCAATCCTCACTGTGCCAAACCACAAACTCAATCTTATCTCTCAACTTCCCTCTGATACCATTCTATCACGACCAGCCTTTACCAAGATGAGACAAGGGATAACAGGTTGCCAGACCCTTCCTTCTTCAAGTTGAAGGAGAGATAATGACCCCCAAGACCCGCCTTCAATAGGTCCCTGAGTGGATACTAGCACCAAGGGTATATAATCACACATAAGATGGAAGGCATTACCCTTTTTAGTTAATAGGAGCGAGAGATAAGATAGTAAAACCCAACAACACCAAAAGTAGAAGTACAGGTAAAGACAAAACGAACCATTCTCATATGTATGTTCTAAAAGAAAAAGATACAAAAGTAAAAAAACCCCAAATGAAAAAGGAGTACCAAAAGAATGAAAAAAACAATAGCAACTATCCCAATGTCTGAACTAGTATGACACTGCACGATCCCTGAATTCTTCCTGGAAACCTGAAAACAGTTTTATATACGTTGGGTGAGCATAAAAGTATACTCATTAGGGAAAACCAAAATCTCTCGTGCACAAGTGGGGAGGCATTCTAATGACCTGTGAGAAAATTAACAACCAAAGCACATAGCAAGAAAAACTATCCACCCAAGCCTCACCAAGGAAGACTCCCCAAATAATTCTAGTCAAGTAATATATAGTAATAGCACATCGATATTTAGGTACCCCGCACAACTTTCCCACTGGTTATTGAAGACATCCAACACATCGAACCTCTCCCGCCATTCTCACTATAGTCCCACTGCCACTCCCCTCCCACACACACCTGGGTCATCACTACCACACATCCCGCCCGCAAACACCTGGGCCACATCAACCACCTGTAACCACGCCCGCAAACACCTGGGCCAGAACAACTACTGCCATGCTCGAAGACACATGGGCCTCATCCTGAAGACTCTTGGGAAACAACCTGCCCGAACACACCTGGGCCAACCACCACAACTACCCTTCCCAAAGAATCTTTGGCTATTCAGGAAAGGGAGTAGAAAAAGATCTAATAACTCGCCACTCATAGGAGCGTTGGGAAAAACACGCATCCCATGAAATGGGGGAGTTCGACACTAAGTGGTCAATTTGGGGGGGTGCGAATAAGAAACATAAGAACTACAATAATATAATATATATAACAAGCACTCATCCCAAACTAGGAGTTCCAAAACCAACATAAGCACAAACACCCTCGTTAATATTCATTCACAAGAAACACTAAACCCACAACCATGTCACCAATCATCCTGGAAAACAATTCCCCATTGATCCCATTCTTGTTTTCATGTTCAAGTGATCCCATTTAAGCAGATTTTTCACTAATGGGAAACTAACAGGAATAACCACAAGCCAGAGAATGAAAAAAAACCCAAAAAACAATTTAACAATTCACACCTGGTTCTCTTGTAATGTCACAACAACAAAAGGATCCATGAGATCCCTCAAGTACTGGAACCCAAACAGGCCCCGAGATACTACCCAACACAACATCAGATTCACAACCCATAACCGTACCACAATAGAGGATCCCATCCCCATCCACATCACCACATAAGCATCAGGCAGAAAAACACACCTACAACCAAAACAGAGTAGGGAAACATCCAGGTACAATCACATCATTCATTAAGTTCTTCTTTCTGTCGGTTAACCGGGGTGACCACACAGGGATTGATGTTAAATGGGCATCCATTTAACCAAAAGAGTTTAGGTGATTAACCTATTTACATGTTACAGTGATTTAATCATCATAGAAGACAAGGATTCATTAGTTCGCATGGAAAGACCAACAACAACCATGATTTTCAATGACCATTAGCCCATACAGTTCACAATATATAGAAATTATAAAAGAGTATAGTATAATTGTAAAATGCAACCCATCATTCTTTAACAGTCTGTTTATTATCATTATTAAGGTTTGATTTTATTCATTCCCATAGGAAGAGTGGCGTACCAACCTCGCATGACACATAGTAAAGGGATATGAAGGAAAATCCCTAATTGGTTGAGCTAGGATCAATGTTCTTCTCTACGTGCCAGGAATTGGGGATGCGTGACTTACAGGGGATGAACGTTGGGGACTTCAAGGGTGAGCAGAAAGGCTCCAGAACAGGTGCACAACTTTCTTCGGGAAGGGGAACTCCAAACGCACAAATAAGTAAAGGAGACTAGCCAAGAGGAAGAAGAAATAATTTCTAGTGTGATATAAAGACGATCTCCCGTTGTTACGGGATATGGAATCTTGAAAGGCTATAAAGTCAGATCATGGTTTCAATATGTGGTTGGGTGGTTATTCATGATGGAATTAATTGTCATTTAACAATTCACCTTGGAGAGGTGGTCATAATGGCTATACGTTAAACAGTTTTCCTTAACTGTAAAGAATCGCGTAATAGGGGTGGATCTGAAAGGTATGGGGAAGGGTGTGACACCGAGGAAAAACCACATGTTTTGGTATGTTAATGGTTGCCCGAATATTGGGGTATTTTAGATATTATTTATGGGCTTTAAATGGTTTTAAAATGGGGCATTAAATAATCTTTACATCAAAAGATATATTGTAGGATCAGAAAAGTCGGGAACTGGGAATGAACCAAGGACACGGTGCCACCCATATGGTGCCACCGTCATGGTGCCACCGTCACAGTGCCACCCTCACGGTGCCACCATCACCGTGCCACCCTCACATTTCCATCGTCACAGTGGGGCCATGTTTTGGAAATGTAATGGACAAGGTGGGTCTGGGCCATTACATATATGTATAGTATAACATTAAAATAATTTTTAAGGAATATATTATGTGGTTTTACTATCAATAAATCAATTTTTGAATATATAAGTTCCTTTGTTTTTGGAACATATTTATATAAGTGTAATAAACCTACCAATATTTATTATGAGTATACCTCAGCCATAATTATGGTTCATAGTGTGTGTGACAATAATGTGCACCTAGATTTATGATCCTAGGGGATATCCCTGGGTAAATTTTCATTTTCAAAAATAGAAATTTATATGATTCGAAAATATTTTTATTATTTGAGGATATTGCCTTTGAAATCTTGTTTATAATTCAATGATTAATAATGAATAAATTTTATGTTATTTATGATATATAATTGTTTTATAAATATATATATTTATTTAAAAATAATTATTATATTATATAATAGAATATGTACCAATATTTATAAATGGATCATTATAGAATTAATGGAATCATTACTCATAGAAAATTTCTAAATATCCAAACTAAGCAGGATAACAAAACATTATTTGGATATGTGAAGGTCATGGATATATTAATAAAGATGGAAAAGGTAATGATTAATAAACACTCTCATATAATTAATCTTGATCAGTTTAGACATTATATTCCTATGTTGGATCACTTAATTTAATATAATACCACATATTTTTGTAGAAATAATAATCTATTTGTAATTGAGTACTGAATTATGTCCCTAGAAAAATACTTCTAATATTGTGATATGATGAAAAGGTAAATCTGTACAGGATATATAATAATTCACGGATTATTATGATCAATTGGGGATGTTTATCTCTAATAATAAGGAAAAATAAAATATAAAACATGTAATATAGGTTTTTTATTGTTACATTTTTAAAGAAATATTTTTCTGATTTCCAATGATACAATATGAAGATAATATTACATATCATAGTGAAAAAGTAAAATAAAATTATTTCAGAGTATGAGGATAACTTTAAAATAATATAAAGGTATAGTGTAGATTACATATATACTTGAAATGGAATGATTGAACATTTTATTGAAAGTAATACAAAGAGTCTTCAAAGGGAATAACACTCTAAATATATCATCATATTTTGTATTAGATTTAAAAACCATCAATGAAGATAATAAATTTAGACATCCTATATATTCTATGGGAATATAGAAAATAATATTTCATTTGAACTATTACAATATGGTAATGATATAAAGAATAATAATAAAATGTATCAGTTTACATCATGTGAAAAAAATTTAAAGTATCATCTTTGAAAAATAATTAAGGCAATGGGAATTCGATACATGTGTGGAGATGAGGGTTAAAAATATGTTGAGTCAAAAGGAAAGAAATATATAACTTATATCCAGGGGTTCATATATTATTAAATTAGAAAATTTTTAATCTAATTCATTAGGGGTAAAGAAAAATTTCCATAGAAGATTAAAAGGGGATGAGTTCAATGTTTAATGATCAAAATAGGTCCTCTTGTAGTTCCTAAATATGTTGTGGAATGTTCTTTAATCAAATAATAATTTTTTTATTATGATTAATTATTTCAAAATCATTTTATTCTTTTTTAAAATATATTTTTTTAAAAACAATTTATATTTCCCTTGGAACTATAGAAGGGTGTTTTTAGACGAAAATAACAGTGGAAATCATAATGCAACAAGGTTGTGTTATGATATTCCCATTATGAAACATCAAAAATACATATTTTCTAATAATATTTTTTTACATATGGTTTAATTTGATATATTACTTAAAATGGGTTGGATTGAAATGTATTATGCACAAAAGTTTTGAAAATATATGGAAATTGTGACTCATGATAAAGATGTAGAATTCAATTCCTTTATTGGGGATACATCATAATCTATTTCATTTCTAGTTCCACCCCTTAAAGAAAATATATATAATATTATTTGGTAATATTTGATGAAACATCCCATAGAGGGAAAATTTAGTCTTTAATTTTGTGTTGTACCTATGGTACAATAATATATCGATGTATTTCATGTGAAAATACATGTACATTCACTAGAGTGTATTTTTGATATTTCCATTGACTATGTGACTAAGGAAATACTCATGGAAATGGATCCATATATTTAATACAATGGTGAATTACTTGATTTAACAAAAGAATTATAACTTTTGGGTGATAAGGAATTTATACACCCAAGTATCTCACCTTAGGGAGGTCCTATGTAATTCAGTTAAAAAATGGATCTATGGGGTTTTTCTTTTATTATTGGTAAATTAGTGTTATAATGATAATAGTCATGTATTCTCTACTTCATATTGAGGTATTAGTCAGTCAAACTAATTAATTGAAATATTTTTCAAATATTTACCTTCATTACGGGTATAATAAATTGTAAATAATGAAGGAATACATAACAATGATAACATTTCGAATAATGTATTGACATTATAAGTTCATTTTAATTCAATTTGGGTTAATTAATGAACCCTCTATTTTATGGATTTTATAAAATTATTCTTAGAATAAGTTAATGATTTTGTTATGGTATATATTCACCATATCTTGATTTATTCATAAGCATATGAGGACCCTGAGAGTCACTTCAGAATAATTTAGGAGGCTCTTCGAAAAAAGGTGGTATATAGTAAATTTAGAATGTGTTTATTTTGGCGTCATAATATTTTTTTATTTTCATATTATCTCTATAGTTAGAATCTATGTTATTCTTGCAAGGATAATGTCAGTTGAAGATTTTCCTAGACTAATAAACGTAACTAATATACAAATATTTCATAGTTTGGAAGGTTATTGTCAAATAATTTCTCAACATTTTCAAGATTCTATAATCCATTAAAAAATATTACACATAAATGGATTTTTTTCATAGGGATACATTAATGTTAAAAATGATTTTGCGGATTTGATGAGGATATTGGTCATTTCTTATATTTTAACTCTATCATAATGAAATGATTAATTTGTGATATATAGTGATTCTTTAATTAAGGGAATAGGCAGTGTCTGTTTGCCGAATTATAATTTGGTTTGATATTCATCATTGTAGTTATTGAATCTGGAACATAAATATCAAACCCATAATCGTGAGTTGATCGATTTAATATTTACTTGATAATAGAGAGACATTTCTCTATAATGAAAGATGTGAGAAATATATAGACCTAATGTTCTGAAAATACAATTATTTATATAAATATCTCAATTTTAGCTGATGGTGGTGGAATGAGTTACTTAAGGAAAATTATTTTTCAATACATTACCACAATGAGAGGAAAAATATTGTATAATATTCATAGATCATTAATGACCATGGTAATATGAAAAAAATAATGATTTATAGGTATCCATTTTTCATGGATTTAGTAAATGTGGATAAGGTATTTATTAATGAAGGGGATACATCACTCATTTCCCAATTGATTTTGAATCCTTATTTATTTGAAATGATAAAAATATCTCAAACTGATCATGTAAATTTTCAAGAGGACATTATACCCTTAAAGGATGGGAAATTAGAAAAAATATTATATGAAGATGTTGTTTTTAAATTTGAAATGATGATATGTGTTCAAATTATACATAATATAGAAGTAGAAATATTTCATAATTATAATAACTATTATTTCACTATACACCCTAGAATAACCAAGATGTATATGGAATGAAAGGAACATATATTTTTAGGAGAAAACGAAGTGGGAAATCAATGATTTGGTATCAAGATACAAGGTTTTCAATAAGGGAAATATATAAGAAATAGTCGTATAGAATCCATGAAAACCCTACTTATCCATAAGTTAAAGTAACATTTCATTACTCTATAAAATGGTACAATATTACCAATGACTCCAAGAATGAATGTTAATATATGGGTTATGGTTAATCATCTAAATAAATTTGCACATTTCCTTGATATAAGATATGATCTTTCTTTCAAGTAACATGCATGACCCTACATTAACTATATTTTCAGAAATCATTGTTTATTTCATTCAATTTTTTATGATCATGACACCAGATTTAAAATATTTATTTTGGGAATTTCATTAGAAGGCTCTTAAATCTAATCCTAATTTGTGCACTTCTTACCATCCATAAACCTATTTATAGTCTAAACAGAATATTAAAATAATAAAATATATGGTGATATCTTAATCACATTATTTTAAAGGGATGTGGGGTATGTATTTACAATTTTTATCTTCTTTATAATAGTAATTTCAATTAATTTATTCAAATAGTACTATATGAATCGTTATATAAGAATATTATTAAACACATACTTTTTGGATGAAATTGGCAAAAGAAAACATATACTACCATATCATTTTAGTGAGATAATGAAAATTGTAATGAATATTAAAAATCATATTAAATCCATCATATTAGGAATAAGATTTATGTATTTATTTATAGTAATTTTAATAAATTATATGTGGGAGGTCAAGTTTTCTTGAAATTATCTTCATGGAAGGGTGTTATGATGTTTAAAACTAGGGGAAAACTAATAACTGGGTAAATCAAAACCTATTGAATTTTTAATATAATAGTACCAATGGAATTATTATTTGAAATTAAACTAATCCAAGATAATGAAAATTATGTGTTCTATGTATCATTGTTATGTACCTGTAATACCTAACACATGTTCTTACTTTTGACGAAATAGAATTAGAACCTTACATATCTTAATGTGATGTTCATACCAATATTTTTTATAATATAGATAAAGTAATTTTAAATAAATTTTTTTTATGAATGTATTTTTTTTTTTGAGAAATTAGAAAGGAAGAAGTAACATTGGAACTATATGATCTTATGTATGAGAAATACCTTCATTTGTTTAGAATATAATAACCATAAATGTTTTGAGGATGCAATTTTTTAATCTGGGAAGAATTTAACAACCAATCTATAATTGTAATGAGTGAAAATAAAAGTTTAATACAATTTTAATACAATTAAAATTTTTATATTTTATGGAATTAATGTAAATTTACTTGATTAATATTCATTTTCAACTTTCATTGTAAAAATTATCCTATAATGAGCTTTTCAAATTTTCCCAGATAAATAATCATTTATGAATAATAAATGTATTATTCAAAGGCTACCCATTTTAATATCAATACCATATTATAATATATTAAATTAACCACGTATTGACAATCAATTTGATTAAATAGTGATAATATCATTTGGATGTTAAAATGTGCATTTTTTAGATTTTTTTTCAAAAAGGAATAAATCATTTCCCTTTAAAATTAAAAAAATAATATTTAATGTTGAATTATTTAAATAATATTTATATATTATATATCTTTTATCAATTTAAATCCATATTATGATGATTACTAGTCATAATGTAAATTTGATAAAATCTAATACATGGGAATTGTATTTCTCAAAAAACCAATTTTTCACATATTTTGAAATTTTGGATTAAATATTTAACCATATATATACAATGAATTATATAAAATTGTTTAAAAAAATTTCTTAAAATTTCATATTTTTTGTTAATTCATCTTTAATTTTATATAATTCATATTAAAAATATTAAAAAAATCACAATTGTTGTTGTTAAAATGCGTTTAAAAGGGGGGGGGGTAACCCAAAATGATAATGGTAAAAAAAATGAAAAATCTGAAACAATATTTTCATGTTATTTTTAGATTACTTCCTTATAACTATAAAATATACGTCATTATGGATCCATTTTTCTTATATTAGGGATTTAAATAATTAAAAATATTTGAAAAATTATATCTATACCACTCATATATATTATTTAAGGGATCCTCCTCCCTTAATACATTAAAAAAACACAATCCTTTTATCAAGAAATAAATGATAAAATATCCATAAATGTATATAATAATTTTAATATAATTTATAATCCCAAAAAACCCACACTATGGTCCTTAATAATATATCCAATTGAATTTTTGTATGTGAAGGTAGTGGTCTTCACCAAGAACTTCTTTTTCACCTATTTTTCTATAAAAATTAATTATGTCTTAGTAATTAAAATATAACAACTCTAGTATATATCATATTATATGATTTTATAATATTCATGAAAAAATATTAATTTGTCTCATATTCATCAAAAGGGAAAGAAACCCATTCAGCACGTGTACGATGGACTACCACCTCATGGAAAAAATTTACTTATTTCCCATTAATAAATAATATGGATAGTAATAATGATGAAATATATATATATATATGTGATAATTATGACATAACATTGATTCATTAAATTTTACAAATCATATGTTACGTTACTCTTACACCTAGTAATGAAATTATAATTTCAATCATTCTTATGTACGACCTTCAATCTCCATATAAAAAGTAATTCTTTTTCCATGACCATATTTCATGAATTATTCTAAATAATGTATATAATGAATAAATATTATAATTATAACATTAAAATAATTATTTATAAAAATGGAATATATCTTATAAGCATGAAGTAGATATTCTATGAAATAATATATATGAAAAAATGAATCAGTAATCATCAGAACCATTGTTATTAAAGAAAACATTCAACTAAATGAGTGATACAATGTTATAAGAGGATCTTATATGATGTTATAAATAATAATAATATTATTAAATAAAGTAAAAAATTGCCTAAACCCATTATAATGGATTTTAATTCACATTAATCCAAATGGATGTATGAGGTATTGGATTTCATCTCAATTTATACATCATTAGGACATATTTTTGATTATGTACCAATTAATATTTATTTGGTCAATATACATCCCCATATATATTTTTAACACAAATAAATATTAATTTATAGTGATTAATGTTTCAAATCATGATTATCTTTTTAAGTGGTTATAATTCTAAAGTTAACAAAGATGTATGATTATATTTTATAACCTCATTTTTCTGTGATTTCCCTTACATCCAATGAAAATAATTTAACAATCCATCCATCAAAAATCTATATATTATTATATCTTATAATTTTATCTTGTATTTTACATATTTTAATTAAATTTTATTCTTATTTACATTTTGATTAAAAAAATAATTTTTAAAAGGAAAATGATTTTTATTTCTCTTTTGATTAGATATATATTTCTTACATCCGTTTATTTAAATATTGTTTAAAAAAAATTCTCATTACAAAAATTATTTATTAAGGAAATATATATTTATATATTTATATTATTTTTTATTAAATGAATATTTGTTTTGTTTTCCCAAAAGACAAGTTTCAAAATTATATAGAAAAATCAAAATGAATAATCTTTTCAATGTATACACAATTAAGAGACTACTTTTCAACCACAATCATTTTATGATATATATCCTTTTCAAAATATAATTTTTTTAAAAAATAAAAAAAAAACATTATTGAATGCATATTTTTATATTTTATTTATGTTTTATTTATACAACTAAAGAAAAATATTTTATTTCATATACTATATTTCTGATAAATTGATGATCATCTCTTCTATCCTATAATTTTTGTAGATATTAACTTTCTATTGATACATTCACTTTTCCATGATAATTACACATTACATTAATATTAAATAATGATATTATTTTTTCATGTATATTTTTATTTCCTCAACCAAATAAAATTTATAAATATTGTGTATTACTATGAATTTTACCTGATTGGCTGGAAAAAATCATTATATACTCTTATTATTTAGTCTATGTAGATATATATTGATTAAAAAAATTGGTTAAGAATTTAATTTTTCATTTATTATTAGAGAAATATAGTTTTCATGTACTAAAGGGTGGTAATTAATTATATATAACAACTTAATGACTTGATATGTATCATAAGAAAAATCATTTTTCCAAATTAAATATTATTGTATTGTAGACCTACATAATGATTAAACTATTTTAGAAAAAGGCATTGATAATATAAATATCATGATGTCTGAAATTTTGATATATAATATTTTTCATTTTCTTTCATCAGAATTCAATTACTATTACCCAATATATTATTTTATTGATATTATCCACACATTTATTTTGTGCCATGTAATTGATTAAATTCTATGTGTTTTCTATTATTTACCATTCTATATTGATTACTATTTATGTTCCAATTATATAATATTTTGTTCATTACTCTTATGGATCTTTTCATATCATCGTTATTTTGATTTCATTCCCAATGTTATGAATAAAAATTAATCTAATGAGTTCATGACTATTGAATTTTTTCTTCAACTATGATTAATATTTTAAGTCCATTATAAAATTTACAAAATATACGTATTTAGTTCTTCAAGACTATAGAAATTATCAATCATTTATAATATGATTAATGGTAGCTTATATCAAGGTATAAAACTATACATCAACTATTGGTTACTTGATCTCTGTAATTTACATCAAAACCCAATGTACATGTACAATAGTAATAATAAAAATACACTAAAACTAGATACTACTAATCAATGTTATATGTGTAGACCATGTCTCAACATTTCACCATGCGCTAACCAAATACAACTGATTGAGACCAGACATCAATATTTCATCACTTTTCCATTTCCCACATTTGATGTTAATGCATGTTCTACACACACAAATGGGAGTGTGTATGGTGGGGGGTGGATAGGCTGAGTATGACCCCACAAAGGTGCTCTATCAAATGTCTCGATAAAGCAGTCCCAGAAGATAAATTTTAAATATATCATATAATGATATATATTTAAATATAATTATATATAAATCATGTAAATTAAGTAACCATTTAAATATATTTAAAAACCAGTTAAAAAGGTATTAGAGAATTTTTAAAATAACCACATACATTTTGTTGATTCATATATTAAATTATATGTAGGAAAAAAATCAAAAACCAAATCAGAATGATAAAAATAATTAGTAAAAAAAATATTAGAATAGATTCAATAATATTATATCATTTAATAAAATACTACTATTATACACCAAATAACCAAGAACACATACATTAATGTCAATGGAATGATAAACACCATAAAAATTTTACCACCTAAAATGTCCTTCTAGTCTTATGTAATGTGCATCTATGGTCTAAGAATTTAATAACAGTTCATAAATTTTACAATCATACAATTCAAATAAATGAGGCCCAATAATATACCATCCAAATATGTACCTTGGTGTCCCATGTGTATAATATATCAAATCAATTATGAAAATGATTTTAATTTTCTAAAAAATATCTAAAATTAAATTATCTATACAAAAATATTTTCAAAATAATTTCAAAATCCATTTAAAAACTCCATGAAAATAAAAATCATTTCATAGTGAAAATGGAAAATATAATTTATTTTCATAAATTAATTTAAAAACAAAAATAAATAAATTAATTTATCATCCCGATTCTTTTATAAAACCATTAATTGTACAATATCATCAATGGAGTATATATCATAGGCTATAGGGGAAACTAGATACCCCATAAATTGGTTTTTGTCTAAATTATATGGGATCCACAAAAACATGAAAGAGAAAATAATGTAATATAAAATAATGAAATACTTAACATAGATTCATGTATATTAACATTTTCTCCACAAGTAAAAGGTTTCAAAGAATATTTTGGATTGAAACATACCACATAAATATTATCCATCCCTCTATAACCATATAATAATTTACTTCAAGATAGGAAAAATATATATGATTATACAAAGGATTTTGATGGATCCCATATTGATCAATATACTCCAAAAATATAAAAAATTTATAATGCAAAAAAACTCAATAAAAAAGTAATGCAATATTGAAATAATTCATTACCTAAAAAGGGATCAACAAACCATTCCCAAGAGAAAAATAGTTTTTAGAGCAGCCTTGAATTACTAGATTCAACTAAAATTATCTAGAACCTCCATAGGGTTCAACATACAAGGTTCATGTTGAATGAGAGAGGATTAGAAAAATAAAGGCATCTAATTTTCTATATATATGAAATTTACATGGTCAAAATTACCAACACACTCAGCACCACAAGATTCTAATGTGGAAATGAGATTGACTATCTCATTATTTTATGATTGGACATCCCGGATTACTAAGAGTTCATGATGGGATTAGGCTGACCATAAACTAATTCACAAAGATAATCCACATCCTTTCCATTGAATAGAATATTTTATGGGAATATTTACACCCATGTATATGAATTAGATAGTTTATATTCATATAGTTACCTTGATGATTGTTTTGATAGTGATGTTTAATTTACATAGATAGTTTTGATAAGATTATATTAGATTTTTTTTCTAGGATGTGAATGAGTATAGTGTTTCACTACCAAATTCAATACATTTTTCAATAGAATATTCATATCAATTTTGAAATGTTGTGGGAATTTTATTTGACTTTTTTCATTTTTTGGATGATCGACCACATTTATTGTGGTTAATGAACAACAATTACAATAAATTTTACATTTCTATAAAAACATTTAATTCCCAAAATGGGAGACCCTACATATAGATATTTTATTCGATTTATTTGGGAGAGTCATAACATTTGGATAATGACATAGTGATATTGGAATTAATGAAAGTGAGGATTATAAAAGATAAGATAAATAAAACCTTCATCTTTAAGAAGTCCAATATATACCCATGAGAGAGAAGTATATAGATTATGTGTTGGGATAATGTCTTGATGATTCTCTCACCTCAAGATGGTTTGTAGTGATTTTCATGGTGTGGAAATCAAACATGGAGGATTAATGATCATTTTTTGATTTTTAATATGATTAGTGAGTTTTTATAACATATAATTTTTCCTCTAATGTTAGAACGAATTCAGGATGTCTTCCGAGAGTCATAACTTAAGAGATATAAAAATAATAAATCAGATATTACATACTAAGGTGAGATAGATATTTAAGAAAAATCTATAATTTTTAATTTTCTCATTTTGATTAAGGATAAGTATGATAATATACATTATAGGTGAGTTATGCATTGCTGCATGTTAGTTTGCAACATGAGAATATTTGGGAGTTCACATGGTAGCACGATATTAATAATCAAGGTCGATACCTTCATAATTTTATATATTATTATATTTTTTGATTAAAATATTTATCAATTGGTGGAGTGTAAAAGAGATATATATTAACTTTTTTTACTAGTATAACTATATTTAATGGTATTTTAACTGGTCATTATTTTGGAATTGTTTTCTATAATCATAGATCCCCATTAGGATATATGAAATACATTAAATATTTTATATTTTGTTTAATTATATTTTTATATATATTAGATATTATATTATATGATATCTAATAAAGAAATACAAAAAATGGAGGGGATATTTCTCTAGTTAATATATAAGAGTTGTTGGCATCAAAAAACCAAGATGATTTGTCAGAATGGATGGTTATTAAGGGAATTAGATTTAAGAGATAAATTAGTTAATGTTATTTTCTAATTAAATACATAACCTATAATATATCTATGTATTGATCATTTTATCCATTTTTCATATTCAATTCCATGACATGGGAATATTGAGTGTGAGGGACTTCCGCTATAGAGAGAGTCTTCAAAGATGAAAAATAAACTATTATGGATGAGTGATCAAAATAAACCAAATTCTCCATCACCTTTGGCAGAACTTTTCTCATTGTCGGTGATTAATATAATTATGAGGGAAATTTATTTTATTATAATCCTAATATTTTTATATCTCTATAATATAAAATTAAATATTTTAAGAAATCAATATGTGATTAACATCGGAATGGCCTCATTAACGTTGTATTTTAATCAGACATATTTGGTAAATATTTTTCATTCCGGGAATTGTAATTATATCAATTTTTCTGTGATTTTAATCTCGTAATCAATGGTTTTATCACATATGAAAATTGTGTTTTTCTCTATATGATTATAGATTTCATAATACATTATAGATATTAAAATGATGAAAGAGACATTTATGATTTTCCGTTACAAAAAATAATATGAAGGATTTATCAATGAAAAATGGAAACATATTTCATCATATTAAAATATATGAAGAAGATAGTATTATTATAATTATATAATTAAAAATAGAAATGTGTATTATTGATTCTGAATCATTATATTTATGTATTGATGTTTTTCTACTCAGTTAAACGTAATTATGGTGTTTTTTTCAATTTTACCATTCATTATGTACAGAAAATTTATAAACATTTTATGAAATTTGGTAATTTTTATTTTAAATTTTGAATTTATTAATTAAAATTCAATCCCAAACAGTGGTTTAAATTAATTTCAATATATAATAGAAAATGGTGATGAAAAAAATTACATAAAATACAATTTGAAGAATAAGAATTACTTTTATAATAAAATTTTGCATAGTTTTGATTTTTATGACATAATAATGATTATATTGAATAAAAAATAAATAAATAATTTTAAAAATAAATTAAAAAATGTTAAAAATGAGAACAATTGAATGTAATGTAAAATGTTATATTAAATCCGTATTTATAAAGTTTCCACTGAAAAAATAAATATTTTTGAATATTTAAAAAATTCATTCCAATGAAAAATATGATATTATAATTTTAAATATGATATCATTTAAAAAAATTATGTTTTGTTTTAGAATAATTAGTGTACAGACTGTAAAAAAATAAATGAATAAGAATATTTGAATAAAAAATATTTTTGAAGTAAAAATTGTCTTATAAAAATTGAGAAAGTAATTATTACACATAAATAAATAAATTTCATTATATAAAATAATTTTATATATTATAATTAATGTTTTTAAAAATATTCAATACATGAAATTTAATACCTTCATGAAAATATTCCACAATAAATAAGTATTATTATATAGTATATTTAAATTTTTATAATTCCCAATATTGGTGATTAGGTATGATATTGAGTTTATTATTCTTATAGATAAATTTTCTTGGAGTAACCCCAATATAATTTTTCCACATTAAATTATTAAATATTTAATTATGGGTTAATTGTTTAAAAGAAACTATTTTGGAAAATGAAATAGTAAAAAGTTATACTAAAACTACATTTATAATTTTTAATAAAAGAACACATAATCGAGGTCACATATGTAGATGAAATTATAAATAATTCAAAATTATCAAATCAAATAGTTATATAAAAACCATGGAATAATATAGTGTGATATAGAATGTGTTCACTAAAATGATAATGACCCCCAATAAATCAATAAGGCATTCATAAAGAACCTAAATTCATCAAAAATTCAGTGACTACACTACTATTTTTAATTAATGATATTATTATTATTGTAGATAGATTATTTTATCACAATGATATTGATGAAGATAAAATATACTAATTTTATTTAATTGAACTTCATAGGAACTATTTCTATCAATGGTTGTTCTTTGATAAAATTTAACAACTATCTCACCACTAGCTCTACAAAATAAATATTCAATAGGAGTTTTTTGAAACATTAAGCACTAAAATATTAATTTAATGAATTTTTATATAAATTACACAATATCTTATTTTTTAATATATTATATTCACTAAAAATGTTTATAACATTATATAATAATAATCCATATGAATTATTTTCAAAAAAATCTACAATAACACCAAAGCTTCAAAAAAAATTCCATTAATAATTGTCCCCTATAAACATAAAAGTATTTAAGAATAAGTTTAGCATAATGGAAATTAGATTATTTTTTCATCAATTAACATATGATAAATTAAGGATTTATCTCTATAAACAAGATTTTCAAATAAATTAACCAAAAAATGTATTCCCTAATCATATAATCACCAAAATATGTTAAATATTTCAATAAGTATCTTGAATTATTATATATATACAATAAAATAATATATTATGCCAAAATATAACTCCAAAATAATTAAAAATAATAATCCCCTGTATTATCCAAAAATATTAAAAAAATTTAATTGTTAAATTTCCCAATTACAGTGAAGATATATAAAATTAGCTATAAAGAAATTATCACAAATTCAAAATTTAAACCCATGGTTATGTATATGATAATACTTATTCTATGAACATTTAATATATACTTTATACAAATTATACATAATTATATTCTCATCATAGAAATTATTAACTATAATGGTTATATATTAAAATATACAAACAACCAAAAATAAGTATTATTTTTCCACGAATAACATTTCCACCAAACCAAATACTAAATCACGGGGTAGAATTCCATTAATGTACACACAAAAATACACATAATCATTATAAGAAACCTTAAAATAATACCTAAAAATGGGGTATCTATTTCATTAAACTTATGATAAAACATAGACATATAAAAACATGACCCAGTATGATTATGAAATATTTCTATGAAATATAATTGGTTTTTAGATGCTTTATCCTCTCATTTATAATATTTGTTATGAAAAAGATATGTATATTTGAACAATTGTATCCATCATGAATTTATATCATAGTATGTGTAATGTCTCAGAATTTCGGTGTACTTATTTTTATATATGAAATTATTTTGAGACCAAGAAACTCGACAAAATGTAATTATGTTGTTTAGAGCGCCCAAAATGGAATTGTGATCATTTTATGGTATATTTTGTAAATATACAAGAGGGATTTTCTATCGTATAAAATATCACTTGGATAAAAAATCTAATGGAATAATTGAATTCAGAACTCCAGGATTTTCTTATAAATGACTTAACATTGGCCAGCAAGGGCGGAATGGGAAAGTTATTTTTCGGACATATCGAGAAAAATAATAAAATAATTTAAACGAATTATTTTATTTTATTTCTCAATTTAGTGTGGAAGAAAATGATGTTGCAGGGCTATGACCGTATGGTGACGATGCACATCAATGAGGTTCATTAATTTCTTATTAAAATTGTAGTGTAATTATGCTTCAATGACGTGTAATATCGACACTATTTCTTAAGTAAAAGAGTGTAACAACGCAATGTCGCATAATAATGTGAACACCACAACATGATCCTATTTATAATTTGACACAATGGAAAAATATGGATTATATAAATTAGAGGATTCTATTGGAAACCTTTGATGAACATCCACCCAAGAAAAGAATAAAGAAAACTTATGGAACATCATCTTCTTTGTCACGCCATTCGAATACAGGATCCAAGTTGCAACGTCAACATCATAACCCCTCATGGATGAACTTGCAGTGACAAAATTCATATAGGTAAGGGGTTTTTATTTTTTGTTCTTCCTCAATCATTTCTAAATGATAAACATGGATTAACCCATGAGTAGGTTAATCCGTGGATCGCGTGTTCTTGCGGAAAAGTGACTTAATTGATGTTTTTTCCATGATTTAATTATCAATGTTGTTAAAAATAAAATTCATGGACATCCCTTGATTTTTTTAAATTTTATCATGGAGTGCTCGGGCTAACACCAACAATGCCCAATCCCCTCCACTATTGGTGTTCTTCATGGCCAAACATTTGAATTTAAGGAAAAAGATGTTTTGAGACAGTCTCAGTGGAGAGAACTTCAAATGGAAAATGTTGGTGCAAGCATCCTGAAGAACAGAACACCGGTGTAGACCTGGTGGTCAATGGAATAATTTTCTGGTGTTGTTGGTGGCACCCGTGACTTCTAGAGGTGGCCTGCTTCAACAACTATGGGAGATAGGAGGCACGGTACGATGGCGCAACAGACGAAAGAACAAACCAGACCGGGATGTAGTGTAATAGGAGAATCCACCGACTGAGCTAGTGCCTGGAGGTGGCAGAAATGGTTTCATAACTATGTCGGAGGGAGGTGGACATGGAAATGAGCAAAATTTTGCATGATGGGCCAAGGTCTATTTTCCACATCGGTGGAGGCAACCCGCAGGGTAGCGACACGGCTTCTGACCACATCCAGCAAGGCAGACCGGTCTGCCTCTTCTGGACCGAACAGGGCGTGAAATCCCAGGAGGATGGACCCACACTATGGGATGGACAAGTAGCTCACTAGGTCATCCCATACCGGTAGGCCAGGCCTGAACCTAGTGGGTCAGACACACACCCTCATGGGGCCGGGCCAGAAAGGCCTGGTCACCGGGCGACTCGGTAGGTTGGAACCTTCGCCACCCTGACCCGGGTCTAGTGAGGCCGATTAAGGCTAGCACACTTTCCATGATGGATCAAAATGACCACAACCCACACTATGTCAGGTCAGGTCTCTCAGAATGAACCGTGGTAGGTGGAACCCCAGATCTGGGATTGTCAGGTCACACTGAGCCCCATCACAAATGGTCCCCTAGTTACTAAAACTTCGATATACTGCAAACCGCTTATCCGATTGATGTTCTGTTTGCAGTGTTGGAACCCTCTAGAGTTGGAATATCTTTTGGAATGCATTTTGGTGACATTAAAGGAATCCAAAAATCGAATAATGGATAGAGAATAGGTTATTTCAAATCTCCTATGTATAGAACCATGTGTTTGGCTCAGACATAAAGACTTCTCAAGGATGGCCAAGTGGAAAGTGGTTCTGTATGGCCCTGTAGGCCCATGGTGGGGAGTGGCATTGTGTGACCTGGTAGATCCACGGTAATCGACATGATGAGTCCCTCAGTTAGGCCAATGTGGGAAGCGTCTTTGTGTGACCTAGTAGGCCCATAGTGGGGAGAGACACTATGTGTCCCAGCATACCCATTGTACTAACCAGGGATGAATACCACAACAGTTCAAGGATAGTGGGAAGCGGTACTAGGTGACCTAGTAGTCCCACTGTACTCTTTAGAGGATGAGTTATTTAGAGGCTGAGGAGTTAGATGTTTGTGACTGATGATCCTACTGTTGCTACCCTAGAATATACTTGGTGTGAGATGCCTTGTGTTTTGGGATTTAATTTTGAGTAATTTCTATGAGTTATTTATTTTTTCTTTTGGGGTCCCTACTTAGTACTATGTTACTTACGAATACATGGGCTTTATCTGCACATGTTGTGTCTAGTGCAGAGGACTGACGCTTTCATAGGGGAGCTCAGGGAGACGGGATAGAGGGACACTATGAAGGTGGACATGGTGGCCTAGGATCAGGCGTGGCCTAGTAAAACAAGGAGGACTTAAAGAACTACTTCAATATCCAGTAGCTTCACTACTCTCACGGTTAGGTGGGGTTTACTATAGATGTCTATAAGAGAACTTTTCA
The DNA here is from genome assembly GCA_963277665.1 of Viscum album. Classification (NCBI taxonomy): domain Eukaryota; kingdom Viridiplantae; phylum Streptophyta; class Magnoliopsida; order Santalales; family Viscaceae; genus Viscum; species Viscum album. The sequence goes on along the minus strand of OY728130.1, from coordinate 1,299,313,955 downwards.
TTTTTTATAGTTTTTAGTACTTTTTCTTGGGTTTTAATTCTGGCCCAAATTCTTTCAGATGTACTTGCACTCAGTTTATTCACTGTTATGATGTTTTCCTTTTTTGAGTTGTGACTTTTTTGATCATGTGTGTACGTACAAGTATCTAGGATAATTCCTCCCATGTTAAAGTTGACGCTTTTGGTGCATGTCACCAGCCCCAATCCTTTGAGAGGCAGTCTCAAGTTAGTCAGGACCCTGGCCCTTGGGGCAGGTTTATGATAGTACGATATCATAGAATCATTTATCTTGAAACAGTGAAATTCAAGTTTACAACTAACTTAACCATTTCAGATTTTTTACTCTAATGATTATCTATTCCGCAAACAAATCCACTTTTTAAAATCCAAATTGGGATACTTTTTGAAGAAAAATTATAAAATATCAATATTCTTAATTGTTCATTATATTTAAATATTTATATTTATCCATATAACCATTATTAGGTTTATATTATAAAATATATGTTTTATTAAATCTAGTTCCATGGGTCTTACTAATATTATATGATACCATCTAAAATAACACTGACCCTAGTTTCTCATATTTATAGTTACATTTTTACATTAAAACTAGATAAAAGTGATCACATCCTGAATGATCAAATAGTATAGTAGTCTTTGAATAATAGATACAATATTAGACATAATATTAAATTTTATAATGATAAATTAAACATTGTTTTTTTTTAGAACATTGTTATTCACTCTAGTATGTCCATGCATGTCAATAATACTACACTTCTTATAATCCTACAGAAGGGAGAAACATAAAAAGTTATCTCACATACACACTATGGAAGAGTATTTAAAAGGAGATAACATAGAATAACTAAATAATGAATATCATCAAATTAATAAATTTGTATTACATAATCTCATATAATTAATTACATGATCGAGTCACTTATCCATGGTTATGGAATCTATTCAAGAAATAACATAAAAATAAATTACTAATATCATAACAATTATGTTCATAACGATGAAAAACATTAACTAACCATTAGAGAATTACATATATAAATCTAGTTCATTCATAAAATTAATAAAAAATTAAACATAATCAACTTGACTATAAAATAAAAAACTATAAATATTAGATGAAATAAGATATTTAATGTTAAAACATTCCACAGTATAAGTGATCATATAACATCAAGATAAATATTATGGATTGTATCATTATAATATATTCTATTTGAATAGAGATAATCAATATCTTTCGTTTTCATAGATGAAAATAATGTTGAAAAAATCAACATATATTTTCATTATTAAAACCCCGTTTTTATTTTAATGAACATATTTAAAATGTAGGAATTTTAAAAATATTAGATATATTTTTTTGAATCATGAAAAAATGAAATTGAATATTTTATGCAAATAATATTCTTGTTGTTGGTAAAATATTTCAATGTAGAGCTTAATAAAAAAGTATACTATTCAAACTATCGATAAAATTACATTTTTTAGAAAAATATAAAAATATTACTTAAAATAAAATATAGAAAATAATAAATTGGTAAACGATAAAATATTAAATCATTATATAATATTCAAATCAATATTGAAATAGTTTTAATTGATATATAAACCTATAACTAATGGATTACTAACCGGATAGAAAATCAACATTGATGTTCCATGATGAAATTATTTCATCCATTTGCATATATAGATGAATAAAAATGAAATGAAAAATTTGCAAATGAATAAATAAAAAAGGATCATAAAATACAGTTTGTTAAAATATAAATAAAATATTATTCTCCAAATTGATAAATAACCATAAACAATCTTGAATATATGTGATATTATGATAATAAATTCTTAATATCATGGAAACGTATGAATTATATCACCCATGAATGAATCATTTGGAATTTTTAAATAACACTAATATAAATAAATTCATTTTATAAAATTTCAATGAAGAAATATATGCACCAAACAAAATAAATCATTTTCAATATTAAATATTACTTTGAAAATTTAATGTGAGATAATAAACCCATACTTTATGTTAGTCTATCTTTATAAGTTATTTTATAGTCTTGTATAATAAATTTAAATTTAATGAAATATATAACATAACTATATAAAAACATATAACATCACATGTGATCATGTTATGAAATTTTTTACCCCATTCAATAATAATTATTTATTTAAATTATTATTTTTTGTCTTCATTTTTTAATTTTTCATTTTATGTTTGTTTTATTACTTTTAGTCCATGAATCTATTTCGTGGTTCTAAAATAAATAAAATGGTCATCATGATATAAATATCATATATATATATAATATTCATATTTATATTCCTCCATGAATAGAGGATAAGAAAAATAAATCACATTTAATTTTTGGGGTAGAAGATGAAAAATACTATAACAACCTAAAATTTTAAAAATGAATTCCATTCTATAAGTCAATGTCTTTGATATGTTTATCCATAAGAAATAGTTTTCTAAAATGAAATAGTGAGATATTTTTTATAAAGGAATAATTGTTATTATTTATCATTACAAACAGCTTGTTAAATTAGTGGAAAAGAATAATAGTAAATTTACTACGATGTATTTTTATATAAAAATTAATGGGTACATTAAACATTAATGAAATTTAAATAAAATATCCAAAAAATATATTGATTATATGAATAATTAACAATATATTTTTCTTAAATTGATTTTTTTTTTCAAGAAACTAATAATAAAATAAATATATAATACTAAAATATATTTATTATAAAAATAATCATTTAGAAATTAATTAATTATTAATTTTTTATAAAATAACAATAATGATAGTTAACATTTAAAAGAGATATATGAAAATATAAATGGTCTTCCATTATACATGACCACTATATTTAAATATTGAATTTCTGAATTTTAAAAATATATTTTTGATAATTTTGAGATAATTTTTAGAAAAAACAAATTAATATATTTTTAGTATTAATTATATCTTTTTCTATTATTGTTGATTTCTAGGTGAAAAGTTAAAAATAGTGGTTTTTTTATAATATCTTGATTTTATTTTATCAATTGTATATAAAGAATAAAATAAAACATATAAAAATATTTTCATCACCAAATATATGTCTTGAAACTAAAATTGTATATTTCACATTTTTTCCCACTATCTAGATCTTAATTTGACATTTTATAACAAATTTAATATTTTTAGATAAATTATTTTTAATAAATTATATGTTTTTTTTAAATTTAATTTTTATCAAATTAATAAATTGAATAAAATGAAACTTATTTAAATTTTCTTATTAGAGGGGCCAAATAATCTAATAAGGTAAAATTTTACTTTTATTAATATTTATTATATAACCTTATAAATAAACCCGTAACCATGGTAAATGGGGAAAGGATAAAAGTTGTAATTCAAGTGTTAAAGGGATGGGAAAATAATATAAACTTGTCTATAATTAGGGGAATGATTTTTGTATCCACCATATATATAACCCTAATGAAATATATATTAACTATTCACTTAATTTCTATTTTTAATATATTATCTCAATATATAATCAATAAATATTTTTAGTAATTCCATTCTCCTCATTTATAAAAGTGGCCTCTGAACAATGCTTTAAATAAATATAAAGAATTTTGTTTCTCTTTGAAACGAATTACCTCACAATTGTTTTACAATTAAATACCTAGAGTTTTTTTTATATTAGTCACTAACTCTCTTTAACTACAGTTTACATGATATTATCTTATACTATCCATTTCCATGGGATCATTTATGTATTTCACTAGGTTCTCAACATGAGTAATAATTTTATTTCAATATAATTATTTATATTTTTATTTTAAAATTATAATTTGCATATATTTATATAATTAATTAAGTAATTTTTATATAAAATTATTATATTCTTTTAGTGTAATAATCAATTATCCCTTTTTTCATTTTTCTATTATGAATATTGAATCCATCAGTTATGCGTTATATAGACTACCACCTATAAGACACAACATGTTTCATTTTATTTCACCTCCACACATGGATATTAGTAAATGGATATTTTAAAAAATATTATATTTGAATAATGTTAATGATATGTAAACATTAAACTCTATTACCCTTTTCTCCAATTATATGTAAAATGAAATTTTCAACCAAGAATAAGTTAAGATGATCACCACTATGGAATTTTTGTTTTTTAATATCTATTTTCATCACCTCCAAAAATAGATGGTCATGAAAATGGTATAAAATAATAAATATAAATTATATGATCTCATTAAGGTTTTGTTATGTATATGTCTGTAAATTAATAATTCTATGTTCAAGGGATGATATTAACAAATTCCATTGTTTAAAACAAGCAAATTAATAAGAAAATAATATTTTTATTCTATATAAGTAAATTATATAAACTAACCATCTTTCTAATTTTCTAAAAATTTTATTTTTCATAATTATATTATAATAAAATATATTTATGATTTTTTATAATGTTACTAAAACAAAACCATTTCAAAATCATCTATTAAAAATGGAAAGTTCATATTTGGTCTCGTTGACCACCTACATAAACAATAATACACATTTATTTAATGAATAATTATGATAAAATTTTTAGAGGTATTATATGTTGAACATATAAAATTAATTTTTAGGGTTATTTTAAGGTTATATTGAAATTTTACTCAATAATTATGAAAACACATTTTATTTTTTATGAATTAAAAAAACCTTATCATCTCTAATTCATGTCCACTGTTTTTTCAAATACAACCATTGATTAGAATATTAACCTTCAAAACATTAATGGAAAATTTATTCTATTATATTTATTTATAATGGTTTTTTAACTTATAATAGGAATGAATACTAGAATTATTTTTAAGTATCATGTTTAATGAGATAAAAATTACTTAAAAATTTTATTAAAAATAAATAATGAAATTCTAAAATTTGTACAAATAGATTTAATTTAAATTATGTTTATGAATTTTTATAGTAATGAGTAAGTTATTTTTTGTAATGGATTAAATTAACATAGTAAAATTATTCAGGGTGATTGATGTAGTGAAGATCGAATGAGGGCTCTATTACTAGTTATCCTCTCACATTCCTCTCTTTTAAAAATGTTTTATATTAAGAACTAAATTTCCATTTTTTAAATAATTACATTTTGGGATATCATATATTGAATTATATATTATTTTTCAAATTATATTTTACACTAAATTACCGATATTTCAATAGTATTTTTTAATCTTACCCAATATATAAGTTTTTTCTTGGTCTCAAATTCTAAATCATTGAGAAATGTTATTTATTAGGATCAATGTATCTATTATATGGAACCTATTGACTTATTATCCCATTAAAGTTAAATTATTTAACTTTAAGTCATCGATAAACTAATCTACCCCAATGTTTTTCAACAAATGTACTTTTAAACAAGTGTTACTCCAGTCATCAGTTTTTTAAGTAACATAATATTCATTTATTGAGTTATGATCATTGAATTTAACATATTTCTCATTAGTTGGGAATAATTTCCATTCTTATTATTTAAGGTTTTATTCCCACAATATTTTTTTTAAATACCTCCCTTTTCAACTATTTCATGCATTAGTAAGTATGATTCCTATAAAGGAAATTAATATCTCAAATCATTCGTTGTGTTATACTCATCATAGTAAACTCTTTTTTCCATTCATGGGTTCTACCTTACTAATATTTTGTTATATAATATAATATAATTTTATTTAGAAAAATAATTTTATAAAAATGATAACATTTTTACACTTCTTAAAATTTCAATTCTATGAAATGGTTTTAAAAATAAAATAAAAAAGAGGATTCCTTTCACGTTCAAATGATTTACCTACCTCAAATCATTTTTCTGTGATAAAATGTATATCTTTTTAAGGAACTATTATTTGAAAATTTATTTAATATTAATTTATTTAATAATATTTCATGTCAAATTTTCAAATTTTATCTTTGAAATATAGAAGATAATTTTTATTTTAAATTTTTTTTAATAATACTTTCTAAAATATTATTTATATCTTCAAATCCTTTCCCTTATTAATATAAAATGAATAAACCATAATGGGTTTATGTTTCCTAATTTTTTATGAATATATATATATATATATATATATATAGACACACAGAGATATATATATATATGTATAATAGTGTATATTTAATGACAATATCAAACCATTCGATTCAGGATCCCTTTTTGTGTTCCAGTTTGAATCATTCGTGTTTCAAGGATGTTATTAAATTTTCAAACACCATCTTATGTTTCCTTTTTTATAATGTGGATATGTTATTTTTTAATAATACACATACATAATGACCTTTAAATGTGAAAATATTTTTTTCAAACATTGAAATAATATTATAAAAATCTCTCTATATAGTGTGGACATCTCATTTTTTTCAAAAATATTAGAGGATGTTCATATCCAAATTATTATTATTTAACAACATGGGAAAATTTTTGGCATTTCATGTATTTCTATTCAAAAAATTATTATCATAAGAAAGGAGAATATGTGTAATTTGACCATAAACATACTTTATTTTGATGATTTCTGATAATGTTATCCCTTTTTTAACATGGGGAGAATATTGATATTCATTATGATTATTAACTAATAATTAAGGTTGATTATGTGATGAGAATAAATATTTTTTATTATATGGGTATCTATCTTTTTAATCACCATGGGGTTCCATTAGTAATTGTATAAATATTATTTTTTACATGTTTAATTAATAAATTAGACACATACCACCCTTAAAATATAGAGTAAGAACCTCATAGTCCGTAGTGTACATGACATGAATCACTATGTTTATAAGGGAATATAATATCCCAAAACAATACTATATATTTACTATTTTAAATCTATCCAATACATGATATATCTTATAATGAATGAAACATCTATTTATCTTTTCTTTCACGTAAGATTGACATTCTTCAATATCTTGAATAACACTGAAGAACATGTTTCACCAAATATAAATATATTATTAAATACTTATTATTAAATATAATATATTATATATTAGTAGTTAATTAAGAGTTTTAAATAGTATTAATTGATATCTGAAAATTTATGGTTTAAATAAATATGAAATTAATTCATTAGTGAAAAACTAATGAGAAATGAAAATAAGAACCAATAGGATATTAGAAGAAATATTATTATTTATTTGCAGCTAACAGAGTTTCATCTTAATAAAAATAGTTAATTATCATTACTTAATTTTCATAATAGAATATATATTTTATATATAAAAAATGAAATATTTTTTATATTTATCATTTATGTTTGATTTTCATAAGATAAGAACAAACCATATTTTTTTACATAAAACCTATATTTTTATAAAGGAATTCTTACATCCGTTTAATGGAGAACCCAATTAAAATATTAATTTCGACACCTTAATTAATTTTTTAGGTCAAATAAAATTCACTATTTAAATAAAAACATAAAAATTAAGTTATGCTGAATTTTTGATATTTTTTTGAAACAAATGAATTTTTAATGAATTGTAAAAAATAGTGTATTTTAGTTCTAGGCTACTTTTTCATTTTATTTTTTATGTGGATAAATTTTTTTTATATTGATTTTATAGTTTAATTAGATAATATTATTTTCCATAAATCTAATTTAGGTTTTTATAATCAATTCCCCTTTGATATTTACATAAAAACATAGTAATATTTTGGATGTCTTACCTTAAAAACTCTTATTGTCTTCCAAAATATGAGATGAATTTTAAATTAATTTATGCCACTTATGTGATTGGAATTTGGAAAAATAGATTTGGTATTTAGAATCATAAAAATTTAAAACATTTAATATGGTCCACATATTGTTTTACAAAAAATATTAGTTAATGTAGTTAAATTTAATTATAGGTATTATAACAAAATTAAGAATCAAGAAGGAATAACTGATTAATTTATGGGCCCAACTGACCTATAAACATTCCCAAAAACCATTTAATGGGCATAAGTTAGAAATAATCCCTAAATTGTTGTTTTTTGGATTGTTATTACCTTTTTTATGTATGAACTTGTCTACACCTACATTTATTCCAAAACATTCCAATTGAGTCAATTTCCTTCCCTATAAAATACCACCACATCTCCCACTAATTCACACATCTCAAAACACTTAGTTTCAACCAGTATCATGCAAAATAGCTACCAAAAATCCATCCCATAAATATTTAAATTTCAATTGGGGCATAAATCCATCCATGGATGTATTTTGGTATAAACCAAAATAAGTTACCCAATTAAGAGGTAACATCATCCCTTAATATTTTTTGTTTCATTTCTGTTCTGTACTACATATAATAATATTATTTTATGAACAAATAACCACAATTATATCCATAATAAAATATGATATTTTAATGTTAATAGTTCTACCTACACTTACACAAACCTCAATCTAAATGGTAATGAACATATTGTTTCTCGATACATCGAACTACTGCCTCGCGAAACAATGATTGTTCATTTTTCACTTACCACCTATCATGGTGACAATTGTGATTGAAACACTATTCATATAATATATATATTTGATATTTATAATGTCTTTATTATTCCTTAAATTTTATTTATATCATTATTATAAGCATTCTATCTTGTGTAAATACGATAATTTCATTTGATGACATGAGGACCACCACCCCTCCAAGCGATACAACTCATCCATACCATACATTGATTGTTTAAATGTTGTTTCTTTTAAAAATATATAACATATATTAAATATATAATATTCCTGATTTATAATTAATATATGAATGTTTTTGTTTTAATTATTTTAATTCAATAATGAAGTGTAAGTAGCATTCACGAGTACGTAAGGCCAGTCATCTACATAAATAGTGAACTTCATTTATAATATACAAATATAATGGACTAATATAAATAAATAAATATTTATTACATAAGATAATTAATCCATGAGTTTGATTATTAATATTGTGAAACCATGATATAATTAAAGACAACAACAAATAACAAGTTTAAACTTGTTCTTGAAAACATGGAAATTAACACCTGAAATACTGAAATAAATGAAAGTGTGTTAAAAAATGGGTAATTAAATACTGTAAATAAATTATATATGATATTATGAACAATATTATAGTAATTATATTAGTTATAAACATATTTTAAACCACTATAAAAGAGTCTAAACAAAAAAAAGGAATGATAAGGTATGCGAATTTCTTCTCAAATTACATTCTATTCAGACTTATTTATTATTATGCCACAGTTGAATATTTTTTTTACATACTACCATTGTCATGTTATATCTTGAATCCAATTGTTATCATAATATTTTATGTTTCATTTAATGTATTATATTCTAGATATTATTATTCAAATATTTCAAAGTTATTTTGGACACAATGGATGGTGTAATGATTTTCTCTTCAAGAATGTTCTTAAGGATAATATTTCCAATATCACTTTATTTTATAATCATTTTTCATTGTCAATTTCCTATAACTTAGATATTTTTTATAAAGTATTTTTTTATTACATAAACATTATAACATTTTACATATGGTGTTTACTTTGACAATTATTTTAATAATTGGGGAATTATTGATAAATTTATATCCTTTATTAAACAGGGATATTGGATTAGGTATTTTATTTATTACAAAAAATAAATAGTCAATATGATGAATGATTTGGAAAAATAATTATTTGTGGATCATTTACATTATATAGCACCTTGATGCATCAGGGGGCTCTCATGAGATGATTAATTTGGTCAAACTAACCAAGTTTCTACCTTTATTTGTAAACTGTTCTGAGGAATAAACATGACAGTATAAGTCCTAATGTTCCTATGACATGAATTAAAATAATTAATCATTTCATTTATAGATCTGTATTTTATTATTCCTCCATGAGATTTTTCTTCGACATATATATGGATACATTAAATTTTTATTCATTAATTTAATGGAATGTATACAATTTTATTACCATACCATGTTGAATTTTCCTTATATAGTTGTTTTAATGGAATGTGTTATCATTTATTTGATTTTTCATTTTTATTTATTAATATTTATTCATTATTTTATCTAATTTACTTACCCTTACTAAAAATTTGAGTTTACTTTATTATGTTTCTTTCCCCATGTTATGAATAAGATAACGTTGAATAAGATTTCATGGATGTAGTTTATTTCTATTTATTTAGTAGCATGTTTTATTTTGTTTTCCAAATTTACTACGAGTATCATATATGTAAGATGACATTCAAAAACTACAATACTGATTGGCCCTTCTAGATTAGATTCCTTGTAATCATGGTAATATAATAAAATATTTCACTGACTTTAGATTTTTGGGGTAAGAGTGTTACAATTTTTATCAATGGAAGTTTAACAATGACCTGAGAAACTAGATTTATAAAACATATATTAGGCTTAATAATCCTAATATATACATTGAGGATAACTAGACAATAAAATCCAAGATTTTGGATAAGGTACTAATTATGTGTGTATTCCTAGCAATAAATCTATGTCTTAATAATGAAAGTGGATGTGGTTCAAGAATAGATATAACTATGAGTAATAACACTACCATGGTGTTCCAAGACTAACATGGTTGACATGGTTCATGAAAATGTTCATTTATGTACACCTAGTATGAAACTCCTATGGGTTATTATTAGGATATTTAATTTTATCATTACCTACCATTACAAGGGATTTGATATAAAATATTACTCCAAAGTATCCAATGCTTATGATTCTAGAATTCATGATGCACAAATTCATGTATTATGCTATTCAATATTTAGGGTCATAAAAATCCATACAGTTTAGATATATTCAATTATATGAAATTGTTTAGAATTTGAACCAGTAAGGAAGAATGTTATCAATACATGTGTCTAATGTAGAGGTTTACCTACCTAGAAAGTTGACAAATCTAGTATTATTAGTAAGAAATTTATTGATATATTACTGAGTATTATCCATGTTACGAGAGATAACCATGCCTAAATGGAGAATCCTATTCCATAGACAAAATCACTTACATTGAATCTCTTTATGTGGTAGAATCCCCTATAGTTTATTGGGACCCCTGATTCAGATCTTAATGAGAAATTGATTATATCTTTTTATAATACATTTAAAACCATTCAATGAGGTTAAAATGAGTAGGTTTTACTTATGGTCTATTTTATCCAATGTGTTGTTTATGAGTGGTGCTTTGTGATCAAAAATAAAAAAGAGGAATATGAAATTTAACTGGATGAATTGAGAACTTTTAAGAAGACATTATTTGATACATAATTACCTTATGATAAAAAAACTAACAAGAATAGGAAGTTCATTATTTAAAATAAAAAATAAAGAACAATGTGTTGTAGAGTATGAAGGATGCTTTTCAAGGTTATCTATGCATGTTATAGATAATATTCATAACAATAAGTGAAATATTTACCAATTATTTAATGGTGTTAAGAAATGTCTTTGATGGGATGTGGTTACTTGATATTTTTCTTCACACAATGAAATTTTTTATATTATATAATGATTGAGAAATAATTCAACAAGTCATATGAATTTAATGGTATCCAAGAAAAGTAGAGGACTTATAAACACCATTGAAAAGAGAATGTCACAAAGAAGAAGAAAAGAAATGATGATTTTATAACATGTGATAACTGTTGAAAGAATAAACCTGGTAAATTTATGAAAGGTTTTGGATGTTTTTTATAAGTGTGGGGATAAAGTTCACCAGGAAAATAATTATAAGTAATTAAGGAAAACAATAATATTTAGTGTTCCAACTACAAGTATATGGGTCACAATGAAAATTATTGTGCCAAATATCAATAAAATATAGTTTTGATGATTCTAAGGGAAAAGAGTCAAGCATATTCCATTAACATAACCATAGTGTAATGATCAATGAAATTTTGTATTTAGACCCATGTTATATGTTGTGGAAGTATTTTTTGTGTTCTTAGCATATGATTAATTAAATAAGTAAAGATTATTTTGCAACAATTTATAATTAAGGATTTGGGAAGAAATTTTGATTGGTACCAAGAGAAATTATTTGGTAGGATGTTAAACATTTATGAAAAAAAATATTGAGGTAAAGACAACCCTTAATATTTTCATGTTGATAAGATAATGATAACAAAATGATTGATTTGGAATTTGGATGACTATCTAGGAACTAATTGATTAAATTTCGACATATGGTCTTTTCCATCACTAATGGAGTTTAAAATTCAAATGGATTTCAGAATTATATCAAATAAAGTATGTCTTACTTAAGGAATAAGTATTAATTGAGGTTTCTATAAAGTTTATACAGTGATTGAAGTGCTAAATATATTTTAATAGGACACACGACAGAGATATTCACATGTTTTGAATATGAAATTTTAGTGCTACACAATTTTGATTAAAGGTTAATGAAAAATATGTTTTTGAAATTCATTTACTCTCCTTCCAAAGTGATTGTATCACAATATGTTTGATAATTTTATCATTTACACAATGGTTTAAGGAGATCATTGGGTGATATTTTATAGGTGAATGTTTTACTTCACCATATGATGTGTCATGTTTTACGAGATGAAAAAGAAATAGGTTAAGGAATTGTAAATTTGAAAGTCTTTTTTATAGAAATTTATAATTACTAATATTCATAACGAGTGAAATAATTCCTTGACTATAGGAAAAATTGGTTTTAACAAAAATTTATCATATTATCATCATTTTTTATGATATCAAGGAACTTATTCACAACTATGGTTTATGGTTTTGTATTAAACAAAATTCTTCTAAACATGTTTTATAGGACCCTCGATCAGAATTTTATTTTTTGATTTTCTATTCCTCTGTATCCATGTTTCAATTTCCCCCATATGTTCTCCATTTAGGGAACATAGTTACGTAACATTTTTACATTACATTATTTCATTCAATGAAATTTTTTATATTAAAACTTTTTATGATGTGGGAATTTCATGAATAATTTATTTTTAATCCCTATATCAGGGAAATCAAATTTAAAGTTTTAGGACACAATTTACATATGGTGGGGAGAGTTTAAAACCCTAAAATTCTAGAGTAAGAACATTATATTTAATAGTGTGGATGACATGCATCACTAAGAACATAAGGGACTATAATATCAGATACTCTAATATATATATATATATAATATTATAAAAATATTCAATATAAGATATATCTTGGAATGAATGTTACAATGAGTTTCCTTGTGTTGCACACAAAGGCGACATTCTGTGATATCTTGTGTTACATGGAGACCGAGATTCACCAAATAAACCTTTATTATTAAAACATAATTATTTATTATAATATTATGTATCTTAGAAATTATGCTATAGATTATAAATATTATTATCTAACTTATGAAAATTTATTATTTATATAAATAGAAAATGAATTTATTTTTTTAACATTTTTTGAGAAATGTAAATAAGAAACAATTGGATATAAAAAAGAAATATTATTATATATATGATTCTAAAGGAGTTTGGTCCTAAAAAACATAGTCAATTATAGTTACTGAATTATTTCAATTAAATTTATACTATACATACTCAATTAAATATTTTTTATATTCATCCACTTTTTTTGAAATGCATAAGATAAGTACAAACAATGTAATACACATAATACCTATATTTTTATAAAGGAAATTTTATTGTATTTTAATTGAGAAACCATTTTATGTCGAAATTATGACTCCTTAATTAATTTAATATCTCACAAAACAATATATTTTTAATAAAAACTTAAACACTATGTTATTGTTAATTTTGTATATTATTCTGAAACATATCATTTTTTTCATGAATAGTTCAAAATATTGCATTTTAGTTAAAACTATTTTCTCATATGATTTATTTATAAGGATAAATATTTTTTATATTAATTTTAATGTTTATTTAGATAATATTTTTGAAAATTAATCCAATTTAGGTTACTCTAATCAATTCAACTTCAAAATTGAATATAAATATATAGAAATATTTTTAATGATTTCACTTTAAAAACATGTGTTGTTGTCATGCCTACATGAAAAATATTACAATAATTTATCCCACTTATGTGATTAGAATTTCGAAAAATGTATTTAATATTTGGAATAATGATAATTAATATTGTCTAATAAGGTCAACATAGATTTTTAAAAACCAAATAAGTGACTGAAAATAAAATTAATTCCAGTTATTATGACAAAATTAGACTTAATATTACACTGAACATATAATTTAAGGTCCCAAATTACTTAGAATCATGTCCAAAATACTTATTTTGACCATATATCACCCATAAGCAAAAAGGCCTTGATATGTTTTAGTTTTTTATGACTTTCTTTATATATGTACTTGTGTACACCTAACAGGTTTCCAAAAATTCCAACTAAGTCCTTTTCCTTCCATATAAAAGGATGCTACATCTCCCACTACATCACACCTCTCACACCTCTTAGGTTCATCCAATATATTTCCCAATAGCTTATTAAAATCCCTTACCATTCTCTTTATTCCTCCCTTTCAAAAAAATCCTTGGAAGATTTGCTTTTATTATTAACAAAAATATGTTTCTTTATTAAGAGGTGACATATTCTCTCAATCTTGTTAGTTTCATTTCCATTCTACACTCCCAATAATATTATTACTATATGATTAAAAAAAAGAATCCATAAAATAACTGGATTTTTAATTTTATTATTTCTATCTACACATACATAGACATCCATCTAATGGAAAACAAACATACTATTTCTGTGTTCGATAAACTACTACCTCAAAATATGATGATGATTAATTTTCCCCTTTCCACATATCATTATGACCATTATGATGAAAAATATATTCATATATGATATAAATTATATATATAATGTTTTTCTGAAACCTTAATTTTTATTTATATCATTCTTATATGATTTCCAACTAGTTTAAATACGATAATTTAGATTGAGGAACTGTGGACTAGCACCACTCAAAGGGATATGAATCATTCATACCATACATGGAATGTACAAAATATGGTTATAATAAACCTTTGTAACATATATAACATAGATATTTTAGTACCACTGGTTTGAGGTATGTGACCCCTGTTTCAGTTCGTTTGATCTTTTTGAAGGGATTGGATGGCATTTGGACAATTCTCAGAAAAAATTTTAATGTTGTGGAGGTTATGCAGAGGTTCACGGTTGTCGCACACTCTGAAAAAATGGTGTGGCTAGCCTAGGAAACCGTTCACCCTTGATAGTGGGCTCTGCACAGGCGGCGCAGGGTTTGTCAGACCGTACGGGAAAGACGTGTGAAGTCCATGGATGAGACAGTGTAAACCACAAGGTTGGCACATGGTTTGCCAAACTGTGTGGGGGTAACCATGCGACCACTAAATGTTTGAGTTTTTAAGTCCTGTGCCACTTGATATTTCCTATTTTCCCTCATTCTTCCTCCCACTCGTGGCTCATGTTAGAGTTCCATTTTTCAGAGGGTGGGGAGCTCATTAGCTCATTTTCAAAGAAAATCAAAGGGGTTTCAAGGTTATTTTATGGTGGTTTCTCCCAGATAAGTACCTCCTCTTGGTTTCATTGTAATTTCCTCTAGATCTACATCTCTCTCTCTCTCTTAGTTTTCTAGACCTACAACCATTGTGGGTATATCTAGGTTGTTGGTTGTCTTGAGTGTTGATTTTATAACATTTGGATCTTAGAGAAGTTTATATAGAGTGATTTCAGTGGTGTGTTTTCCTGATTTGAGGAGGTGTGGTAGCTTGTAGGTCGATTTTGTATAAACCCTAAAATTAGGTGGCTTCTCTCTCAACTACACTTTTCTAGAACATGAAACTGCGTTACAATTAATTTGTGTTGCTTAAAATTAATTGTGTTTTTGATGTGAGAAATTGATTGGAAATCCCTTTAGTGATGTTTTAATGATTTCTAGGAAGAAAGGGGTTTTTGGGTAAAATGCTCGTGTTGTGATTTTAAAATAGAGATTTTAAAATGGGTTGTTTTGTTGAATTACATAAGATTTTATGTGAAATAGAATTTCGATAAATGGGTTATTTTATTGAAATTGGAATTGGCGTGTAAAAATGGTGGAAGGATGTTTTAAATAAATGTTTGATTTATAGAAGTGGTTTGGCCTGTAATTGAAATGGTTAATTGAATATTTTGGTGACCGTGGTGGGTTATATGCTTCTTTATGGATTATTTGAATGTTGTGTTGAAGTGGGCGGGAAGTACCACTATAATACAGTGATGGGTAGTGGACAGAAGTGCCACCATCAAGGGTAATTGGACAGGAAGTGCCACTAAATTTGGGAAGGAAGAAATGGGTTAGACATAAGTGCCGACGTGATTGTTATACCAGTATTTGGTTGTTGAACCTTTTGTGTTTCATTGCATTTCTAGATAGAAAATGTTGTGCTAATTTGAAATGATGAAATGTCTTTTGGCATGATTTTTTTCTTTCCCTTAGTTTTCTTTCCTTGGTAAGGGTATGTTTGGCTTATAGTAATGGTTTCACTTGTGATTATTTTATATAAAATTATTTATATAAATGTCTTAATGGTTTAATGCTAGTGGCGTGCGTAGGGGAGACATTTGGGAAAAACCTATTGAGTATTAGTATTCACCCCATAATTTGGAACTTTGGTTATTTTGCAATTGTCGTATTCTGAGACACATCTAAAGGTAAGGTATCTCATTGCTAGTGGTTCGTGGTGATGTTTGGGAGATGTGGTGGTTCTTAGAGCATGGATCTGGGGTTGGAGTCATGGATTGTGTCTTTTATTATTTTGGGTCTCTTATTTAGTCTACCCCATAGTACTCTGATATCATGTGGGATGGTAATGGATTTGGGTTGTATTGTGGAACAACTTGGATGTCTTTTGAGAATACATGTTTAAATTTTTTATTGACATGCATCTTATAGTGGCTGTTAGTGGATGGTTTGGATGTGTTTTTCTTAAGGAAAAATCATTACCTAATTTATTCTCGAATCCCTCGGCATTTACTGCTAGAATTTGGGGGCTTGGGAACATTGCTTAAGGCCATGTAACCCTCACGGTGTCCTCAATCCAATGAGGTATGGGCATGGTGTTACTAGTGGTATGAATATGTTCGGTCCTTAGGAGTTGATTCTCGGATTTGGCGTTAACATTTGTTATGGTATATTCCTTGAGTAGGGATAATATCAAGGCATAGGAATATCAGTACATGGAATATATAGCATAAAAGGACCTAGAAAGTCCTTTTATTATGAACTTCAAGTCACCAGGGTGTTGGGTACATAAGTGTTTTTGAGACACTTATAGGAATTGGAAATCTCATTATCATGGGTGAAGCCAATGAGATGTGCATGGCATATATGGAAGAAATAAATTCCCTCTAGGATTCATATTTCATTAGGAATAATGATTTATGGGATGAATTGATAAATGGTTTTTCAAATGTGTGAAATTGAAATGTGAATAAATTTGGTATTTTGAAAATGGTTTGGTTTTCAAGAATGGTGAAACATGGAAAATGTGGAAAGGTAGAAAGTCTCATTGTGATACTGTTGTGAAATTCAGTTTGAAATGGAAATTCTTGATGTCTACATAAGTGAGAATCAATGTTGTTTGTCTTCTACTTATAGAAATAGCACTGGGTAGGCGTCGTAGAGACCTACCGGAAGTGGCTGATGAGAACGTGGTTGCACTTGAGCCCCAAGTGAACCAGCAGTTAGTCCAGAGCATAGTGCAAGCTTTGTAAGCTATGGGAAGTGTGAATATAGAAGAAGATACAAAGAATGTTGACTGTACAGCTCAGTTTCAAATACAGGATCCACCCATCTTTAGGGGTGATTCGGACACAGAAAGGGTAGAGGTGTGGCTGTGCAGAATGAATAGAATTTTCGAATTCTTGGGGATGCCAGTAGAACTGAATTTAAACCTAAAAACATATAAGAAAGAGGGTCTTTCTCTTCAGTGGTGGGAGTTGGTATTCCAAGTGGGAACATACCTAGGTATGACTTGGTAAGGCTTTGAGGAATTTCTTAATAAACTATTCTACCAACATACGTTCTGAATTTAGCCACATTTTATTTCTTCAATATAAAGCAAGATTATATGTCTGTGACGGATTATGCAGCTATATTTATGAGATTAATACGGTTTTCACCTAAGTTGGAGGGTAGAACATCATTAAAGGACAGGATCTTCGATGCGGGGTTAAGGAAATAGATCCGTTCAAAAATTTCAGTGTTGTGTATCAGTGATTACACAGAGATGGTGAATAGAGCGTCATTGGGGGAGTGGGATATGTTTGAAGATCTGGGTGGAGGAAGCATGGAGGTACCCATGGGGAATAGTGGGAAATCTTACGCTGGGTTCAAGAGGAGGAGGGACAATTATTCCTAGGGTGGGAGTACGGCACATAATCTGACGGCAGGATCTGTAAATCTTCCTCTGAAGCCCCAGAGTAGTCCAGGATGTTTTCAGTGCGTCTCTATGGAACACATCAAGAAGGACAGTACGACACAACCTCAAGCATGTCACAATTGAAAGTATATTGGCCATCTGCATCACTATTGTAGAAATTCTCTAAGGTTGGGTGCGTGTGACACTCCTCAGGGATCGCAGACATCGTATGCTTAGACAAGACATGGAAAGCAGCATACCCCTCTTCATCAGAGAAAAGTCAGCCATGGGGATTCTCAAAACACCACAACTCCTCAGCAGTGCAGTAAAGAGTAGAGTGTGGAAACCAAGGAATTGTCATGCAAGTTCTATTTGATATGGGTGCTTCACACTCTATTATTGATGCATGGCTGGTTGATTTGATAGGTTTAAGGGTAGAAATTATGCCTTTGGTTTTTAAACTTCAAACTCCTCGGGTTTGAAGAGTGTGTCGAGCCTTCTTGTGTAGAGCATGTTGTATCGTTGTGGGCAAGGATGAATTATTGTAGAATTTCTTAGTGCTTGAGATGGATGGGTATGATGTAATCCTGAGAAAGGATTGGATGGTGGCATTTAAGGCCCACAACAACTATAATGTGTGAACAATGGATTTTACGACACATGATGGCATTAGACATCTCTTTAGAGGAGGGAGGCATGAAAGGCAGGGTGCAACAGGTTTGTTGGCACCAGCAGTGGGCACACTGTCATATCAGTTGGCGGTGTTGTCATTGGAATCGGCAGAGGGTGTTGAGTAGAGTGTTCTTCTAGTAGTGTTGGATCTATTCATGGATGTTTTTTCCAAATAATTCTATGGGATACCTACCATAAGAGAAGTGGAGCTTACGATTGATCTTCTTATGGGGACCAGTAATATCTCACTTCCGTCATACTGAATAGCACCTATTGAATTGCAGTAATTGAAAGACTAGTTGGAATATTTATTAAACAATGGGTTTATCCAGCCTAGCACATATTTGTGGGTAGCGTTGGTGTTGTTTGTGAAAATGGAGGATGGAACTTTGTGGCTCTTTGTTGATTATCATAGACTTAACCAAGTTATAATAAAGAATCGATGTCCACTTCCACAAATTTATGATTTGTTCGACAAGTTGAGGGGGGCCCAGTGGTTCTTCAAGATCAACATGAGGTCGGGATATCATAAATTGTGGGTGAGGAAGGACGATATTCCTAAAACAGCTTTCAAAAGTAGATATGACCATTACTAATATGTGGTTATTCCCTTTGGTCTAATGAATGCACTAGTGGTGTTCATGGCATTGATAAATTAGTTATTTCAGAGATATCTAGATTCATTTTTGGTGGTGTTTGTACATGATATTTTGGTGTACTCAAAGACAAGGGTGGAGCCTGAGAAACACTTGGTGTCAGTGTTGTGGATCTTTACGGATCATCAGTTGTATGCCAAAATTATAAAGTTTGACTTTTGGATATACGAAGTCCATTTTCTTGGCCATGTGATTTCTGAATGTGGTGTTTATGTGGATCTGGAAAAGATAGAGGTTGTTATCTCGTGCCAACCGCCAAAGAATGTGGTTGAGGTATCGAGATTCCTCAGACTGGCTGGGTATTATCGGTGTTTTGTTTGTGATTTTTAACATTTCTCTTCACTGATGACAGCTTTGACATGAAAAAATATTCCATTCTAGTGGAATGAACAATGTCAGCATTGTTTCAAAGAGCTATAGGGTCGCCTAACATCAGCACCATACATGGTTTTTCTAGAACCAGGAAAAGGGTACATGGTGTATTGTGATGCATTGGGATCAGGGTTAGGGTACGTTCTCAAGAAAGGGAGTCTTGTGGTGGCATATGGCTCATGGAATTTGAGGGTGCATGAGAAGAGCGACCCGACTTGTGATTTGGAATTGGCAGTAGTGGTCCATGCTTTGAAAGTGCGGCTTCATTATCTCTTTGGTGAGAAATTCATGGTATATACAGATCATAAGAGCTTGAAGCACATTTTCTCAAAAATGGATTTGATCTTGAGGCAAAGGATATAGATGGAATATCTCCAAATGTTTGATTTTGAATTTATTTACACACTGGGTAAGGAAAATTCAGTGGATAATGCATTATGTAGAAAATTATATGCTCAGGTGGTGAAAGAGGCCTCTGACTAGTGGCAGTTAAAGTCGGTTATCACTAACATGTTGTTGGAATGTGAGGAACAGGGTGATAGAGCAGTCTTCTTTCTAGTTTTGTTGATTCCTTATTTGGATGGCCTGGTTAAAGAGGGAAAAAATCTAATTCTATGTGTGTGACCATAAGGTCGAATCTCAATGGAGGGGAGACCATTGAGGGTTGAAAAATGAATGGAGATTCAGTTTTGTGTTTTTGGAATCAGATGGTTATACTAGTTTCTTTTCAGGAGTATCTTCTCAGTGTGTATCATCATTCTAGGTGGGATGTTCATCAAAAAATTTAGAAAATTTATAAAGCATTGAAAGTGTAGTTTTGGTGGTATAGTATGAAAAAGAAGAGTGGCTGAGTTTGTTTTGAGATGATTGAGTTTCCAGCAGGTCATGGCAGAGCATCAGAGGCTAGCAGAAATGTTGCAGTCTTTACCAATCCCTATTTGGAAGTGGGAGCAAATAGTGATTGATTTTGTCACATGTCTACTAAGAATGGTTAGAAAGAACAATTTCATTTTAGTGATGTTGTATCTGATAATGAAGTCATCCCATTTCACTCCAATTTGGGAATCTTATATGGTAGAGGATTTGTCCAAAATCTATAACCAGGAGTTTGGAAAGAGGCATGGTGTTCCAGTTTCGATCGTATCTGATAGAGATCCGAGGTTTACATATCAGTTATGGAAATCCTTACAAAAAACCCTTGGAACTAAGTTAAACATGAGTATGATGTATTACCCTCAGACATATGGCCAATCTGAGAGGATGATAAAAACATTGGAGGATATTTTGTGGGCTTGAACCATGGATTTTGGTGGCTCGTGGGAGGATCACTTGTTGTTGGTTGAGTTCTCGTACAATAATAGTTATCATGAATCCATACATATGGCTCCGTTTGGAGCATTGCATGGGCGGCTGTGTCGTTCTCCACTATGCTGGGTGAAAATGGGTGAGTCCTTCATGGACGGACCGAGCATTTTCTAGGTGACTATAGGGAAGATCAAGTTAATTAAGAAGTGAATGGAGATGACTCAGAGTCATCAAGAAAACGTATGTGGATCATCGTCGAAGACCTTTTTCATTCTAGGTGAGTGACCATGGTTTCTTTAGGATCTCTCCTAGGTTTGGACATCATCGTTTTGGGTAGTAGGGAATGTTATATCTGAGTTATATTGGAACTTTTGAGATTCATGAGAAATTTGGTGAGGTGGCTTATCGTTTGGTTTTGCCACCTAGGGTCATTTCGGTGCACAATGTGTTTCATGTGTCGCAATTGAAAAAGTATCAGATGGATCCTGTCCATGTTATTCGATGTGATCATTTTGATCTAGAGCTGGATGCTTTATTGGTGCAGGTTCTAGTGCGAGTTTTGGATAGACATGAGAATGTCTTGCTGGGTAAAAACATCGGTCTGGGTCTGGTTTTGTGGTAGCATGGCCAGATCCAAGAAGAGACATGGGAGCGATAGAAAAGGATGGTTGAGCAATGGGCCAAGCTCTGTCTGTAATGGGTGGGTTCACTACTTTCCAAGGATGAAAAGTCCAATGGTGGGGAGAATTTAGTACCCCATATTGAGGTATGTGACCCTTGTTTCAGTTCGTTTGTGCTTTTTGAAGTGGTTGTCTAATGTTTGGAAAATTCTGGGAAAACATTTAAAGTTGTGGAGTTTGTGCATGGGTGCACGGTTGGCGCATGGTCTAAACCAACCGTGCGGCCAACCCATGATACCATGCACCCTTGAAAGTGGGCTCCACATAGGCAGCTCATGGTTTGTCATACTGTGAGGGAAAGTCATGCAAAGTCCTTGGGTGAGATACTGGAAACCACACTGTTATCGTACAATTTTCTAAAATGTGCGGGGTAATCGTGCAGTCACATAAAGTTTGGTGTTTTAAGTCCCTGGCCACTCAGGATTTCCAATTTGTCTCTCATTCTTCCTCACACTCGGGAATTATGCAGGAATTCCGGTTTTCTATGGTTTTGGGAGCTTCTTAGCTCGTTTTGGAAGCAAATCAAAGGGGTTTAAAGGTGGTTTGAAGGCGTTTTCTCCTAGACAAGTCTCTCCCCATGGTTTCTTTGTGTCTTATACTATATCTACATCTATCTCTCTCTCTCTATTGGTTTTATAGATCTACACCCTTTGTGTGTAAATCTAGGGTTGTGGTTGCCTTGGGTGTTGATTTTAAGACTTGTGGATGTTAGGGAAGGGGATATTGAGGGATTTCGGTGGTGTGTTTTCCAGATTTGAGGAGGTGTGGCAACTATTTGGTCGATTTATTCGGAGCCCTGATAGTAAGTGTCTTCTCTCGCGACTCCACATTGATAGAACTTGAAGCTGGGTTACAATTAATTTATGTTTCTTTAAATTAATTGTGTTTTTGATGTGCGAAATTGATTGGAAATCCCTTTTGTGGTGTTTTGAGTATTTTTTGGGATGAAAGGTGTTTTTGGGTAAAATGATCTTGTTGTGTTTTTAAATTGGAGATTTTAAAATGGTTTGTTTTTTTGAATTACTTAAGATGTCTTGGGAACTAGTTTTTAATAAAGGGGTTGTTTTATTGAAATGGGAAATTGCATGTAAAAACGGTGGAAGGATTTTTTCAATAAATGATTGATTTAATGAAGTTGGTATAAATGTAATTGAAATGATAATTGCATATTTTGGTGACCTCAGTGGGTTATGTTCTTGGTTATGGCTTTATTGAATGTTCTATAGATGTGGGCGGGAAATACCACTATAATAAAGGGATGGGTAGTGGACATAAGGGCCACTATCAATTGTAAGTGGACGGGAAGTGCCAATAAATTTGGGAAAGAAGAAATGGGTTGGATGGAAGTGTCTCCATGATTGTTATACTAGTATTGGGATGTGGAACATTTTATGGTGCATTGCTTTGATATAAGGATGTTCTTGTGCTAATTTGAAATGATGAAATGTCTTGTGGCATGTTTGTTTGTCTTTTCCTTGGATTTCATGGCTTGGTAAGGGTATGTTTGGCTTAAGTAATGGTTGCACTTGTGATTATTTTATATAAACTTCTTTATATAAATGTGTTAACGGTTTTACCCTACTGGAAGGTGTAGGGAAGTCATTTGGGGAAAACCTAGTGAGTATTAGTACTCACCCCCTGCTTTGGCACTTTGTTGCATTTGCAAATGTCATATTCCAAGATAGAGGTAAAGGTAAGGCATCTCATTACAAGTAGTTCTTGGTGATTCTTGGAAGATGTGGTGGCTCTTGGAGCATTGAGCTTGTGGTGGAGTTGTGGGGTGTGTCTTAGTTTATTTTGGATCTCTTGTTTAGTCTTCTACATGGTACTTTGATATCGTGTTGGATTGTATTAGTTTTGGGTTTTGTTGTGGAACAACTTGGAAATATTTTGGGAGTAAATGATTGAATGTTTTATTGAAATGAATCATATAGTGGTTGTTAGTGGATGGTTGGGTTGGGTTTTTCTTAAGGTAAAATCATTCCCCAATTTGTTCTCGAATCCCTCAACATTTATTGGCAGCCTTTGGTGCCTTGGAAACGTGGCTTAAGGCCACATAACCCTCACCTCCTCCTCAAGACAATGAGGTAGGGGCGAGGTGCTACAGATAATATTATATAATTATAATTGTCATATGTATCATTTAATTTTCAATCTTTTAAGACCACAATGAGATGGAAGTTTCATTCATGTGTACGTACAGTCTGTCATGTCCATGAATAGTGCACATCATTTATAATCTAAAAAAATATTAGTCAACTATAAATACATATATACTAATTAAATAAGAAAATAAAACAATTTTTTATATTCTGAAGATGGTGAAACCATGATATAATAAATGATAACAGCAAATAACAAGTTAAAACTTACTCGAGAAATAAGGAAATTAACACATGAAATAGTGAAATAAATGAAACAACATTCACAAAAAGGTTACAAAATACTATAAAAAGTTAATATATGATATTATAAAAAATGAATATGGTTATTATATTATATAGTAACATATTTTAAACCACTAAACCGGATACTGAAAACTACACAACTAAATCTAATGAAATGGTATGTGAATTTCTTCTCAAGTTACATTCCATTGAAGATTAATTTTTATTATGCAAAAATTGACTATTATTTGGTGTATTTACTTTCATTTTAATGTTATATCATTAATACCAATTTTCTCCTTATATTATATGTTTCATTTATTTTTATACTACCTTGATTTTATGATTCAAATGTTTCAAATTAGTATTGGACACTTTGGAATGTGTAAAGATTAATCTCTTCAATAATGTTGTTAATGATAATATTTGAAATATCACTTCATTTTGTTATAATTTTACATTTTAAATGTCTTAAAATATCCTTAATTTCAGGAGATTTTTCTTATTATATCATAAACAATATTTAATTTCACTTGCAGTGTTTTCTTTGATAGTTATTTGATTAACTGTGGAATTCTTGATAAATTCATATCATTTATTCAATACAAATATTTGATAAGTAAGTTTTTCATAATTAAATTGATTAATATATACTAATAACAATTTTTAAATTTAGTTATGGGTGGATCTTTGACACTTCATATCTTCTTGATGCATCAATAGGATCTCATGATATTATTATGTTTGCCGAATTAAGTAGGTTTTTACCTATTGTTTTAAACTACCTAGAAGAAGGATCTTGACAGTAAAGGTCGTCATGTGCCTATGACATGGTGTCTAATAATTAATCATTTCATTCATATATATTTTATTTAATAGTCATCCAAGATATTTTTCATTGAATTATCTATGTATACATTTTATATTTACTCATTGATTTAATATCATGTGTACTAGTTTCTTACCATTCCATGATGAATTTTCCTTATATTTTTTTTATAATAAAATTTGTAATTTTTTTTCGTGAAATATTAATTTATTCATATTTATCAATTATTTATGCCACTTTATTTACCCTTAATATGAATCTGAACTTACATTTATTATGTTTCTTCCTCTAGGCCGTGAAGAAGATCACATTGAATAATCTTTTAAGGAAGAGATTTATTCAAGTGTATTGTGTATCATGTATTATTTTATTTTCCTAATTCATTATGGGTTTCATGTATGTGGAATGTCTTTAATAGACCTCCAAAATTATTATTCCTTTAGGATTTGATTACTTGCAGTCATGCTAATGTATAAAAAAATGCATTCGCTCCAGATTTCTGGGGTTGGGTCACTAAAGTAATATAAAAGGATGTTCAAAAATACCATTGGAAACTATATTTATAAAAAATAGATTATGGTTCATAATCCAGAAATATAAATTGATGATAAGTACACAATAAAAAAAATATGTTTGGTAATATAGGGATTACGTGGGAATTCCTATAGATACATCCCTATTTGGATACTATAAGTGGATTCATTTCTAGAGAAAATTTACCTAAGAGTAATAAATCTAATAAGGTGTTACGATCATGGATTAGGGTACCCTAGTACATTATAATAAGCCATAATTCGCAACCACTTTGACACTCCCAAGGGATATTCTTAGAATAGTCCACATTTTATTTACCTACCGTTATGAAGGATTTGTAGTCAAATATTACCCTAAACTAACAAATGTTTATCATTCTAGGATTGATAATGTAGAAATTTATGTTATGTGAAATACCATGTTTTTAATTATACAAATGCCATAATTTTATGTTAAAATCCAATGTATGAAATTATTTAGAAATCGAACCTAGAAAGAAAAATTGTATCCATGCTCATGGAAAATGTAGTGGTTTTTGTGCTCAAAAAGTCCATGAAGGTGGTATTAGAACTAAGCATGTTATGGATATTGAAATGCATTGTGTTGCATTTGTTGTCAATGAGGCATGATGTTGTCATGGAATGAATGGATGTCAAGGAATGTCAAGATGTGAATGACAAAGGATGTGATGGTGATGGTGATGAAGGAGAATGGCCATGGTACTTAGAGGCATGTCACTTAGGAGATTCACTAAGTGACATAGGATGTAGTGGTAGAAACATTCTCCATGGATATCAGACGATTGTAGAACTAATCGTAATGTTTCAATACTTGTTTCAAGATGATACTAAGTTACACCACTTGAAGAATTGATGATGATGGAGTATCATCATTAAATCAGACGATTGTTGAGCTGTTCTTAAAGTTCCAAGAACTTGTATCAACTGGATACAATGTCACAACAATATTTGAAGACCATGCATTATCATAACAATGCATGAGGAGATGAAGATGATCCATCCACAATCACTGAGTGGATGATGTGCATTAATGAAGACCATGCACTATCTCTTAGTGCAGGAGGAATTGAAGATGATCCAACTTGATCTCTGAATGGATCATTGAAGAATGTTGATGAATTATTTGATTCAGGAGCTCAGTTGATGAAGAACCTTCAAGAATTTCCATTCCTAAGTGATAAATAAATGTTGAGGATGAATGGAGGAATTCGTAAGAAGAAGAAGAAAAATGTAGAAGAAGAATGGCTTAGAGGAAGATGGCTTGGCATTTAGAATTGGCATTTTTCATATGGGGTAATTTGTTTTTTTTTACAAAGTAACATTCTGTCCCTTTGCCAAAAATTAGACCAGCCAAGGCCATCCCACGAGTTCAACCCCACGGCTCATGTGGGCACTAGGCGCCACGCCCATGGGGGAACCCATGGTGCAAGCACAGGGCGGCAGGGCTACGCAGGGGTGTCACGCCCGCGCGGCAGGTGCGCATGAAGCGCGCCCGGAGTGCATGGTGGGCGCTAGGAGCGCGCCCTCAGGGAGCAGAGGCGGGCGCAAAGTGCGCCCGCAGGGAGAACTCGGCGCAGGGCGGCACCGAGAGGGGAGAAGTTCAACTGAGTGTATCCCGGCAGCGGATGTTTGATAAACCACGGAAAAACCGGCCGCGACTTCGATGTGGGATGCGGAATTTTTCCGCGGAGCGAATCCCAGCCGCATGATTGATCGCGCGTGCGATCTGATCCGCTCATCTAATCGCGCCATTCGCGATCTGATCCAGGTCGTCCGAGATTATCTGATCGCTTGATCCGACGGCTCCCCATCCGTCCTCAACCTTGAGCTTGCCCGAAGCCACCCGCGAGTTCCGTTCGAACCAGAGGCCATCTCGACGACGGTTCTTGAGCTCCCGGCCACCATTGCCGAAGCCGAAGGCTCCATTGAGCTCGTCTAGACCTACTGAACAGATCCATGTCTAAAAATATGCTTGCATGCGACAAATGAGGATTTCGAAGTTCGGCCGAGGCATGCAACGCTGCCGAGGCCATGAAGGGTTTATGCCTCTGCATGGATTGTCTTAAAATAAGGTCATGCATACGTTTCCATGCACATGCATGAAGAGGTAAATAAAGAGAAGGAGTTTGCGTGTGAAATAGAGGAAAAAGAAGATTTTACAGAATCTTGAAGAACCGAAAATCTCGGGAGTTTGAAGTTATATCACGCGGATTGAACCGCCTCTCCTTTGCCAATAAAAATGAGGCCTAGCCCTCGAGGAGAGATTGGTGAAAAACTTGGAAGACCCGCGAGAGATCGTCTGCCTCGCGAAGTATTGTTCCGTGCATCTCTTGCGCGACGAAGCCCCGCGCACACTTGTGCGGTGAAGTCCCTTGTGCGCTACTCCATTGCGCGACAAGAAGAAGAGGTTGGGCTGCTCCAACTTGTGCACCCCCTCTGTGCACCGCGGCCCCCTGTGCGGTAAGCAATTGCGCGGCAGTGGCCACCCGATTCCTTGCGCGCCTTGCACCGGTTGCACCCGAGGCTTGTGCGACTGGTTGGCAGTGCACACTTTCGTGTTTGCATCAAGCCCTTGCGCGACAGTGTTGAGGGAGAGGGGCTGCACACCCTTGCGCGACGCCTTGCACCCATTGGATTTGCGAGAAGAACCTACGGGCAGTAGATGTGCAAAGGAGGAGGCCGAGACCACACATTGGTGTGTGTGTGTGCACAAAAGAAATAACAAGGCCGAGACACCTTAGTTGTGTGCAAGAGAAGGAGGCTTTGTGCTTGGTGTGCACAAAGAATAAAGGAAGGCCGGGGCATAGCTTGGGGGTGTGCAAAAAGAGTGGAGGCCAAATATACACTCATTGTGTGTGTGCAAATCAAAGAACAAGTTGTGTGTGCAAAACAACAAAGTGGACGAACCTAGTGTGTGTGCACTAAGTGAAGTGAACACACCTAGAAGAAGGAAGAAAGAGAGGACCCACACTAAAAGTAGAACACACTCTTAAGTGTGTAACCAAATTGAATAAAGTGTGTGAAGTTCGAGAAGGTGTGTGCTAGAAAGAATTACACCCTCTGAGGGTTTACTGCACTAAGAAGAGAAGAAGGGGAGTGCATGCTTGCATGAATGCACGTGCACACGTAAACAAGTCAAATCTGCTTGTGTGCATTTGAGTTGTCCAAGACCAAGAGTTCTTGAAGAATATTGAGAGGCCATGCAATCAGTGCATGAGGATGCAGAGATGCCATGAACTCAGTGCATGAAGTTGTTCTGTTGTGAGACTGGACCAGACTGAAGTTAAAGATATCAGTTGTCTGAGTATTCAGTAGCTGGAGAGAAGCCAGGTCATCCTGATAAGAAGGAGATAAATCCTGAGCAAGATGAGAAGACCTGATCAACTCAAGTGATCAGAGGTACAGAGCAAGGCCAGCAGTCTTTATCCCAGGCTGCTGAAGATACTTGAAGAGCTGAACAAGAAGAAGAGCTACTCATGTGACTCGAGGAGCCAGGAGAAGCCCCCTGTGAGACTCGGGGTGGAAGAAGTCTTCAGTGGGATTCTGGAGCAGGCCAGTGGGACTCTGGTAACACTGTGGGACGCAGTATAAAGACCCTCCTGTGGGACTCAGGAGAGATACAGTGGGATTTTGTATCGACCATTGTAATACTAACATATTATAATGGAAGAAACCATGTTGGGGTGTATAACCAACATGGCAAGGACGTAGGCCTTTGGTTTCGAACCTTGTAAATCCTTGTGTCTTGTGCCTTTACATTTACTGCATCATTCGAGGAAAGGCTGAGAGATACAAGAAGAGTGGATTAAGGCCTTAACAAGCCATAGAGGTTTAATTGATTAAGAATCAATTAGTAAAAAGTTTTAAAGGATCACTGATTCACCCCCTCCCCCTCTCAGTGGTTCACACTGATCTGGGCACTTCAATTGGTATCAGAGTGAAGGTTACCTCTAAAAGATCCAAGGGAGTCTATATGGAGTGATGATTTGAGGAAATGAAAGAACAGCCTCAAATGGAGATATCTGCCAAGACTCTGAAAAACAGAATGAAGAAACAGGCAAAGAAGATGAAGAGGAAGGTTGTTGCAATCAGAGAAACTCCTTCTATGGAAAGAAATGTGAAAGTCACATCAGATGACAATTCCTTTTATCATTCTTCCGATGAATCCTGCTCTAGCTGTGATGAAGATGGAAGGCACAATGATCTTCTAAATGCAATCAAATATCTTCAGAAGAAAGTCCCCAAGGAATTGACAATGTGTATAGCTACAGGTATCCTTGATCTTCAAGAAGAAAAATTACAGCTAGAAGATGAAGCCAATTCTTTGGAATTCCAATTGGCAAAAAGGGTTGGCATAACCAACACTCTCAGAAAGCTGGTGAAGGCTAAGGATGAAACAGTTTCTCTTTGCAATGAAAGATATGAAGATACTTGTGAAGAATTGCAAAGAATCCTTTCTGAGAAAGAATTCTTTAAGACAATGGTCAAAGAAGTTTTCCATGCACTGGAAAAATTGCACAGAGTTTCAATGGTTGTCAAAGATGCTCAACTAGAAGACAAACTCAAAAGGGTGAAGGAGCTTGACAACTCATTTCATGAAATAAAGAAGGTGCATGATGACCAGATGGAACAGCTGAAACAGAATTGGGAAGGTAGGCTAAGATTGGTTGAGGATGAGAAGAACTCCCTCAATATGAAATGCTTTGAACTGGAGGTGATATTGAAAAATCTACAATCACCCAAAGCTGAAGCCTCTCAGTCAGCTGAAAGGAGAAATGTTGCTACTCAAGTATGCATTGAGCAGGATGATTCTAAAAGAAAGACATCTTCTAATGAAAGGGCGACATCTTCTAAAAAGAAGGTACCATCCATCCCATCTTGTACTAATGCTTCTAATTGTGTTTCCACAAAAAGTGCAGGATGGAAGAATAATTCCAAACAAGTATGGATGAAGAAAATGAAGAAAGAAAGCTCTCCAGAAGCAGCACAACAATTCAAGACAAGTACCCTACAATCAGAAGGAATCAAAAAGTCAGGATTTGTGGGTCAATGTTGGTGTTGTAACAAGTATGGGAATTGTGCAAAGGATTGTTGGTACAATCCACTGAATGCCAAAGCATAGAGGAAGCCCATCCCTAGGAGGAGAAATCCAGAAGAAAAGAAGCAGCATCCACAGGTCCAGAGACATATGTTTACTGCAAATAGATTTGGATTACATGACAACATCTGGGATGATTGCAAAAGTGGTCAAAAAGATACATGTCAATCTCCAACTGTATCCAGAGCTCAAAAGAAGAAAAGATCACAGAACCTGGCTCAGAAATAATCCTTGGGAAGTAAACAGAAGAAAGGTGACAATGCTCCCAAGAAGATTATGAAAAATAAAGAGAAGACCTTGGAGTCTAAATCCAAGAAGGGTGATGTATCCAGAAGGACCACCAAGAAGAAAACATGCTTCTACTGTGGAAAGAAAGGACATATCATGGATCTTTGTAAACAAGCCATGAAACTAAATAGAAGCAGACTAGACTCAAAAAGACAATCAATCTAGAAGAAGCAGAAGGGATTGATTGAAAATAAGTTGCCTAAGAAAGGTAGCTTAACAGCATCAAAAGAACCATGTGGAACTTCCAGAACTGAGGCCACACTTCCAAGTGACTTACTTGTCATATGGCCAAATCAGTTGCAACTTGCCAAATATCTGCAGAGATCTGAAGATGAAGTTCTGGAAATTGCTAAGTCAAAAGGTAAGAAGAAGATTTCACATGAAGATGTGTTGAGATCCACACCAGCACAATCATCTTTGAAAATAAAATGTGCAAGTGTGAAGAATGGTGAAAATGGGACATCTCGTTTGAGAGAATCTTCTCAACCTTGTTGTTCACATTGATGAACCAAGGAGGTTCCATCTTATTCCCTAATCACTTGTATTTACATGTGCTAACATTGCAGGGAATTGAAGATGATGATAATTCTCAACTAGAGAGTGGTTTGGGTAGAATGGAGAGCACCCCTTGAGGGGGAGCCAATCTGGAGAAGATGGTATTCTAAGATTTAATACCATCTTGAGAGAAGCTGAAGGTGTTCCAATCATACTTCCATCCCTTGTTTCTTAATTGTATTCATCATGACAATTAAGGGGAAGTATTGATTGAAGACAAATGAATGAAAGGGGGAGCTTTATCATTGCACTGAACTTTCTAATGAGTTTTGTGAAGTATGTGCAGGATTTATCAATTCATTGTTATATCTGAAAAATTTCAAACCCCTGAAGCATGATCTCACATGTACAGTGAATGATGGATAGCATTGAGTTCCTTGGTTACATCACTCTTGTTTTCTACACCGGGTAATCCCACATAGACTTAGAGTTGATCTACTAAAGGTTCTTTGCTAAAGAGAACATGTGACATCATCCCTCTCTTAGTGCTTTTCAAGAAGATGCTATTCGAAGGGAGGAAGAGATATTTTTGAAGAGAACCACACCACACCTTTGCATTTGATTGCCAATAAGGGGGAGAAAATATTGGCACACATATTGACCCATTCATATGTGCTGAAGAAGTGTATTGACAACAAATACAAAGGGGGAGATTGAAATGCACTGTGTTGCATTTGTTGTCAATGAGGCATGATGTTGTCATGGAATGAATGGATGTCAAGGAATGTCAAGATGTGAATGACAAAGGATGTGATGGTGATGGTGATGAAGGATAATGGCCATGGTACTTAGAGGCATGTCACTTAGGAGATTCACTAAGTGACATAGGATGTAGTTGTAGAAACATTCTCCATGGATATCAGATGATTGTAGAACTGATCTTAATGTTTCAATACTTGTATCAAGATGATAATAAGTTACACCACTTGAAAAATTGATGATGATGGAGTATCATCATTAAATTAGACGATTGTTGAGCTGTTCTTAAAGTTCCAAGAACTTGTATCAACTGGATACAATGTCACAACAATGTTTGAAGACCATGCATTGTCATAACAATGCATGAGGAGATGAAGATGATCCATCCACAATCACTGAGTGGATGATGTGCATTAATGAAGACCATGCACTATCTCTTAGTGCATGATGAATTGAAGATGATCCAACTTGATCTCTGATTGGACCATTGAAGAATGTTGATGAATTATTTGATTCAGGAGCTCAGTTGATGAAGAACCTTCAAGAATTTCCATTCCTAAGTGATAAATAAATGTTGAGAATGAATGGAGGAATTCTTAAGAAGAAGAATAAAAATGTAGAAGAGGAATGGCTTAGAGGAAGATGGCATGGCATTTAGAGTTGGCATTTTTCATATGGAGTACTTGGTTTTTTTTGACAAAGTAACATTCTGTCCCTTTGCCAAAAATTAGGCCAGCCAAGGCCATCCCACGAGTTCAACCCCACGACTCATGTGGGCACTAGGCGCCACGCCCATGGGGGAACCCATGGTGCAAGCACAGGGCGGCAGGGCTACACAGGGGTGTCACGCCCGCGCGGCAGGGGCGCATGAAGCGCGCCCGGAGTGCATGGTGGGCGCTAGGAGCGCGCCCGTAGGGAGCAGAGGTGGGCGCAAAGCGCGCCCGTAGGGAGAACTCGGCGCAGGGCGACACCGAGAGGGGAGAAGTTCAACTGAGTGTATCCCAGCAGCGGATGTTTGATA
Source organism: Viscum album (assembly GCA_963277665.1). Taxonomy (NCBI): domain Eukaryota; kingdom Viridiplantae; phylum Streptophyta; class Magnoliopsida; order Santalales; family Viscaceae; genus Viscum; species Viscum album. The sequence goes on along the minus strand of OY728130.1, from coordinate 1,299,280,298 downwards.
AACCGCGGAAAAACCGGCCGCGGCTTCGATGTGGGATGCGGAATTTTTCCGCGGAGGGAATCCCAGCCGCATGATTGATCGCGCGTGCGATCCGAGCCGCTCATCTAATCGCGCCATTCGCGATCTGATCCCGGACGTCCAAGATTATCTGATCGCCTGATCTGACGGCTCCCCGCCCGTCCTCAACCTTGAGCTCGCCCGAAGCCACCCGCGAGTTCCGTTCGAACCAGAGGCCATCTCGACGACGGTTCTTGAGCTCCGGGCCACCATTTCCAAAGCCGAAGGCTCCATTGAGCTCGTCTAGACCTACTGAACAGATCCATGTCTAAAAATATGCTTTCATCCGACAAATGAGGATTTCGAAGTTCGGCCGAGGCAAGCAACGCTGCCGAGGCCATGAAGGGTTTATGCCTCTGCAAGGATTGTCTTAAAATAAGGTCATGCATACGTTTCCATGCACATGCATGAAGAGGTAAATAAAGAGAAGGAGTTCGCGTGTGAAATAGAGGAAAAACAAGATTTTACAGAATCTTGAAGAACCGAAAATCTTGGGAGTTTGAAGTTATATCACGCGGATTGAACTGCCTCTCCTTTGCCTATAAAAATGAGGCCTAGCCCTCGAGGAGAGATTGTTGAAAAACGTGGAAGACCCGCGAGAGCTCGTCTGCCTCGTGAAGTATTGTTCCATGCATCTCTTGCGCGACGAAGCCCCGCGAACAGTTGTGCGGTGAAGTCCCTTGCGCGCTGCTCCTTTGCGCGACAAGAAGAAGTGGTTGGGCTGCGCCAACTTGCGCGCCCCCTCTGTGCACCACCGCCCCCTGTGCGGTAAGCAATTGCGCGGCAGTGGCCACCCGAGGCCTTGCGTGCCTTGCACCGGTTGCACCCGAGGCTTGTGCGACTGGTTGGCAGTGCACACTTGCGTGCTTGCATCAAGCCCTTGCGCGACAGTGTTGAAGGAGAGGGGCTGCACACCCTTGCGCGACGCGTTTCACCCATTGGATTTGCGAGAAGAACCTACGGGCAGTAGATGTGCAAAGGAGGAGGCCGAGACCACACATTGGTGTGTGTGTGTGTGCACAAAAGAAATAACAAGGCTGAGACACCTTAGTTGTGTGCAAGAGAAGGAGGCTTTGTGCTTGGTGTTCACAAAGAATAAAGGAAGGCCGGGGCATAGCTTGGGGTGTGCAAAAAGAGTGGAGGCCAAATATACACTCATTGTGTGTGTGCAAATCAAATAACAAGTTGTGTGTGCAAAACAACAAAGTGGCCGAACCTAGTGTGTGTGCACTAAGTGAAGTGAACACACCTAGAAGAAGGAAGAAAGAGAGGACCCACACTAAAAGTAGAACACACTCTTAAGTGTGTAACCAAATTGAATAAGGTGTGTGAAGTTCGAGAAGGTGTGTGCTAGAAAGAATTACACCCTCTGAGGGTTTACTGCACCAAGAAGAGAAGAAGGGGAGTGCATGCTAGCATGCATGCACGTGCACACGTAAACAAGTCAAATCATCTTGTGTGCATTTGAGTTGTCCAAGACCAAGAGTTCTTGAAGAATATTGAGAGGCCATGCAATCAGTGCATGAGGATGCAGAGATTCCATGCACTCAGTGCATGATGTTTTTCTGATGTGAGACTGGACCAGACTGAAGTTAAAGATATTAGTTGTCTGAGTATTCAGTAGCTGGAGAGAAGCCAGGTCATCCTGAGAAGAAGGAGAATAATCCTGAGCAAGACGAGAAGACCTGATCAACTCAAGTGATCAGAGGTACAGAGCAAGGCCAGCAGTCTTTATCCCAGGCTGCTGAAGATACTTGAAGAGCTGAACAAGAAGAAGAGCTACTCGTGTGACTCGAGGAGCCAGGAGAAGCCCCCTGTGAGACTCAGGGTGGAAGAAGTCTTCAGTGGGATTCTGGAGCAGGCCAGTGGGACTCTGGTAACACTGTGGGATGCAGTATAAAGACCCTCCTGTGGGACTTAGGAGAGATACAGTGGGATGTTGTATCGACCATTGTAATACTAACAGATTATAATGGAAGAAACCATGTTGGGGTGTATAACCAACATGGCAAGGACGTAGGCCTTTGGTGCCGAACCTTGTAAATCCATGTGTCCTATGCCTTTACATTTACTGCATCATTCGAGGAAAGGCTGAGAGATATAAGAAGAGTGGATCGAGGCCTTAACAAGCCATAGAGGTTTAATTGATTAAGAATCAATTAGTAAAAAGTTTTAAAGGATCACTGATTCACCCCCTCCCCCTCTCAGTGATTCACACTGATCTGGGCACTTCAATTGGTATCAGAGCGAAGGTTACCTCTAAAAGATCCAAGGGAGTCTATATAGAGTGCAGATTTGAGGAAATGAAAGAACAACCTCAAATGGAAGTATGATTGGAACACCTTCAGCTTTCCTCAAGATGGTATTAAATCTTAGAATACCATCTTCTCCAGATTGGCTCCCCCTCAAGGGGTGCTCTCCATTCTACCCAAACCACTCTCTAGTTGAGAATGGTCATCATCTTCAATTCCCAGCAATGTTAGCACATGTAAATACAAGTGATTTGGGAATAAGATGGAACCTCCTTGGTCCATCAATGTGAACAACAAGGTTGAGAAGATTCTCTCAACCGAGATGTCCCATTTTCACCATTCTTCACACTTGCACATTTGATTTTCAATGATGATTGTGCTGGTGTGGATCTCAACACATCTTCATGTGAAATATTCTTCTTCCCTTTTTCCTTAGCAATTGCCAGAACTTCATCTTTAGCTCTCTGCAGATCTTTGTCAAGTTGCAACTGATTTGGCCATATGACAAGTAAGTCACTTGGAAGTGTGGCCTCAGTTCGGGAAGTTCCACATGGTTCTTTTGATGCTGTTAAGCTACCTTTATTAGGCAACTTATTTTCAATCAATCCCTTCTGCTTCTTCTGGATTGATTGTCTTTTTGAGTCCAGTCTGCTTCTATTTAGTTTCATGGATTGTTTACAAAGATCCATGATATGTCCTTTCTTTCCACAGTAGAAGCATGTTTTCTTCTTGGTGGTCCTTCTGGATACATCACCCTTTTTGGATTTAGACTCCAAGGTCTTCTCTTTCTTTTTCATAATCTTCTTGGGAGCATTGTCACCTTTCTTCTGTTTGCTTCCCAAGGATTCTTTCTGAGCCAGGTTCTGTGATCTTTTCTTCTTTTGAGCTCTGGATACAGTTGGAGATTGACATGTATCTTTTTGACAACTTTTGCAATCATCCCAGATGTTGTCAAGTAATCCAAATCTATTTGCAGTAAACAGATGTCTCTGGACCTGTGGATGCTGCTTCTTTTCTTCTGGCTTGCTCCCCCTAGGCATGGGCTTCCTCTGTGCTTTGGCATTCAGTGGATTGTACCAACAATCCTTTTCACAATGCCCATACTTGTTACAACACCAACATTGACCCACAAATCTTGACTTTTTGATTCCTTCTGATTGTAGGGTACTTGTCTTGAATTGTTGTGCTCCTTCAGGAGATCTTTCTTTCTTCATTGTCTTCATCCATACTTGTTTGGAATTATTCTTCCATCCTGCACTTTTTTTGGAAACACAATTAGAAGCATTAGTACAAGATGGGATGGATGGTACCTTCTTTTTAGAATATGTTTCCATTTCATTAGAGGATGTCTTTCTTTTAGAATCATCCTGCTCAATGCATACTTTAGTAGCAACATTTCTCCTTTCAGCTGACTGGGAGGCTTCAGCTTTGGGTGATTGCAGATTTTTCAATATCACATCCAGTTCAAAGCATTTTATATTGAGGGAGTTCTTCTCATCCTCAACCAATCTTAGCCTACCTTCCCAATTATGTTTCATCTCTTCCATCTGGTCATCATGCACCTTCTTTATTTCATGCAATGAGTTGTCAAGCTCCTTCACCCTTTTGACTTTGTCTTCTAGTTGAGCATCTTTGACAACCATTGAAACTCTGTGCAATTTTTCCAGTGCATGGAAAACTTCTTTGACCATTGTCTTAAAGAATTCTTTCTCAGAAATGCTTCTTTGCAATTCTTCACAAGTATCTTCATATCTTTCATTGCAAAGAGAAACTGTTTCATCCTTAGCCTTCACCATCTTTCTGAGAGTGTTGGTTATGCCAACCCTTTTTTCCAATTGGAATTCCATAGAATTGGCTTCATCTTCTAGCTGTAATTTTTCTTCTTGAAGATCAAGGATACATGTAGCTATACACATTGTCAATTCCTTGGGGACTGTCTTCTGAAGATATTTGATTGCATTTAGAAGATCATTGTGCCTTCCATATTCACCACAGCTAGAGTAGGCTTCATCAGAAGAATTATAAAAGGAATTGTCATCTGATGTGACTTTAACATTTCTTTCCATAGAAGGAGTTTCTCTGATTGCAACAACCTTCCTCTTCATCTTCTTTGCCTGTTTCTTCATTCTGTTTTTCAGAGTCTTGGCAGATATCTCCATTTGAGGCTGTTCTTTCATTTCCTCAAATCTGCACTCCATATAGACTCTCTTGGATCTTTTAGAGGTAACCTTCCCTCTGATACCAATTGAAGTGCCCAGATCAGTGTGAATCACTGATAGGGGGAGGGGGTGAATCAGTGATTCACACTGATCTGGGCACTTCAGATATATTAGGGAATCTAATCCAGTTTATGACATATTGGCTTTCTCAAAATGAGGAACCTACTCTAGAAAGATAATATCGTATGATGAATCACCTTATATACTTGAATCCCCCATCATCTAGTGGGACTAATAATTCAAATATAGTTGAAAAATGGATCAAGTATCTAGATAAAAAATTTCTGACAATGGAATCCAATGAAATGGAAAAGGATACACGTGTGGTACATTGTCTCAGTTTTGATGCTGACCAGTAGTGGTCTCTCATGTACAATAAAGGGAGGAGTAATATATTTAACTATTTTAATTATAATCATTTAAGGATATACTATTCGAAAAATACATCCCTAGTGATCAAAAAAAATTATGAAGAATAAGATCCTTATTTTAAAGAAAGTGGAGGAACAAAGTGTTGTAGAGTAGAAAGAAACCATCAAATGTTTATTATGTATTGCTATGGATTATATACACAACACTTATTGGAAGGTTGAACACTTATTTAAAGGACTGAAATAATGTCCCTAATGGGAACATGTTTCTTAAAAAAATTCATCACACTGTGAAATACGTTAATGTTCTATAAAGTTAAATAAATAATTCATCATGTCTTATAGATTCAAGGGAAACCAAGTAGAGAAGAGGTCATATGAACACAATTAAAAAGGGAACATATCAAAGAATATGAATTGAAAGATGGATTTTCCAACTTTAGATAATTATAGAATGAGTCACCTTGGTAAATTATTGAAATGTTTGGAAGTTTGTTATAAGTGTGGAGGAAACTTTCCTGAGGAAAAAAAAGAAAAAGAAAAAAGGAAAATAATACTATTCAGTGTTTCAACTTCTTAAATATGGGTCACTATGCAAAGTAACCCACCAAAAATCAAAAGAATATGCCCACAAATAAGCTACGAGATTAGGGTAAATAATATTATATTGACTATACTATAGTAAAATGATGAATGAAATTATATATTTGGACCCATTAAATATGTTGTAAAAGTATTTTTTTTTATGGTTTTATCATCATATGATTTATGAAATTTGTAAAGATTATATTACAAAATGTTTTAACTAAGTATTTTAGATCATTTATTCAGTGAACCCAATGAGAATTATCATGTATAAATTTAAACATTTTAAAAAACACATGATTGAGTAGAAAAAACCCTTAATATGTTTACACTGTTTAGATAATGATGATGATATGATTGATTTGGAAATGTTTTGAATACCATGGAAAGGATTGATGAATTTTCGATAAGTGGTATATTCCATCAAAAATTGAGTTTACAAAACATTTGGATTTAAATAACAAATCCTATAACATATGTCTTACATAAGGAATAATTATTAATTACTGTTTCTAGTATGTTTATATGGTTATTCGATTTATTTCCATATTTTAAGAGGATACAAGAAAAAGTTATTCACATTTATAGAATGTCAAACATTATAACTACATCATGTTTATTAAAGGTTAATGATATGTATATTTTCAAAATTCAGTTACTCTTCATTGTAAGTGATTGGATCATAATATTTTGAAAAATTAAAACATTTAATAATTGTTAAGACAGTCATTGGATTAGACTTTTGAGGTAAATTTATTACTTCAGCATATGACACATCTAGTTCTAAGAGATGAAATAGAAATAGTTCAAGGCATCTTAAATAGAAAAGATTATGTTTATAGAAAAGTATATATATACTTATATTATAATTGTTTAAAAGAGTTCTTTAACAATATAAAAAAAATATTGAATCAAATTTTTATTTTTATTAGTTTCATTCTTGATGATGTCAATGACCTTTATTCACACCTATGGTTTATGGTTTGGCGGTCAAAAAATTCATCTAAAAAGTTTCTCAAGAACCCTCCATCAAAACAATATTTTTGGATTTTTTTCATCTTTTGTATCTATGTTAGCTTTTTCCCACTTATGTTCTCCTACTAGGGAACACAGTTACATAATATTATTACTTTTTTCTATATTTTTAGTAATATATTATATTAACACTCTTTATGTTCCGGGTCTTTCAAAATTCATTTATTTTCAATCACTATATGTCCGAGATCATGTTTAAATTGTGAGGACACAATTTACATGATGTGACGATAATGTAACACCATAAAATTCCTGCGTAAGAACCTAATATTCGATAGTTTTCATGACATACACCACCAATGTAAGAACCTAGGTTTTGGGAGTATGAGACTTTGAAAAAAAATTCTTGATGCCATTCCAGAGCAGGGCGTTCAGACAGCGTGCAATGCCAAGGTCCGGTGTGCCCGGAAATAATTTTATAAAAATGATAAGTGTTTTTATAGTACACATGTGTGTTTAACGAAATAAATTCTTATATCTCTTTGATGGTTGATTGGATCGGAAATCCGAGACCATGGTTGGGTCCGGGACGTGGTGTTTACCCTAGGTGCGACTTAAAATGAGTCAGCGCGGGACGTTCGGACCCCTCACTCATTGGTGGTATGTTAAATGGATGATTAAATTATCAAATTATTCAATTAATTGCTCAAAACTGAATAACTCCTAAATTGTTTCTCTGATGGGAAAAATGAGGGCACCGTTGAGTCCGGAGTGAGCCGTTTACCCTAGGCGGGGTATCAATGTTATGGGTGCGGGCCTGCTGTGGGAGATGTCATCTAGGGGGAAAATGGTCATTTTGAAATGACCACTTAGTGATTTTTATCACTGGTGTTCATTTACAATAACATTCAAACGAAGTCTTGGAATTGAAATTTGAGACTTCTGTTGAGTTTGAAATGGGGATTTTTATCTAGGTGCGATATAAAATAGGCGGGCACGGAGGTTTCTAGATCCACGCCTGTTGGGAGAGTTTTAGTGAATTTCTCTAAATTAATGTGTTGGAAGGGAGAACCCATTTCTTCTCTCTCTCTCTCTCCCTCTTCCCCTCTCCCTCTCTCTCTAGTTGTTCTTCATCGTTCTTCTCCGGATCGAAGAGCGATCTTTTCTGAAACCTTGGTGGTTCGAAGGTGGAGCCCCACGGACGCATCACCTACGACGCACATCAAAATCTAGGTAGGATTCTTGTTGAATTTTTGCACCATCGTTAATTTCTAGATTTTTCATCAATTTTCATCGTTTTAAATTCTATAATTTTAGAATTTGTGGTGATAGCCGAATGAAAACGAACATCGCCCAAGGCCCGTCCCATAATACGTTCATGGGAATTCTTTGTCCGAATTTTGGATGTTTCAATTCTCAATGGATCGTTGAGTAAGGGGCGATGCTGTGAAGGCCTCATCCCGAGGGCCCAAATTCCGGCCTCGGAATCGAAATCGGACCTCCGATGAGGTCCTGGTGGTCCACGGAAGGAACTATAGGAGTGGGCCAACGGAAGTAGCTGGCGGTTGTGAGCGGCGGTCGTGGCGAGTCGAGCGGGACTGGGGGTGTGAGCTGGTGCAGAGGAGGCTGTAGCGGCGTGCTGTCGGTTCATGTGGCTAGTGAAGCCAGGTCGGCGGGGCAGCGGGTGAAGCCCGAAGGCGGTGTGGCGTCTGGTCGGTGTAGTGCGGAGGTGTGCTGTGGCAGCATACAGAGTCGTCGGTCGAGCAGCTGCTAGGCGGTGGGGTAGGGAGCCCCAGGGGGAGCGACGTAGGCGGCTGGGGTGATGGCGTCAGGCGGTCGCAGCGTCGGGGAGTGTGGGGTACGATGTAGTGCGATGGTGCTGCAGGAGGATGGGGTCCACGGCCCGTCACGGTCGAAGGGAGCCTGAGGCCTGGCCTCGGGCGTGTGGACGAGCTAGGACCCACGCCGTGCGGGTACTCCTGGCGTGTCAACAAAGACCAGCCAAAGCCGGTCTGCTGGGGGGAAGACAAGGACCCGCCGAATGCGGGTCCTGCTGCGCGACGTGGAAGATTGGCCAGTTGGCCGGTTTCTGTGGGGAAAACCGGACCCGCTCGGGACCGGTGCTAATGGGCGGGCCACAGATAGCGGGCCGCGACATGATGGGATGGACCCGCGGCTGGGCCGCGGGACGATGTTTTGGACTGGGCCAGCCACGGTGAATTGGTCTGGTTAAGTGCCCCTACGTTTGGGGGGCTGTATCTTCTAAATGGCGCGTCCGTTTGACGTACCATCTATAGCTACAGAATCCTGTCAACGAATCACTCTTTTTAAAGTTGTTTTTGGGGTTTTTGGATTCCGTTCCCAAAGACGGGTGACCCAAAGAGGTTTAAATTAATAATGATAAATTATTATTAAAGTTGCGATGGACGTGGATCGCGAGCCGGAAATCCGTTTGACATGCCGTCAGAGGCGCGGTGACCCTGGAGTTGAGGCAGTCCTTCCAAAGATTGTTTGGAACCTTTATGGGTTGGTTTCGTTTCCCCATGACAGGAAACACAATGTGAGTAATCAATTGATTATTTCATTGAATAATTAATTGTTGCGTCAGACCTAACTTCGGCTTGGAATGTCTGATTGACGCCCTGTCAGCAGTAGCGCGACCCCAGTCCTCGTGCGGCCTTTTTGAGATGCTTTTCAAAGCACTCGGGTTAGAGACAAGGTGCATGCCCCACAAGGCCTAGTTTGCATGTTTTATAGTGAAACACCACTTTTTCACCCGATATTCATTTGGGGTGTTTCAACACTGCATTCTATGTGTTTTTTCTGAGGGGATTGCAACAGTGCATTCTGCCCGCCTAAATTGGAGTTGGGGTGTGGGCCCCACGAGACGTCTTTTAAACGGTGTGCCGTGTACCACAACATTTTAATCAGATGTTCATTCAGGGATAATTAATAGTAATTTTGATGTGTTTTTCCGAGAGCATTGCGATGGCATAGTTCACCTGACCTTTTTCTGGATCGTGGTGTGGGTACCACCTGGGCTGGCTATGATGAATAGTACCTTACTCACTAGTTGGCCATTTTGGGTGAGTAAATTGTCTATCTCGCATTTTTTTTTCACGAGGATTGCAATAGTGTGATCTGTTTGGGCATTTGGAGCCTCGTTTTAGATCTTATTAAATGTGGAAACATGAAAGGGTGTTGGATGGAGGTCCCTTTGATGCACTCTGAACCAAAACATGGTAGAAATTTTTGTTACAGCTGGTGATGTCAATTTAAGTGCTGAGTTATCGGACTTATTCCGGGTCTCCACTCTAGAAAGGCTGGGCAGTGGTTCGCCTATCAACTTATTAGGGTCTACCCTCCAGCAAGGCTGAGCAGTGGATCTCACATCGACTTATTCTAGGTCTACCCTCCAGCAGGGCTTGGCAGTGGGTCGTCTGTCATCTTATTAGGGTCTAGCCTCCAGCAGGGCTAGGCAGTGGGTTGCCTATCAACTTCTTAGGGTCTACCCTCTAGCAGGGCTAAAAAGTGGGTCGTCTATTGACTTCTTAGGGTCTACCCTCCTACAAGGATGGGCAGTGGGTCGTCTTTCGACTTATTAGGGTCTACCCTCTAGTAGGGTTGAGCAGTAGATCTCCCACTGACTTATTTGGGTCTACCCTCCAGCAAGGCTGGGCAGTGGGTCACCTGTCGACTTATTCCAGGTCTACCCTCCAGTAGGGCTGGGCAGTGGGTCGCCTGTCGACTTATTAGGGTCTACCCTCCATCGGGGCTGGGATGTGGGTCACCCGATATGTTATCAAGGTTTACCCTCCAGCTGGGCTGGGAAGTGGGTAACCCGTAGGCATTTCAGACTCGGTCCTTATCTATGAGGTTAGTCGGTGACTTTTTTTCTCTGTTACTACAAGATAAGGATCCTAGGTTGTATGGATCGGCAATGTGACAACATTGACATGACCTTCGAACATATGAGAACGAGGGGCGCTTTTCCCACTAGAGATGCATCCTTACATTGCGACCTAAAAGCCATGCGAGAGAGTCAGTGTCGCCCAAAGCGGATAGTATTGAGGTGTGGTGATTGAGCCCCTTTGACTTGTACCTCCTAGGTTGACAAGCGATATGGTTGGGTTTAGTTTTGGATATCCTTTTAACTATTGGTGACACATCTTGGGCTGAGCTTGGAGATAGAGATCCCCTTACACACTCATTTGGGTTTCTCATTGAATATATATATATATATACCCTACCATTGTTCCCACTCCTTGGATTCAGTTACTCTTCTTCAAGGAGGTGAAAAGACATGCAGGGTATGCCATGTGATTTCTATGTCTAGATCCTCTAGGTTGGACGAGTCTAATCTTCTACTATAGGCAGCAAAGACTCGACGAGATGTCCGTCTCCTCACCATTTCTAGCTCCTTGCATCTGGAAGAGTCTGCTTCCTTTCTCTTGTTGGGTTGAGATGCACTATCTCTCTTTTTCACTCTTACACTTTTCTTTTTCTATTTCTACGACTCAACATTTTACTTCATCCCTTGTTTCTCCCTAGAGCTTTCGGGGAATCCTACTGAGTATTTTTATACTAACCCCTGCTTGAGATTTTCCCGCACTTGGTGTGCCCTTGCAGACGATGGACAGGTCGGTCGAGACTACCGATAAGCATAGAGGACACAGGATCTTCGCCTACGTTAAGTGGCCGTAGCAGGACTTTCCGGGCAAGACTCACCAGTGGTTTACTTCTGTTTTACCTATTGCCGGATTGTGGAACCTTTCTGGTTGGGTGCATGTTTTTCCCCTTTTACAGTTCAATTTACTTGTCAGTACCTTTTAGAACATTACTTGTACTGGTTCGAGGTCGATGCATGTATGTTGGTTTCCTTTTTTGTAGCAGTGTTGTGTCATGATTTCCTTTCTCGGCACTTTTTAATTGTGTTGGATGCATGAGTGTGTACGATTTCTTAGGCAAAGGCCTCCCCTAGTTTGTTCTGCCTTCGGCGCTAGTCACCAGCCCCTGGCCTATGGAGGTGGGCTTGGGGTAGTTGCGGCTCGATCTCTGGTATGGTTTGTGTCGTGAAAAAGTGGTATTAAAGGTGGATCATTCCTTGGGCTGATGTTCGGACATCCCTAAAAAGGAATTGGTTGAGTTTTGGGGAAATAGTGTCAACGTGTCTCCAGAGAGTCTCTCAGGACAGGGAGTCCAGTGATGGTGCGGCGGCCGACGTATCCATTAACGAGGACCCTGATAACCTACTTATCGACTTGGAACACTAGTAAACTTATTTCAGGGAATTTGGTTCATGCATCATATACGATTGAGTCTTTGACTGTCCTTCTTGAGTCAACTCCCCATCGATGTTGATATATATATTCTCATTTGACGGCACTACTCCTTGATCGAATTATGGATGTCTCCATGATGATAGCCAGCTAGGATACTATCTCCAGTTTGTGACGACAATTATGTGAGTGATGAGGCCTCATTTCTGGATCCATCATATGATTACCCTTTATCCAAGAGGACAAGGAGTAGCACCTCCACTTGTGGAGTAACAGATAGTACCGACAGTGAGGGCCGATGAAGAGAGCATACCGTACGTGCTACGTGAGTTCCAGCACCAGAGACCGCTGATGATCCATGGTGATCCATACCCTTATATAGTGAAGGGTTGGCTAGAGTTGGTGGTCTGCCTCTTCAGGCTTGTTTTGAGATTGACAGGTTGGATGGTGGCCTTGAAAGCCAGTATTTTTCCACCAATAAGTTTGGAATTAGTAGAACTAGGGTTACTCAGATGCAAGATGAGTAGGTACACCTATGGGATGAATTCTATCAGCTATTTTTTGAGGAGTACTACCCCTCCTATGTATATTTTTTTATAGTTTCAAGAGCTGCTAGAGATTCAGTGGGTAGTGATGGCAGTGGATGAGTACATGAATAGGTTCGAAAACATTACTCAGTACTCTTTTGATGTGGTCCATGATGGAACATTTCGAGCACATAATTTTGAACGAGATCTCTATAGAGGAGATTCGGGCCAGCATAGTGCCCTTGTGAATCCTCACCCATCTTAGGGTGATGGAGCAGGCATAGGTGACAGAGAAATTTCTGGAAGAGGGACGTCGATTGGAGGGGCCTCAACACCGTATATTTTCCCTTGATGAGACGCAAGCACATGGTCAGGGACAGCGTAGAGCACCGAGATAGCCCAGGGAGGACTAGTGCTATGTTTGTGATGTGCGAGATCATGTGGCATGAGACTACTCTACCAAATGTGCTGAGTATTCTAGATTGTTGGTAGGTGCACCACCGCGACAGAGGTAGTTTCGTGATAGCAGAACTCCCAGGTGAGGACAGGTTGTTCCCCAGGGAGGTGGTGTTGGAAGAAAGCAATAAGAAATGTTGTTGGCGGATGACGTTTCAAGGTCCTTCCACCACCACTAGTCATCCTGTGTCAGGATCAGGGAGCTGATGGACGAGGCCGCGAGTAGTTGTGTGATGTGGTTGTTAACAATCCAACAGTGGAAGAGATAATAAGAGGTACACTCTATGTATTTTTCTACTTTTCTCAGTATAACTTGTTAGAAACTGTGTGAGGTACTCTCTCGGCAAACTCCTTGCTTGAGGGGATACCAAGGGTGACATGGGGCATCAGTGTAACCTTTTGTTGGTGCTGGTGGTGGTAGTATTCCACTAATAATGTAGAGACACTATCTTTGAGAAGAGCACTTTGTGGTTTACTCAGACCCCTAGTTTCTCATGTGCATCCCCACACAGAGAGACATGAATCGGATACAACGGTGCTGGCTTGAGTTTCTGAAGGAGGGTACAACTTGTCTGCAGTTGATGAAGCCGACTCCTTCACTGGTTGAGCATGTAAGAGTCTCGGTCGTGATGCACTGACTGTGAAACTTCTGTCCCCAGATATCCTTGGGTGTTTCACCAAGATGGGTATTCTGAAGGAGGGAATCACGAGACCATGTTCCAGGAACAAACCCTGATTTTGGTTGTGACTTGGAAAGTAGAGGTGCATCCAGGAAAGACCCCATAGTTTCTTTGGGCCGTTAGGAAATCGTGCAAATGGTTGAGAGGTTGCATACCATCTTGGCCGACCATCCCAACAGTAGGAGTAGGCGCATGGTGTCTTCCACATGTTTCAACTGATGAGGTTCTTGAGTATTCCCACACATGTCCTCGAGAGTAGTATACCTTATAAGAACCATCCCTTTGGTTTGTATGTTGTGTTAGCATGGTGATGTGAATGTTTTCTTGGGTGCGGGAGAGCTATGTGTGCGCTCTGTATCCTGAGTTGTTTTTCCTACTTTTTCTTTTTAGGGATGAAAATCTTGAAGGAGGGAATGATGTAAAAACCTAGGTTTTGGGACACTGGGGCTTTGACAAAAATATCTTGATGTCATTCTAGAGTAGGGTGTTCAGACAGCCTGTAATTATGAGGCCCGGTGTGCATGAAATTTATTATATAAAAATGGTAAGCATTTTTATAGTACGCGCACCTGGTTAACTAAATAAATTGTAATATCTCTTCGACGGTTCATCGGATCGGAAATCAAAGACCATGGTTGGGTCTGGGACACGATGTTTACCCTATGAACAACATAAAATGAGTCGGCGCAGGACGTTCGGACCCCTCGCTTGTTGGTGCTATGTTAAATGGTTGATTAAATTATCAAATTATTCATTTAATAACTCAAACCTGAATAAATCATAAATGGATGCCCTGATAAGAAAACCGAGGGCACCGTTGAGTCCAGAGCATGTCGTTTACCCTAGGCAGGGTGTAAAAGTTGTGGGTGCGGGCCTGTTGTGAGAGATGTCATCCAGGGGAAAAATTGTCATTTCCAAATGACCACATATTGATTTTTATCATTGGTGTTCTTTTCCAATAACGTTTGATCGATGTCTCGGAATTGAAATCTGAGACATCTATTGAGTTGGAAATGGGGCGTTTTATTTACGTGCGGTATAAAATATGCGGGCACGAAGGATTCAGGAACTGCCCCCATTGGGAGAGTTTTAGTGGATTTCTATAAATTCACTAAGTGTTGGAAGGGAGAACCCATTTCTTCTCTCTCTCTCTCTCTCTCCCTCTTCCCCTCTCCCTATCTCTCTAGTCGTTCTTCGCCATTCTTCACCGGATCGAGGAGCGATCTTCGCCGAAACCTTGGCGGTTCGATGGTGGAGCATCACAAACGCATTTCCTACAATTCGCATCAAAATCGAGGTAGGATTCTTGTTGAATTTCCGCACCTTTGTTAATTTCTGCAGCTTTCATAAATTTTCATCATTTTAAATTCTATAATACTGGAATTTGGGGCAATGGTCGAATGAACATGACCATCGCCCGAGCCCCATCCCATAATCCATTCTTGGGCGTTCTTCATCTGAATTTTGGACATTTCAATTCTCAACAGATCGACGGGTAATGGGTGGCACTGTGAAGGCATCATCCTGAGGCCCTGAATTCGGGGCTCAGAATCGAAATCGGACCACCGATGAGGTCCCGGTGGTCCGTGGAAGGAACCACCTGAGTGGGCCGGTGGAAGCGGCCAGCAGCAGTGCGCGGCGGCCGCGGCGAGTCGATCGGGACGGGTGGTGCGAGCCGGTGTGGAGGAGGCTGGAGCGGGGTGCTGTCGGTTCATTTGGCCAGTGAAGCCGGGTCGACGGGGCAGCGGGTGAAGCCTGGAGGTGGTGCGGTGTGTGGTCAGGGCAGCGCAGAGGTGTGCTGTAGTAGAAAGAGGAGGCATCGGTCGAGCGGCTGCTAGGCGGTGGGGTAGGGAGCCCCAGGCGGAGCGGCGCAGGCGGCCGGGTCGATGGCATCAGGTAGTCGCGACGTCGGGCAATACGGGGTGTGGTGTAGTGCGGCGGTGCTACAAGAGGCCAGGGGCCACGACCCGTCATGGTCTAAGGGAGCCTGAGGCAAGGCCTCGAGCATGCGGAGGAGCTAGGACCCGTGCCGTCCAGGTCCTCCTGGCATGTCAACAAATATTGGCCAAAGCTGGTTGGTAGGGGGAAGACAAGGGCTAGCCGAATGCGAGTCCTACTGTGCGACGTGGAAGATCAGCCAGTTGGCCAGTCTGTGTAGAGAAAACCGGAACCGCTCAAGTCCTGTGTTACTGGGTGGGCCATGGCCTGTGGGCGGTGGCGTGACGGGTCAGACCCGTGGCTGGGCCACATGCTAGCATTTCATATTGGGATAGCGAGGGTGAACTGGCCTAGTTAGGCCCCCTTACATTCGGGTGGTCGTATCTTCTAAACGTTGTGTCCGTTTGACCTGCCCTCTGCAGTTATGGACTCGTGTTGGCGAAGCGCTCTTTTTAATGTGGGTTTCAGGGTTTGTGGATTCCATGCCAGAAGATGGGTGACCAGAAGAGGTATAATTTAATAATAATAAATTATTATTAAAGTTTCGACTGATGTGGCTCGCGAGCCGGACGCCCGTTTGATGCGCCGTCAGAGGCACAGTTACCCTAGAGCTGAGGTAGTCCTTCCTATGATGGTTTGGAAGCTTTACAGGTTGGTTTCTTTTCTCTGTGGGATGAAACACAATGTAAGTAATCAATTGATTATTTCATCGAATAATTAATTGTTGTGTCAGACCTAACTCCTTCTTGGGATGTCTGATTGACGCGCTGTCAGCAGAAGCGTGACCCCAGTCCTCATGCATACGTTTTTATAAGCTTTTCGAAGCACTTGAGTTAGAGACAAGGTGTGGTCCCCATAGGGTCTAATTCGCACGTTTTATGGTGAAACACCACTTTTTCAGCAGACATCCGTTTAGGGTGTTTGAGCACTGAATTCTGTGTGTTTTTATGAGGGTATTGCAATAGTGCATTCTTCCTGCTTGAATCGAAGTTGAGGCATGAGCCCCATGAGCCGTCCATTAAATGGTGTGCAGCGTACTCAAATGTTTCATCAGATGTCCGTTCAGGGTGAATGAATAGTCATTTTGATGTGTTTTTCCAAGATCATCGCTATGTCGTAGTTCGCCCGACCTTTTTTGGGATAATGGTGTGGTTCCTATCCAGGATAGCTATAGTGAATAGTGCCTTATTCAGCAGTTGCAAATTTCGAGCGAGTAAATGGTCTATCTCGCATGTTTTTTTGTGAGGATTGCAATAGTGTGATCTGTATGGGCATGTTGAGCCTCATTTGAGATCTTATTAAATGTGGAAAAATGAAAGGGTGTTGGATGGAGGTCCCTTTGATGCACTATAAACCAATTCACAGTAGTAATGTTGGTAACACCAGGTGATGTCAGTTGTAGTGCTGAGTTAGCAGAATTATTATGGGTCTACCCTGCAGCAAGGCTGGGCAGTGGGTCGCCTGTCGAATTCTTAGGGTCTACCCTCCAGCAAGGCTAGGCACTGGGTCATTTATCGACTTATTCCAGGTCTACCCTCCAGTAGGGCTGGGCAGTGGGTTGCCTGTCAACCTATTAGGGTCTACCCACCGGCAGGGCTGGGTAGTGGGTCGCCTGTCGACTTCGTAGGGTCGACCCTCCAGTAGGGCTGGGCAGTGGGTCGCCTATCGACTTCTTAGGGTCTACTCTCCAGAATGGCTGGGCAGTGGGTCGCCTGTCGACTTATTAGGGTCTACCCTCTATCAGGGATGGGTAGTGAGTCGTCTGTCGACCTATGAAGGTCTACCCTCCAGCAAGGTTGGGCAGTTGGTCGTCTGTCAACTTATTCCAGGTCTACCTTCAAGTAGGGATGGGTAGTGGGTCGCATGTCGACTTATTAGGGTCTAATCTCCAATAGGGCTGGTAAGTGGGTAACCCGATGTGTTATCAAGGATTACCTTCTAGCTGGGTTGGGAAGTGGGTCACCCTTTGGAATTTTTGACTCGGTCCTTATCTTTGAGGTTTGTCAGTGACTTTTTTTTTCTCTATGACTACTGGAGCGGGATCCTTGGTTGTATGGATCGACGATGTGACAGCATTGACGTGACCTTAGTACATACGAGAATGAGGGGAACTTTTCACAATGAGATGCGTCCTTGCGCCCCGACCTAAAAGCTGTGCATGTATGTCGGTGCCACCCAAAGTGGATAGTATCGAGGTGTGGTGATTGATCCCCTTTGACTTGTACCTCCTAGGTTGACCAGTGGGATGGTTGGGTACAGTGTTCGATATCCTTTGAACTGTTGGTGAATCTTCTTTGGGCTGAGCTTGGAGATAGAGATCTCCTTACAGACTCATTTTAGTTTCACTTTGAGCATATATATATATATATACCCTATGGTTTTTGCCACACCTTGGATTCAGTTACTCTCTTTCTAGGAGGGGCGAAGATGTGTGAGGTATTCCATGTGCTTTCTGTGTCTAGCTCATCTTGGTTGGATGAGTCTACTCTTCTTCTATAGGCATCGAAGACTCGATGAGATGTTCATCTCATCAATGTCTCTATCTCCTTGAATCTGGATAAGTCTTCTTCCTTTCTCTTATTGGGTTGAGCTGCACTCTCTCTCCCTTGCACTCTTACACTGTTCTTTGCTCTGTCTACTGCTCACCATTTTTTTACTTCCCTTGTTGCTCCCTTAAGCTTTCAGGGCATCCTACTGAGTATTATACTCACCCATACTTAGGCTTTTCCCGCACTTGGGGTGCCCTTGAAGACGACAGACAGGTCGGTCGAGACTACAGAAGAGCGTAGAGGACACATGAGCTTGGGCTGCGTTCAGCGGCCATAGCAGGACTTTCCGGGCGTGACTCACTAGTGGTTTACTTTCATTATACCTGTTGCCGAGTTGGGGCACCTTTCTGGTTGGGCATGTGTTTTTACCCTTTTACTGGTCAGTTTACATGTCAGTACCATTTAGGACATTACTTATACTAGTTAGAGGGCGATGAATGTATGTTGGTTTCCCTTTTTGTAGATGTGTTGTGTCTTGCTTTCCTTTCACTACACTTTTGCATTGAGTTGGCTGCATGAGTGTGTATAGTTTCTTATTCAAAGGAATCCCTTAGTTTATTGTTCCTTCGGTGCTAGTCACCATCCCCTGGCCTATGGAGGCAGGCTTGGGGTAGTTGCTGCTCGATCCCCGGTATGGGTCAGGTCGTGACAACCAAGAACATAATGGAATATAATATCCCAAGACTATACTATATATTTACAATTTTAAATATATTCAATACATGATTTATCTTTTAATGAAGATAAAATTTTGTTGGTTTGCATTGCATGCAAGACTAACCTTCCTTGATAATGTGTGTTACACACAAAAACGAGTGTCCTCAAATAGCAATGTGTTATTAAAAAATAATTATTTATTATAATATTATATACCATAGCCATTATGTTATAGGTTATGAATTTTAATATATAAATTATAAAAATTAATAGTTCATATAAATATAAAATGAATTCATTTGTAAAAAACTAATGATAAATGAAAATAAAAAAATATTGGATTTAAAAAATAAATATTTTCATTTATATGCTTAAAATGGAGTTTTATCTTAATAAACATAGTAAATTAGAATTAGCGAATGATTTTAATAAAATATATATGTTATATAAGCAAATAAATATTTTTTATATTAGTCCATTATGTTTGATATGAATATGATAGAAAAGAATCTCGTATTTTTTACTCAAATATTATATTTTTATAAAGGAAATTTTACTCTTTTTTAATTGATAACCCATTTTAAATTTGAATTTTGACTCTTTAATTAATTTAATATATCAAAATACAACTAATAATTTTAATCAAAACATAAAAATTTGGTTCTGTTCAATTTTTTATAGTTTACTGAAGCATATCATTTTTAACGAATTGTTACAAATTTTGCATTTTAGTTCAAATTTTTTTTCCATATGATTTATTTATAAGGTTAAATATTTATTTATTTTTATTTTAATGTTAAATTAGATAATAATTTTGACAATTAATCCAATTTAGGTTATTTTAATCAATTCCATATCCATGTTGACTATAAAAAAGTGAAATATTTTTGATGTTTTTACGTTAAAAACTCTTGTAGTTGTCCCATATACGGGAAAAATATTAAAATATTTTATGCAAATTATGTGATTGAAATTTGGAAATATGGATTCCATATTTGTAAAAATTGGAAATTTTAATGAATATTAATGTATAAAGATTTTTTTACCAAATATATTAGTGAATTGAATTAAAATTAATTATAGTTATAAAGCCAATAGTATGTTTAATAAATACTAAACATTTAATATAATGGCCCAATTGACCTATACACTTTTCCAAAACAAATTACATATCAACATCTTCGTGAAATACCTTAAATTAATTATCTTTTTGTTTGGAATTTCTTTCTATGTAACAACATGGATACAACTATGTTGTTTCCAAAAATTCCATGTGAGTCCTTTTCCATCCCCACAAAAGGCCCCCACCTCTACCAATTTTCTCACCTCTCTAACCTATTATTATTGGCCATGATCTTCCCAAATAAATTCCTGAAATACCACCCCTTGAACAAGATGCCTTCCATTTGGAATAAATCCTTCCAATGATTTATTTTGGTATAAACAAAAAGTTGTTACCTTATTTGGTGGTAACATCTTCTCTCTATATTCTTTGTTTCATTTCCATTCTAAACACCCTATACTCTTCTTATTATATGGTTAAAAAAACATAGATATCATAAATTTACATGGATTTTTTAATGTTGATATTTATACCAAAACTTACACACACCATCATCTTGTGGGTAACGAACATACTGTTTTTGTGTATGGCATACTACAACCTCGCGAAACAGTGTTTATTCATTTTTTCCATACCACCTATCATGGTGGAAATTATTATAGAAAAAACCATTGATATGTGATATATATGATATTTATAATGTCTTTATTATTCTATTATTTTTATTTAAAACATTTGATTATTCCTTTCATCTTGTATAATTGTGATAATTTCATTTGAGCGGGATTGGACTACCACCCCTCATAGCGATATAACTCGTCCATATCATACATGGAATGTATAATGTATTGTTTAAATAAAAAATTTAGCATATATAACCTAGATATGATTCTAGAATTATAATTAACATTTGTATCATTTAGGTTTCATTCTTTTAATAAAACAATGAAATTGAAGTAGTGTTCATGCATACGTATGACCTACCATCTCCATGAATGATGATATTCATTTATAATCATTAAATATGGACTAATTTAAATAAATATATACTGAATATATAAGATAATTAATAAATGTTTTAAATTATTTATATAAATAATTCATGATGTAATTATTGATAACAACAAATAACATGTTAAGACTTACTCAAGAAAACTAGCCAATTAATACCTGAAATAGGGAAAAACTATAGGAGTGTTCACAAGTAGGTGATAAAATTTTATAAGAAGATATTATATGATATTATTAACATGTAATTTTTAATGATATTATTTAGTAACATATTTTAATCCCTTATATAATAGTCTATGTACCACTCAACATAAAAGAAGGATATGTTATGGAAATTTCATATCAAATTACATTCCAATGAGAATTAATTTTAATTATGTGCCAATTAATTTTTATTTAGTGTATATACTACCTTTTTCATGTTATATAATTAATACCATTATTCTCGTGATAGTATATGTTTCATTCAATGTAATTCATTCTGTTGATTATGATTTAAATGGTTCAATGTTGTATGGAAATATTTGGAATGTGTAAATATTAATATCCTCAAGAATGTTCTTAATGATAATATTTGAAATATAAATTCATTTTATAATAAATTTTAACTAAAATTTTCCTAAAATATCCTTATTATAATATGATCCATATTATTATTTCTTAAATCATATATCATGTCATAGATGATGTTTACTGTAACAATTATTTGATTATCTATGGAATTATTGATAAATCTGTATCTTTTGTCCAAATAAATATATTTGATAGGGAATTTTGATTATTAATTAAATTACTTACACGATATGGATAATTATTTAGAGATGAAAATACGGTTTGATCTTGGAAAATATATATCTCCTCGATACATTAATAGTTTCTCATGTGATGATTAAGTTGGAAAAATTAAATTGGTGTCTCCCTATTGTTTTCAACTATACAGATAATGGATCTTGATATTACATATCATCAGGTGCCTAATACATGAAATCCAATAATTAAGCATTTAAATCATAGATATTTCAGTTATTTTTTATCCATGATATTTTTTATCAACATATCTATTGATAAATTTCATTTATATTCATTGATTAAATTGAAAGTGTACTAGTTTCTTTCTTTTTCATATTGAATTTGTTTTATTATTTATTTGAAATGAATGTGTTATCATTTATTTTCCTTGCCATGTTATGTTATAAATTTTGATTAATTATATTTTTTTCTTTACTTACCCTTATTGGGAATTTGATCTCACCATTACTATGTTTCTTTCCCAATGTTATGATGAAGATAACATTGAATTAGCTTGAAAGGATGAAGTTTATTTAATTTTTTTGTATCTTGATTAATATTGTTTTCCCAATGTATTATGGGTATGATGTATATAATATGTGATTCCATGACTATTGAATGTATTGGTCCTTCCGGATTTGATTCTTGGTAATCATACAAATGTAATAAAATAATGGATCAGATCTGGGTTTCTGGGGATAGGGAATTACAAGTCATAAATAATTTATTTTCCAGACTATCATTATATATACCCTTAATTAATTTACTAATCTCATGAGAATATGCATGATTGTTTTTCAGATATACCTCTCCCCATATCATGATAGGGTCTAGGAACATGGCCCTGAGAATATTATTTTGATGTTGGAATTATTAATTCCATCAGTATGGTATTGTTATTATTGATATTTATGATTTCTATTATTTTAATTAAAATATAACAGACCAAGAATATATGGACTATGGATTTATATTTTAGAATTATTCCTTCCATAACATTTATTCCATATTTATTTCATGACTACATACGTTTACTATTTCCTTTCATTTACTTTTAAGATCACTCCTTCTATTGTATCCATTTTCTATATTATAAAGAGAATTGTGGAACATGATATTAATACTAGATTGAATACATAAAACAATTTATGTATATGATGATGAATTATAATGTGTCATGTAGTTTAATATTTAGTGATTAAATTTCTAGTAATGGATAACAACATGGGTTGTAATAGTTTATGATTTGTTCTAAATCACAAAATGTATAAACTCAATAGGTCTTGGGAAAATATGTAATTTCATATAGTATTTTTATCTTGTAATTCCAGGAATGTTATTTAATATAATTTTATATTTTTTTTCAAATCAATTTGTAATGTATTTGTTTTTGGCACTATATTCGAGAGTGCGTGTCCGATGTCTCACTTATACAAACAAGCGATTTAATCAATTTTTAATTAGTGGAAAGGTAAGAAAGAAAATGATAGTTTAAATTTGATGAATAATTATAATTTCATAAATAAAATATATATTCAGTACTTCCATTCATATTGTATCTATTTAAAATGGTGAAGAAAATAAAACTACACCACAACCAGGTGATGATAGGTAGTGCATATGATCAAACGACCATTCATTTTAACAGACGATGAAAATTATATATGAAATTGGTTTTTTACTAGTAAATTAAAATATATTATAGAATTTAGGATAATGGTTTTATTATAAAAACATGATTAGGATAATTTTTAGGGGGTTGAAGTAGAATTAAATTAGTATATTTAGTTAAGAGTTATAACTCTAGTATAGAAAAGCACATTTTGTTCAAACCAGAAGATTTATATGATAAAAATATGATGATAAAGGAGAATAATCATTTGTAATATGTTTTTTTTCAGGAATATATATTGATTGATATTGATCATGAAATGTGTCTCAAGAGTATTCATTATGATATGAGATGGTGTACCCTTTTATAAATAAGAAAACTCATACCCAATATATAATCAACGTATTAAAATAAAAAAAATATTTTTCATTTAAATTTGGAAAACAATTGAATCATTTATAATAAATTAAGATTATACATCTAAATTATGTTATATAGTAAAATTTATACATGTTTTTATGGTGTTTTAACCTTTAAATCTATGTGTATACAAATAAGTATCCTTATTTAATGATTACCAATATCAAAATATAATTATCAAACTATGGGTCCAAAAATATAAAATAAATGGAAAAATGACACATAAGTTGAAAATGGGGGATATTTGAGACTACATTCCTTTAATAGGAACCAATGTATTATATTTATTAATCTTAAATAATTTAGTAAATAATTATTTTTCATAATGTACCATTAATGTAATTTTTGAGATTATTTAACAAATTTTATATTTTTAAAAACATCAATACATCACTATTACATGAATATAAAAATTCAAAAAAAATTATCATAAATTTTATATTTCATGAATAATACTTGAAAAATAGTAAATAGTGAAACATTTACCTTAATATCATTAATATAATTTACACATTTTTTCTATAGTTTATACAAGCACTATATTTGAATTAAATAATTATTTATGGTAATTACTTTTTTACAAAACCTTTACAATATATCATCATAAAAAATGAAAATAAATCTTCCAAAATTTCCTTTTTAATCAATATCAAATATTTTTTCCTTATTACAAAATATTTTACATATTAAAATATATAATGATTATTTTTTTAATTTCTATTAAGTAAAAAATATTAAGGTCATTGAAAAAGAAAAATATGACCAAAATTTCATATTTTCATATATTAAATGGTGTTTTCAAATTAATCTCAACAAATAAAAGATATAAATGTTTATTGATAACTCAATTCTTTATTTAATGATATGTATCTTTTTCAACCAATTTTATTTTAATCCATGAGCCTATATTTTTTCCAAGGATACAATTAATTATGAACAAAAAATAAATTTGGGCCATTCACAAAATTTCGTAATTGTTCTTCCAAATATGGAATCTATTTTATCAAAATAATTCTCATTATGTTTCAATAATTCATTTTAATATAAACCATAATAATGTGATGGAAAATCAATTTCAAATAATATAATTTTATGTAATAAAATATGTTCACATCAAGTTAAAACACCTTACATATTCCCATGAACATTATTGTATAATGTTTAAACAAATTGAATAATTAAATTTATAGGTATATAAAAATAATATTTTGAATTTTGATATATACAAATTTAAAAAATAGTTTTTTATAAATCTTAATTTCTAATTATTTAATGAAAACAATATATTTTCTTAAAAAGTAATTTTTTTATCATAATAGATTTAAGAGATTTTGATTTTAAAAAAGATATAATTTTTATATAATAATCATTATTTATGTTTCTATAATTGATTATATTCCTCAAAAAAATAATAAAATCCATTATAAATGATAAATTATTTTTTTAATAATAAAAATTACATTACTTTAAATTTTGTACTTATTAATAATTAATCAATAAATTTTAATTACATAAATAGTTATTAAAATTATTTAATTTTTTATTACTATTAATTTTTAAAATTTTAATGGTTATCTTAAAATAATCACATTTATATAATAATGATTCATATTATATCAAAATTTCATTCATGTTCAGTGTTTTATATTTCGAAAACATTCCAAAATATTATGGTTTCAAATTAAATTTTTGGGCTTTTCAAAAAATCTTCCAACATGGTGATGGTGATATTATTTTTTAATACTAATATGAGAATGACAGATGGATGTGAATGATTGAGTGTATGATCATTTCCAATCTCAATATTGAATTTAGATAATTGTATTATGTGGTATACCATCATGACATGAGTGTATTTTCAGATATGTGTTTCCACTTACCATCCAAGGGTTGGGTAAAAATATCAACTCCCCCCATGATTATGAGGTGAGGGATCCTCTACCTCTAGATAGAATAATATCATTATCCTCCCAATTATTATTGAGTGTTAGACCCTCTATCTGCATGGTTAGTTTCACTTATCTAATTAACATGTTAAAGGGATGATATCATACACTATAGTTTACATACACCCAATATTTAAAAGGGAAATTATATCCTCAAATATAATTACATTGAGGATACAAATGTCTAATATACTGCTAATATTAATTTCTCGGAAGAGAAAAAATTTCATGGAGTTTACTATGAAGATTGTGATAGTACTATTTGGATTTAGTTGATATGTTGATAATATTTGGTTTCATCTTCCTTTACCCCCTATGAATATAGATTTTAGATAAATATCTCTTGATGGATTATATTTTTTTATTTTTAAGATTCTTACTCAGTTTGTATATAGTCCACGCATTTAGGGTTATGACCCAAATTATTTCATCTTATGAAGATAACATATTACATAATGGAGTTATAGGTTTTCCTCAAGAATTAGATTCATAATAGATTATAGTGGTAGAGGTTGGTGGTGTATGGTCATACCGTGAAGGTAGCATAGAATGAAATTCATATTCTTGATTGTAAGTATATAAATTTATCTAGGTTGGTGGACCTATATTTTTTCTCTTTTATATTTTGTTTATATTTTTTGTAATCTATTAATGGATTAAAAAATTTATTATTTCACTTACTTATCAAGGTTTTAATTACTCTTATTTATAGTAATTGATTATATATATTCATGTTTATAGATATACTAGGAATATTCCCCCTTTATGTTCAATATGCATACTCTATACTATTTACCAACCCTTCCCCATTTGATGTGTGCATGGGGTGGAACCCTCTACATACCACATCACAAGATTGGGATTTTATAGGATGAGTCATGTCAACCACATTGATTTTATTAGTAAAACCCTCCAAAATGTATATCATTATTTTATTCAACATTAATTATTGAAAATCATAAAAAGAAATTTAAATTTATTAAATTTGGTTTTATGTTTAAAAAATGGTTATGTAACCTAAAAAGTATATTATAAAAGGAATTATAAGGTTATAAAGAAAAGTAATGATCCAACCAGAAAAAATTATTTTGAGTGTATTTGAATGATGATTTTCCATTGGATGAGAGAAACTAATAAATTTGAGATGAAAAATATATATGGCTAGCTCATTGTTTTGATAAATTTTATAAATTATTTATATTGGAAAATTTTAAAAAAAATAAATTTATACTTTTCGGAGGTAAGTATTTTCTCGATAAACTCCCCATTGTGTAGCTATTTTGGGCAATATCCTCTAGTAGTAGAGGTTTGGATAAAAACATCTCTCTTATATGAAAAATATTATTCTGTTCCAAACCACATATAACCTAGTAGAATAATAAATACTTTATTGTGTTTTTACCATAGAACATGTTTCCCTAATTATGGATAAAAAATCAACCCATTAGTCTTGTAGATGATTAATAATAAATAACATCTTGAATGGATAAAATTAAATTTATTCCGAACACTGATATTCATAGGTAATTTCTAACACCCCACAATAAAATGTTTATCCTGGATTGACAATTCATCCAGGTCAAAGAAATGATGCATCAATGATAAAATATACATTATCAATGGTGAACAGGTTATAGGAGTCAGACTAATATATGTGAAAATGGGATACGTGAAAGGCATCATGTTATGTATTATATCTTTATCAGAGAGATATTCAGCAAAAACTATATCGATCTTATCTATTATATCAAATATACTGGTGGATTATTTTACGAGCTATTTCATTGAATATATTCAGTGATGTCTAATCAATGGATATTTTAATATTTACCAAGAACAAAATACTAAAAATTTTCATTATGATAAACGAATATTTTATACATTTCCCA
This sequence comes from Viscum album, assembly GCA_963277665.1. Taxonomy (NCBI): domain Eukaryota; kingdom Viridiplantae; phylum Streptophyta; class Magnoliopsida; order Santalales; family Viscaceae; genus Viscum; species Viscum album. The sequence continues at coordinate 1,299,253,023 of OY728130.1, read as the reverse complement.
ATAACATAGACCCAAGGACCATTAAAGATTTATGATTTTGAGGACTATATATATAATTAATATAACCAATAAAATACCGAAACATCTCCAAAAAAATCATCCCTCATATTACCCAAATTATAAATTTCATAATTAATACCATTGTACATAACCTAGGGAAAATAAAACTATAAGGGTTATTTTAATTTCTCGGTATTTTTAACCATATGATATATTTATTAATGATTATATTTGAGAATTAACATAATGTTATAAGAAAATTAGTATAACTTAATAATTACAAAACCAATTAGTAAATTATCATTAATCAAGAATTACATAATATGGTTTTTCCATGAAACATTATATAAGTCATTATATTTTGACATCACCAAAAATCTATCATGACCCACAATAACATATCACAAGAATAAGAAAAAAAAATTTGGCATACTTATACGAATAAAAAATCATTTTTGGAGTCATAGATCACTACAATGGGTTTCCTTATTGAATCGTCTCACTCCCTATTTCATCGTTTACATAGAAATAATATAATATTAATACATTCATAATGGATTGTGTCTATTTCTGAATTAGGTTTACTCCCTAGTGCATTCCTTATTATCTCATCACATATAATTCTCTACCCATTCATTATTGGGTTATAAAATACTTCTCCCACCTATCATATAATGAAAATAGTACATATGTGTTTTAAATGGGCCAAAAAATTTAATAAATTCATCACATCAAAATTTATGGAGAGGAAATATGATTCATAACTATTCAATAAATTCTACATGGTGTAACCCATGGAAATTAAATTGGTTTCATAATAAAATCATTATATCATAATTTAATCATTCAAATGATCCATGTTTCGTTGAATCAATAATTAATCATCATAATCATAAGAAATGCAGATAATTTATTTTATTGTTACTAAATGGTCATATCACCAGTGAATCATAAACATCATTATAGGATATTGAGTTATAATAAAAATACTTTTAGGATGGAAATTGGACATTTTATGGATATTTGGAAAAATTCAAATTTCTTTTTATATCATTAAACCCTAAACATTTCTAGATTATTTAGAAAATTATTTTCATAGATATATTACCATGGAAGTGTGAAATATTATACAATTATTAAATAATATTTTTTATGATAAAATCCTTTTTTTGTAAACATAAAAACAATGATTCATTTCTCACATTTTTTTTCACATTTCAATAATGATTTATTCAGAAATAAAGTTCAAATCCCTTTATAAATAATTTAAGGTAAATTTATATATGTTTGAAAAAGAAATTATATAATTATCCTATGACATAGGATAACATTTTTGTAATAAATTTAATGTATATATACAAGGAAGAAAAAGTTCATCGACCATTTGGAATTACATCATATGTTTATTTTAAAATAGTTTTTTAATCATTTTAATACCAATGATAAAAAATTATTCTTTTAATTGAAAATTGAATAAATAAAACATGTATATAATAATATATGGTTTTCTAAATATATGATCTATGTAATTACCCACAACATAAATTTATCACAGAAATTCACAAAACAAAATGATATTTTTATATAAAATCCTAGTTCATGTGATGAATTTCATTATATGAATTCAATAATTATATATAATAAAAACATATTTAATATGAATATATTCTGTAAAAAGTATTCAAAATTTTACAACTATACATTACTTATAAAATATTATCAGAAAAAGTATTATAAATCATTCACTATTTTTATCATTTATGGTGTTAACTGCTTCATTTTTTTATTTCACTTAGATAATATGGAACATTTTCCATGGTTCCACCATAATTATAATAATAAAAATTTCATAATTAACCTATTTATTTATTAATATTCCTTTAGTAACTTTTCATATAATTTGGTAATTAAAAATTAAATTTATCACATCATGGAATCTATATTCTACATGTATGCACATAATATGTTTCCACTTTTCAAAGGATTGAATAAAAGGGTAAATAAAAATTCCCCATTGTTGATTAATTATGATATAATATATATCATATTAATTTTAATAAAATCTATATTTGTTACTGTCCATGTAGTGTAGGAATGAAAATCAAATCCCCTAGCTCTATGAAGGTGGTATATTAAACATTTACAATAGCGATGTTTTCTTATCCTAATTCCTAGGAAGGAAAGAAGGATGATATGATATGATATTTCTAGAATAATTATATCATATCATATATTAATAATATGTTACCTAAAAGGATGAAATCAATGTTTATAAATTCCATTAAATGCTCAGTATAATATGTTTTATGGAAATTTCTAATTTCTATTCGAAATCACTTAATTAAAATATATAATTTTCCAAAATATTCATGATAATATTTTATTTTTATAGAAACATTGGATCTTTTTGGGTATTTTTCAATAAATGAGTATTCATGGTAGTTGTAATTTCCCATTCTTATGGTATGTATAATAATGGTGGTTTATTCATACTATAACTGAAATATTACACATTAAGAAAATGACTACAAAAGAAAATTTAAAGCATTATTTATAAAGGAAAAAATTAGTAAAACAATTCAATAAAAAATAATTGGATATCATTAAAAAGGTTTTTTATATATATTAATAAAAATAATGTAATATGGGAAAGTGATTCTCAACCATATAGAAGAACATATTAGGTTTTCCTTTAAAAAATATTACTTAGTTTTTGAGTAAATAGAGAGATGACAAATAATCAAAAATTTAAAATTTTATGAAATAAAAATAGGAGAATAACATATTTAATAGTTAAGATAAATATATCACTTAATTTCATCAAAATAATTTTATGATAAAACAATCCCAGTAAAAAGTGAGATTATATCGTAAAACCCGTACCTTAAGTATGAATTTCTCAATAAGTTATTTACTAGCCTCTTCTTTGATACACCACCATTTAATTAAATTATTACAGATGAGTTATTGGTATTTAAATTATATTATAAGCTCTAGTATGAATGTAATGATTTTTTGTATCATTTTGGGAAAACCATGGTTCATCGAGAAAGCTCAATTAGTTTGGAAAAGGATGATATATGGTACCCTTTTCAATGTGGGGGGGGGGGGGTACAAATGAATTAGTTAAAATATTTTAGTAATATAATAAAAATTAAATGATAATGTGGATAAAGTGTCCAATAAATCCTATTTATATATTATAAAATACCTAAAACATTGGACAACAATTATTTTTCAAATTTTATTTTCATTGTAACCTGCATCTCTTATTTTAACCCCTTGGAAACTCGTTTTAATACTAACAATGTTAATAATAAATTTATATATTTAAATTTATTTGCATAAAAATATATCTCAAATAGTAAATTATTATAAGTATACAATTTAAAAAAAGTCAAAACAATATATAATATTTAATTTCAATAATTTATAGAAATTGGCATTAAAATATTTTCACAATATCTAGTGAAAAATATTTTAAAATAAATTCATTTTAAATAATAAAAATGAGGTTTACTTATTTCAATTCCAAGTGAAAATAAAATGGATTTTTACTTTCTATTAAAAATATATAATATATATAAATTTCATTAAGAATATTAATCAATAATTATTTATTTAATTTATTTTTAAAAATATTTGGAACATAAATAATATATTTTGAAAAATAACTCCCTTTATTATTAATTTATATTATATTCATTGAAACCCATTTAATAACTAGAGAATGGATAATTATACATTTATACATATTCAATATCATTGTTCTTTACAAAAATCATTTTTCTACTCTGATCAATATATATTTTATAGATAATAACTTGTAGAAAAATAATTCTTTTGAAAATAAATCTCTTTTGATTAATAGATGATTTTATGTGACATTGATTGTTTATAAATAAATATTTTCCATTCATAATCATATATTTGAAAGTGTGGTTATAATTATTCATTCCCACAAAAATAGTTCAGAGGTTATAAGTGTATACTACATCATAATTCCTTTTGACTATGGGTTATATTTAATTAATTATAGTGAGTACAATATGTTTACATCTGTTGAAATACTTATAAAGTCCAATATTTTTTAAAATACAACATTTCACAAGTATTAAAAAGAGATATATTTATTTCCTATTTATTGGAAAAGAGGATAGAAATAGTTTTCATGTTATCATAAGGAAATATTAATATATTGATGATATAATAGTCATTATCTTATGTTTTTTAAAATATTCTTTTAGGATGTAGAAAAGAAATTTTTAGTGAATGATTCGAGTAAGAATATTTTTTATTAATTTGGTGTATCATAACAACCCTTTACCACAGATAATTCTAGTTGAACTGGACCTCTATAAGGCTAAAACCATGATCCTAATTTCTATGTGATAGAGACAAGAACATGTGTATCATACAATGAAATGATGGGAATTATTACACCACATCAATCATATGATATGATAGAAACAAATGGAGAAAAAAAACAAAAAAACATCATATGTTCTAAAATCAAAAGATCCATTATAACATACCATATATTGATTAAAAACTATAATAAAACAAAATGAAACTAATTTAAATGGAACACACATCAACCATGTTCATATCTCTGTGTGTACATAACTCCCCTCCATCAGAATAGACCAGGAGAGAAAACATGACCTATGAATGATATCATTTTTATAAAACTCTTCAATATACATCTCTCATAAAAAAATATATATTTTCATAGGAAAAAACGGTGTCATCCCAAAATCAATGTATGTTACAGCCAAATAATATGTACAATATTTTTTCATTTGTATCCACTAATTCATGTATAATTAATGTTTCACGAGATTTCACGGGAAATAAACATCCAAAAAATAACCTTTTTCTTTATTTCAACATCATTCCATATTATGATAAATGAAAAAATTAATATATAACATTTTTCCTTGAGTAATAGGAAGATGAATATACAAGTTTCCAAGAATCTATTACTATAATTATATTAAGTGGGTAAATAAGCATATCAGATTAATATAATTGTACTTTTTTTAATCACAAAAAAGAAAATATATTATATGAGGTTGAAGATAACTAATAAGATATTAAGGAACACTTGTGGTAATATGTGAATCCAGATATATGGGATCATTGGTCCCCCATAATGTCTAACTACTAGAAACTGTAGAATCATGGGAATGTCCCATAGTGATAACCTAATATACTAAAGCCCAACAATGTTTAATCTTTAATAGTTACCCTCATATTCTTAGTGTTCTATATAAATCCCTAGTATTTAATGATAACCATATAAGTTTTCAATTTCAAAACTATAATTTATGAATTTCATTAAATATATTATGTAAAAAATATATAGTTCTTAATGAAATCCCATTTTGATAACCCTTTTTTACATTTACAGCATATAAAATGAAATCAAAATATAATTTTCAGAATCATAAAATATTACTAATCACATGTATATAAGAATTATTAGGGGTAGAATATAGTATATGGACACCTATAATATGATCAATTCAAATTAAATAACAATCATGGCTAGTGATAGGAGATGATGAAATCAAATAACTCAAAACCTATGCCTTGTGGATATAATGTCAATTCTCAATGTTCAATATTGATATTAATATCATGTATCATAATTGATCAATGGGATTGATAAAAATATTTGGAAATAGATTTTAAAGGATTACACATACTAAATTACACATAATATAAGTCCAACATACAATCAACCACAATGATCCAGCATTTCTATGAGGGGGGGGGGGGGGGGGCGGAAAATTGACCACCCTGGTTTTCCTAAATAGAGGGTAAACATATTAGGGTCAAGGGAAGGAGGATTCCTAATGTTAATTAAAAAAATCCATGAATGACATAAAATCCATTACTAATCTATATTCTATGTGCCATTGATGTTGAGCCATTGGCCTTCAATGTCCATTAAGCTGGGAATATCCAAACTACTAGCCGATGGGTAGAATAAAATATCCTCTAATACTATACAAAACTTATCTGGATTATAACATACACTAGCATATCATGGAACCTAAAAATATGCAGTTTTTTCTTCTACTTCCACTATGTACCTGATGTCACTCACAAGCCATCTGGTGGACTCATACTATGAGAATCAACTAAAAACCCCATCTATAATCAAACTATTGAAAACAATCAAAAAATAAAATGTCTAAATATGAATATTACATAATTCCATGAAATAATTTAAGTAGTTATTTGGGATATAAAATCATTACATCCTAAGCAAGGATTAATATCCAAAACCAAAAAATAGATAAGGCCACTAATACATCCTCAAGTACTCACACACCTATATGTCATGGTTCTCCCTACAACAACGCTATCCCTCTAAAAAATAGATAATATTTCCACTCATCACTTTATGATATTTGGGAAAAATATATTTGGGTTTTTCAGTCACTAAGGTTTATGAATCAATAGTAATATTTGCCCAATCAATAAAGTGGGATATGTCTTCCTAATACATCATCAGTTGATAATCATCATATTTTTTAAGGAATTCAAATAAGAAGTTATTTATAATAAATAATTATCTTTTATTATATACTCCAAAATCCCAAATAGGTCGGCATAACGAGGTTATAACATACCATCTATAACAATCCATATATGACCCCTCCATGGTGAAACAATTTGGAAAATGAAATCACACACCTCAAAATGCATTTGATGATGACATCATTAAGAAAAATATTTATAGTTTTACTATAACGACCCAAAAATTCATTAATGGAAATCCATCTTGATCTAATTAAATGTATCTTTATGTAAAATTTTTATATAAAATGTCATCTTCTTTGGTTTTATGTTAAGAATTTTGATTGTTTCTAATATAGTCGTAAAACAGTGATAAAATGATTAGTATAAATATAGGGATTTAACAAATCTAATTTAATAAGACAAAGGAAGCGAGGGCCTCATCTAGTAGATGTGCCCCATATGAAGCCCATTTTCCAGAGCTCAGAATGGAGGTGGCGTCATTGGTCTTCGCTCTTGACCAATCCCAAGCCGAGCTTGAATATGTTAAGCTCGAGTGGGACTGCCTACGATAGAAATGGAAGTTGATAGATATTACCAACTGAGGGATATTATCTGAGCCACCCCAAGAGTATGTCACCATCGCACAACTTACTCAGTGGTCTTATGAGGGTGTTATAAGGGGTTATTTAACAAGGCCCTAGTACTATAGTTATGTACATTATTTCTATATATATTATTTAAATATTATTTCATATTGTTGTTTTTACCATCTAAAAAGTTTTTTAAGCACAAATAGTATTTTTTGTTAATGTTCAACTAAGAAATATTTTTTTTGAATTAATGGATTCTAAAATTAAATAATATTTTAATAAAATATTATTATTGTTATTAAATTAATTTATATTAAATATAAATTATCGTATAATTTTATGAATGCAATCGCAATTTTTATTAAATTTTGAAATCCATTTTTGTCAAAAACCCATGCATTTTTTATAAATGTTTCCTATTATTTTAAAATTGAAAAGTAAAAAAATTTAAGAAATTATTTAGATAAAATAAATATTATTTCAGGAATCAGGACATCAAAATTATCCAATGGTGATTTGTCACAATTTTCTGAGACAGTCAATTTTTTGGGTAAAAATTAAATACCGTTTAAATATATAATGTGTTTTATGACATCATAATGTCCCAATAGTGATGTAATAAAATACTATAAGCTTTATTTTCTGCCAATATATGTTTTAGCATTAAAATAATCTGTTTTTTGGTTTATTTCACTTATTTTACAAATCATTAGTGGACCATTCAAGACTTATTAAACATCTTGTCTTTTTAAATTGTTTCCCTTTTGAGTGTGACACACCACCCCAGAAGCAACCCCATTATTTTAAGAAGTTTGGAATTTGTCCTTATAAAATATTTTTCTCCACTTCCCTTTTCAAAATCCATGGGCCAAAACCATGGGCTGGTTTTTGGTTTGGATTAGTTTAATGTGAGGTGTCCCAAACCTAATTAACAAATAATTCCCTCGCCTTTCCTATATAATCCCACCCAAGATCCCACTTCCTCCTCACTCAAAGATTTTTGAGTTTGTCCAACATCTTCCCTCCAATGTCTATAATCCTCCCAAGGTTCCACAATCTCCCAAGAAGCCTCTCTCAGGCCTCTCTCAAGCCTTTGGAAGCACATTTCCAAGTAAGGGTTTTTCTTTCTTTCACATTTATGTCCAATATTCTTTAAATTTTTATGCCCTTTAAATTACATTTATAAATGTTGGGGTATGTTTTAGAACCTCCTCCATACTTCCCTCTATATTTTTGAATGATGGGAGACCCCTTTATATCTCATTAAATGCCTCCCATGTACACCCGTTACTCTGCCAAAATTCTGAAAGGAATTTCTCTCTCCTCTTTTATATTCAATCAATTATTTTTTATCATGACTCTAAATTCCATTACAATTTTTGTGACATGTATCTATATGACCCAATTACATTCAATTTCATGTACATATGATGAGACACCCCTTTCTCTCTCATCAACCATTTTTATGAATTCTTACGTCACGCCGTTGCACTACTAAAATTTCACTGAGTTTCCAAGCCAATGTCATTATGGTGTGAATACCATGCCCATTTCCCTATTAACGGTATTTACCTTTATGAAAATTTACTAATTGATTCAAAAGTTTCATATATGAATTACACATTCCTTTATCATGGAATAAATGATTATGTTTTATTAATATGTGTTATATGATCCATGTGGCAGACTTATGCATGAAATGAAATGTTTAAGAAGGGTGTGCCCTTATAGCATTCCAATGCATTGGGTAAAGTATAGTATCATGATACATCTTGTTCAATGCGTTTTTACTCATGATAATTCAATTGAAATGAGGTTTTACACGTCCTTCATGTGCAATGAGGATTTACTAATGCTCCATGTGCAATGAGCCTTGGCACATGTTAATTCCATGTTAAGTGTTGTTACCACATTTCCATGTTATGATTATCATGGTTTATCATACATTTATGTTTATTCTTCTATTTTTCTCTAATGATATTCCTATATTCTAACATGTATTCTATTTATCATGTTACACCATGTTTATTCCCTCATTGGGATTTATTTATCACTCTTTTCTTATGCATGTCCTCAGGTTAACCAATGCAATGCTAAGTACGAGGGAATGTAGTGGTCACGTAAAGAAGTTTTCAATAATGATGTTGTTTTCATGTTTTAAGTTGTTATGTAATGATCCTAAACCCCAAATACACTAGACCTATCGATCTTCTATGTTGTATCAAATGAATTTTATGTAATAAATTATGTTTAATTGTGTAATAAAAAGCTAGGTTGTCATAGTACATATCAGAGGATAGGTTTAGTTATTTTTGGGATTTGGATTAGAAAACCCTAGTAAAGACTTATAGACAAGACTATGTATAATAAAAATATACCTAAGTTTTGGTGAGTATTGAGTAAGAGATTTATCAAGAAAATACATCCATGTCTGTATGCGAGCAGGTAGAGGCGGCTCTCGCACAGATGTATCCTAGGGGTAAAACTAGAAAACACCGCATTGAGCTAGACTCGAATGGGAACTAGTGCAAGAAAACAAGCCTTACTACACTCTTGGATACGATACTCCCATGGGATATGATTTGGTAAATTAAAAAACTTAGTATGACCCATTATTAAGGGACAAAAAAGGCCCTGAGATTATTTGTTTGAAAGTAGATCATGGATAACATAGACTGAATCCAACAAATATATATGTTAAGGAAATAAAATATATTTATAAGTCATTATTTTTGTGGTTGGATTATCCTTTATGTGTTACCCCTAATTTTCATTCTATTCTAGCCAATGGCTGGTAATAGGAGTACTCAGGCTAATAACCAATGTGGAGATCAATTTTTTGGCTATACAAATGTGATGCCCAATCCAATGGGAGTGGGAATCACGATCTTTGTCATGCTTCTCTCTAAATTAAATCAAGCATTTTATAGAAACATTAGTCAAAAGGAACGTTCAACCCCCCCCCCCCCAAGAAATAATAAGTCTCTATCGAGTGCTTCATGAGACAAAGACATCCTACTTTTAATGGATCATATGATCCCTCAATCACTGAACAATGGATCAAATCCATTGAAAAGATCTTCTCTATCATTAAATGTTATGAACAAGAGAATGTTCTCCTAGATTATTATCATATGTAGGGTGAATTTGATCAATTGTGGACATTGATCAAAAATATGAAGCCTGAGGAGTAGATCGAGGCATTGGAATGGAATGATTTCTGAAATAAGATTTTTGATAAATATTTTCTACACACCCTCCAGCTTAAGATGGAAAGGGAATTCCTTTCCCTCGAGCAAAAAGGTGAAGAATCTGTTAGAGCATACAAGACAAACTTTGAAAGGCTTGCACGATACGCTTCTGGATTTGTCGCTAACCCCGAATGCATGGCTGACCGCTTCATTGGTGGGCTAAAACCTAGCCTGTGGAAAGCACTGACAATTAGTGACATCAACAGCTATAAAGAAATTGTATGATGTTCCATCAGGGTCAAAATGGAGATCGGAGAATCTTAGGGGTATCAGGGGGATAAGAAGAATAAGGTGGACTTCAATGATGGATGTCCGATGGATAAATCCAATAGTGCTAAGATGATCCAGCTCCCCACTTGCCAATGGTGCGGAATGAAGCACCCCCGAAGTGGCCTGAAGGGGATGAGGAAATGCTTTAGGTGTGGAAGAGAAGGACACCTAGATGTTAAATACTAAGAAGAAAAACATGTGGATACAACAGAGGAGAGGAACACTCTGTTCAAACCTAAACACATTGTTCATTTCTATAACTACAAAGAACAATGGAATCTTGCAAATCAGTGCCCTAAGCCAAGGGTTTTTGGAGGCAACGAACAAACTCCATGGAAGGAAGGGCAATCTTTTTCCCTCACTAATTTTGAAGTGAACCTCGTCAATGATGTGCTGACAAGTATTCTAGTTAGTCATTCGAGAATAGTGAACATACATTTTGATTCAGGTTCTACACATTCTTTTATATATCGAAATTTTAGTGCAAGATTCCCAGCACAACCAAAAATCAGGGAAGTGAAGATATCGGTGAGTACAAAAAATGGGGCAATTTTCACGACCCATCCTTGGGGCCCGTGTCGTCACTACCCCAAGCCCACCTTCCATAGGCCAGGGGCTGGCGACTAGCACCAAAGGCGTAATCCCAATAAAAGGGAAGACATTGCCTTTAAACCTATAACAAACACATTCTAAACACAAGCTTTAGAAGAAACGAGTACTAATATAGAAAAGAAAAGTTTGAAAAAAGTATGTGGGCCAGTATACAAACCAAACAGAACAACAAGTACAGGTAAAAAAGGAAAAACAGCTCTTGGATCATCCACTGGGGAATCCTACCTAAAGGGTAGGTACAGAACTCGAACAACTCGTCCCTGCGGTACGTCCCATCTAGTCCAGCTCCGAGAAGCCTCCCATCTATCAGCCTCAGCCTCGATCACTGTTGTTTGTCATCTGCATAGAACACAAGAAGGTGTGGGCGAAGCCTGTGCAAGGGTGAGTATAAAAATACTCAGTAGGGGACCCCGAGACCCCTAAAGGTCTCCCAAAATACAAAAAGGATAGACCACAGTATAAAGATACAATCACAAATTATCAACCAACCCTACGTAGGTATATGCCCAAACATATACCTATGTTATCAATCACAGTCCGACTCCAACTCTCGATCCCAAGCACAATCCATTCCACAATGGAAGTAAAGTCAATCACAATGATGATAATGGTTGAAAGTCATGACTCAGCTCACACAGGTATACATATTTTGTAGAGTGATAGAGATGATCAGATGTAGTTACTGATTCATCTAAGCTGTCGGACCCACACAGGATACCAGACCAGTTAAACTGTTGGACCCACACAGGATACAGGACCAGCTATTCTATCATCTGAGCTGTTGGACCCACACAGGATACAGGACCAACTAAGTTGTCGGACCCACATAGGATACCAGACCATCTATTCTGTCAGACCCACACATGATATAGGAATAGAAGTCAGAACTGTCAGACCTATGGAGGATCTCGGTAAAATAGTCATCGCTGTCGAACCCACAAAGTATTCTAGTATAGTAGTCATCGTTGTCTAACCCATGGAGGAATCTGGTACAGTATCGTCGCAGCCAGCCCTTGAGTTCCCGCACATAGCACGCTCGATTTCTGGAGGGTCTACTCCTCGAGCCAAGTGTCGATACATCAACTATCACGAAGTCCTGAGTTTATGTATCCCATAGTTCTGTCTAATCATAAGCAACCCAACATGACAGATCGCGTGTAAATCAGACAATCTGTCTGTGAGTTGTTGGCTTTTCTGTTTCAAGGGCCTGGTTGGTTTTTAGGCTCAAACCAACCTGACCATAACCTAGCTACGTTAGAACCTCAAGTGGAATATTCCAAAGGAATCTTCTCGCTCCAAGAATTCCATCATCGCAAACGATTCGTTGATCGGACTCTCGTAGCCCAAGATACGGGCTAAAAGGTGTAAATGGATGAAGTTGGTCTGGGTCTGGTCCCACCCAGTCAGACCGACCCCGTCCGAACCGGGGTCTGACCCGGTCGGTGGGTGTGGCCCGACCCAAGTGGTCAGCCTAGCCTGAGTGGGCAACCCGAATCAAGGGAGTGGCCCGACCCTAAGGGGCAGCCCGACCCGAAGGTGCGGCCTGACCCGAAGGTGCGGCCCGGGTGAAGGGTGGCCCTAGAAAACGGCGGCCTAGCCAGAAGAGGCAATGCTGTGGGATGCCCGGCCGTGGGCAGCCCGACCTTAGGCATCCCAAGAGATGACAACCCATCCTAGGGGTATCCCGATCAAGGGCGGCCCGGCGAAAGGCGGCCCGACCGAGGGGCGGCCCGGCCGAGGGTGGCCTGGCATAGGGGTGGCCCAGCCGATGGTGGCCCGCGTGGCCGGCGGCTGGTTCGCGTGGTCTGCTGGACACAATGGGGGGTTACTACCCCATGCCTTCGGTAACAGCCGGTGCTTGGTGAGCCAGATTTGTATCCGCGGGACCCGAATGGGTCCCTCTTTGTTTGACTGACCGAGCGGCCAGCCGGTTCTGTCTCTAGCACGACGCGACGGCGGCGCGCCCCTACACTGTGGTCTACCCTGGATGTGGTTCCGCATCATCTGTGTGGCACAATGGCACTACACGCCTCTGCCATGACTCTTCAAGGCCGCAGCTCCCCTTCCACGTGGCAAGACGGTGCCGCGCCCTCTTGGAAACCCGACGGCCTTGTGCCATCGGTCTTCTTTGCGGTCTGCCTGATGTCGGACACCATTTCTCCACCTCCACCTTCGAAATAGCGTGAGTCAACAACATCAAGGGGGGAGGGTCGAACTATGTTCGTACGGTCAGATCCCTCCTCATTATGATGTTAATTATCGGTATCCAGAAGCACAACATATGATAAGGAAATTAGAGTATAACTCATACATAAAATAATTCAAATCCCTCTACCTTGATTTCAGTGTCGTTCGACGGAGTCGTGGAAAGGTGGCGTAGTTCCGTCAACGTCCGAAGAGGAAGAGAGGTACTCATCATTAGAGGACGGTGTTCAAAGATAATGAAGTTGAAGACAACATTGGCGTTCCTCACGAGCTTCGCTTCCCTTTCCTTTCCTTGGTTGAAGAAGCAGGAAGACATTGATGCTCGACGTTCTTCGGAGATGAGGGGCATTCTTCGTTCGAATAAATCATTCTCCAAGAACACTAGAGCTACACTAAGAGAATCACCAACGAAAATAAAATAATATCTTCACTATTATTTTATTTTTTCCATGCATTCCAAAAAGAATTCAAAATAATTCAAATTAATTAATTATTCCATTAATTAATTGTGGTTTGGCACACTTATGAAGGAAGGTGAAGAGGCTCTACAATTAATTGGGAGTTCGAAGGGTTAAAGGGGGGGGGGTTAAGGGGGTTTGATCTTCTTGTGGTCCCCACCTAATAAAAACCTACAAAGGAGGGTTAGGTGCGGTGGAACCCCACCACTAAGCTACCATTGGAGGTTTTAACTACCACACATAAAAATATGTGACACACATATTTTTATTTAATTTACTTAGAAAACCCCCAAAAACTATATTCCAAACTCATCATAATGCAATTGCGGAGAAGGTCTCACTATAAAATTACTGATGTTACGAGTTCAACAGTGCCATTCGGTTTTAATTTTGAGCACCAGTTCAAAAGTTAGGAAACATCGCTCACATGTTTACTGAACGTACCTGAAAAATGTTCGAAAATTATTATTAGTCACCCTCGACTCGTTCCAGTCAAGGTTAGGCTCTTCCTAGGTGAAACACACTGCAACGAACACAACGATACTCTCAGATGTTTAATCCGAATAACCTTTTAGAAGTTATGAATTTTAGAATAAAATAATTGTCACTTAATTATTTCAATTGCGGCTAAAAACAAACATTATCTGGTGGCCCTTGCGGACCCAAGTTAGTATCTGCATAAGGAAAGCTTACCCTCATGAGTTCAACGGTGGTCTTGTATTTTTAATCTGAGCCACCATTTGTGAGTTATAAGAATTTGACAATAAATTAACATTATTTAATTATTTTATTTACGGTTATGCCATTTTCTGGTTTTCTCACAGGAGGCCCGTGTCGACTAAACATAAGTCACGCCTAGGGTAAAACCGCCATCCTATGCACAATGGTGGCCGCCGATTTCTGATCTGATTAGCTTTTTAAGAGTTATTCCACTTTTTCAGGAAAACTGCATACGCGCATTAATTTATGCACAAAAAAACTTCGACGGATCATTCCGGGCACTCCGGGCCTCGGAATCACGTGCTGTTAGAAACTACAGACACTTAAAATTCCCTAGAATTTATGAAAATAATTTACATTGAATTTTGGGGTCTTTAAATTCTCTCTAATTCGGGGAATTACGTCCTCGTAAGCTACAACTCACATTAAAGAAACAAATGAGGGTACTGGGAACGCATCTGAGACTCCTACTACCATGTGCTCTCATAGAGGTTCTCGTGATGTTAGAAAACACCCACTAGAGGAATTGATTGTCCATGCAGGACCTGCTCCGGTGGATCCTCAATCTCCACTAGAACCTCTATGAATGTCGCCCCATCATCGATATCCAGCTCCCCATGGTCGATAATGTGGGAAGGGTCGGGCATGTATTTCCTTAGCAGGGATATGTGGAAGGCGTCGTGCACCTGGTGCAACTAAGGTGGAAGAGCTAGGCGGTAATCCACCTCTCCAATTGTGCTGAGGAGCTATAATGGTCTCATAAACCTTTGAGACAACCTTCCACCTTGGCCAAAACTCCGTACACCTCGTTGATGTGAGACTCCTAGAAATATGTGGTTTCGATACTCAAACTACAGAGGTCTCCATCTTCTAGATGTACGTAGAAGACCTATCATGATGTCCATGGATATATCATCCCTCTTCCACCATAGGACCTCTAAAGGCTGAACCAAGCCTGCTGGTACCTGGTGCTATGCCTTCACTTGCTGAAAAGTGAGGCTTCATGAGACCAGCTTTGCTACTGCCTTCTTCATACTTGGTCACCAGTGCTATCATAAGAACTCTTGATACATCTTCACTTCTCCTAGTTGTACCCTTTGAGGAGATGTGTGTAACTCCCTCAACACTTCCTCCTGAATTGCAACTGGTCCCATGGTCCGTCTTGTGAAGAGAATGATATGCTCCCCACCATCAGAAAATCTCTCAGGTGTCTGCCCTGAGGATATTTGAGCACGTCGTGTCTCATAGTAAACGTCTCCACACTGTGCCTCCCTGACTCCCTGAAGAAGTGGGGGAGTGACTATAAGAGACTGAAGGATGGCTGCTCTATCTCTATCCACAATGGATATCTATAAAGCATCCAGTAGCTCTGTCGCCTCACCTAGAAACTCTATACCAGATATCCAACAAAGTGCATCTTCTACAACGTTCCCCTTATCAAGATTATAGACTATCTCAAAGTCATAGTTCTAGAGGAACTCGAGCCAATGTTGTTGTCTCAGGTTCAGTTCCTCATGATAAAAGGTATACCTGAGACTCTTGCGATCTGAGTATACGGTAAAACATTCACCCATAAAATAGTTCCACCACATCTTCAAGGCTAAGACCACTACTGCTAACTCCAGGTCATGGGTAGCGTATTTCTACTCGTGTTATCTTAGCTGCAGAGAACCATATGCAATCACTTCTCGCTCCTGCATCAGGGCACACCCGAGTATATTCCCTGATGTGTCACAGTAAACTATGTACCCAACGCCCTCCTACGGAAGCCTCAAGATGGGCGCACTAGTCAACCTCTTCCTCAGCTTCTGAAAGCTCTTCTGACATCTCTCCGACCACACAAAGGGTTTCCCCTTTATTGCCCAATTTTAAAGCGGTGATGCAACTCTAGAGAAATCTGGCACAAAGGTAAGTCTAGCCGGCTCATGAATGATCGACTGCACCCTCTTATACATGATTCCATCCTGTTATTCCTGGGATTTCCTTTTCACTGACCAAGGAAAACCCCAACCAAACATTGTATATAAACTGAAACCTTTTTGCCTAATACTGTCAATCTTTGTATGAACTGTGGTTTCCCAGTCCATACCTAAACTAACGTCGTAAGGACTCGACGCTGCCACTAAGAGGTTCCAACTGAAACTCTCGCTGCAAGGGTCAGATCACACTCTCGGCATATGTTTGATTATCGAGTCTCCTCCCAATGGTGTCTCCAAATATGAGGGTAAAGTCAACAGTTTAACCGGAAACTCTAGGTCTGGGAGAAGATTCATGGAATGAAGGAATGATCGGTACCTATTTCTATTGATACAGAAGCTAGTATTAGACAAAGACGGTACCTCAAATCATTCTTAGAGCCCTTGGGTCACACTCCTTGACCTCATGCAGCTACTCTCTTCCCCAGCACTACAGCTCCCTAAGCCTAGCGGGGAATAAAAAGGCGGGTGGTTGTAACATGTCAAATTGTTCACCAGCTCATGCTACTCTCCTAGATTTTCTTCCACATCTACGTCCCTATAGATTCACCTGTCCTTAACACTTTTTATTCTTGAAACATTTTACACACTCATGTCTCTGAGACTGGCGCTTGTTTCATGCTTACCAACTGCTAACATTCACTGGTTGTATCCGCTCATCCAATGAACTTTCAACCATAAAGGTTCTCTCCAGCGCCATAACATAAGTAGGAATTAATAGAGGAATATATGGTGGCTCATATATCCTTAAACACGCCTCCTTTAGAGGTCCGAACTCTAAATCACTGATTGTATCATATTCATCGAGTACTATGAAATAACGATACGCCTTGATGAATACTCAGATACCGACACGTCATCCTGTCGAAGCTGTATAAGCTCTAGAAAAACACTCAACCACCTCCTCAAGCCAGTCCTTAGCCACCTTTGGGTCAACATCACCTTGGAAGTTAAAGGATATCTGGTGCTGAAACACATGTAAGGAACCAAGCCTACAAGATTACTCTACTGGAACTGCCAGTAGTGTCTGCTGATCAACATGCAGTGATATAGTTGGCACACTGCCTGAAGGTAGCATCTTGAAAAACGGTCCAAGTATCGAAACCTCATCACTATATGAACCATCCTCATGGTCACTCAGTGAAAAAGATTATTATCTAAGATCAACATCTTCCTTACTAGGGTCTCAACAAGGCAGAAAACTGCAGTAATCACCTCTATCGAGTACTCTACTCCCTGGGAATCTATCTTGCCTCGAATCCTCGGAGGCCTCTGCCGTTAGAACTCATGCAATGCGCTCAGTCAGCGTGCACCATCCTCCAATGCGGTTGGTAGAATCTGCTTCCCTATGGTTGGTGGTGCTGCTAGTAAACCACCTGAAGGTGCCAAAAAAGGTCCCTACATCAAAGCCTCATCAATCGGTGGGCTGTAATCGTGTACTTTCTTAGGAACCCTAGCTAGTTGTCTTCACAGTGGCATCCTGATAAAGAACAGGTGTTCCACGGTCATTAATTTATACCTGGTGAGCTGAATCAGAGAGACCACAAAGGAATCTCTTGAAACACACACACAATCAGTGTTTTCGTGCATTGTGTTGGAAATCAGAGGTCAGGGTCATGTTGTATTGATACGTCGGCCGCCACACCAACAGTGGACTCCCTGGACTGAAAACCACACTCAATACTATTAACACTATTGCTTCACAGTAAGACAGATCAGAGTCCTATGTTATGTGGTAAAACCGACTCCTCTGATAACAATTTTTCACGACCCGTCCTCGGGGCCCGTGTTGTGACTACCCCAAACCCACCTTCCATAGGCCAGGGGCTGGTGACTAGCACCAAAGGCATAATCCCAATAAAAGGGAAGGAATTACCTTTAAACATGTAACACACACAGTCTGAACACACGATGTAGAAGCAACGAGTACTAATATAGAAAAGAAAAGTGTGCTGAAAGTATGTGAGCCAGTATACAAACCCAATTGAACAACAAGTACAAGTAAAAAAGGAAAAACAGCTCCTGGATCGTCCACTAGGGAATCCTACCTGAAGGGTAGGTACATAACTCGAACAAATCGTCCCTACAATATGTCTCATCTTGTCCATCTCTGAGAATCCATCCATTTCTCACCCTCAGTCTCAATCACTACTGTCCGTCGTCTGGACAGAACACTAAAAGGTGCGGGCGAAGCCCGTGCAGGGGTGTGTATAACAATACTCAGTAGGGGACCCCAAGACCCCCGAAGGTCTCCCAGAATCTAAAAAGGATAAACCATAGTAGAAATATACAATCAAGAAGTATCAGAAAACCCTACCTAGTTATATTCCCATACATATACCTGTGTTATCAATCACAGTCCTGCTCAAACTCTTTAGCCCAAGCAGAAATCATTTCACAATGGATATAAAGTCAATCACCACGATGATAATGATTGAAAGACATGGCTCATCTCACACAGGTATACATATTTTGTAGAGTGTTATATATGATCAGATGTAGTTATTGATTGGTCTATTATCTCAGACCCACACAGGATATAGGACCATCTATTATGTCGTCTGAGCTGTCGGACCCACACAGGATACAGGACCAGCTAAGTAGTCAGACCCACACAGGATATAGGACCAGCTATTCTGTTGGACCCACACAGGATACAGGAACAGAAGTAAAAACTTTTGGACCCATGGATAATCCCTGTATAGTAGTCATCAGAATCAAAACCACGGAAGATTCCGATATAGTAGTCATCGCGGTCAAACCCACAGAGATTTTTGATACACTATCGTCGCAGCCAGCCCTAGGGTTCCCGCACACAGCACGATCAATTTTGGGAGGGTATGATCTTTGATCCAAGTGTCAATACATAAACAATCACGAAGTCCTGAGTTTATGTATCTCTTAGTTCCGTATCATCATAAGGAACCCAACTCGACAGACGACGCATCAATTGGATTCTGTATCTATGAGTTATTGGCATTTTCGTTCTAGGGGCCCGGTTGGTTTTTAGGCTCAATCCATCCCAACAGTATGCCAACTATGTACAAACCTCAATTGGAGTATTCGAAATGAATCTTCTCACTCCAAGAATTCCATTTCCGTAGATGGTTCGTCGATCGGACACTCGTATCCCAAGATACGGTCTAAAAGGTGTAAATGGCTGTAGCGGGTCTGGGTCCGGTCTGACCCAGTCGGACCGACCCCGACCAAACCGGTATGAACCGAGGATTAACCTGGCCCATGGGTGCGGCCCGACCCAATATGGCGGCCAGACCCAAAGGCGCGGCCTGGCCTGAAGGCGCGGCCCGACCTGAGGGGGGCCCGGGTGAAGTACTTCCCGACCCGAGGAGGCCCAACCTTGGGCGGCCCGAACCGATGAGTCACGGTCGAAGGTGGCCCGACCTTGGGGCAGCCCAGTGGAGGGAGGCCCGACCGAAGGTGTCCCAGCCGAGGGGCGGCCCGACCGATGGCAACCCGTGTGGCCGGCGGCTGGCCCTCCTGGCTATCTAGCCACATAAGGGGGGGTTACTCACCCCGACCTTCCATAACGGCCAACATTTGGAGAGCCGGCCTGGTATCTGTGGGACCAGAATGGGTCCTGAATTGTCTGGCCAGCCGAGTGGACAACCAGTTCTGGCTCTGGCAGGTCGCGACGGTGTGGAACCCCTGCACCGCGGCCCGCCTTGGCCGCAGTTACGCATCACCGGCGCGGCGCGACGGTGTCTTGCCGCTCCGTCGTGGACCACCCCAGCTGTGGCTTTCCGGCATTGCCGGTGGCGCGCGACGGCGCCTCACACCTCCCACGCGTCCTGTCGTGGTCGTGGATCCCCTTCCGCATGGAACAATGGCGCCGCACCCTCATGGCAACCCGGCGGCCTTGCGCCGCCAGTATTTTTTGTGGTCGGCCTGATGTCGGCCACCATTTCTCCCCCTCCGCCATCATCACAACATGATTCAACAACAATATGGGGGGATTGTAGGACCATGTTCGTGAATTATGAGCCCTCCTTGTTACGTTGTTAATAATCGGCATCCAGAAGCACAACATACTCTGAATGGCCTGAATTACTTCTTTTTTATTTTATTATAGATGATCCCCCTTTTAAGGAGAGTATAACTCATACATAAAATAATTCAAATCCCGCTACCTTGATTTCGGTATCATTTGATAGAGTCATGTAAAGGCGGCGTCGTTCCATCATTTTCAGAAGAGGAAGAGAGTTACTCATCGTTGGCGGATGGCGTTCGAAGGTGACGAAGTCAAAGACGACGTCAGTATTCCTCACGAGCGTCGCTTCCCATTACTTACCTCGGTTGAAGAAGAAAGAAGATGTTGAAGCTCGACGTTCTTCGGATATGAGGGGCGTTCTTCGTTGGAATAATCCGTTATCCAAGAACTCCAGAGCTCCACCAAGAGAATCACCAACCAAAATAAAATAATTGTTTCACTATTATTTTATTGTTTCCATTCATTCCAAAAAGAATTCAAAATAATTCAAATTAATTAATTCTTCCATTAATTAATTATGGTTTGGCACACTTAAGAAGGAAGGTGAACAGGCTCTGCAATAAATTGGGAGTTCCAAGGGTTAAAGGGGGTGTTAAGGGGGTTTGATGCTCGTGTGGGCCCCACCATATAACATTCTTTCAAGGGAGGTTATGTGCGGGTTAGCCCCACCACTAACCTCCCCTTGGAGGTTTTAACTACCACACATAAAAATATGTGACACACATATTTTTATTTAATTTATTTAGAAAATTCCCAAAAACTATATTCCAAACTCGTCATAATTCAATTGCAGTGAAGATCTCACTATGTAATTACCAACACTGCGAGTTCAACGGTGCCGTCAGATTTCAATTCCGAGCACTGGTTCAAAAGTTATGAAATGTCGCTTGCACGTTTACTGAATGTACCTGAAAAAATGTTTGGAAAATTATTATCAGTCACCCTCGACTCATTCCACTCGAGGTAAGGTTCTTCCTAGATGAAACACACCCCAAAAAACACAACGGTACTCTCGGATTTTTAGTCTGACTCACCGTTTAGATGTTATGAATTTTACAATAAAATAATTGTCACTTAATTATTTTATTTGCTGCCAAAAACTAACTTTCTCTGGTGGCCCTCACTGACCCAAGTAAATATCTGCATAAAGAAAACCTACTATCATGAATTCTGCAGTGGTCTCCGATTTTTAATCTGAGTTACCATTTGTGAGTTATAAGCATTTGAAAATAAAATAACATTATTTAATTATTTTATTTACGGTTATACCATTTTCGGGTTTTTCACAGGAGGCCCACACTGACTAAAATTAAGTCATGCCTAGGGTAAACCTGCCATCTTGAGCTTTACGGTGGCCTCAGATTTCTGATTCGAGTAACCATTTAAGAGTTATTTCACTTTTTAGGAAAACTACAAAAGCACATTAATTTAAGCATAACAATACTTCGATGGATCATTCAGGGCACATAGGGCCTCAGAATCATGAGCCGTCAGAAACTGTGGACTGGTAAATTTCCAACGAATTTACAAAAAAATTATATGGAATTTTTGGGTCATTACAGCAATCATTGCATCCCATGAATATAACTCCTCCCTTATCATAATCTGTGGATTAAACTTCCCAGCGAATCTTGTCATACTCCCTCTAGTGGAATTTGAATCAATTATTGGAATCGATTGGGTTTCCTTACATAGATCCAACATAAATTAACATCAGAGGGAAATCTCTCTCCATATGTAGAATTGACCCCTGATTCTTTATATGTTCAAGGAGGAAGATGAATCTACTTTAGCTCCATCATCACAATCATGGATATTACTACCCTATGAGCACGCGTATCTAGCCCTGATGATTGTGTCAATGGAGGCAACCATCCTAGAGGACATGACTATTGTGAGATAATCTGTTGATGTGTTTCTCGTGGAATTTCCTGGTCTTCCCCCTAGAAGTGATGTTGAATTCTCAATTGCTCTAATACCTAGGGCATTTCCAACACCCAATACTCTGTATAGAATGGCTATTGTGGAGCTTGAGGAACTGATGAAACAACTACATGGGAATCTGGATTAAGGGTTTATATTCCCAAGTGATTCACGATGGGGTGCACCAGTCCTCTTCACCATGAAGAAGGATGAGTCAATGCACAATTGCATCGATTATCGTGAGCTCAAAAAAATAATGATAAATAACAAGTATCCTATCCCACAACATGATGACTTGTTCGATAAGCTTTGTGGGAAAAATTACTTATCCAAGGTGGATTTGTGGTCGGGATATTATCAAGTAAGGGTTAAGAAGGAATATATCCCCAAGACAAATTTTCATACATGATACGGGCACTATGAATTTATAGTAATGCCTTTCAGACTGACTAATGCTCCAGCAATCTTCATGGATTTGATGAATAGAGTCTTTAGAGATTACATCAACATATTTGTGGTAGTCTTTATAGATTATATTATGATATAATCCAAAACCAAGGAGTGTCATGAGAGTTATCTCATACTTTTAATAGAGACCTTGTGGAAAGAGAATCTCTATGAAAAGTACCGCAAGTGGGAGTTCTGGTTGAAGGAGGTCTCATTATTGGTCCATATCATCATAAGCAATGGGATATCTGTGGATCCCTCCAAAAAAGATGCAATTGAGGGATGGACAAGGACAACATCAGTAACATATATCTATAACTTATTGGGGTTATTTTGATATTATTAACGATTTCTGAGAAATTTATCATGATTTTCCAACACTCTTACCATGCCAACTCGGAAGGGAGTAAAGTTTTCATGGATTGATGAATGCGAAGAAAGCTTCAAAGAGTTCAAAAGGAGGCTTATCACTGTGCCCTGCTCACTTTACCCTTAAGTGGAGTAATTTTTGATGTATTCAGTGATGCTTCAAATAAGGTCATGGGATGTGTGTTGATGAAAAATGACAATGTCATTGCCTATGCTTCAAGGCAATTGAATGTTCATGAACAGAAATATCCAACACATGACCTCAAGTTGGCTGCAGTTATCTTTGCTTTGAAAATTGGGTGGCATTATCTCTTTGGGGAGATGTGTGAAATATATAAAGACCCAAAAATCCTTAGGTATATATTAACATAGAAAGTGTTGAACATGCACCATCGAAGATGGTTATAGATGATAGAAGACTATGACTACTCAATCCATTACCACCCTAGGAAATAAAAAAAGGTGGAAGATTCCCTAATTCTAAAGGACCATCGATTCTATCATTGATGAGAATTGAAAAGATTCCAATCTTCTTAGATTTGATGAAGATGGACATGGGAATCATAAAGAAGGGAACATCATCAATCCTTTCACAAATGATTGATCAACCGTCACTTTTGGAAAGGTTAATGGATGCTCAAAATGTTGATTTGGGAATTTAGGAAAAAGTTGAACCTATCAAAAAAGGGAAATCCTTGGAGTTTAATGTTAATGAATAAAGAATTGTAAGATTTGGGAAAATACTATGTGTTCCATCAAGTCTGGAGCTGAAGAAGGAACTTTTTGATGATGCAAATTGTTCAAATTTCTCTATTCGCCTAGGAAACACAAAGATGTATCGAGATCACCAAGAGCATTATTGGTGGCATAATATAAAGAAGGATATCGCTGAATATACATCAAAGTGCCTGCTGTGTTAGCAAGGGAAGGTAGAGAGGCAGAAGTCTAAGGGGATGATGCAACCATTTCCCATACTAGAATTGAAATGGGAGAACATCAACATGGACTATGTCACTCGACTTCTAAAGACATCCAAAGGCAACAATGAAATCTGTGTTGTTGTGGATCATCTTATAAAGGCTTCACACTTCATTGCTATTCAGGAGGATTATTCATTGGATCAACTGTCATAGATATATATCATGGATGTGGTAAGGCTGCATGGAGTACCACTATCTATTATGTCCGATCGAGATCCAAAATTCAACTCTAAGTTTTGGAAGATTATTCAACATGCTCTAAATACTAAACTGAACTTCAGTATGGCCCATCATCCTCAAATGGATAGCCGATCCGATCAGACTATCCAAACACTTGAGGAAATGTTGAGAGCATGCTCAATGGACTCTAATGGAGGATGGGATCAACATCATGCTTTAGTTGAGTTCTCTTATAATAATAGTTTCCACTCAGGAATCCAAATGGCTCCATATGAATCCCTAATATGGGAAAAGGTACAGAACGCCTGTGTGTTTGGATACATTTGGTGATCGTAAGCTTCTTGGACCAAAAAAGGTCTAAGTAGTGGTAGAGAAGGTGAAAATCATTCAGTAGCATATCAAGGTAGCCCAGAGTCGATAGAAGAGTTATTCAGATAACTGTTGATGAGAACTTCAGTTTAAAGTTATAGACATGGTATTTCTATGCATTTATCTGTGGAAGAAGGTAATGAGGTTTGGAAAGAAAGGGAAGCTAAATACATGGTACATCATCCCTTTTGAGATTCTAGATCATGTCGGGGTTGTGGGAGATTGACTAGCACTTCCACCTACCATGGCCAAAATACATGATGTCTTTCATGTACCCCTCTTAATAAAGTACATACCAGACCTTTCACATATACACTCTTCAGAGGTGGTATAGTTAGAGGATGATATTTCTTCAGAGGATCAACTAGTAAAGATCTTAGATCGTAGAGAAAAGGTTCTACAAAATTAGAAAATTCTCCCGTCAAGGTGTTGTGCCGAAACTACAAGTTCGAATAAGAGGCATGGAAATCAAAGGAAATGATAAAGCAGAGTTACCCACAAATGTTTTAGTGTGGGAGAAGAAAACTTCTAGGGTGAATTTTTTTAAGGGGGGAAGATTGTAATGACCCAAAATTTCATTAATGGAAATCCTTCTTGATCTAATTAAATGTATCTTTATGTAAAATGTTTATATAAAATTTTAAATTCTTTGTTTTTATGTTAATAATTGTGGTCATTGATAATATAAACATTGAATAGTGATCACCTAATTAGTATAAATATAAGGATTTTACAAAACCAATTTACTTAGACAAAAGAAGCGATAGCCTCATCCAGTAGACGTGCCCCATACAAATCCCATTTATTACATCTCAGAAAGGAGGTGGCGTCACTGGGCTTTGCTCTTGAACAATCCCAAGCCATGCTTGAATATGTATAGCTCGAGCAGGACCGCCAATGTGAGAATTGGAAGTTGATAGAGATTACCACGTGAAAAATGTTATCCGAGCCACCCTAAGAGTCTGTCACCATCACACACCTTACTCTTCGGTCTTAAGCGGGTGTTATAAAGGGTGATGTAATAAGACCCTAGTAGTATGGCTATGTACATTATTATTGTTATATAATAATTAATATACTTTCATTTTATTATTGTCACCTTGTAAATAGTTCTTTAAACCACAAACAGTATTTTAATTAATGTTCAACTAAGAAATATATTTTGATGAATTACTGGATTTTTGAATAAAATATTATTTTAATATAATATTATTTTTGATATTAAATTAATTTTTATTAAATATAAATGATCGTATAATTTTATGAATGAAATATTAATTTTTATTAAGGTTTTAAAGAAATTTTTCTCAAAACCCATGAATTTTCGATAAATGTCAGTTTTTATTTTAAAAGTGAAAATTAAAATATTTAGAAAATTATTTAGATAAAATAAATAGTATTTCAAAAATAATGATTTCAAAATTATCCAATGGCGAATTTTTCATAATTTTCTATGACAGTTATTTTTTTGGGTAAAAATTAAAATCCGTTTAAATATTTAAGTTGTTTTACGACATCATAATGACCCAATAGTGATGTAATAAAATACTATATGCTTTATGTTCGTCTGATATATGTTTTACCATCAAAATAATGTGATTTTTGGGTTTTTTGACTTATTTTTACAAAGCATTAGTGGACCCTTGAAGGCTTATTAAACATATTGTCTTTTTAAATTGTTTTACATGGGAGTGTGACTCACCTCCACAGAAGCCTTTAGAAGCACACTTCCAAGTAAGGGTTTTTTTCTTTCTAATTTCTGTACAATATTTTTTAATTTTTATTCCATTTTTATTTAAATAATAAATGTTGGGGTATGGTTTCACACCTCCCCCATACTGCCCTATTTATGTTTGAATGATGGGATGCCCCTTTCTCTCTCATTAAATGCCTCCCATGTACACCCATTACTATGCCGAAATTCTGAAAGGAATTTATTTTTCCACTTTTTACATTCAAGAAAATATTTTGTATCATGACTCTAAATTACATTACAATTTTTGGGAAATGTATCTATATGACCTACTTACTCTCTATTTCATGTTCATATGATGAGACTGTAGAGACCCGTATCTTGACGTACATTGACATTACATTACATTTTCGGAATACTTAGTACATAAAAAAACACACACACAAGGATTGTAATAGTTTAGCGTCTTTGGAAACTCGGAACTTAATCTTCTAATCGTAGTGAAAGATCTTCAACATCTCCTATAAAGATCTTCCATTTTTTTTACCTAAAACCTTTCTTTATATCCTTAGGTCCGATTTGCTTCGTATGTGTCCGAACCTCCTGTATAATGATTTAAATAATGTCATTGACTTATTACAGAATCATATTCATTGTTATGATATCATATATGGTTCACTTATGACATTATATTACCCGTTCTTTTGTAAATTCCATGTTAAAGAAGCGTTTTGGGTAAAATTGTTTCATTTATCGTAGGTGTTTTGACTTGTTGTTCTTGACATTATTATTACTTATATCATAATTTACTTACTTCCAGAATATAAAATATGATTTATATATCATATATATTCAGTATATATATATACATAATAGATAGATAAATGAAATGAAAAACACCGTTCATGGAGACGGTAGTCCGTACGTACGCATGAACGCTGTTTTCCTTTCCTTATTGTCTTGAATGGAAGTAAGTAGATGACATATATATATATATATACATAAATCCAGTAGCTTTATAATGTCATATATTTCATTATTATTTCTTATATATACTTTATAATCATTCTTAAATGGTTAACATGGAGAATGAATATCATCGCGTCGTGGAGACAGTAGTCCGTACGTACGCACAAGCGATGATATCATTTCCATAAATATTGAATTGAATTGGAGTGGATTATACAATAAATCAGAATCAATATGATTTTGTAATAACTATGTATAGTTATTCTTTACACCATTATACCCATCCATGTAAGTTGGTGGTGGAAAATAGATTACACCACGGCGTGGAGACGGTATTCCGTACGTACGAACGCGCGGTGATTTCTTTTTCTGTAGGATGGATAGATGGTGAAATAGGGTTGTTTCATACTTATAATAACATATCAGTGTATGAGTGATACTGATGTTATTACTTCATAATGAAACAACCTAAAAAGAAGAAGTGGAAGAAGAAATAAAGATGAAAGAATTGGTAACGGTAATTACCTCTTCTTTGAAGCGCCTCTTTGAGACCTCCTCTTAGGGCACTAAAATTGGTCTTTGAGGAAGACCAAAACCTCTAGGATGTTGCTAGGGAAGTGGAGAAGTGATTTTGGCAGGGGTTGGCCGAGCTTCAGTGCTCAAATTGGTGTGAGGAGGAGGGGAGGAGGTGTCCTTTTATAAGGGAGGAGAGGGGCACCTTAGGAATACCTCAAAATATTATTTTATATTAAAGTCAAAATCGGTTTATAATGGTCCCAAAGGGTCTTATTTTGAATCTAAAGTGGGGATGAGTCGCAATCCTATCAACCAATAAGATTTATAAAAGTTTAAGGTATTATTTTAACCTTATCAATTATATTTAACTCTAAGTTAAATAATTTAACTTTTACTGTGTCTTTTTGTTTTCTTTCACTATATGGTTAATACACTTACTATAACATGCCAAACGAACCCCAAATTGTTTATTATTAATACATATATCCTTATCTAAGTCATTTGGCCGAATCTTAGATTTTTAGGAATAAAATAATAATTAATAATATAATATTTGATTTAAAAACTATTTTGTGTCAATTTTGACACTATTTGATATATGATTTTTGTGAAAGTCATAACGGAATTATATGTTCGAACCAAGTTGATTAAATCAACACTAATATATCATAGTAACCTAGAAAATTAGTGTAATTCATAAAAAGTCTTAAATTACATTTATTTTGGTATTTATAATATCAATTATGTCAATATTTCATTAATAAGATAATTACTGCATCATCTTTGTGTCATAAATAAATTAAATTATTTGATGTCTAAAAATTACAAATAAAATAACATTATGTAGTAAATCTGTTTATCTTTCTAATGAATATTTATAGTCGAATTTATCTTATGTATAACCACATATTAAAAATGTTTTAATAAATAAACTTTGATTTTAACTCTTTTAACCCTTCTTTAAATAATATAATAATAAATGTCCTAATCTAATCCAAGTGGGCCTAAATGGTCATATTTTATTCCTAAGTTTGATTTGGATCGAATTTCACTTATCCAATATAATTTGGACATGTGTTAGGGTAATAATAATATCATTTTTACCCTTAATTACCCTATTTACTTTTAACCGTGGTAAAAAAAAGTAAAAAGTTACTATTCACCAAAAATTATTTTCATCTCATTGAACCACATTTTAGTCCTTGATATTAACCGTGTCTCTTGGATTTTCGAAATTCCATTCACAGAAGCGGTAAAATTAAGTTTTATGCAAAATTCAGTTTTTAACCTACCACTTAGTGGTTTCACTATTCATCGAAAATTTAAAGTTTTCAGAAAAATACCAAAAATTAGGCCTAAGCTATATTTGATATTATGAACTCAAAAATGATGTCTATTTTAACAAATTCAAAACATATCAGTTGCATTAACTAATTTAAAAATTAATTCTCGTCGTCAAAATAAATAGCGTGTTTTTAAGAGATAATAACTATCAAAAGATTTACACTAGTTTATAACTGGTTTAAAAGTGAAATTACATCCAATGACCAACATTGTATTAAATTGTAAAAATATATTCTAAATATACTTTAAAACCACTCAAATTAATAATTTATCACTATTAATTATTTCGATTAAAAAAGTTGTTTTTAATTAAAATTTAGTAATTTTCACTATTCATCAGAATATGAAAGTTTTCCGAAAAGTACCAAAATTTCACCCTAAGCTAATTTCGATATTACAAATCCAAAAATGAATTCCATTTTGAAAAATAAAATTTACAAAATTTCAAAAAGTGGTTATTACTATTCATAACGGCTAGTTTTAATAATATCTTAATAGCATATCGGTGTTTAGCGAAACTCGGTGTTGCGTACAACACACGCTATCGTGGAAGGTTGCGATTGCGTATAAATCAAGCCAGGTCAGAGATGTGTATTGTGAAAGCTCCTTTTGGTGTAGCGTATAACACAAGACATTAATAAAATTAAAAAGAATATTTTTTCATAAAATCTCGGGCTGTTACATTCTACCCCCCTTAAAATGAATTTCGCCCTCGAAATTCGTCGGGGTTATAAATGGTTTACTATTAGAAAGTTTCTTAAATAGAAAACCACATCGTAAAAAGGAATACCAAAACATGGCTTTAAAAACTAAAGTATGAAATGTAACGATTACCCAAATAAACTAATCACTGGGTTTCCACATAGCTGAAAATATGGATATGGAAGAGAAATCTAACCATCATGTTCTGATGGAGAGTGGTAGAGAACATGGCTATGGAAAATCCAGTAATCACAAATCCATAAATTTGTGACGATCTAAGGTACCATCTGATTCATCAGGTATAAGATCACTAGGACAACATTTTTGGTTTTCAAGATCATTTCCCTAAAGTTGAAAATTTGAATTAGAATAAATACTTTCTTTATTTTGGTACAATCTCACTGTTGATCATGCCTTGAACAATTTCCACTTCATCTCTTAAATAAATGAAGTTGAATTTGTTATTCGTGAAGTGTTAGCAGATCATGTGATAGAATGACGGGTCATTCCATCTGTCTCAAACAAAAGGTTAGCAAAAATTATATACATAAGTCGATCTATAGTGAGATTAATCATATATGGTTCCTAAAATGGACTTATACTTCATATATCATACTGCTTAATATAATAAAACTAGTTTCTACTAAACAGGGACTTCCTGTAGGCCAGTGGTAGGCGATAAAGGCCAGTCGCACTTCAGTTGTGGGTTCGATTCCCACACCCTTGTCCAACGCGATGGGCTGTCACCCGTCCTGCAGGTTGTCCTTTTTCTAAAACTATATTACTATAACATCCCATCAATAATATCGAAAAAAAACTTCTATCCTTAAACAATACTAACTTATTCCAACATAATCCATTCCAATCTTTAGGCTTACCCATAATACTGCAGTCCAATCTCATAATATAGTGAAAACAATTACCAGAGATTTAATACCATCGTTGATCCACAAAAAATATGTCTTGTTGGTCACATTCTAAACATTCAAAGTCCTTAATCATGTATTCTCTTGAATACCTTAGTGAAAACATGAATGCAGTTTAAAGTTAACACTTTCCACATACCAAAATCCTCAAAATTCTTAATACTCAAACCATGATATCACTTAGTCCTTATATCAATCATGAGCTCATGAATACTATTAAACATTCCATTTTCTCATTTTCCCTTCATTATGCGCATATCATCTTATTTCTAAAAAATATCTCAATCACTTTGAATACCACATCAATAAATATTGCAATACTCAATGATACAACATTATTTTGGAACCCCATTACATAAACACTTAATCATTCCACCACATCGTTGTCATATTCAACATTGCCAATAGTGATCGCATGTGACTTCCCTTTGTCCTTTGCCTTCGGTGGTTTCTCATGTTGATCATCACTAACCCTTGGATTATGGCATTTATTAGCATAATGCCCTATTTCCTTGCACTTGAAGCATTAAAGTGTTGGTGGTGCGTTCTCTGCAGTGTTTGCTTTATTCACATCATTAGAAACCCTTTTCCATTACTTCGACACTCAGCTACTCGATGACCTTCTTTTCCACACTTAAAACATTTTCTAGTCCCTTTAAGACAATCTCCACCATTCTTCTTTCCACACTTTGTGCATAAAGAAACATTCATCTTCTTTTCACCATTATTCTGAGATTTCTCCTTGAACTACATCTTTCGTTTCTTGTCAAAACCATGAGATGGATATGTAACACCAACTTCCATTTCTACCTTGATAGCACAATGCACAATTTCTTCATAGCTACTGAAGTCTCTTATAGCTAATGCCCTTCGAAGACTTGGTTTTAAGCCACTGAAAAATCGATCAACTTTACTTTCAGGTAGGATGATAATGCCAGATGCATACCATGCAAGTCTTGTAAAATTCACTTCGTATATACCAACAGATTCATCATCTTTTTTCTTTAGTTCAAGAAACTCCTTCTCCATCTTTGTTCGAAGAATACGAGGGAAGTACTTATTGAAAAATAAGTTCTTGAACTCGTCCCATTCCATGGACTCAATTTCATCTCTTTGCCTTGTATTCTTGATAAGATTCCAGCATTGATCAGCTTCACCTTCCAAACGATATACTGCTAAGATGACTTTATCATGTTCAGAACATTTAAGAACTAAAAATATCTTTTCAGTGGTACTGATCCATTGTTCAGCAACAAGTGGATCAGAAGACCCACTGAAAGAAGGTGGACGTTGCCTCATGAAGGACTCAATAGAATATTGTTCCCTTCTCTGCTCATTTGGAAGTCCAGAATGATTCATAGCTTGTGTAAATATAACAATAAGATTTTGCACTCCATATCCCATAACATTTGTTTGTTCAGGAGGACAATAATTTCATTACCCATTGCATTGATCAACACGGTTCCTTCGGGTTCCAGCCATCGTCTAAAACCCAAAAAGAATAGTGTGAGAGGCAAAAATCATGCTAGGGAAAACAACATAATAAAGGGGAAGTACCTTCAATATCTAACATCTTAGGTTTAATTCTATGATCGTTAGCGTAGTTCTAGTACTATAACCTATACGTATACTTACCCTTAGGGACATCCCTAGACATACCGTAGAAATATCTCTAGGGATCTCACTAACGTTTTCGCATCCTAGTTTCCAAAGGTTGACTAAACCTTTCCTCTGATACCAACTGTAGAGACCCGTATCTTGACGTACATTGAAATTACATTACATTTGCGGAATACTTAGTACATAACAAAAACACACACACAAGGATCGTAATAGTTTAGTGTCTTTGAAAACTCGGAACGTAATCTTCTAATCGTGGTGAAAGATCTTCAACATCTCCTATAAAGATCTTCCCTTTTTTTACCTAAAACCTTTCTTTATATCCTTAGGTCCGATTTGCTTCGTATGTGTCCGAACCTCCTGTATAATGATTTAAATAATGTCATTGACTTATTACAGAATCATATTCATTGTTATGATATCATATATGGTTCACTTATGACATTATATTACCCATTCATTTGTAAATTCCATGTTAAAGAAGCGTTTTGGGTAAAATTGTTTCATTTATCGTAGGTGTTTTGACTTGTTGTTCTTGACATTATTATTACTTATATCATGATTTAATTACTTCCAGAATATAAAATATGATTTATATATCATATATATTCAGTATATATATATACATAATAGATAGATAAATGAAATGAAAAACACCGTTCATGGAGACGGTAGTCTGTACGTACGCATGAACGCTGTTTTCCTTTCCTTATTGTCTTGAATGGAAGTAAGTAGATGACATATATATATATACATAAATCCAGTAGCTTTATAATGTCATATATTTCATTATTATTTCTTATATATACTTTATAATCATTCTTAAATGGTTAACATGGAGAATGAATCTCATCGCGTCGTGGAGACGGTAGTCCGTACGTACGCACGAGCGATGATATCATTTCCATAAATATTAAATTGAATTGGAGTGGATTATACAATATATCAGAATCAATATGATGTTGTAATATCTATGTATAGTTATTCTTTACACCATTATACCCATCCATGTAAGTTGGTGGTGGAAAATAGATTACACCACGGCGTGGAGACGGTATTCCATACGTACGCACGCGCGGTGATTTCTTTTTCCGTAGGATGGATAGATGGTGAAATAGGGTTGTTTCATACTTATAATAACATATAAGTATATGAGTGATACTGATGTTATTACTTCATAATGAAACAACCTAAGAAGAAGAAGTGGAAGAAGAAATAAAGATGAAAGAATTGGTAACGGTAATTACCTCTTCTTTGAAGCGCCTCTTTGAGACCTCCTCTTAGGGCACTAAAATTGGTCTTTGAGGAAGACCAAAACCTCTAGGATGTTTCTAGGGAAGTGGAGAAGAGATTTTGTCAGGGGTTGGCCGAGCTTGAGTGCTCAAATTGGTGTGAGGAGGAGGGGGAGGAGGTGTCCTTTTATAAGGGAGGAGAGGGGCACCTTAGGAATACCTCAAAATATTATTTTATATTAAAGTCAAAATCGGTTTATAATGGTTCCAAAGGGTCTTGTTTCGAAGCTAAAGTGGGGATGGGTCGAAATCCTATCAACCAATAAGATTTAGACAAGTTTAGGGTATTATTTTAACCTTATCAATTATATTTAACACTATGTTAAATAATTTAACTTTTACCGTGTCTTTTTTTTTCTTTCACTATATGGTTAATACACTTACTATAACATGCCAAACGAACCCCAAATTGTTTATTATTAATAAATATATCCTTATCTAAGTCATTTGGCCGAACCTTTGATTTTTAGGAATAAAATAACAATTAATAATATAATATTTGATTTAAAAACTATTTTGTGTCAATTTTGACACTATTTGATATATGATTTTTGTGAAAGTCATAACAGAATTATATGTTCGAACCAAGTTGATTAAATCAACACTAATATATCATAGTAACCTATAAAATTAGTGGAATTCATAAAAAGTCTTAAATTACATTTATTTTGGTATTTATAATATCAATTATGTCAATATTTCATTAATAAGATAATTACTGCATCATCTTTGTGTCATAAATAAATTAAATTATTTGATGTATAAAAATTACAAATAGAATAACATTATGTAGTAAATCTATTTATCTTTCTAATGAATATTTATAGTCGAATGTATCTTATGTATAACCCCATATTAAAAATGTTTTAGTAAATAAACTTTGATTTTAACTCTTTTAACCCTTCTTTAAATAATATAATAATAAATGTCCTAATCTAATCCAAGTGGGCCTAAATGGTCATAATTTATTCCTAAGTTTGATTTGGATCGAATTTCACTTATCCAATATAACTAGGACATGTGTTAGGGTAATAATAATATCATTTTTACCCTTAATTACCCTATTTACTTTTAACCGTGGTAAAAAAAAAGTAAAAAGTTACTATTCACCAAAAATTATTTTCATCTCATTGAACCACATTTTAGTCCTTGATATTAACCGTGTCTCTCGGATTTTCGAAATTCCATTCACAGAAGCGGTAAAATTAAGTTTTATGCAAAATTCCATTTTTAACCTACCACTTAGTGGTTTCACTATTCATCGAAAATTGAAAGTTTTCAGAAAAATACCAAAAATTAGGCCTAAGCTATATTTGATATTATGAACTAAAAAATGATTTCTATTTTACCAAATTGAAAACATATCAGTTGCATTAACTAATTGAAAAATTAATTCTCGTCGTCAAAACAAATAGCGTGTTTTTAAGAGATAATAACTATCAAAAGATTTACACTAGTTTATAACTGGTTTAAATGTGAAATTACATCCAATGACCAACATTGTATTAAATTGTAAAAATATATTCTAAATATACTTTAAAACCACTCAAATTAATAATTTATCACTATTAATTATTTCGATTAAAAAAGTTGTTTTTAATTAAAATGTAGTAATTTTCACTATTCATCAGAATATGAAAGTTATCCGAAAAGTACCAAAATTTCACCCTAAGCTAATTTCGATATTACGAATCCAAAAATGAATTCCATTTTGAAAAATAAAATTTACAAAATTTCAAAAAGTGGTTATTACTATTCATAACGGCTAGTTTTAATAATATCTTAATAGCATATCGGTGTTTAGCAAAACTCGGTGTTGCGTACAACACACACTATCGTGGAAGGTCGCGATTGCGTATAATTCAAGCCAGGCCAGAGATGTGTATTGTGAAAGCTCCTTTTGGTGTAGCGTATAACACAAGACATTAATAAAATTAAAAAGAATATTTTTTCATAAAATCTCGGGCTGTTACAGAGACACCCCTTTCTTTCTCATCATCCATTTTTATGAATTCTTACATCACGCCGTTAAGCTGCCGAAATTGCACTGATTTTCCAAGAGAATGTTATTGTGTAGTGAAAACCATTCCGATTTCTCTATCAAGGTTATTCACCTTTATACACATTTACATATTGATTATAATGTATCTTGTATGAATTCCACATTCCATTATCATGGAATAAATTATTATGTTTTATGAATCCTTGTAATATGATCCATGTGGCAGACTTATGCATGAAATGAAATGTTAAAGAAGGGTGCGCCCTTATAGAGCTCCATTGCATTGGGTAATGTATAATATCATGATACGTCATGTGCAATGGGTGTTTACTCATGCTAATTCAAGTGCAATGAGGTTTTACTCATGCTTCATGTGCGATGAGGATTTACTCATACTCCATGTGCAATGAGCCTTGGCTCATGATTATTCCATGTTAAGTGTTGCTGCCACATTTCCATGTTATTATTACCATGCTTTATCATGCATTTATGTTTATGCTTCTATTTTAATCTAATTATATGCCTATCGTCTAACATGTATTGTATTCCTCGTGTTACTCCATGTTTATTACCTTACTGGGCTTTATAGCTCATCCTTTTCTTATGCATGTCCTCAAGTTATCATAAGAAATGCTAAGTACGAGGGAATGTAGTGGTCATGTAAAGGTGGTTTTAAATAAAGATGTTTTTTTATCTATGAAGTTATAATGTAATGATCCTAATCTGCAAAGACACTAGACCTCTCAATCTTTAATGTTGTATCAAATGAAGTTTAGGTAATTAATTATGTTTAACTGTGTAATTAAAATCAGGGTTGTCATATAAACATATCTATATATAATAATATTATATTAATTTAAAAGGAATTTTTTATCTCCTTTGCAATGCTCTGTCCATCCCTAAAATGTTCTCAACCGACAACCCAAAAAATAGGGGATTTGAAAATCTACCCACACAACACCTCTAATTGTTCTATCATAATCAAAGCTTCATAAGTATTTTTATAAGAAATATAAACAAATGGAATATTCTTCCCCCAATATCCACTAATGATAAGCCATGATGTCATAAGAGTATCTCAATAAATATGGACGGATCACTTAACTGGCTATCTATCAAGGGATGATATGTAATAGTCAACTACATCAAAGAACCTATCATTTTCTGTAATTAACCCTGATTATGATATTTTAATACATATTTCCTATAATGCATGATTTATAATATAACACCATGAATTCATTAATCTAGTGAATATTAATGTTTAAATGATAATCTTACTTTGAAAATTATTTAATAGATATGAAACACCTTATTTCATGAAATAATCCATAACCACCCATATCATGTCTTTAACAATAGGTTATTGGGTTATCCTAATAATTATTGATATATATATATATCATCATATATAAATACTAGAATAGGTAATGGTTGCATGAAATCATCCAGACTCTTTTATTTTCCCTTAATTAATTGGAATGGATGGTATAAAGACACCAAATCTGTAATCAATCAACTCATTCATAGCCACTAGTAATGATGTTTCAATCCAAGATCTATTTTATGTGGTATATGATTTATATAATAATTTTTTGAGTTTTGTTTATCCGAAAAAATCATGACTTAGTCTTATTTAACTAACTATCATTCATCATAAGAACAATACCCCCATCAAGAGGCTGAGACTACTCACCCAATATCATCCTAGCCTAATGATTCTTGGAATAGTGTTCATAAAACCATATTAATACATTAAAAGTAAATTATAATAATGCATTGGGGATATTTCTTGATCACAATATAGAAATACCTATAGGTTATCTATACATTAATCCATGTTTATCTCATTGAAAAAACACCCCATGTAACACACTACCATAATTTCCAATACAACCCCATTTGAGAATTTTCATCTCAACATGTATGTAAACATGTTTCCTTTTCCAATGGTGCAACAAATATTAAAATACAAGGTATGATGACATACTTATAATTTTTTTTGTTTATATGTTTTTGATTGATTATTCACTTCAGATTATTATGGATAAAATTCACAATAGAACCAATCATTGAAGTGGTACTGGCACGATGTAATAACAGAGTGCATATAAGTTATAAAATAAAGATATTTAATGGTTTTGTTCTTATCATGAGATAATTAAGAAAATATTCATAATCAACATCCTTTCCCCCTATAATAGAACATAACCCATCCTTCTACCTGAGGTTTCACGGTATATGTCATAACACAATCAAGACTAACAAATATAAAAATTGACGGTAAGGTCAGCATCACATTCATATACCCAAATGATATAAAGTAGTCATCAATCCAAAAAAAAATTACAAAATTATTGGTTAACTCTTTCATAAGAGGCTCATGCTACGAGAATACCATATCAAAATTCAAATTATAATGTTCCAATCCTAGGAGAATTAAAATATTAATTATATTTCTTGGTTTATCCCGATACAAAACATCTTGAATCATCTCAAGATACATTATTTCCCTTTTATAAAATCACATTCACCAAGAATTTCACCACTAGAATCCAATAAATAAATTTGGATATCCAATGTATATATGTTGTCCCTTAAATATTTTAGTTATGGTATTTCTGTTCATAGAAAGAACAGTCTATAATATGGAATCAACAAGGATATAATCTATTAAAATAACCATAGAAGAATCCATGAAATTATATACAATTATATAAATTAAATTTTCAAACACCATAGGATTGTTAGTAATTCTAAATGACATAATTGAATAGTCATAATGCTGATAGAGTATCTTGAAATCATTCGTAGTGAGATAAATTTTTAGAAACTCAACTGATGTTACCCTGATCTCATAACGATTTTATAAAATGTCGGGGATTCCATGTGGTGATATAAAAGTTCATCAATATAGAAGATGTTATATTTTTCTGCAATATAATCCTTTTTTAGTTTCTATTATGAAACACAAAATGGGATAAATATATCAGTATTATTTGAAATGAGTAATATCAATACCAATGTTGCACTATTGGATGAATAAATCCTTTATCATTGTTTCGTCACCCTCGAACCATGTGATCTGGTTAGGAATCACTACTTTTGTGCAGTTTCCATTGGATTTATAAATGAGGCCAGAAACATCCAACATTTATTTATCCAAAGAGTCCTTTTTTCCTATAAAATGTGTTCTTTAGGTTTGGACATATGATACATGAGAACATAGATTGGTCGAGAGGATGAGAGGCCGGACTCATCGCATCCTTTTGGGAACATTTTAGCCTACTACAAGACTCTCTAATTGATTTAAGACATTTATTATGAATCCTTATAAATTTTCCATGTATAAAATAGGTTTCCCTTGAAATTTCCTTTCAATTATTAGTATGTGTAAAATTTAGAATCAACTGTATGTATTCTAGATTCTTCATTAATGGAAATATCTGTATGTATTTGAGGTTCCCCAATAATGGAATCCTCTTATATACTATTTAAATATTTGTTTAACCATTATTATGATAATAATGGTAATTAAGCCACCCACTGAGGAGCTATAAAATATAATGTCTTCTAGAGCGACGAATGTCTGTTTAGATGTTGGGATAATACCCATTAATGGGCTACCTATGTATCCTTGTGAAAGTAATCTGAACACTCACAGTTCGGTAACTCTTAATGGGTCACATCATTACTTTTAAGGACAACTGATAAGAACCTAGCTGTATAGTTTAATGTTATGTGTCAAGGAAATCTATGAAAAATTTTCTTAATCAAATCTTGGTGTGGGACTTGTTTCTATGCATCCCACGGAATAGGGAAAAGATTTGATTTTTCTTGTTGATCTAGACCCTATTGGGAATATGGACCACAAAGAATATCATTGATTTGAGTTTTTTTGTTTTGAACCTCAAAAAAGATTCCTACGTATCCCATTTTGATGGAAATAAAATCCCACGTAGTTTGGTGAGTATCATAGGAGAGTGTATTCCTTTGATAAAAAATGAGTTTCGAATTACATTCTGAGAAGGATGCCTTGGAGATTCTAAAGATTAATTTTGGAATTATTGGTAAGGAGGATGCCCATTTATGGATGAAATGAGATGTAGATAGGTCCCTAGGAAGGATTCTTATGTAACCCAATTATGGTTGGAATTAGAGTTATTTTAGTTCAATCTTGGTGGATCATGTGGATTTTGTGATCAACACGGTTATCTAATCCCAAATGAGTAATGCACAGTTTGAGAAATATGAGGTTTTGGAAAATTAAACAAACCACACACTCACCCTTCTATTGATGGGAGTGGGTGGTCTTAAGGTTATATAATCCAGGGAAATGGTGTGAGAGGGCACGTAGTGATGGAAATTTCAATGTGGAATGAAATTTGCATTCATGTGGCCCAACTCTCAGAAGATTAGGGACTTAACTTAGTGGGAGTTCCCCATTAAAGGATTGGATTGGGGATCAATCCTAAGCAGGGTGCCCATTTGATATTTTTTGGGGATTACTCTTAATGAGTATGCCCATTTGAGATTTAACCTGGCATATGAGTCAGGTGATGATGTTTGAGGAGTTTTTTGAGGGGTATATCGACTCGATGTAGTCGAGGAATGCATAAAAATAAGTTCATCTTGATACATGTGAAATGGACTGAGATGAGTAAATAGACTCAAGGTATTTTAGTGACTGTAGAGGATTATCCCAAATCATTGTATTCATGAGGGATAAATTTGGGCTACAGAGGGATGAAATTGAAAATTTTGTTGACTGAGATTGAAAATTTCACGGTGCGACTCTCCATTTTTCATCGGGGTCAATGAAGAAAGAGAAGGGACCAAACCGAAGGGGTAGGATCTCAGCGTAGCAATGAACTTGAGTAGGGGTTTTGGGGAACATCTTCCATGGTATGGACCAATTGATTTGCATTGGTCCACCACACAGTTGGTCCACATAGGTTCTCCTTATAGGATCTCTACCAAAGTTCTTCATAGAGGTTCTCTATGCAGGTGCTCCACATAGGCACTTTGCATTGGTCCATAGCGCAGATACATGTAATCCTGTCCCTGGTAGGACATTAAACCACTTTTCCCATTTTATCGTCTTCACTCTCATGTTTCACATAATTAACTGTGTGTTTTTGAGAACCTGGGAAAAGGAGCTATGCAACAGGAGCTTTGGGAGTTCTTCAAAACTTTTTTGTTTCTCAAATGGAAGGCCCAATAGTCCTATTTATAGGAAAGGATGGGTGATAGATGAACAGAGGATGTATGTATAGGTCCTCCACATAGATCATTTATATATGGGTTTAAAACATACACAGTCGTGTGGCTCTCCCGCATAGGTCCTCCACGCAGCAACTCTGTGTTGGTCATGGATCTTCCATTATAAAATTTTTATGTCTTCTGAGTTCAACAACTTTTGATGTATAATTTTGTTTGGGATATATAACCAATCAAATTTAATCTCTCGAAGAGATATAATGTTGAATGCACCATGTATTACTAGATGAAACTCAAAAATTGAAATTTTAGGAACCAACACTTTTTCCTCACTGATCATAGAAATCTATAGCCAACATTTTGAGGGGGGGTCTTTCCACTTATGCCGAATTTTTCAGTTGTATTTTGGAATATAGATATTAAAACTACATCTTCTTACTTCATGGTGAAACTTCTTTACTCATACATTACATTTTTTCTCTGTGAGAATTATATCTTTAATTTTATTGAGAAGTTCATGAAACAAATTCTATGGTGTCAACAAAAGCCACCATAAAAATTAGATTTTTTATATAATGAAAATAATCTGTTTGTAAGGAAACTGTAGTGCACTTTGACACATTCAAAAATCATTAAGTAGACTTTGATCTGCATCATGTTTGGAATTATAATGCCCCACCCTTAAACATTACATAATCATGAATTAAACGAATAATTCACATAGAGGATCTTTTCATGTTTAGAGTTTTAGAGAGTTAGGTCATAACTATTACATCTCAAAAGATTACATAGTAGACTCTTCTACTAAGTTTCCATAAAATAAAAAAACACTTAAAAAAAACATGTCTAGTTCCATGTTTTAGATAGAATGCATTTCCTTGATCCCATACTTGACCCTATTCATCTTTAAGTCCTATGGAAAACATTTCAAAAACTTGGGATGAGCATAAAAAGCCCAGTAAAGAATACACAAAGAAAGAAAACTGTAAGTTTTTCAAAACAAAAGTAAACCATGAATACATTACCAAAGTAATACTTTTCACCTTTATGAAGTAGTAAAAACTCTTCACTGAATAAAAGGCCATTACTTACCCTTTTGTTACCAAAAGATTACCATAAAACCCATATAAATAAAACATAACATAAAAATGTATCTTGGGACATAAACATATTTAAATGGAATAACCATACTGTCGAATTCCACACATACTTAATGGAATAACCATACAGACGAATTCCATACCCAATGCATTGGAGGTTATTATGTAACCACCCATCCTAGTATTCAAGGCACCACCCGTCATATGGTTTATCACATAACCACCCGTCAAATTTCCAAGTACCATTATAAAATCATAACACATAATACAATTATAACGGAAAGAAAAAATTTCCATATTTCAAGCACAATATATCACTTAAATATATTGACATAACAAATCCATTATCAAAACCATTTTCAATACCAAAATACATAAAATAGTATATGGTATTTATTTACTTTTAAAAGTATAATGGCTTGTTGAGGAAGCCAAAGATCAGATAATACTCACGGTGGTGGAAAGGTCATTGTCACCACATACGTTAAAATTAAGATAATTTTTGTTGTTTAGTAAAACGATTCGTATAGAAAAGATTCCTTACGAATAAAATTATAAGTCAATGGGGTTTATACACTGTATAAAATAAAGTTGTGTATAAAACAAAATATGCCTCAATGAAAGGAGATTGAGACGAAGTCCCTTACAAAGTCGGTATCCCTTTATTAAGGATAAATCAATTACATAATTATGTGTGACAAAATAATACACAAAATATAAGTGGATATTATGTGTAAGACTCTAACGCCCCGACCCTAATTATCTAGAGTCGGTGCATTATTACATAACATTGGCATGATCATGAGAAAGATCAAGTCTCGAAAGACTGATTAGTTTAGTAGCCTTGGAATAACTAGATACATCCATAAATTTTTACATTACATCATAAAAAAAACATCTTGTCTTCATATCCCCTCATACTATCCCTGCAGGTCATTCATAAATTACTTCTTCATAATCCTGGGAAAAATAAAACATTGAAAGGGGTGAGCTCGGATGCTCAGTAAGGATCACATTATAGCAGAAGCTTTCATAAATAAGCATAAACACTTAAGGCAATTTATAACTAAAACAAAAGCCTTTTAAAATTGAACTTCAACATAGTATGGCAAATGTAAAATGAAATAATGCCATTTACTTACTCACATGGATATTCTACTAGTCGAATGATCACATGCAATATCAATAACCACTTTCATAATGATGGAATGCATAATGCCAGACTATCATAACCACATAGCCAAGGCCTCGTGCCAAGACTACAAATAAGATTTTGCCAAGGCCTTGTGCCAAGACACTAGTTTGTCTCATGAGACCTACCGATGCATCGAGGAGATATAGCGGGCTCCACCCGTCACTTATTAAGTCCAATGCATTCCTCATATGAACAAGTTTAAACATAACATAAACATTCGTATGGAAACTAGCATACGAAATGTCAATACTTTTACCACAAACCTTGAATGGTATAAAAATAGCACATCCACAGTCAAACATAACTCATTCGATACAATATGGAAGATTGTATTGTATCACATTAACCTCAATCAAGAATAATGAAGGATGTTGACATAGATGAAAATAATCATCAAAACTATTTGAGAGAAATATCCCCCTTTTTCTTGAAATCATTTAAAAGTCACACTATTTGTCAAGAAGCCATTTAAAAATAGATTTTTGAATCAAAGTGTCCCATACCACTTTGAAACTTTTTTAAAAGGAGTTTTAATTTCTAAACTTTAATG
This sequence comes from Viscum album, assembly GCA_963277665.1. Classification (NCBI taxonomy): domain Eukaryota; kingdom Viridiplantae; phylum Streptophyta; class Magnoliopsida; order Santalales; family Viscaceae; genus Viscum; species Viscum album. Next base: position 1,299,209,001 of record OY728130.1, on the reverse strand, counting down.
TCCATATAAATAAATCCTTGAAACCATTTTTAAAACATGGACATTAATGAGAAATATTTATATGAATAAGTCTTTAAAACATATAAAAATGGTATTTTAGTTAGAGATTCTAACCAAAAGAGAGACAATTGAATACAAATAATTAAGGTAATCAAAACTTTGTAATATCATGAGAATAAAGGGATTCATGATATACTACTTCAAAGTACATTATATACACCACATAAAAGTGATTTGGTGTATATCAACAAAGAAGTCTCAATGGAATGTAAATTGAGATGAAATCTCTCATAAAGGCTATATCCTTAGGTTAAGGATAAATCAACGACATAATTATGTGTGACAAATATAAATACACTAAATATGATTGGATATTCAGTGTAAAACAATCAAAGGATATTCACACATATTCTTGTAAAAACAACACCAACGAATTGGATGTTTAACTCAACAAATGGTGAATGAGTTAAAATTACTCTTATCAAATTCATATCAATGACTTGAGAATTACCAATGGAGTGATTATGTGCATCAAACTTATATCCACAGGAAGGGGAGTGGAAATTATGACATAATCAAATGAATAGTGATTCCACACATAATCTTGGGGTAATATAATCAATGAAATATGTGTAAAGCCAAATGAGTGGAAATTGAAATCTCAAATTCCCTTATCGATTAGGTAACTTTCGAAACATACACCCATGAAAGAAGTATCATACCATGATGATGTAAATACCCATAAATTAAAGTATATTACACAATGAATACAATCATGGGCAGTACACATACACCACATGCAATAATTAAGTGGTGAACAATAGAATTCTCACGAAATTAAAAGTGAGATTAGAAAATCCCTTACCATGTTAATCAACTGAGTTGTATGGCCAAAAGTTAATAACCACCAAATGATTTACAGAATAACATGAATATAAAGACAATCATGATATAATATATCAAATGGCATTACACAATACACCACTTTCAATAATTTAGTAGCGAACAATGGAAATCTCACGGAATTGAAAGTGAGATAAGAGAATCCCTTACATTGTACTTTTTCATTGGTCGATGGTAGGTTTACCTCCTGTATAATGGTGAAATAATTGTTATTGAATAATAAAAGAATCATTTACTTTAATATGATATCATATATGATCTTTTATCATTGATTTGTTAATAATATCTTAGAATTATCGTCATTTCGGGTGTTAACGGGTTCATTTTACTTTATATTCTTTGTTATGTGAGCCATATTCGTTATTAATGGGATGTATATTATTCATATCCAGAATGGTATCAAGTTCTTAAAAATCATTTTTAAATCATCAAATGATAATTATACTTGAATGGATACGATGGAGAATGAATCTCATCGCGTTCGTGGAGACGGTAGTCCGTACGTACGCACGAACGCTACTTCCATTTAATTTTTATTTTAAAAGAATCGAATCCAAATGATACATAGGTATATTACTATTCCAGTATAATATAATATTTTATATATGTTACTTAAGTTCATTAACACCATCCTTTATACGTTCCATATGTGGTATGAACGAGTCATATCATTTTAAGGGGGCGGTAGTCCGCACTTCCTCAAATGAAATTATCGTATGTATATATGACATGAAACGAATAATGGTATGAAATAAAATGGAATTACAGAAGCTTATATATAAAATATATATCATTAATATCATATTTAATTACAGTGCCATCATAATGGCCACCATGAGAGGCGGTAAGATGTTTTTGAACAATCATCGTTTCGTGAGGCGTTAGTTTTCCATCCACAGAAACATTATGTTCATCATCCATTAGATGGAGTTGTGTGTATGTGTAGTTTGAATACTTCTTATAACAACATCCTAGTATATTTAGGATACTGGTGTTGTTACAAAAGAAGGGAAATAAAAAGAGTTTGGGGGTTGAAGAAGCAAAATAAATGAAAATAATTTAAGAGAAATCGTTACCTTTAATTTAGGTAACTCACTTTGGTTGGAACCAAAGGACTTGTTGAAATGCTTTCTGCCTAAGGGGAAGCTTCAAGGAAGAGGAGAGGGATGTGGGGAGCTTAGTTGGGCAGAGTTTGGACGAGCCAAGTGGCTTGAGAGGTGTGAGGAAATGAGAAGGAGGAGTGCCCTTTTATAAGAGGGGTGAGGGGCACCTTTGGAAAAGATAGAAATATTAATTTATAATAAATTCATATTCGGTTTCCAATGGCTCCAAAGTTGACTATTCAAAGGTTGAGGTGGGGATAGGTCGAAAACAACTCATCCAATAGAATTTAGACAGGTTTGGGTACTTATATTAACCTTATCTTTAAGTATTAACTCTAAGTTAATTAGTTTCACTTTTACAATGTCTCTTTGTATTTTTATATAATATGGTTAATAAACTTACTATATACATCCAATCTACCCACAAGTGGTCCATTAATGATGAACCTATCCTGATATAAGTCTTTTGGCCGAACCTTAGATTTTTAGGAATTTAATATCAATTAATAATATAATATTTGTTTTAAGAACTCTTTTATGTCAATTTTGACACTATTCAATAGTTGATTTTTGTGAAACTCATAACAGATTGATTACTTCGAACAAAGTCAAATAAATCAATCCTAATATATCATATTATCCTAGAAAATTTGTTTAATTCATTAAAAGTTTAATATTATAATTATTTGGGTATTTATAATATCAATTATGTTAATTTTTTACTATTTTAGTAATTACTGCATCATCATTGTGTCATAAATAAAATAAATTATTTAATGTCAAAAAATTATAAATAAAATATAATTATGTAGGAAATCGTTTTAGGTTTCTAATGAATATTTATAATCTAAAATCCAGCATATATAACCCTATGTAACAATCGTTTTGCTAAAAGATATATGCTTGTGTCATTTTGTATTCATTTTAACTTAATTAATATAAAGTGTCATTATCACTTACAAGTGGATCTATGGGGTCCCAAAATTGACCCAAAGATGCCCATGGTCGACCATGTATCAACCCATAGGGTTAAGACACATTTTAGGGTAATTTAGTATTATTATAATATTATTTTTTTAACCCTTATTTACCGGATTTACCCTTAACCATGGTAAATAAAATATTTACCGCAGTAATTATTCAAAATGTCTAAAAATAAAAGTTACATATTTACACAATTTGGACATCCTGATTCCAAATATAGAATCCATTTTTCTAAATTCAAAACACAGAAGTGGCAGAAATTAATTTAAAATTAATTCCCGCTGTCAAAACAAAAAGCGTGTTTTTAAGAGATAATAACTATCAAAAGATTGACACTTGTTTATGTTCGGTTTAATTGTAAAATTATGTCCAATGACCAACATTATATTAAATGGTAAAAATATATTTTAAATATACTTTAAAACCACTCAAATTCATAATTTATCACTATTAATTATTTTGATTAAAAAAGTTGTTTTTAATTAAAATTTAGTAATTTTCACTATTCATCAAAATATGAAAGTTATCCGAAAAGTACAAAAATTTCACCTTAGGCTAAATTCGATATTCCGAATCCAAAAATGAAGTCCATTTTGAAATATAAAATATATATAATTTCTAAAAGTAGGTATTACTATTCATAACGGCTAGTTTGATTGGTTGTGGTGTGTTAAAATCTCGAAGTTGCGTACAATGCACGTCATTGCATTATTCGAAAGGAAACATACCGAGGAAGCTTGGGGTGTTACATTCTCCCCTCCTTCAATAAATTGCGTCCTCGCAATTTTTAAAATTTCTCTTGGGAATATAATGGAAAGTCCCACATCGGAAAAAGAGTCAATAAAACTGTCACTTTAAAAGAAAGAAAGAGAGGTATAAGGGTCATCCAAGATAACCCATACTAGGATTCCATGTAAGAAAACATTGATATGGATGATAAACTAAGTGTCAAGTTCTGATGGAGAGGGATAGAAATCATGATCAGGAGAAAGTTAACAATGAGAAAACCACAAACTTGTGTTGGGACAAACGACCATTAGTCTCCTAGTAGGAAAGTAAACGGACAACATTTTTTTTAAGTTACATTACATAAGGAAGAGGAATTCATTTATGATATTGACTAAGAACATTATGAGATATACTTACATTTTAAGTATATTTTCATTCTTTAATAAATTTCCACCACTAACTCATTTTTTTTTAAAACGATGAGTATTCAAGAAGACTTGGTCACATTGGAAGAGATAGAATAAACTTCTATAGAATCACATGATCCATGAAGGATAAACCATATATTTACATTGTCTTTGAAGATTAATCAAAACCAAAATGGTCAGTGAATGATCTAATGATCCCCCAAAAGGATATTCATTGAGATAAATATGCACTAATCTTAATTTCTAAAATTAAACCAACAATACCCCAAAGTTAAATAGATACCATTCAATAACCAATTTTCCTTAAAATCCTTTAATATAATCCAAACTAATATTGAAACCCAAAACATAGAAGAATTTGATTATGTAGTCTCCCATGTTAAATTGTATCTCCAAATGACATCAGATACTCTTAAAGTCACATACTCAAAAGTAATTAACCTAATCACATATTCTCTATTATTGGTTAATCATTTACATAAATAACCCAAATCACTATAAATCCACAATAAAAACGTAGATAAAAATCTATCATTACTCCACAAATGAAACCCCATAGTATTCTATTTTCCTTGGACATATAGTGTTTCCAACAAAGCGAACATCTTCCAAAATAACATTTATCACTTAATCACCAAATCATTTTCCTATACCAAGGGTATTCTTTTGATATGAAATAAGAACCCAAATCAACTTATTATTGATCAATAAAATTATTTAACAAAAAAAAAGTCACACTAACCAGGGACTTCACGTAGTCTAGTGGTAGGCGATAAATCCCAATCGCACTTTGGTTGTGGGTTCGATTCCCATAGCTTTGTCCGACGCGACGGGTTGTCACACGGTCTACGTGTTGTCCTTTTTCAAAAACTATATTTTATAATATTGCCAAAATGAGATAAATTCCTCAAAATACTATATCATAAATTTAACCACAAATGTTATATCATACCTTGAATCTTCATCCCAAATTAGAATAACTTATAATTCTCTCAAACCCCAATGATCATATAAATCCAAATGGTTATTTATACCCAAATCCACAAGAGAAGAGACAATTCTTCCTCAAATATCATTCTCACATGGAAAACTGCGGGGTTACAAATACAAGAGAAAATTATTCCATAGTAAACCCATCAACAAGGAGTGCTAATACTTTTTAAACATTTCTCCAACCATTTATTCCCACATAGCTTCTTCTTTGACCAAGAAAATATCCTATAGAATAGGACATTCACTCGGGTAATGGCCAGGTCCCCTACATTTACGGCAAATGACTGTAAATGGACTCTTGGGACCATTTTTATCTTCTTCCATAGTACTCTTCATTTTTCTTCGGCAATTCTTTACTTTATGTCCTTCCTTCCCGCACGTAAAACATTTCGTTGTCCCATTGAGACACTTTCCTGGGTGTCTCTTTCCACATTTCCTGCATGATGAAAATTGAGGGTTCTTTTCTCCATGGTCTCCATTGCTGGAGCTCTTATCATTTATCACCTTTCTCTTCCTTGTTGAGTCTGGGAGTTGGTTAATATATATGTTGTTGATCATATTTTTGGAAAACTGATTTGGCATAAAGACGATATCTTTTACGCCTATCAACATTCCATTTTGTTGCTCATTGCCACCACCGTTCCCATCTTGTACATCATTCTCAAAGTCACTATGAATTCCTTGGAATCCAGCCATTGACTAAAACCATAAAGCATTGTGTGAGTAATAGTAGTCGTAAAATCATTTAGAGATTAAAATGTCACCATATTCTCAATTTGAAACATATTAGGATTAACCAAGGTCATTTACTCTCATCTTATATATATATTACTTAAATTGGTTTGTAAAGAAAATGTAAATTATCCTAAGCATATCCCCCGGGAGTGTCGTAACCAAGAGTGCAGCAAGGCCCGTTGTCGTGCACCAGTTCCCGTTCGAGTCTAGCTCAAAGCGGTGTTTTCGGGTTTTACCCCTAGGTACATCTGTGCCAGAGCCGCCTCTACCTGCTCGTATCCAGACAGGGATGTATTGCTCGGAAAACTCACAAAATCTCTACAATACCAAAATTCTAGGAAGTTCTTTTATACTAATCCTCAAAGTTCATCTTAGGTCTACGTGCTCTAATCAGAGTTTATCTAAATCTAGCTACCAAGGTTTGTACTAAACTTCCTCTGATACCAACTGTAACGCCCCGACCCTAATTATCTAGAGTCGGTGCATTATTACATAACATTGGCATGATCATGAGAAAGATCAAGTCTCGAAAGACCGATTAGTTTAGTAGCCTTGGAATAACTAGATACATCCATAAATTTTTACATTACATCATAAAAAAAACATCTTGTCTTCATATCCCCTCATACTATCCCTGCAGGTCATTCATAAATTACTTCTTCATAATCCTGGGAAAAATAAAACATTGAAAGGGGTGAGCTCGGATGCTCAGTAAGGATAACATTATAGCAGAAGCTTTCATAAATAAGCATAAACACTTAAGGCAATTTATAACTAAAACAAAAGCCTTTTAAAATTGAACTTCAACATAGTATGGCAAAAGTAAAATGAAATAATGCCATTTACTTACTCACATGGATATTCTACTAGTCGAATGATCACATGCAATATCAATAACCACTTTCATAATGATGGAATGCATAATGCCAGACTATCATAACCACATAGCCAAGGCCTCGTGCCAAGACTACAAATAAGATTTTGCGAAGGCCTTGTGCCAAGACACTAGTTTGTCTCATGAGACCTACCGATGCATCGAGGAGCTATAGCGGGCTCCACCCGTCACTTATTAAGTCCAATGCATTCCTCATATGAACAAGTTTAAACATAACATAAACATTCGTATTGAAACTAGCATACGAAATGTCAATACTTTTACCACAAACCTTGAATGGTATAAAAATAGCACATCCACAGTCAAACATAACTCATTCGATACAATATGGAAGATTGTATTGTATCACATTAACCTCAATCAAGAATAATGAAGGATGTTGACAAAGATGAAAATAATCATCAAAACTATTTGAGAGAAATATCCCCCTTTTTCTTGAAATCATTTAAAAGTCACACTATTTGTCAAGAAGCCATTTAAAAATAGATTTTTGAATCAAAGTGTCCCATACCACTTTGAAACTTTTTTAAAAGGAGTTTTAATTTCTAAACTTTAATGTCCATATAAATAAATCCTTGAAACCATTTTTAAAACATGGACATTAATGAGAAAGATTTATATGAATAAGTCTTTAAAACATTTAAAAATGGTATTTTAGTTAGAGATTATAACCAAAAGAGAGACAATTGAATACAAATAATTAAGGTAATCAAAACTTTGTAATATCATGAGAATAAAGGGATTCATGATATACTACTTCAAAGTACATTATATACACCACATAAAAGTGATTTGGTGTATATCAACAAAGAAGTCTCAATGGAATGTAAATTGAGATGAAATCTCTCATAAAGGCTATATCCTTAGGTTAAGGATAAATCAACGACATAATTATGTGTGACAAATATAAATACACTAAATATGATTGGATATTCAGTGTAAAACAATCAAAGGATATTCACACATATTCTTGTAAAAACAACACCAACGAATTGGATGTTTAACTCAACAAATGGTGAATGAGTTAAAATTACTCTTATCAAATTCATATCAATGACTTGAGAATTACCAATGGAGTGATTATGTGCATCAAACTTATATCCAAAGGAAGGGGAGTGGAAATTATGACATAATCAAATGAATAGTGATTCCACACATAATCTTGGGGTAATATAATCAATGAAATATGTGTAAAGCCAAATGAGTGGAAATTGAAATCTCAAATTCCCTTATCGATTAGGTAACTTTCGAAACATACACCCATGAAAGAAGTATCATACCATGATGATGTAAATACCCATAAATTAAAGTATATTACACAATTAATACAATCATGGGCAGTACACATACACCACATGCAATAATTAAGTGGTGAACAATAGAATTCTCACGAAATTAAAAGTGAGATTAGAAAATCCCTTACCATGTTAATCAAATGAGTTGTATGGACAAAAGTTAATAACCACCAAATGATTTACAGAATAACATGAATATAAAGACAATCATGATAATATATATCAAATGGCAATACACAATACACCACTTTCAATAATTTAGTAGCGAACAATGGAAATCTCACGGAATTGAAAGTGAGATAAGAGAATCCCTTACATTGTACTTTTTCCTTGGTCGATGGTAGGTTTACCTCATGTATAATGGTGAAATAATTGTTATTGAATAATAAAAGAATCATTTACTTTAATATGATATCATATATGATCTTTTATCATTGATTTGTTAATAATATCTTAGAATTATCGTCATTTCGGGTGTTAACGGGTTCATTTTACTTTATATTCTTTGTTATGTGAGCCATATTCGTTATTAATGGCATGTATATTATTCATATCCAGAATGGTATCAAGTTCTTAAACATCATTTTTAAATCATCAAATGATAATTATACTTGAATGGATACGATGGAGAATGAATCTCATCGCGTTCGTGGAGACGGTAGTCCGTACGTACGCACGAACGCTACTTCCATTTAATTTTTATTTTAAAAGAATCGAATCCAAATGATACATAGGTATATTACTATTCCAGTATAATATAATATTTTATATATGTTACTTAAGTTCATTAACACCATCCTTTATACGTTCCATATGTGGTATGAACGAGTCATATCATTTTAAGGGGGCGGTAGTCCGCACTTCCTCAAATGAAATTATCGTATGTATATATGACATGAAACGAATAATGGTATGAAATAAAATTGAATTACAGAAGCTTATATATAAAATATATATCATTAATATCATATTTAATTACAGTTCCATCATAATGGCCACCATGAGAGGCGGTAAGATGTTTTTGAACAATCATCGTTTCGTGAGGCGTTAGTTTTCCATCCACAGAAACATTATGTTCATCATCCATTAGATGGAGTTGTGTGTATGTGTAGCTTGAATACTTCTTATAACAACATCCTAGTATATTGAGGATACTGGTGTTGTTACAAAATAAGGGAAATAAAAAGAGTTTGGGGGTTGAAGAAGCAAAATAAATGAAAATAATTTAAGAGAAATCGTTACCTTTAATTTAGGTAACTCACTTTGGTTGGAACCAAAGGACTTGTTGAAATGCTTTCTGCCTAAGGGGAAGCTTCAAGGAGGAGGAGAGGGATGTGGGGAGATTAGTTGGGCAGAGTTTGGACGAGCCAAGTGGCTTGAGAGGTGTGAGGAAATGAGAAGGAGGAGTGCCCTTTTATAAGAGGGGTGAGGGGCACCTTTGGAAAAGCAAGAAATATTAATTTATAATAAATTCATATTCGGTTTCCAATGGCTCCAAAGTTGACTATTCAAAGGCTGAGGTGGGGATAGGTCGAAAAAAACTCATCCAATAGAATTTAGACAGGTTTGGGTACTTATATTAACCTTATCTTTAAGTATTAACTCTAAGTTAATTAGTTTCACTTTTACAATGTCTCTTTGTATTTTTATATAATATGGTTAATAAACTTACTATATACATCCAAGCTACCCACAAGTGGTCCATTAATAATGAACCTATCCTGATATAAGTCTTTTGGCCGAACCTTAGATTTTTAGGAATTTAATATCAATTAATAATATAATATTTGTTTTAAGAACTCTTTTATGTCAATTTTGACACTATTCAATAGTTGATTTTTGTGAAACTCATAACAGATTGATTACTTCGAAAAAAGTCAAATAAATCAATCCTAATATATCATATTATCCTAGAAAATTTGTTTAATTCATTAAAAGTTTAATATTATAATTATTTGGGTATTTATAATATCAATTATGTTAATTTTTTACTATTTTAGTAATTACTGCATCATCATTGTGTCATAAATAAAATAAATTATTTAATGTCAAAAAATTATAACTAAAATATAATTATGTAGGAAATCTTTTTAGCTTTCTAATGAATATTTATAATCTAAAATCCAGCATATATAACCCTATGTAACAATTGTTTTCCTAAAAGATATATGCTTGTGTCATTTTGTATTCATTTTAACTTAATTAATATAAAGTGTCATTATCACTTACAAGTGGATCTATGGGGTCCCAAAATTGACCCAAAGATGCCCATGGTCGACCATGTATCAACCAATAGGGTTAAGACACATTTTAGGGTAATTTAGTATTATTATAATATTATTTTTTTAACCCTTATTTACCGGATTTACCCTTAACCATGGTAAATAAAATATTTACCGCAGTAATTATTCAAAATGTCTAAAAATAAAAGTTACCTATTTACACAATTTGGAAATCCTGATTCCAAATATGGAATCCATTTTTCTAAATTCAAAACACAGAAGTGGCAGAAATTAATTTAAAATTAATTCCCGCTGTCAAAACAAAAAGCGTGTTTTTAAGAGATAATAACTATCAAAAGATTGACACTTGTTTATGTTCGGTTTAATTGTAAATTTATGTCCAATGACCAACATTATATTAAATGGTAAAAGTATATTCTAAATATACTTTAAAACCACTCAAATTCATAATTTATCACTATTAATTATTTTGATTAAAAAAGTTGTTTTTAATTAAAATTTAGTAATTTTCACTATTCATCAAAATATGAAAGTTATCCGAAAAGTACCAAAATTTCACCTTAGGCTAAATTCAATATTCCGAATCCAAAAATGAAGTCCATTTTGAAATATAAAATATATATAATTTCTAAAAGTAGGTATTACTATTCATAACGGCTAGTTTGATTGGTTGTGGTGTGTTAAAATCTCGAAGTTGCGTACAATGCACGTCATTGCATTATTCGAAAGGAAACATACCGAGGAAGCTTGGGGTGTTACAAAAACAATCAGAGGTCATTGAAACATATTAATAGGACGAAATATTCAATAAGTACACGTTTAATGCAAATAATTGAAATAAGGTTAAGAAGTTCCCTTACAGAAATTCGCAGCCTAACGGCGTCACATTAAAATTCATGAAATGAGTTGAAGAGAGATAAAAAGGGTATCTAATCACTTGTAAATAACATTTACAGAAATAAGGATATATAAGAACATATCAAAATACAAGAATATGTAAATTAAAATACCTAACAAAAACAAGTCTTTTAAAAAGAGGAGGGTGAAAGGTCCCCTTACCGAGTTGGGAAACTTTCGAAACGTACACCCCATGGAAGAGGGGTCATATAATGAAGATGTAAATACCCATAAATGAAATTATACTACACAAAGTGTATAATAATGGGAATTACATAAACCACTCAATGGAAATAGTTGAAAACGTGGCATAAATGTCAAGGGAATAAAAGTGAGATGAAAAATCCCTTACGAAAACTCGGCAGCCTAACGGTGCCACTTAAAACATCCAAAAATGGATTTATGAGACCAAATAGGGTCTCTCATAATATGAAAATAAAATGTAAAGTATGAGGAATATAAAGGAACATCCCCAAACATAATAAAGATGAGCTTTAAAGAAATGACATAAAAGATAGTACTTAAAAAGAAAGAGAGAGGTTGGATACCTTACCTTATATCCGACTTGACTCGATCGTTATTTAATCTCCTGAATAATAAACATGAGTTAATTTCAAATTTCTTAAGAACCTTTTTCAAATTCATTATTCATTTTATATCACTTATTACCATGTCATGAACACTATGAAATTATTTATGTTAATAACGGTCATTTTAACGATCATTGCTACTTGAGTAAAAAATAATCTCTTTATAATTACAAGTTTGTTCATGGGGTAGAATATCCATTATATCCAGAATTTTATTCATTATGTAGATATCATATATATATTATATATCCAATATATATATACATTTATAATATTATATAACATTTAGAGGTAAGAAATGAAATGCACCGTTCATGGAGATGGTAAGTCGTACGTATGCATGAACGCTACTTCCATTTCTATTTCATATTTAATGGAATTAAAACATAATGATACATAATAGTATAAAACTTCCAGTATGTTATCATATATAATATAATTAAATATATCCTTTATACATACCACATATGGTATTAACGATTCAAATCACTTTGAGGGGGTGGTAGTCCGCACTTCCTAAAATGAAGATACCGTGTTTACCCATAATGGAAACCATAAAGGTATTCCATAAATGAAAAATACAAAATCTTAAGGAAAAAATAAACATATTATATATCATATATAAATATAGTGACATCTTAATGGCCACCTTTTAAGGTGTTAAAAGAATATTGAACAATCATTGTTTCGTGAGGCAGAAATTCACCATCCACAGAAACAGTATGTTCTTTAACCATTAGATGTAGGTGTGTGTAAGTGTAGCTCGAATACTTCTGATAACAACATTTGAGTATATGGAAGATACTGGTTTTGTTACAGAAGAAATTAATAAAAAGAGTTTAGGGGGATGGAGAAGAAAAATAAAACAAAAGATCAAAAGTGAAGACCTTACATTAAAATCAGGTAACTCCCTTTGGTTTGAACCAAAAGGGTTTCTTGAAGAGCTTCCTTCCTAAGGTAAGGCTTCTAGAATGAGGAGAGGGATGTGTAGAGACAAAAGATCAGATCTTGGCCAATCCAAAGGCTTTAGAGGTGTGGGTAAGGTGGTAGAGGTTGGGGGATTTTATAAGAGGAGAGGAGGGGCACACTTGGAATGTCAAGAAAGGTTACATTATTTTCAAATGAGTTTCGGATTTTAAAGGCCCCATATTGATATATTTCTAGGATAAGGTGATAAGGTTTCTAAATCCACCCATCCAATAGGTTTTTGACACGTTTATGTCTTATATTGTCCATTATCATTTCATTTTATTTAAATCGTTAAATAATGAGGTAATCACTGCATCATGACGATGTCATAATTAATTTAATTTATTTAATGACTAAAAATTATAGAAAAAATACCATAATGTAGGAAATATTTTTATCTTTCCAATTACTATTTAGATTAAAAAATATTACTTGTATAACCCCATGTAAAAAATTGTTTTATTAAAATAATGCATGTTTGTGTGATTTTTACTTTTACTTTAAAGAAAAGGCATTAATGTCATTATCTTACCCAAGTGGAATCCATGGGGTCCGAAAAATCGACCCATGGATTGTATAGGTCTTCCATGAAGCATCCAATAGGGTTAGGACAAGTTTCAAGATATTTTCATTTTATTATAATATCATTTTTACCTTAAATCACACTGATTGCCTTTAATCGCGATTAATAAAACATAAAAGTTACTTGTCATCAAAAATTATTTTAATCCCATTGAACCACATTTTACTTAATAATAAAAATCATTTAAATTGGATTTTTGAAATTCAAATCACAAAAGTGGTAAAGTTCCATTTAAATGAAAAATCATTTTTTGTAACTACCACTTTGTAGTTTCACTATTCATCAAAAATTAAGGTTTTTCAGAAAAATACCAAAAATTCACCCTAAGCTGTATTTGATATTTCGAATTCAAAAATTATGTGTATTTTTCCAAATTCATAACATAGAAGTTGCATTAATTAATTTTATAATTAAATCCCGCTGTCAAATCAAATAGCATGTTTTTAAGAAACAATATCTATCAAAAGATTGACACTTGTTTATATCTAATATCAAAGTGATATTAATTTCAATTACCACCATTGGATTAAATGGTAAAAATATATTCTAATTTAACTTTAAAACCAATTCAAAAGACAATCTAATCTTATAAATAAATTAGATTAAAAAGAGTTTTTGAATTAAAATACAACATTTTTCACTATTCATTAAAAAATGATCTTTATCGGAAAAATATCAATAATTTACACAAAGTAAAATTTGATGTCCCAATTCTAAAGAAGAAATTTATTTTGTCAAATAAAACATATAAAACTGTCAAAATTATATTTAAAAAGTGGTTTCCATCAAAAGGTGGTTAATCAACGTTTTAAAGAATATTAGAATATTTATGCTTAAAATTTGATTCATTTGAATTTTTAATCCTCTAACATTTATTGTAAAAAGTAAAAATATTTGACAAACATATATAATCATTTTGTAGTTAGTTCTGTTCATTCATTTCATTACAACGACTAGGTGTTAACTACCATTTAAAATAAAATTATTTTATTATTAGAGTGCAACGTAAGCTTTCAAAGGAACTCGTTGTTGCGTATTAGGTAAGCCATTAAGCATATCATTCCATTTAAAGTAATATTAATATTTTATTCACAAATATGGATAACTATAAAAATGTCATATTCTTTATTTAGCTGGTGTGTTACATCCTTCCCCCCTTTTGGGAATTACGTCCTCGCAATTTTAAACTTGGGCTCGGAAACATCATTGAAATCCCCACATCGGAAAAGGAGTAAATTAAACAATAAATTTAAAAAATGAAAGGGAAGTACAAAGGTCACCCGAGTTAACCCATACTAGGATTCCATGTATGAAAACATGGATATGGAAGAAAAAACAAAGGGTCATGTTTTGAGGGAGTGTGATAGAATACATGTTTATGAGAAAGTTAATCGCCAAAAAATCACAAACTTGTGATGGGTTAAACAGTATTGGATTCCCCAGTATGAAAAGTTAATGGACAAAATATTTTAGTTACTTTTCATTGAGGAATTTATTTTTGAGCTTAACTAAAACATAAGGAAACATACTTACTTGTCATGTGGACTTTCAACTTTTACTAGATTTCTTATAAGAAATCATATTTTCTCCAAAAGATGAGAATTTAGGATGACTTTTTTACATTAAGAGAGCTATAATAAACTTCTAGAGAATCTCCTAATCCACAAAAGTGAACTGTATACTTCCCATGTCTTTAGACCTTAACCAAAATTAAAACCAAAATGGTTAGTATGAGATCAGATAATATCCAAAAGGATAATCCTTTATAAAAAGAAAATCTATTCTTAATCTACAAAATTCTTCCAAAAAGACCCAAAGTTCAAAGAAGACCAAAAGTAAACCAAAATAATATTGAAACCCAAATATTTGAAGGATTTAATCACATAGTCTTCCATGTTAAATCGTAACATTTATCTCCAAACAACATCAGTTGCTCTTAATGTCACGTATTGAAAATTAATTAACCTAATCACATATCCTCCATGATAGGTTAATAATTTTCATAGATAACCCAAAATCAACTTACTCTTAATTAATAAAATCATCTAACTAAAAAATAGTTATTCAAACTAACCGGGGACTTCATGTAGTCAAGTGGTAGGTGATAAATACCAGTCAAACTTTGGTTGTGGGTTAGATTCCTGCAGTTTTGTCCTACGTGATAGGTTGTCACACGGTCTGCGTGTTGTCCTATTTCCAAAATATATAATTCTCAAATCATTCCCCAAAAAGAGACAAAATCATAAAAAATAACCATAACATTATTTAACCTCAATTTTATCTCATGCCATTCACTTTCCATCATAACATATAGTAACACATAATTAATTAATAAGTAAGGATCATATAAATCCAAATGGTTCTTTATAAATATGTCTACAAAAGAACAGATAACTATTCATTGAATAAAATTTTCATATATCAAACATCAGGGTTACACATTCTATAAAAAAGACTTCTAATGTAACCCCATCATCAAAATAGACTTAATACTCTTATGAATTTCACCATAAATCTTGAAGCCCTTATATGTTGACTTCTTACACATTCAACATTCCTCATGATCCATTAACCATTGCTTTCCAACTTATTCTGAAATACTACTTTCCTTTGATTGGTCATTGACCATTTCTTCATCCTCAATCGGAATGGAATTAGGTATTGTTAAATGAATATTTGTTCGATCATGGAGATCCCATTCCCGAAACATCTTCATAACACATGTGTTTGCATAAGGACCATGCACACCACATTTAAAACATTCAATTGATCCCCCAGAAAGAACATCTTTCCCTTTCCTCGAGTCAACTGGATGCTTCCTTTTTCCATGGAAGGTTCTGGCTTTATGACCTTCATTTCCACATCTATAGCATATTTCATTCCCTTTGCAACATTTTCCTAGGTGTTTCTTTCCACATCTTTGACACATAGGTTTTTTAACACACTTACCTTTATGGTTATTACCTATAGTTCCATAGGGATTTGTTTCTTTCATATACGATGCCTTATAGAAATCACCATGGTTTAGGTGGTCAATAATGACTCCAGATAGTTGGTTGAGGATAAACACAAGAGTTATTATTGAATCTCCCATATCATTCAGTTTCTCGCTCAGAAAACTTTCATAGTATCCTTCACATCCACTATTACTTTGGTGCCTGCTAGATCCAGTCATTTACTAAAGCCAAAATGGTCAGTGTGAGTATATCAACAAAACCATCATGTACTAATGAGTAAGATAAACACTATGATAAACTTACTCATTCACTTTATCTAAAACGAGTACTCTTTCTGAAATCCTAACCATTATGGTAATGTCACTTATGCTTACAGAATATCATAACCTCTAAAGTTATCTAAACTGACCTCTGATACTAACTATAAGGCCACTCCCTTAAACATTAAATAATCATGAATTAAAAGAATAATTCACATAGAGGATCTTTTTAGGTTTATAGTTTTAGAGAATTAGGTCATAACTATTACATCTCAAAAGATTTCATAGTAGACACTTCTACTAAGTTTCCTTAAAATAAAAAAACACTTAAAAAGAAACATGTCTAGTTCCATGTTTTAGATAGAATGTCTTTCCTTGATCCCATCCTTGACCCTATTCATCTTTAAGTCCTATGGAAAACATTTCAAAAACTTAAGATGAACATAAAAATCCCAGTAAAGGATACACAAAGAAGGAAAACTGTTAGTTTTTCAAAACAACAAGTAAACCATGAATACTTTACCAAAGTAATACTTCTCACCTTTATGAGGTAGTAAAAACTCTTCACTGAATAAAAGACCATTACTTACCCTTTTGTAACCAAAATATTACCATAAAACCCATATAAATAACACATAACATAAAAAGGTAAATTGGGACAAAATATACTTAAATGGAATAACCATATGGTCGACTTCCACACATACTTAATGTAATAGCCATACGACCGACTTCCACACCCAATGCATTGGAGGTTATAATGTAACCACCCGTCCTGGTATTCACGGCACCACCCGTCATATGGTTTATCACGTAACCACCCGTCATATTTCCAAATACCATTATAAAATCATAACACATAATACAATTATAATGGAAAGAAATCATTTCCATATTTCAAGCACAATATATCACTTAAATATATTTACATAAAAAATCAATTATCAAAACAATTTTCAATACCAAAATACATAAATGATTATATGGTATTTATTTACTTTTAAAAGTATAACGGCTTGTTGAGGAAGCCAACGATCAAATAATACTCCCGGTGGCGGAAAGGTCGTTGTCACCGCGTACGTTAAAAAGAAACATAACTTTTGTCGTTTAGTAAAACGCTTCATATAGAAAAGATTCCTTCTGAATAAAAGTACAAGTCAATTGGTTTTATACACCATATAAAATAAAGTTGTGTATAAAACAAAATATGCCTCAACAAAAGGATATTGAGACGAAGTCCTTTACAAAGTCGGTATCCCTTTATTAAAGATAAATCAGTTACATAATTATGTGTGACAAAATAATACACCAAATATAAGTGGATATTATGTGTAAAAAAATCAGAGGCCATGAACACATATTTATAGGACGACATATTCAATAAGTACAAGTTTAACCCAATGAATTGAAATTAGGTTAAGAATTTCCCTTACAGAAATTCAACAGCATAACGACGTCACTTTAAAATTCAGAAAAATAGTTGATGAGAGATAAAAAGGGTATCTCATCACTTGGACATAACATTTAAAGAAATAAGGATATATAATAACATACCTAAATACAATAATATGTAAATGAAAAGACCTAACAAAAAGTAGTCTTTTAAAAAGAGGAGGGTGAAAGGTCCCCTTACCGAGTTGGGTAACTTTCGAAACATACACCCCATGGAAGAAGGGTCATACACTAAAGATGTTAATACCCATAAATGAAATTATACTACAAAAAGTGAATAATAATGGGTAGTAAATACACCACTCAAAGGAAATAGTGGCAAAAATAGCATAAATGTCACGGGAATAAAAGTGAGATGAAAAATCCCTTACGAAAACTCAGCACCCTAACGGCGCCACTTAAAACCTCCAAAAATGGATTTATGAGATCAAATAGGGTCTCCCATAATATGAAAATAAAAAGTACAATATGAGGAATATAAAATAACATCCCCAAACATATGAAAGATTATCTTAAAAGAAATGACATAAAAGATAGTACTTAATAAGAAAGAGAGAGGTTGGATCCCTTACCTCATATTCGACATGACTCGATCGGTCTTTAATATCCTGAATAATAAACATGAATTAATTTCTAATTTCTTAAAAACCTTTTTAAAGTTTATTATTCCTTTTATATCACTTATTAACATGTCATGAACACTATGTAATTATTTATGTTAATAACGGTCATTTTAACGATCATTGCTACTTGAGTCAAAAATAAACTTTTTATAATTACAAGTTTCTTCATGGGATAAAATATCCATCATATCTAGAATTATATTCATTATGTAGATATCATATATATAATATATATCCATTATATAAATACATTTATAATATTACATAACATTTATAGGTAAGAAATAAATGCACCAATCATGGAGAGGGTAAGTCGTACGTACGCATGAACGCTACTTCCATTTCTATTTCATATTTAATGGAATTAAAACATAATGATACATAATAGTATTATAATTCCTGTATGTTATCATATATAATATCATTAAATATATCTTTTTTACGTACCACATATGGTATTAACGAATCAAATCACTTTGAGGGGGCGGTAGTCCTCACTTCCTAAAATGAAGATATTGTGTTTGCCCATAATGGAAACCATAAATGTATGCCATAAATGGAAAATACAGAATCTTAAGGAAAAAATAAACATATTATATATCATATAAAAATAGAGTGACATATTAATGGCCACCATTGAAGGTGTTAAATGAATATTGAACAAGCATCGTTTCGTGAGGCAGAAATTCACCATCCACAGAAATAGTATGTTTTTTAACCATTAGATGTAGGTGTGTGTAAGTTTAGCTCGAATCCTTGTTAAAAATACATCCTAGTATATTTAAGATACTGTTGTTGTTACAAAATAAATAAATAAAAATAGTTTAGGGGGTTGGAGAATCAAAATAAAAAAAAAGAGCACAAGTGAAGACGTTACCTTAAAATCGGGTAACTCCCTTTGGTTTGAACCAAAAGGGTTTCTTGAAGAGCTTGTTGCCTACAGTAAGGATTCTAGGATGAGTAGAGGGATGTGGAGAGACAAAATTATCAGAGATTTTCTGAGATAATGGTTTGATAGGTGTGGGTAAGGTGGTAGAGATGGGGGGCTTTTATAAGAGGAGAGGAGGGGTACTCTTGGAAAGTCAAGAAAGGTTACATTATTTTCAAATGAGTTTCAGATTTTAAAGGTCCCACATTGATATATTTCTAGGCTAAGGTGATAAGGGTTATAAATCCACCCATTCAATAGGTTTTTTACATGTTTAGGTCTTAGATATTACATTATCGTTTCATTTTATTTAAATCATTAAATAATGAGTTAATCGCTGCACCATGATGATGTCTTAAATAATTTAATTTATTTAATTAATAAAATTATAAAAAAAATACTATTATGTAGGAAATATTTTTATCTTTACAATGACTATTTATATTAAAAAATTTGACTTTTATAACCCCATATAAATAATTGTTTTATTAAAACAATGCATGTTTGTGTGATTTTTACTTTTACTTTAAATAAAAGGCATTAATGTCATTATCTTACCCAAGTGGCTCCATGGGGTCCCAAAAATCTACCCATGGTTTTTATTGGTCTTCCATGACTCATCAAATAGGGTTAGGACAAATGTCAAGATGTTTTAATTTTATTATAATATCATTTTTACCTTAAATCACACTGATTACCTTTAATCGCGATTAATAAAATTTAAAAGTTACTTTTCATCAAAAATTATTTTCATCACAATGAACCACATTTTACATAATAAAAAACCATTTAATTTGTATTTTTTAGTTTCAAATCACATAAGTGGTAAATTTCCATTTAAACAAAAAATCAGTTTTTGTTACTACCACTTTGTGGTTTCACTATTCATCAAAAATTAAGGTTTTCAGAAAAATACCAAAAAATCACCCTAAGATATATTTGATATTCTGAATTAAAAAATGATGTATATTTTACCAAATTTAGAAAATATAAGTTGAATTAATTAATTTTATAATTAAATCCCGCTGTCAAATCAAATAGTGTGTTTTTAAGAAACAATATCTATCAAAAGATTGACACTCGTTTATGTCCAATCTCAAAGTGATATTAATTTAAATGACCACCATTGGATTAAATGGTAAAAATATAATCTAATTTCACTTTAAAAACATTTCAAAAGATAATATAATCACATAAATAAATTATATTAAAAAGAGGTTTTGAATTAAAATACAACATTTTTCACTATTCATTAAAAAATGAACTTTATCAGAAAAATACCAAAAATTTACACAAAGTTAATTATGATGTCCCAATTCTAAAAAAAAATTTATTTTTTCAAATGAAATATATAAAATTGTCAAAATTAAATTTAAAAAGGGTTTTCCATCAAAAGGCGGTTAATCGACCTTTTAAATAATATTAGAAGATTTATGCTTAAAATTGGATTCATTTGCCATTTTAATCCTCTAACATTTATTGTAAAAATTAAAAATATTTGACAAACATATATAATCATTTTTTAGTTAGTTCTGTTCATTCCCGTCATTACAACGGCTAGGTGTTAACTACTATTTAAAATAAAATTATTTTATTATTAGAGTGCAATGTATGATTTTAAAGGAACTCGTTGTTGCGTCTTGGGTAAGACATCAAGCATAGAATTCCCTTTAATGTAATAATAATATTTTATTCACAAATATGGATAAATATAAAAATGTCATATTCTTTATTTACCTGGTGTGTTACAAAAAGTATACTCAAATTTTTCCCAAAGCCATGGGTCCTAGAGAGTATAGTTGGACTGTTTCTAGGGTCGTATTAACAACCCTACAATCGTTGTTTATTTTGAATTCTATTTATTATTTCCCAATATTTCCTAAACCCTATGGAATTTTGGTATAGTGAGCTAAGACTCATCTTTTTTCTGGGGATCCCTTTGAGGGTTTTTAGCCTGGTGACTATTATGTCACTTTTTTCAGTTTAAAGTCTTTCATGTTTGACAAATAAAGATATTGTTTTAGGATAAATAACTTTGACCATGAATTTTCAGATTAGAACACAAACATGTCATTGATGGTTGTGAAGGTCTCGATATATTTCAGATACATCCATGGGGGATATTGATTCTTGTTCTTTTATGTTCCCCAAATATAAACATTGATTTTTAGAAATGTTGGCAGTCTCTTTCAAGAACAAAGTTATCATTTCTTTAAAAACAATTAATGGGGATGTATTATGTGGGGAAAACTATGACTTGTTCTATATCAAATCAATGGAATCCTTTGAATAACATTCCCATTATTTATGTGAATTTTATGCAAGACTATTGGGGGAACGTACTACATAATTAGGTAAAGGTGCTGTTAAGAATTATGACATTCTATTGTTGATAAAAAATGGATTTAAGATATGGATCCCTCGAGGCCATAGTAGATGTCTTATCCAAGGAAAGATACCAGGTAATAAAGGGGATATTTGTTCTAATCATTGTGTTCCAAATGGAAAAATCATTCCTACACGTATTTGATATATTAAGAATGGATAAAAATGTTTAGAAATGGGTTTTATGAAATTTTGTTGTGTAGTTTCAAGACATGTAGTAATGAAATTATGATGTAATGTTATTAGTCAACCAATGAAGAAATTATGTTGTGTAGTTTTAATTCATGATGTATGTACATTAGGTGGCTTTATTTAAGGTCTCCATCACACACCAAATGTTTATGAGTCACCAATGCCTTGATCATTTGTCTGAAAACATACCACTATGTTCATTCTTGGAACAAATGAATTGGAAATTATGATTTTGGAATTTTTGGATCCAGAGAATAGTATGGGAATAGATCCTAAGTCATTAGGGAGAGTCTTATCCATGAACACAGTTACCATTATTTGACAAACCCATTATTAGAGCTGTATAATGCATAACCCACTTAGAAATATGCTATATATACAAATAATGGTTTCTCCTGACTGGTTGGACTGTTATGTAGGAGACTAATGGAATGAAATGTAGGGGCACATACTGCATAGTCAAGAAAAGATCTCTTGGTTATAAAACATTCAATTTTGAGTAACTCAAGAATTTTTATAGGGATGCCAATTTTTCAAAACACAATGTTTCATTTATGGATAAAGTACATGAATACAAAAAGAATACTTTCAAAAATGATTTATAAAGAAAACCAAGATTTTGGTCTCTACGAAGGACTGGCACAAACATAGGAAGTGTTTCTTTTAGTTTTAGGTCATCCGAAAAGGACCAAAATATTATGGAAACAATGGATGATATGTGTTCAAATGATCCATTGTTATTTAAATATGGTTTGAACACATGGAGAGGGAAATGTGTAAACCATGGTTGTGGTGAATTCCAAATC
This sequence comes from Viscum album, assembly GCA_963277665.1. NCBI lineage: Eukaryota > Viridiplantae > Streptophyta > Magnoliopsida > Santalales > Viscaceae > Viscum > Viscum album. Next base: position 1,299,186,051 of record OY728130.1, on the reverse strand, counting down.
AATATAAATGTAGTGGGAAAAATATACATAGATGACTTATTTAAGATACAAATTCAGGTATATTGTCATCAAAGTTTTATTGGAAAAAGGATCATTAACCAATAATGATGTTTCCATTAGTTGATGAACCAATTATGGGGGATGTATTATATAAGGCCAACATGGGAATATGATACATAGCCAAACAGTGGTGTCTTTTGACTAAGAGACATGTTTGTAGGTGAATTATAGAAGCCCACCTAGGGGAACATACTTAATAGTTTGGAAAAAGAGCTCTTAGGTATCATAAATTCTGGAAAAAAATCAGAAGAATGATTATGATGATTTGAATGTATTCAATATTAATACTGAAAAATGGAAAATGATGTAATGATTAATGTACAAGAGAAATATTTGAATCAATATTGGCCATGAGTTTAGATTTCCCAACACAAATTTGACTAATATGTAAAATTAGGACATTTCTTATATCCTTGGTGGGATCTCTAAGAGAGGAACAAAAATGTCGACTCACATATAGATTGTTAATTATCAGTGGAATAGATTTAAAACATTATCCCTTTTCCGGGACTTGGATCTAAAGAAGAGTTTTCACTATGTATCTAAATAGGATGAGAATCAATCCATGAATAGCTCTTTAGGTATTTTTCAATTTAATGTTGTGAAATAAGGACATGATGTGATTCTGATATGGAAAAGGGATATTTCTGCTGGACATAGGAATTAAACCCATGTGTCGTTGTGTATCTCATATACATGAGAATCATGCCACATGTAGTTCTTGAAACATTCCCTATATAGGTTTGATTCATGCACATAGGGAATAAATAGTTTTTTATTAACGGATGGGACCATGATTGGAGATCTATGAGTCTCTATGCATCCCATTGAAATGAGCATCTAGAAAAAGATAGTTCTTGAAACAATCATTTGCCACACTAATTGATTGTGATGTGAGAGATTGTGGACTTTAACACATTCCAAGAGAATGGTTATACTTATTACACAATGTGATATACTGATCGAACCATGTATCCAAAAGGAGTACTTTATATATATATGGTTCATATATTGGAGGACAAAAGGAAAATAAATTTTTTTGTGCTTGCGACTGGGGTCAGTATTGAAAATCTTGGTGTCTCAATGTATCCCATTACAATGAGAATCATTCCTCAGGTAGTTCTTGAAATGAGGTCTCTATGTAGATCCGATTCAAACATAGGTAGAAATGGAACTCACATACCACTAAAGAGTATAAATGATTTTGGTGATACTTACACATCAAAGCTACTCAATTTTTAAAAAAATCACAATGAATACCAATTTGTGGTATATTATAGGATTTCTTAATATCAAATGAATAAGATGTAAATTGTATAGTTTAATGTCATGTAGCATGGAAAAACAAAGTCTTGTAGTTTATCATTGTGAAACAAGGAAAAATTTTCTATGCATTTTAATGTCATGTGTCATGGAAAGATATTGTTGTTATGCGGTTTAATGTCTTACAACTAGGACTTTGTGCAGTTTAGTTTAGAGTCATGAAACGAGGAAATTATTTTGTGTAATTAAAAAATGTAATTCTTCAAGAATTATGTATTGGTTGGATTTGTAATGATTTCTGCATAAATAGAGATTAGGTAATAATCTTTTTTTTAGAAATTATGTATGGAATAAGTTCCTTTAAATTTTTGATCATTATTCGGAGGATTCATTCCAACTATCATAGGAGTCTAGAGGACTAATAACAATTATCCCTGATGAAATGAGTGGAGGAAAACATTATTGTCAAATGATCATACTATTATTTTCCGAAATACTTCTAAATGATACAATGTATGATATCTCTTTTCATCAAATCATTTCATCTCATAAAATCGCTTATGATACTGTTCATCTGTAGATAATTGATAATAGATTTCAACTCTAAGTGAAGAAAACTGAATTTCAATTGGAAAAACTACTTCTGTTCAGTACACTATTAAATATTGTGTTTCGTAAGTGGAAGTATATATAGTACTCTGATAAGCCCGTAAAGCATGAAACTGTTTATCAGACCAATATTTCTTATCTCTATCCCACATTTTTTTGGATTATATTTGATATAGTCTTGTTAGAATGCACTATCTCTCCATTGGTAACTGCATGGTACTGATATGAATTGTTGGATTTAATATTGTGTTCATAATATATCTTCTTTACCTCCACATAATAGAAATTAGTGCCATTTTCAATTAATATGGTATAAGGGACACTAAATATGGTAATGATATTACCTTTAGCATAACTAAAAATTCTATTGGACCAGACTTCATTTAGGGGTATTTCATTAGACATTTGGAGAAGAAATCAGCAGTAGTAAGAATATACCAGACCTACTAAGCTGTAGCTGGAGGATAAGATCCAACTACATCTATTACACATGCGAAGAATGAATAGGAGTATTTAGCTATATATAAACACTATGGGGGTGGATGAATGAAGTTGGAATGCACATGGAAGGGGTGTCATTTCATGGTGAAATCTATGAAATCCTACATCATTGATGTCTAGAATATCCAAGCCTTCATATTTGATCAGAAAACCTATACCTAGAATGTTGAGCTGCACATGTTCTAGAATGTACTTCTTTCATGATAACAGTAGTTTCTTCTCCATCTATACCACTGATGAGGACCCCATCAAAGCATCATTTTTAGAGGATCTTCTAGTAACCTGTAGTATCATAAAGTGTGGAATTGGCCATTCCACTCTGGATTTATTATTTTTCAACTATATCTAGAGTCAGTAATCTATTTTGAAGGTACTATATACTAGGTTTCATCTATCCCATGGTGTTACCATATAACTCAAAAAGAGGATTGATTTCATTAATTTCCTCTATTCAAGTTTGAACTAAAGGTGAAACAACAAGAAGATGGGAAATAATGATGATTCTCTCATCTCGATTTGAATCCTACAAGGTTTTGGATACATTATCCAATGCATAAGCCTGGATATTTTGTGATTGTGGTGTTGGATCTGAATCTACGGATTACACACAAGAGGGGGGGGGGGTGAATTGTGTCTTTTTAAAATTATTACAATCTCTTCAATTTAGACAAATTCTGTCCACTATGCTTTAGCACGATTAAATATACAACGGAAAAAGTAAAAGCATGAACACACGGATGTATAGTGGTTCGGGGAACAGAAGGCCCCTAGTCCACTCCACCAACGCTCAAATCCACGAGCTTGGCGATTTTCACTATCTGGTCCCCGTTTCCACAGACCTGTTCACAACTGAGTACAGGTAGTTGACACCTTTACAAGTTTCAGGCAAACACAGCCTTCCTGGTTCAAACACGAACCCACACAGCTTAGAACGAGAAGCTGATCACTCAAAAATAAAAAGGGTTTCGATAAAGAAAACACTTCTCCAGTTGTTCTTCACAATTGCAACAGAAAGCAATTGGTAGTAGATAGATCGTCGTCTTCAGAAAATAAAGATCTGTAATCAAAACAGTTCTGAGTCGATCCAGTTGCAATAGATATTACAAGAAACTTCACAACTTCAGCAACAGTAGATTCACAACAGATAGTCGATGTAGAACACGTGAATCTGCTATCAAGATCTTCCTTCGGTAATAAAGGTTTTACACTTCTTCTCGATCACCAGAAAAGAATGCCTTCACACAGTCTCTGTTTCTTGCTCGTTAAAAGATCAATCTATATATTTCATACACATTCCTGTGTATATATATATCCGAAGTTTCCAAGATAGAACATATATATTCAAATCTGAGAAAATCTTCCGCATAAATAGATCCATGAAAATCTCCTTTAGATTCGCGATATTACAAAAAAATTAAGAAAAAATAACAGAGCCGTTGTAACTCCCCTGAAGAATCGGCATAAAAAGCTCCGTTTAAATCAATCATTAATCCGTTGAAAATCGTATTTGATTCAGTCAAAGTCGTACTTAAGAATCAGCTTGAAATCCGCTTAATAATCTGCCTGTTTGACCAATGCAAAAGGAAATATCGTCTGTCAAAAATATCCTGACGCCAAACGTAGGGTTGATGACGTAGCTCCAAACTTAGGGTTCACAAACGTAAGGTTCAGAACGTAAGGTTTAGAACGTAAGGTTCAGAATGTACATACTTTCTCTTCAGCATTCAAACGTAGAGTTGATCATCCATACTTTGTCTTGCTTCAACTCTCCAAAGAACGTACGGTTGATTATAAAAGTAAGGTTGATGATCCATACTTTTGAGAAACAAACTCAACACTGAAAACTAACGTACGGTTTCTCTTCCATACTTGACCAACAACAAAAACGTAAGGTTCCTTCCAAACGTAATGTTCTTCTTCCATACTTTTCAACAACGTAAGGTTCATTAACCATACGTTTCAAAATAACGTAAGGTTCCTTAACCATACGTTTCTTTTAACATAAAAAGTAAACTTTTCATCCATACGTTACGTTCATCAACGTAGGGTATGAACAGTGATTCCAGTATGCGCTAAAACTGATCTCATGCTACAGTGATTCCTGAACGCGCTAAAATTGATCTCGCGCTACAGTGATTCCAGAACGCGCTAAAATTGATCTCGCGCTACAGTGATTCCAGAACGCGCTAAAATTGATATCGGAATAAATGAAGTATGAAATCTCGTTATATGAAATAAATAAATAAAATAAATTCCTGCAAAATACTCAACGAAATAATTATTAAATAATTAAGGGTATTTGTGAGCATCAAAATCATCATAAAGAGACAGAGTATTATTTAAAATAATCTCCCCCTTTAAAAAACATTATTTTGAATTGTTTGAAAACAATACATTGCTCAACAATCTCCCCCTTTTTGATGATCACAAAACCCATAAAATAATAGAACTAATTTAATTGCAATATTTATTGGAAAATTAGTTTTATAAAATTTTAGAATTTTGAAAGGATTAAAACAATATTTAACTATAATAAAATTTCTCCCCCATAAAAATAAATTTTCAGCTAAAAATAGATAAAAGATAAATGTCGTATATATCCAAATTCTCCCATATATCCAAATTTCTTCATAGGAAACAAATGAATTTAAATGTTGTGTTTATCCAAATTCTCCCCCTTTTGTGATATCAAAAAGAATGAAAAATTACGGATTTGAACACATTCAATATTGCACTGAACTATAAGTAAATGCTATAATTAACTGTGTATGAATAAGTGAATTTGTTATACTGGCTAACTCAATCATAAATCAATAAACAACAAACCAAAAAAGATGTAAGAAAAGAATTTTCATTCACAAGCTGTTATATATAAACGATTGTGATATACAAAGGAATCAAGGTTCATAGATAAGACAGGGAAAAAGGTGTCTATCTCCTTTGAATCGCGGTCTTTATCTCTGTAAACTGTTCTCTGAGCCTCTTCATCATCCCATATCCTAACTTGATGATAAGAGCTCTGTTCTCTTGAGTCATATGAATATCTTCAATCAAATTAACTCTGAAAAACTCATGCATTCTTTCTTCTTTTTCAACAAAAAGAGCCAGTTTTTCTGATAACTGATTCAAAAGAATCCCGGTTGCTCTCCATATGTCAACTGATCCACTAAAAATCTCTGATTATCTAGCAAAACTGACAAAGGGGCACTATTACACTGAATATCGTGTAATCTGTCACTCATATTGCTCATTGCTGCAGTAATTTATTGAAATTTCTGAATCAAATCAGGTGAAGAGCCTGATCCACTCACAGCACTGTTTGCAACAGACTAAAATTTATTCTCCATGTAAATCTTCAACTCAGACAAATCATCTTTCTTTACCATCTCTGATTTTAACTGATCAACAGCATGCAACATATCAGTCTTAAACAAATCTACTTCCTGTCTTGAAACAGTACATTCTTTCAGCTTCTGAAACATCAACTGCTCTAAGTTCAGAGAATTTCTGAGACTAACATTCTCAGATTCTAACTGAGAGATACGCTTGTACAACTCAACAACTTCTTCTTTTCTCGAATCAGGGGCACCCTGTGCTCGATTCTCATGTCCAGAATTAGATTGATGAAGCAGGGCAAGTGGTAAGGAATCTGCATCTGACTGTTCTTTGTCCTTGTCCTGACAAGGTTGATCCACTGAACTATCTTTTGAAGCCTGAAACTCTTCCACTGAAAAATCTTCCTGAAGTACCTCTGTATTAGCTTCAGAAGTATGTTCATCACGAACAGTAGTCTCTCTGACTTCTACTGATTGGTCAAGAACAATATTTTCATGTAAATCTTGAGGTCGGGCCACTTCTTCACCAGGCACTGCCTCCATAAGTTGTTCTTGTTGAATTACTTTTTCAACAGCCACAGCAGCAGATTGAGGTTCTTTTTGAGTTTCTGTTTGAGCTGCTGGTTCCTCTATCGGTGCAGTCTGCTCCACAACAGCTTCTCTCACAAATGAATAAAAAAATAACGGTTCAGAGGATTTCAAGGCAAGAGAGAAAATTTCTTCATCAATTGACCTCTTCCTTCTAGATTGAAGTCCTTCTTGACTTCTCTCTTCCTCAACTTCCTCCATCTCAAAACGAATTCTCCTTGCCACTGTACTAACTCTTGATTCTGCTTGTCCCTCCTTGGACTTAGTCGGTTGAACCTGAGCACTCTCTGAGTTTTCCTCAGCTCCAACAGGTAAGAGTTTTCCTTTAATTGTGCTCCAGAAGTATCCTACATTCCTCAATGTTCCAGCATTAAAAACATTACTGTGGTGACATTTCACCCCAGCATCTACCAATCTGATCATTCCTCTTTTAAACAAAAACAAAGAAATGAACCTTCCATAAGGGAAAAAGGTCATTCTTGCTTCACTCTGACAGCAGTAACTCAGATATCTTATCATAAACCGAGGAATATTAAACTTAATATCACAAATCAGAAGATACATTATGTACATGTCCGGGTATAGGATTTTCTCCATCTCAGCCATTCTTGGTGCTAAACCAGTCTGAACAAATTTTACCAAAATTTTCTGATCGGGCTCTAAATCCTTAATAAACATCTTCTTTATCACTCTGGTTCCAAACAGAAAAGACATAATGTCTTCAGACCTATGTACAGAATCTCCAATATTCCGTAAATCGAAATGAAAAACTCCTTCATGAGGGCAGTTAAGAATTTGACTTATCTCTACAGATGATATTGAAAAGTCCTTATCCTCTATTTGAGCCAATAAACTATCCTCTGTATCTCCAAGGCTAAACTGAACAGTTCTAAAGAAATGTCTCATTTCTGCCTCATATAGAAACTCAGAATTTTCACTATTAAAATCTTGCTCAAGTCTTTGAAACGACAACGCTTGCTTCAACAGTAAATTAGTTTCAAACAGCCACTCTAAATCTATGAGTTTACCTTGCAGTATTTTCCGACTAACTACCTTAGGTTTCTTTGCATCACTGCTCTCGGCTTCATCTGGACGCTTAGTCTTTGCCATTCCAACAACGATTTCTGAAGGTTCGTAAGTTTAGGGTTTGAAGATTCAGAAAAGGGTTTTGGAGCAGATGTGCGGTTTTAGGTTTTCGAAAGGGTTTCCGAAAAAGGTGAAGCAGTTTAGAAGGTGAAACGGTTCTGACAGCCTTGATTCTCGTGTAATCACTAATCATTACTTTTATTTAAAACAAAATAAAATTACTTATAGCGGGAAACAGAAATTAAGCAGAATTCGAAAACAGAATAAGATTAAAAAAAACTATTTAAAATTAAATAAACCTAACTCCCCCTTAATAAATTCAAACCTTGTCGTGGGAAGTGTTTTAGTAAAAATATCTGCTAATTGATTTTCTGTATTTACAAATTCTAAAAATATATCCTTTTTAAACACATGATCTCTTAAAAAGTGATGTCTTATATCAATGTGCTTAGTTCTAGAATGACTAATAGGATTTTTTGAAATATTAATTGCACTAGTATTATCACATAAAATAGGTGTATTATTGAAATTTAATCCAAAGTCCATAAGAGTGTTTTTCATCCACAACACCTGTGCACAGCAACTACCTGCAGACACATATTCTGCCTCGGCTGTTGACAGGGCAACTAAGTGTTGTTTCTTACTAGACCATGATACTAAAGACTTCCCTAAAAAGTGACATGTTCCTGAAGTACTCTTCCTATCTAATCTACAGCTTCCAAAGTCAGCATCTGAATATGAAATTAAATTAAAATCAGAGGTTTTTGGATAAAGCAGAGATTGATAAATAGTACCTTTTAAATATCTAAAAATTCTTTTAACAGCAGTTAAATGGGATTCTTTGGGATTTGATTGAAATCGAGCACAAAGATATACTGAATACATTATATCTGGTCTACTAGCAGTAAGATATAACAAACTACCAATCATACCTCAATATAACTTATTGTCCACTGATTTTCCAGTTTCATCCAAATCAAGTTTTATATTAGTACACATAGGAGTTGTAAATTGCTTGCTGTTTTCAAGTCCAAATTTCTTAAGTAAATCAGTAATGTATTTGCATTGATTTAAAACATTTCCAAAATCTTTTTGAAATATTTGAAGACCCAAAAAGAAATTTAATTCTCCCATCATACTCATTTAAAATTCTTTAGCTACTAATCTTGCTTTATTTCTAGTTATTATCCCTTGATCATCCTGTTTATTCCTAAAGACCCATTTAGTTCCTATTACCGGATAATCATGTGGTCTTTCAACTAACTCCCAAACCTTATTTCTCTTGAACTAGTTCAATTCATCCTGCATTGCTATTACCCAGCTCTCATCATCTAAGGCTTCTTCTATGGTCTTAGGTTCTTGTTGGGATAGGAAAGCAGAGAATTCAACTATGTTTCCAAGGTTTCTTCTAGTTTGAATACCAGTCTCTAAGTCACCTATCACAGATTCTAAAGGGTGATTCTTTAAGGTTCTAGACTGTCTAGGCATTACATTCAAAGGTTCTTCAGTGTCATTTTCTTCTGAACTGTACTGAATTTCTTTTATATCATTTTCAAAATCATTCTTTAAATTCTCAAGTCTCATGTTTTCATTAGAATCAGGTTCATCTATTTGTTCTATCCTTTTCTCAAAAGGATCAGATTCATCAAATTTCACCTGAACTGATTCTTCAACAATCCTTGACTTTTTATTATAGACTCTATAAGCTTTGGAGGTTACAGAATATCCTAAGAAAATACCTTTATCAGATTTTGGATCAAATTTACCAAGATTATCTTTGGTATTCAAGATGTAAACCTTGCATCCAAAAACTTTAAAGTAATTTACTTTAGGTTTTCTGTTATTCCATAGTTCATAGGGTGTCTTTTTCAAAATAGGTCTTATTAAAATTCTATTCATTATATAACAAGCTGTATTAACAGCTTCTGCCCAGAAATATATATGTAGGCTATATTCATTTCACATAGTTCTAGCCATTTCTTGAATAGTTCTATTTCTTCTTTCTACAATCCCATTCTGTTGAGGTGTTCTTGGAGCAGAGAAGGTGTGTTTAATACCCATGTTTGAGAAAAAGGAATTAAATTCCTGGTTCTCAAATTCTCCACCATGATCACTTCTCAATGAGATTATATTAAAACCTTTTTCATTTTGAATAGATTTAAAAAAACCTTCAAATAAACTAAAAGCTTCACTTTTAAATTTCAAAAAGAAAATCCAAGTAAATCTAGAATAATCATCAACTAATACATAAACATATAATTTACCAGCTAAACTTGCTACTCTTGAAGGTCCAAACAAATCCATATGGATAAGTTCTAGAGGTTTAGTTGTAGCAAATTTATTAACAGATTTGAATGATGATTTGTGTTGCTTGTCGAGCTGACATGCATCACAGAATCTGTCATTTTCAAATTTGAGACTAGGCAAATCAGAAACTAGATGTTTCTTAGATAATTTATGTAAAGCATATATATTTCAATGACCAAGTCTTCTATGCCAGATCTAGGATTCACTTATATTAGCAGTTAAGCAGTTTACTTGTTGTTTACACAAGGAATACAAATCCAAAGTATAAACATTATCAGTTCTGGGTGCTCTAAACATAAACAGTTTATCTTTAGAAACAGTACAACTATTGTTAGTAAAATCAACAGTGTATCCATCATCACAGAGTTGAGAGATACTTATCAGATTGTGTTATAACCCTTGTACATAAAGTACTTTGTTGATTGAGACTGTCTTTGGATCTCCAACTGTTCCAATACCAATAATCTTTCCTTTGGCATTTTCACCAAAGGTGACAAGTCCTCCTTCCTTTCGAGTAAGAGAAGAGAAATTAGCTGAAGTTCCACTCATGTGTCTTGAGCAGCCACTGTCCATATACCATATTTCTTTCTTTCTTTGGTGACCTGCTACCTGCAAAGACATTCAAAAAAATTGCTTTTGTACCCATATTTTGTTGGGTCCAGGAGTATTAGCAAGCAGTGATCTGGGTATCAAGATTTTCTTTGTTTTCTTAAAATTGATTGAATCATATAGATCATTGGAAATATAAGCTTTCTTAATTCCACATATTTGAGGTTGTCTTAGAAAACAGTTTTTAGCTATATGACCTTTTGTTCCATAGAAGTTACAAATAACCTGTTTAGTGCTAGGAACAAAATAATTTTTGTATAACTTAGGTTTTTCTCCTTTACTTCCAATTCTAAACCTTTCCTTTTTAATTACAGTTTTTCCAAGTATCTCATTTAAGGCGTTTTCTCCTTTTGTAAAAACTAATGCAGCCTTTTTATAAGATTCTACTTCATCCTGTAGAGTTTTTATTTTCGATTCAAAATTAATTTTATTTGAGTCAGCAGAGTTGTATTTGTCAATTAATTCCTTATGTTGTTTTAGCAAAGTATTTCTCTCATCTGAAATAGCTTTATGCATGTTCTTTATAGATTTATATGTTTTAAATAATGAGTCATACCTTTCTTCAAGCATATTGCAGTAAGCTGCAAGTTTTTTATTTGAGAAGCTTGTTTCAGAGTTTGATTCATTATTTGAGTCAGAGGAGTAGTATGAGTGTACCTCATCAGTTTCAGCCATGAAACACATATTTGCTTTTAAATTGGCTTCCTCCTTCTCTGAGCTTGATTCAGAAGAATTACTTGAGTCTTCAGAAACACTCCAAGTAGATTTCATAGCTTTCTTGTCTTTCTTCTCATAATCATCTATTTTGAAGAATTTCTTCTTCTTTGCATCTTTCAATTTTGGGAAATCCGGTCTGATATGTCCCATCTTTTTGCATTCATAACATCTCACTTCCTTGCTATCCTTCTTGAAGGATTTCTTGAAGTCTTTCTTCTTACTGTAGAACTTTCTGAATTTTCTGGCTAGCTGATCCAGTTCTGCATCCGAATTTGAAGAATCAGAGCTTTCTGATTTAGCACTTACTTCTCTGTTCTTCATCTTTCTATCCTTTTGTTGAGAAGTCACTTTCAAAGCAGTATTTTCCCTTTTTATGTAGACTTTATGCTCATTTACCTCATCTTGCATTTCAGCCTCGTACATCATCAATGTACCAATCAGCTCTCTCATAGTTAGATCTTTAACAGAAGTTGATTGTCTGATTGCTGCAAAGATTCCATTCCATCGAGTAGGAAGTACTCTCAGTACCTTTAACACTTGATCAGCCTGCTTGATTGGTTCTCCTAGAGATGTTATATTATTGACAATTTCTGTCAATCTTCCATTCATCTGAGTGATGCTCTCTCCTTCAATCATTCTGAAAGTATCGAATTTTAACTTAGCAGTTGCATATCTCATCTGTCTTACATTATCTGTTCCTTTATAAGCAACAGCTATTGTTTGCCACATTTCATATGCAGTCGGGCATTGAGATACTCTGTTAAATTCATCCGGTCCTAGACCACAGATGATTGCATTCATAGCTTTTGAATTCATGTCATACTCAGCCTCTATAGTAGCACTCCATGTATCGGGATTTTCAGGAATTTCATAGGGAGTCAGAATCTTTGAATAGACTTTGTAACCAAGATTTTTCAGATAAATAATCATACGTGATTTCCAGCAGCCATAATTATCTCCATTAAAGTAAGGTGCTCTGACCATTGACATTCCCTCTCTCGTATCGGCCATGATACACTATGTATAATCTTTAAATACTTCTTGCTTGACAAGAATTTAAAAATAAGAAGCTCCTCCTTTGATACCAATTGTTGGATCTGAATCTACGGATTACACACAAGAGGGGGGGGGGGGGGGTGAATTGTGTCTTTTTAAAATTATTACAATCTCTTCAATTTAGACAAATTCTATCCACTATGCTTTAGCACGATTAAATATACAACGGAAAAAGTAAAAGCATGAACACACGGATGTATAGTGGTTCGGGGAACAGAAGGCCCCTAGTCCACTCCACCAACGCTCAAATCCACGAGCTTGGCGATTTTCACTATATGGTCCTCGTTTCCACAGACCTGTTCACAACTGAGTACAGGCAGTTGACACCTTTACAAGTTTCAGGAAAACACAGCCTTCCTGGTTCAAACACGAACCCACACAGCTTAGAACGAGAAGCTGATCACTCAAAAATAAAAAGGGTTTCGATAAAGAAAACACTTCTCCAGTTGTTCTTCACAATTGCAACAGAAAGCAATTGGCAGTAGATAGATCGTCGTCTTCAGAAAATAAAGATCTGTAATCAAAATAGTTCTGAGTCGATCCAGTTGCAATAGATATTACAAGAAACTTCACAACTTCAGCAGCAGTAGATTCACAACAGATAGTCGATGTAGAACACATGAATCTGCTATCAAGATCTTCCTTCGGTAATAAAGGTTTTACACTTCTTCTCGATCACCAGAAAAGAACGCCTTCACACAGTCTCTGTTTCTTGATCGTTAAAAGATCAATCTATATATTTCATACACTTTCCTGTGTATATATATATCCGAAGTTTCCAAGATAGAACATATATATTCAAATCTGAGAAAATCTTCCGCATAAATAGATCCATGAAAATCTCCTTTAGATTCGCGATATTAAAAAAAAATAACAGAGCCGTTGTAACTCCCCTGAAGAATCGGCATAAAAAGCTCCGTTTAAATCAATCATTAATCCATTGAAAATCTTCTTTGATTCAGTCAAAGTCGTACTTAATAATCAGCTCGAAATCCGCTTAATAATCTGCCTGTTTGACCAATGCAAAAGGAAATATCGTCTGTCAGAAATATCCCGACGCCAAACGTAGGGTTGATGAAGTAGCTCCAAACGTAGGGTTCACAAACGTAAGGTTCGGAACGTAAGGTTCAGAACGTAAGGTTCAGAACGTACATACTTTCTCTTCAGAATTCAAACGTAGAGTTGATCATCCATACTTTGTCTTGCTTCAACTCTCCAAAGAACGTACGGTTGATTATAAAAGTAAGGTTGATGATCCATACGTTTGAGAAACAAACTCAACACTGAAAACTAACGTACGGTTTCTCTTCCATACTTGACCAACAACAAAAACGTAAGGTTCCTTCCAAACGTAATGTTCTTCTTCCATACTTTTCAACAACGTAAGGTTCATTAACCATACGTTTCAAAATAATGTAAGGTTCCTTAACCATACGTTTCTTTTAACATAAAAAGTAAAGTTTTCATCCATACGTTACGTTCATCAACGTAGGGTATGAACAGTGATTCCAGTACGCGCTAAAACTGATCTCGCGCTACAGTGATTCCAGAACGCGCTAAAATTGATCTCGCGCTACAGTGATTCCAGAATGCGCTAAAATTGATCTCGCGCTACAGTGATTCCAGAACGCGCTAAAATTGATCTCGGAATAAATGAAGTATGAAATCTCGTTATATGAAATAAATAAATAAAATAAATTCCTGCAAAATACACAATGAAATAATTAGTAAATAATTAAGGGTATTTGTGAGCATCAAAATCATCATAAAGAGACAGAGTATTATTTAAAATAATCTCCCCCTTTAAAAAACATTATTTTGAATTGTTTGAAAACAATACATTGCTCAACATGTGGAAAATATGATAATGTTGTCTATGAGTGGAATTCATCCATTAATCATCTAGAATAATCACAAAAAAATTTATTAACTATTCTTTTAGGATTGAATAATCTCAATTGATCTATTTGATCACTAATTATGAATCAACTTTTAATTTCAGGTGGTTCACTTGTACTTGGAGCACCAATTCCTATTCTAAAATGGGAGATTGATATTCTGCCTCATTGTTTTTACCCCCTTATGATAACAGAAAGGAATATGGAAACATTGCCTTTCCTCAGAAGATAAGAACAGTTTATAAACCAATATTATTGAGTTTAGGGTTTTCCATTCCCATCCCCATTTGATTCTTGTAATCACTATCAATGTATATTTCTCGTGTTTGGTGATAATTTTTAATAGAAAAGATTTATACATTAAGAAGATCATTATTCAAAGATTTATCTTCTCCAGATGGATGTTCAAGAAGGAAGTCTGCCAAATCATGGAATTTTATTTCTTTCTAAGGCAAAAATTTGATATCAAATTCTTGAAAAATAACATCCCATCCAACCAAACATCTTGTAAGCATAGGACAACTTAGGAAAAATTTTATTGGGTTATTTTGAGATACCAAGAGAACATTGGGATGCTACAGGTAGTGCCTCAACTTATGAACTGCAAATATTAATGCCATGAAACACTTAACTATACTTGAATATCGACTCTCTGTGTCTAGTATATTTCAAATAACATTGTAAATGCTATTTTTATTTGGAGCATCACACTTTTCTGCAAGGAATGCACCAAATAATTTATATAAAGCTACCACGTAGATAATTGGCCTCTTTCCATCAACATGTGGCATTAATAAAAGTTGACTCAAGAGATATTTTTGAGGGTATCTAATTCATATAAACAATATTTTTACCATTGATATGTAACTCCCTTATTCATTAATCTGGTGAAGGGGAAACAATTTCATACCAATTACGAAATAAAGCACCGAATATAGGCATAGTGTCCTTAAATTCCTCTTAATTCCATCAAATATCGGGGAGGTTTCATGACAAGTCTTTATTTTTTCTTCTCAGGATCCACTTCCATTACACGATGGTATAAAATGAACCTAAAGAATTTTCCGGAGGTCACCCCAAAATTACATTTCAAAGGATAATTGTTCAAATTAATTAAGTTATGTTTACCGAATATGGTCTCCAGAGCAGTTAGGTGATCAAAACATTTTCTAGATTTAACCACTAGATCATCCACATAACATTTTGACAAAATATTCTTATTAAGGGTTTGATGATATGTTACATGGAACATTTATACGTTTCACCTACATTATTTAATCCAAAAAGGCATTAAGTTTTATCAAAAAACACATTGAGGGACTCTAAAGGGTGTAGAATCCTTATCCTCTTGGTCCATTTGGATTTGATTGTACATGCAGTATCCATCCATGAAGGAGAAAGCTTCATAACTATCTTCCGAATCAATCAAATGTTCTGTGATCGAAATAGGGATTTCATCTTTGGGACAATGCCTGTTAAGATCTATAAAATAAAGGGAAAAATGTTTTTTCCATTCTTATTTATTACTTAGACAATGTTGACCAACCATATGGGATACTTCACGTCTTTGAAAAAGTTATCTTTGATGAACCTATCGACTTCAGATTTATTTTTTGAGGCATGAGTTAGGTGTGTACTTTTTTCTACCTACGTAAATCCTTGATGCTCTTCTGGAAAACCCAAATTATGAGTTCCACGTCGTGATTAAGGTCTAGAATTTCTATGTAGTTCCATGAGAATATATATATTGGTTTCTTTAGAAATTAAGTATACATATCTTTCTCTTCATAATTTATTACCACACTAATTAAAGTGGGGATCATATCTTCTTCTTTTCCAAGATTTATTTCTTTGAGATCATCCATAGTGGTGAAAAAATATTCATGAAATGATGGAAGAGCATCCATGATAACTTATTCTTTTTATTCCATAAAAGTCACTTATTTTGTTTCCACTTACATAGTATGTGACAAAGAAAATTATTCCAAGCTTGGGGAGTAGTTAGTATTAGAACATCCTGAAGAAGGGGCAGTCATTTCGGACCCTTCTGATGATGAAGGGTATTCCTGGAGCATTGAAGACAAGATTATGGGTGTTGAATTTACATCCTTGACTTCCTTTACTATTGTAACAAATTATAGAAGCCTAATTGATGAAGATAATAATTTTTTTATGTTCAATAAATTAAATGAATACATATCCATTTTAAACATTCACCACGACATGGTAGATAAAATATTTCTCTCATGTTTTCAAAATCGATTTTCACAATTGACATTTTTAAAATCACTAGATTAATATTTTTATTAGGTTATACCCTATAATTTTTATTGATAGGAAACACATAATAAATACTCAGATGTTTGAATGGGTTTGTTGGGATATTTTACCAACCATTTGATGCCTTGATTCTTGGTATATCTTTTGATGCAGACCGCATTCCCTTTGTGTGATCGAATTATGCCTTCATATACTAATATTAACATGTTTTTAATAGGGTTGTGTCCCTATACAATGTCTAAATTATACCATTAAGGTAGTACTTGAAACATTGGTGGTATGCCAAAGGAATGGTTTCATGTTGATGTAGCCAAGGATTTACAAGAAGAATGTTGAAAGCAGTGTCTTGACTGAAAATCCTGAAATCTGGATTAGATACAAGATCCAAAAATATAGTTATGTGTTTAATATCTCCATGAGGACCTAGTTAATTCTTGTATGTACCATTAAACATCAACATGGAAGGAGATATGTCAAATTCAGTAAGACCCAATTGACAAATTATACAGATGAGAATGAGGTTGACTCCTGATCCATTAACAACGAACACTTATCAGATGTCTTTATCTTTAATCCTATGAGATATATAAAACGTTCAAATGTGTCTATATACAACATCATCATAATCTTCAACCATGAATGATATAATCACTAGGATTTCTTTAGGATCATTCTATATATGGTAATCCTTAGCAGTAAAAACTTCGGTTACAAACAATTGTGGATTTGAAAAATTCCCAATAAGTCTTACTCGAAGATCTTTTGACAAATTCAAGGAATCTGAGATTGATAACATGTTTGGTACAAGGGATAGATGTTATGAAACATCTTAATTTGGTTCCATAGGTTTGTATTTTCTCTGATGAAGATGTCGTTTTATAAGTGCATTAAAAGTTGATAGTCATGTTTTAGATGTACCATGTGTCGGGGCCAAAGCTGGAAATACTTCTTCTCTTGGTAGATTAGACAAACTAGGTCTATCTACATACTGAGTTAATTGTGGTTTAAACTCTAATAAATCTTCCATGTTGATCATTTCATGGTCGATCCTGTCATTTGTGATAAAATTTCATTATTCTTACTGAGCCTACAGAAGGGCACTCCAATGAGTTTTAGCCACATAAACGGTTCGAGCTAGGGTATAGTTAAAATAATTTTTTCTAGAATATCCATATATTCCCCTATATACATGACATTGGATTATTCTTCTAGTTACCCATTTAGTTATATCAAATTCAGGTTCATCATCTCCAAAATCATCATTTTCATATGGGTCTTTGAAGTGGATAATGTTAACAAAACTGAAGAACAACTATTCATTTGATAAAGATTCTACCTGACAAGTTAGTTCAGGTTGTTCCAATTGATAGGACAGTGCCCATGATTTTGAAAATAATGTCCTGAAATCTTCCCATGTAAAGGAATAATTTGGCCATGACACAATCTCATCATTTTCTAAAAACTATTTATCTTATTGATCATGTAGCTTCATTAAGGATTTATCTTTTAATGATGATGTATTTGCTGTAGTAGAGGTGGTAGGTTGTATAGATGGTTGTTTCCACTATGTTCATAGAATGGTGTGAGTTCAATTGATCATTTTCCTTACCATCCAATCATCATACTTCTATGCATTTTTTTTGACTTCATACCATTCATTTTCATTCTATATATCAGTCGCAGTAAGAAATACTACACGGGATGGTGAACATTTTAGTTTCACATGTACAGAGTCTACCATTTCATTTATGAGGTATTTAAAAACAAAACACTCTAGAATTGGATTCACAACCATTTTATTAAAGATGAAATAATTCATGATATCTTCATATACAACATTTTTTTTGTTTCATTGGCCTTAACAACTACACTAAATTGTTTTTAAAATCTAAAATGAAGTAGTCGGGAATGTTTTCAATACAAAAAGAAAAAAAATTGTTCGTTAACTCCTCAAATTGTGTTAGACATTGATATTTTTGATCATCTTGGAGTGGCAGTCATTAATTTTGATACACTGGAAGTGGATCCCTTTGGTATGATGAAGATTTTGAGGTAATATAAGGTACACATTCTAGTTTGATTGAGACTATAGCAGCCTCTTCTTTCCTTGTTCTCCTTCCCAGATCTGATTGAATTATAAGAGATTTAGCTTTGGTTACCACAATGTAATCCTCTTCTTGTTGGCTAATTGATGTAATGTCTTGAAACCCAACTGTGTATTCCATTGGGTATAGTGGTGTGCATACTCATCATGCAAATTTTCCATACAAATTGGAACCAACACTATTTGAGGGAGTGGTAGATTTAAGGATTATGTTGCTCCTTTCCATCTAGCAATGAAATTTGAAACTCTTTAATTCTCTCTCTGTTTTAAATTTTTATGTTCTAAAATTGTTGTCTTTGGAACTATTGAATAGTTAGAGAAGTAATTTTAGGAGAAGGACTTCCCATATAGTAGTTGATCAAGAATACAAACTTGTATACCAAACAAAGTATGGTCCCTGTAATGATTGCACAAAACATCTAAACTTTACTACTTCTTATTGTTTAAGGGTCATAATCATGGGATCAAAATTTGAAAAAAAATGTGTTCTGTGTTGCTCTAGATCTCCCGAACCAATAATTTTTGGAAATATGGTATTCACACAGTTTTTTGGGGGAGGGGAAAGATCTACCCATTCAGTTTAAACATTCTCTTCTAGAATTAATTGTTCATGTTGTTATTCCATAGCTTCTAATAGAGTTGTTAGTGCCTCAATTGTATTCATATGCATTTGAAGAATATAAAAATGATTTGGGACCTATACATGTACAATAGTTGGAGCTTGAACTAGTGAAATGACTGATAGAACCACTATTGGTGGTACTGCTAGTATTTTTCATGGATATCCAATGGGGAAATGCTTATAAAGATATGTTTTATTATGTCCTATCTATGTAATCAATGGAGGTAATTCATTATCCACATCTGTAGTTGAAAAAACCCATTTTTTTCTAGGGATTTCCTACCTTATGGGAAAGTTAAGGATATTCTTGTGAAACATGTATGCCATAAATGATGCATCAGAGTAACAATTCATTGAGTTTTCAACTCCTTCATCTTCTATTCTTATTGTGAAAATATTTTTCATGTGAAACAGATTAACCTTATCTAGTGGAATATTGAGAGATGATATTACATTTACCTTCCCCCTTGTTTTATTCCTTTAAAAGTGGTGGGAGTTGGTTACATGAGGGAATACCTATATTCTATATAATCTTCTTATTATTAGTACGCACATCTCCTTCATTTTATTTAGGGTGTACCATATTATGAATAGTAAATTAATCCTCTAACTCCCCAAAGCTGGTCTCATTTTTTGGAGGATCTTAAATAATTTTATTAATGACATTCACTGATTCCTAATGTATTGACATCATTCCATCAATATCTTGGTAAGATAGTCTCCTCATCTGTCCCCCACGAGTCTTTGTTATCTTATATGCTTAATTCCTTGGAACTGTTTGATGGACACTATCCTGAAGGGAATCAATGGATAGTTTAGTTTTCATTTCACTTTTTGGATTCATCCCTAATTAGGAGAAAACTATCTTAATATTGAGGAGGGGATTGTAGATGTTAAAAAGTACCTATCCCTAAAGGTTGGGGATGTTCATATTATTCATCTATAAACCATTGAACATTTTGTATTGAATTGAAATGTAGAAATAAATAATCCTACTGGCCTATAGGATAGTGTGGCTCCCAAACTCTTATGGATGATATTAGGAAAAATTATCTTCTATTTTTATAAATTTGGGTCTAAAAATTTCCATGATGAATTATCCTTAAACCACTTAGATCCCATGTTTTGGAAGACCGAAATGCTATTTAAGACATTTTCACAATCTGATGGATGGGATCCTCCTAGAGGAAGGATTGATTAATATTCTCAGATGCTTAATGGAAACACATCTACACATCGTTCTCTATTTAGGAATAAATATGGTGATAGCTAGTTGAGACATTCTATTGTGTGTATCTTTTATTATTCAAAAAATATGTGGATTGTAGCCAGCAGTGTGAAATAAAAATGCATGAGACCACTATTGGCATTCTTTGTTGATTTTGGAGTGCAGTGAAATGTAATTCTTCATGTGCTCCACATCCTCTGATACTGAAACTAGATGGAGTGTCCGTAATTAACTTTCATAGTCTCTTTAGTGACTCGAGGCATGCATGCTTAAGGCTTCCCAGTTGTTTTTCGTCCATTGGATTTTGGGAAACTGAGAGAGTTTCCATGTTAGTTTAGTGTTGAAACCCTATTATTTTGTCACATAAATGAATTATGTTAAATTTAGTTTTCATTTAATTTACATTCTTTCTTTTTTTGGGGATTTTCCAGGCATTTTTTAAGGAAATGGTGGGTTTTTAAAATTTTGGCCAACCCGAGAGCCCATTTTCAGTTTTAAAAATAAATTTTGATTCTTTAAAAACTCCTTAGTTTTTCATCCTTTTCAACCATTAAACATAAAAAATGAATTTAATTTAACTATTAAAACCACAAAAGAAATTTGGGCCCCTTAAATTTATTAGCATCTTGGGTTTGGGTGATCAAATTAGGTATTGGGCCAACCTGAAATCCAATTTCCAGTTTTAAAATGTTTTTTTAATTCAATCATAAAATATTCAATGTTTATCCCTTTTTGGTGATTCCACCTCTCACATGTTCCCACATAACCCCTACACACCCCCATATTCGTTTTCCCCTATTTGAATATCAGAATCATCTCTAATTATGTCTGAACCTTTCAATCTCCAAAAAACGTCCAGATTCCTCAAATAAGTTGGTTCTCTTCCTTCATCCTCCATCTTTCGTAGAGTTTCTTCCTTTTTTTATTGAATCCCAAAATGTACAGAAGATTGGGATTCATACCATGGGTTTTATTTTTTAGTTTCTTGGTCCAATCCTTTGGTTTTAGTTTCAATCTTACTCCCATGTGGTGCGGCGGAGGTGCGGTTGAAGTGACACATAAGGATTTGGGGGTTTTGAATCTTTTGGTAGGTGATTTCATATATAGGTATTGTATAATGAGTTGGATTTCTGTATTTCTGTTTAAATTATGTTCCTCCTTCATTATTTTGATTGAAAAAATTAATTTGGGTAGCATTTTCAAATCGGTTGATTTTTAAGTGCCAATTTTGTGTGAAAATGGGTGTTTTACATGTGGAACCCATGTTGTTCCTCTTGGTGTTGTTTTATAATTCATGGATTGGATTTATAAAAAAAATTGATGCTGAAATTTATGGTTTGGTATAATATTGGTCTCCATTAGGATTTAAATGTGGGATTCCAGATGCATTTAATGTTGAAAATTTGATTACTTTTCTTGAAATTGTTTTATAGAAATTATAAGTGGTTTATTGAGTTATATAAAAGGTAAAAAGAATGTGTAGCTACTTTTTTGAATTTGTGTGAACTGAACTGGTATATATATATATGTGTGTGTAAATTTATTTTGGTATCATGTGGTAACTAATTGAGCACAAGACCAGAAACCCAGGTAACTATGTGGGCAAACGTGTACTAGTATGCTAGTGAATGGAGGGGTTTTGACCATTGTTCACATAGCAAGTATGACATGGATAACACTATCAAAACTATAATGGATATGATTGGAGACCACTAGGTTATGGTTATCCTCCCCACTAGTTTCTCATGCATGAGAAAATTTTTTATTATGGTTACTTTCACCGAGGTACGAGGTACTTGGGGCTCACAACTAACAAGTACCTAGGGGTGTTCCTATGCTTAGTGCTCATGGCCTTTTTGGAATTTATCTTTTATTTTGGTATTTAGGGAAGTGAAAACCAGTATCTTGCATGTTTTATTCAAATACACTCATTCTTTAATGTTCTCCCCATTTAAAGTTATTTTCTTTTCAAAGTTTCACATTTAGAAATAAATGCTACTATTTACTATTTATAACTCTTGCAAGATTTTTATTTTATAATTCCTATCACTTGGAATCCATGGGTGATATCCAATTGGGCTTAGTCTCACACCCTAATTACACCATTGGGTGTAAGTAGACTTGATCATGTTTGACACAGGCAATGGCAAGGCCTTGGGCGATGGCAGTTCGAGTTGTTAGCTTCTCTCAATGGTGCAATGTTGTAGAGACCACTTGTGGGTGATGAACCCTTGTAATGTGGAGACTCATGAGATATTTTTTCTGTTACTTTTATACACCTTTTTAACTATTGTTTATTTTTTAAATCCTTATACTCAGTTCTGAATTTTAATTAAGTCTTTTTTGGCGTAATTTTTTAGATTTGGTTTGTTGTTTGTTTTCAGTTATTTTATGAATCCAAACTTCTGTAAATCATTCTCAAGTGAATTTATATGATACCTGGGAACTTGTTCCAGCCCATGGGGATATGTAATTTCCTTCGGGTCTTTCCATGAGATGGGTTTGGTGCGGGTTTGATGGTGACTAGATTCAGTTCATGACAATATGGTATTAAAGGAGGTTAAAGTTTTTGGGTTATATTGTTATTTTTGGATGTGTCGGGATAGATAGGTGCTAGGAATTTCAGGGATCGGGGTTTTGTTTGTGAGTAGGATGACTAACCCTCACCTCTCATGGTAGAGCATGAGTCACTAGGGGATGTTGGAATTTACGGATTGACTTCACTTCCAAGTGAGACGTGGGGCTGCAGACCACATGTGGACATCAGGAAGATTTGGAGTAGTTGTTTCTTTTATTATTGAGATGTGATTAGTTTATTTATATTTGATGTATTTGATTACAATATTAAGAATTGTGCTATTGACTATTGTTTTGTGACTGTTTCATTTTGTAGCAACATGCCTCCCTAGAAAGATCCCACACACTCGGATGAGGAAGCTGGAGAGAGTTCTCCCACACCGATTGATCAGAGGCTTGTGGAGGCTGTGGTTTGGGCTATCCAAGCGTTAGGACAAAGACCAGCTCCTCCACTTATTCCTATTAGGGTAGAAGAGACAGGTCTTAGAAAAGATAAAGCACCAGAGTTTCTGATAAACAAGCCTCTTATATTTCGAGGTAGCTCAGAACCCTTGGAAGCAGAAGAATGGCTCGAGAAGATCGAGTGTATGTTTGAGTTCCTAGAAACACCCGAGGAGCTCAGGGTATTGTGTGCCTCCTTTATGTTGGAGGGTCCCAGCCGTAAGTGGTGGGAGTCAGTGCTTCAGGCTGGGAAGAATGAGCAGATATGCTGGGGAGATTTCAAGGTTGTCTTCAATGAATAGTACTTCCCTAAGGTGTTGGCTTATGCTAGGTCTAGAGAGTTCATGGAACTGGTTTAGGGGAACCAATCTGTGATGGAGTATGCCAACCATTTCACCGAGTTGGTTCGGTATTCTCTATAAATTTCTTCTAATGAGCAAGCGAAGGCCCAGAGGTTTGAGAAAGGCTTGCGACCAGAGATATACTCCCAGGTGTTCTTGTTTAAGCTGAGGAGGTTTGTTGAGGTTGTTGATCAAGAGTTCATAGTGGAGATTTATAGGAAAGGTAGGGCTTGTTTCTATGGTTCAGTATCAGTAGTGGGAAGTGGCATCTCCTCAGAGAAGAAAAGGAATCGGGAGGATCATGTGAAGAAAGGAGGTGGCAGTTCAGGGCCCTCTTCCAGGCAGTTTTCGTCAACGACTTCTAATATGAGATCGGTCATGTGCCACTAGTGTGGGAAGCCTGGGCACATCCGTCCAGCATTACCTCATCCTCCTAAGACCAGTTTCCAGTGTGGAGGTATGGGACACGTGCAACACTTTTGTAGGATAGCGCGTCCACTTCAATGTGGGGCAGGATCCATGGCCCCCAAAGGAGTGCCAGCACAATCTGAACCATCGAGGAATGGGGGATCTCGATTTGGAAGCCATGGTGGTAGGGTTGGGTCATCTTCTAGGCAAATCCAGTTTGGGGCCCAACCAACAACCAGCGGTCGTCTTTAGGCAGATACCGGACATCTCCATGTGGTGGATCAAGCACCAGCAGTATGAGAGGCGGGACCGTTGACAGTTTGAGGTACCGTTTTGATCGCATCTTCTATAGATGCTTCTATTTTTGATAATGGTGCCTCTGTATCATTTATTTATACCCATTTTGTGGACATGATGAGTTTTCCAACTAATTTAATGTCTTTCGCGATGGAGTTGGTTACACCACTGGGAAAGAAGAAGGATCAGGGTCTCAGGTGCCCATCGTGTGTGCTTTCTATGTTAGAGGTCGAGATGGAGTGGGACCCTTTGGTCTTAGATATGGACATTTTTGATTCCATACATAGGATGGATTGGATAGTACACTTCCAAGCACACATCTATTTCTACAGACGGTGTGTGAGTTTCACAGCACCTGATGGGAGTCATCAGGTTTTTCGGGGAGAATGAGATCCTCGGTCAGGTCACGCAGGGCTTCCACTCCCAGAGTTGGGAAGTGTTATCTTCTAGTTATCTTCTCTCGTGCTAGAGGATGGTCTTTCCTCTAACGGTGCAGTAACTCATGTAGTGAATGAGTTTCCGGAGGTATTCCCAGATGATTTTTCAGGTTTTCCCATGGAGTGGGATGTGGGGTTTTTTGATTTATCTGGTGCCGAGAACATAGCCAATCTCTCTTCCCTTGTATCGCATGGCCCCCACCGAGATGAGGGAATTAAATATACAGCTGGACAACTTATAATCCAAAGTATTCATTCGCCCGAGCGTCTCTCCTTGGGCCACTGCTGTGTTGTTCACAAAAAAGGCTGATGGATCCCTCTGGCTGTGCATTGACTACCATATGCTGAATAAGGTACCAAATAAGAATAAATACCCTTTTACCAGAATAGAGGATTTGTTTGACTAGTTGATGGGGGAAAAGTGGCTCTGAAAGATATACCTGCGTTCGTGGTATCATCAACTTCAATTGAAATAGTCAGATATCCCAAAGATGGCCTTTCGAAGTAGGTGTAGCCACTTTGAGTATTTGGTCATGCCCTTTATATTGAACAATGCTCCAGCGGTCTTTATGGCACTCATGAACATGGTGTTTCACCAGTATCTCGATTCCTTTGTTGTGGTGTTTGTGGATGACATTCTGGTATACTATAGCACTGAGGAGGAAAACAAACATCACTTGAGGATCATTTTGGGTACATTACGGGATCACTGCCTCTATGCAAAGTTTTCAAACTGCACATTTTGGATCAGGGAGGTGAGATTTCTAGGGAATGTGATCTCGGAGAATGGAGTTTCAGGGGAGCCTGAAAAAATTAGTGCGGTCATGTCGTGGAAGAAACCGAAGAATGTGTTTGAGATCAGGAGATTCGTTGGCCTTTCTGGTTATTACAGGCGATTCATTTGGGATTTCTCTCGGCTTGCTTCACCAATGACCGTGCTCACCCAGAAAGGGGTGAAATTTGTATGGGGTCCATAATTTCAGGCATCATTTGTGGAGCTGAAGAGGCGGTTGGCTATCACCACTGTGCTGATTTTGCTAGACGATGGAAAGGGATATATGGTTTTCTGTGATGCTTCAGGTATGGGTCTTGGGTGCGTGCTTATGCAGTATGATCATGTGGTGGCATATGTCTCTCGCCAACTCCAACCACATGAAAAGAACTACCCCACCCATGACTTAGAGTTGGCAGTGGTGATGAATGCTTTGATGACTTGGCGTCACTACCTATTTGTGGAGAAGTTTGTGGTATACTCTGATCACAAAATCTTATCCAATATCTTCCCACAGAAGGACCTCAACTTGAGGTAGCATCATTGGATCGAGTACTTTCACGGGTTTCACATTGACATTTATTATACCCCAGGCAAGGGTAATGTGGTGGCCGACACTTTGAGAAGAAGTGTTATAGTGCAGGCTTTATGGAAGTCTAGTGATGAGTGGATATTGATGGGGATCTTTTATTAGATGCATATAGAGACCATGGAACATAATGAAGGGGAATTCTTGGCGAGCGTCAAGTTGACTCCTTCTCTGTTGGAGTTGTTTCAGCGGGAACAGCCCAGTGATGAGATTTTCCAGTGATCGAGACAGATTCTTCATGGTGGGGAGACGTCTTATGATTGGTCTTCTTACCCCAAGGGTATCTTGTGTTTCAAGGTCTATTCAGTGGTGCCTCTAACTTTGAGTAAGGTGGTAATGCAGGATAGCCACCAGTCATAGTGGGTCGTCCACCCCGGTGCCATCAAGATGTACTATGATGTTCATCGACAGTTTTGGTGGCCAGGTATGAGACGAGATATTGCTGACTTTGTATCGAGATGTTATACTAGACAGAAGGTGAAATCAAAACATCATAAGCCCTCGGGTTGGTTCAGTCATTACCCATTCCTACCTGGAAGTGGGATGAGGTTGCCATCGATTTCATTTTTGGATTACCTCGTACACCTCAAGGTAAGAATTCTATTTGGGTATTGATTGATCGTCTGACCAAATCATCCCACTTCATTCCTATCAGAGATACAACTAAAGTGGATGAGTTGGGCTAGTTGTATATTCAGAAGGTGGTAAGGCTTCATGGTTGTCCATTAGGAGTTGTCTCGGATAGAGACCCCTGTTTCACCTCTTGGTTTCAGGGAGGCCTTCATAAGGCTTTGGGGTCCCAAATTATGACAATCCCAACAAACTATAACGACCCATACATTACATACATTGTTAATACTTTAAAATTGAAGCACACTTATTACAACATATGACAAAACCACAAAGGACCGTATAGGTATAATGTCTTTAGAAACTGGGAAACATAAACAACTGGTTCATAAATCTTCTACAGTGTCTCCCATTTATTTCATCATATCTAGGGTCCCTTTTAGCATATTCTACTTAATATCCATCTTCCTGACCTGGGGAAAAGAAAACATAAAAGGGTGAGCTCAAATGCTCAGCAAGGGAAAATAAAGGAACTAAAAATCATATCATATCTTTTTGAAAATCATAACCTTCAAAAGAGATCATAATATCTTAACATGGAATAAATCATAGAAGTGAAAATGAGATCACCATAATCATACCATGAAACTTGAAACTTTGTGGCATGCACACATAATCATGGAAAATCATTTCTTGTTAGTCATGACTCATTTCCAAGACTATCTTAGTGGACAAAGTCCCTTTCTGAATCGAGTAACCCTCATTTCAGTCCTGTTTCACTGAACCGGTATAACCTACCGTTCCAGCCCTGTCTATCTCATGAGATATAAAATCTTTACCCAATGCATTGGAGGGTGATATAGGTCCCACCGATATTATAATGAATCCTTTCTTATGTGTGCCACATAATCATAAAACATACATCATCGCATAACCCATGTAACAAAAATGGGATTCTTGAAACATCATGACATCATAAATCAATTCTTATAAGATAAAGGAATTCATAAAAATAATTCCATCACAACATGATCAAATCAATGTAATAATAGGGATAAAAACAGAACCCTTTATTATCTTATATGGAAGATAATTTTGATAAAACACTTGAACTACATTCTTGAGGAAAATATCCTTTCTTCTTCAAAAACATTTTTTCCTTTCTTAATATGTCATAAAACTTTAAACTAAAATAAGTTGATTAAAGATAAACTTGAAAACCTGTAAAAAAATCTTCTCGGAAATAATGTTTTAAAAATCCATTCATGCCATATAAGTTAAAAAAACATTTTTCGTACTTTTTTCGGAAAAGTCAAAAAGTACCTCGTACGAAAAACGACAAAAGATTCCTTTCATATTCATTTCTAAAAACTCACCGAAGGGTAAAGTTGGATTTAAACAATTGTAGAAGGACGGAAATAATAATACATATTGAGGGAACATGGATGTGGATGATAAAATACACCCCAGTAATTACCAAAGTAAAAACAATCTCGGATAAAAGTGAGATTGTGATATTTTCCTTACCTTAGGTCCGATTTGCTTTGTACGTGTCCGAAGCTCCTGTATAATGGTTTAAATAATGTTATTGACTTATTCCAGAATCATAAATATTTATATTATATCATATATGGTCATATTCTTAGCTTCTTATTTTTAATATTTCATTGTTACTTGTTACTCGGGTCTTTATTGCCTTTTGTTCTTATGCGTGTTTTGTCGAATAAATTCTTATTCTTATTTTAAGGTTATAGATACCTTATATCCAGAATGGTATTAGTGTAACATATATCATATTTATTCATTCAATTCATTTATATAATTACTATGTAATGATGATCATGTAGAATGAGTCGCATCACATCGTGGAGACGGTATTCTGTACGTACGCACGAGTGATGATATCGTTCCTATGATCGTGGAATTGTATTGGAGTATATATATATTATTTCAGTATCAATATTACTTAATAATAATCATAAATAGTTACTCATTACACCATTATACCCATCTTTGTAAAGTGATGGTGGAAAATAGATTACACCACGGCGTGGAGACGGTATTCCGTACGTACGCACGCGCGGTGATTTCATTTTTCTGTAGGATGGATAGAAGGTGAATTAGGGTTGTTTCATATTTATAATAACATATCAGTATGTAAGTAATACATATGTTATTACTTTATCATGAAACAACTAAAGAAGAAGAAGTTGAAGAAGAAAGAAATTGAAAAGATCGGTAATTGATATTACCTCTTCTTTGGAACGCTTCTTTGAATCCTCCACTTAGGGAACTAAGATTGGTCTTTGAAGAAGACCAGGACCTCTAGGATTATTCTAGGGAAGTGGAGAGGAGAAAATGGCAGGGTTTGGCCGAGCTTGAGTGCTCAAATTGGTGTGAGGAGGAGGGGGAGGAGGTGCCTTTTTATAAGGGAGGAGAGGGGCACCTTAGGAATATCTCAAAATATTATTTTATATTAAAGTCAAAATTGGTTTATAATGGTTCCAAAGGGTCTTATTTCGAAGCTAAAGTGGGGATGGGTCGAAATCCTATCAACCAATAGAATTTAGACAAGTTTAGGGTATTATTGTAACATTATCAATTAGATTTAACTCTAAGTTAAATAATTTAACTTTTACCGTGTCTTTTTGTTTTCTTACACTATATGGTGAATACACTTACTATAAAATGCCAAACGAACCCCAAATTGTTTATTATTAATATATATATCCTTATCTGAGTCATTTGGCCGAACCTTAGATTTTTAGGAATAATATAACAATTAATAATATAATATTTGATTTAAAAACTATTTTGTGTCAATTTTGACACTATTTGATATATGATTTTTGTGAAAGTCATAACAGAATTATATGTTCGAACCAAGTTGATTAAATCAACAATAATATATCATAGTAATCTATATAATTAGTGGAATTCATAAAAAGTCTCAAATTACATTTATTTTGGTGTTTATAACATCAATTATGTCAATATCTCATAAATAAGATAATTACTGCATCATAATTGTGTCATAAATAAATTAAATTATTTAATGTCTAAAAATTATAAATAAACTACCATCATGTAGTAAATCTTTTTAGCTTTCTAATGAATATTTATAGTCGAATTTAGCTTATGTATAACCCCATATTAAAAATGATTTACTTATTAAACTTTCATTTTAACTATTTTAACCCTTCTTTAAATAAATTAATAATAAATGTCCTAATCTAATCCATGTGGACCTAAATGGTCATATTATATTCATAAGGTTGTTTTTGGTCGAATTACACTTATCCAATAGAATTAGGAAATGTGTTAGGGTAATAGTAATATCATATTTACCCTTAGTTACCCTATTTACTATTAACCATGGTAAAAAAAAGTAAAAAGTTACTATTCACCAAAAATTATTTTCATCGCATTGAACCACATTTTAGTCCTTGATATTAACCGTGTCTGTCGGATTTTCGAAATTCCATTCACAGAAGCGGTAAAATTAAGTTTTATGCAAAATTCAGTTTTTAACCTACCACTTTGTGGTTTCACTATTCATCAAAAATTGAAAGTTTTCAGAAAAATACAAAAATTTCACCCTAGGCTAATTTCAGTATTCCGAATCCAAAAATGAAGTCCATTTTGAAAAATAAAATTTATAAAATTTTAAAAAGTGGTTTTTACTATTCATAACGGCTAGTTTTATAGCATATCGTTGTTTAGTGAAACTCGGTATTGCGTACGACGCAAGCTATCGAGGAAGGTCAAAATTTCGTGTAAAGCAAGCCAAGCAAGTGTTGTGTAGAAAAAGATTCCTTTGATGATTTATATAACATAAAAGTCTCGGGTGTTACATTCTACCCCCTTAAAATGAATTTCGCCCTCGAAATTCGTCACTTTGTAACAAACAGATGAGGATACTTCTCCCTCATCATATCCTCAAGCTCCCATGCAGCTTCTTCTAATTGGTGGTTCCTCCATAAAAAATTCACCAAGAGAGTGGTCTTGTTTCGTAGTACTTTTTCGCTACGATCCAGAATCTCTATCGGCTATTCTTCATGAGAAAGATCTTGCTCCAGCGGTACAACTTCTGAGCTGAGTACATGTGAAGGATCAGGTATATACTTTATCAGGAGAGATACATGGAACACATTGTGAACTTGAGAGAGATTCGGTGGAAGCGCCAATTGGTAAGCTACCTTTCCAACACGATCCAGTATTTCGAAAGGACCGATATATCTAGGGCTCAACTTCCCCTTCTTTCCAAATCTCATAACCCTCTTCCAGGGAGATATTCGTAAGAACACTTTATCACCTGCTTCAAACTCTAGGTCTTTTCTTCGGTTGTCGGCATAACTTTTTTGTCGACTCTGAGCTGCTCTTATGTGTTGTTGAATAGATCTGACCTTTTCTGCCATTTCATCAATGAGATCAGGTCCTAATAGCTTTCTTTCCCCAACTTCATCCCAGCAAGTTGGAGTCCTGCATTTCATTCCATAGAGATCTTCATAAGGAGCCATCTGAATACTGGAGTGAAAGCTATTATTATAAGAAAATTCCACCAAAGGTAGGTTTTGATCCCAACCTCCTTTGAAATCCATAGAGCAAGCTCTCAACATATCTTCTAGGGTTTGAATTGTTCTCTCAGACTGACCGTCTGTCTGGGGATGATAAGCAGTGCTGAAACTCAACTCTGTATCCAGAGTATGCTGAAGACTTCACCAGAACTTCGAGGTAAATCTCGGATCTCGATCAGATATAATAGAAAGTGGTACTTCATGCAATCTTACCACTTCCTTTACATATATCCTGGCAAGCTGATCTAGAGAGAAATCCTCTCTAATAGCAATGAAGTGTTCAGACTTTGTAAGACGATCAACTATGACCCAGATAGCATTATTGCCTTTGGATGTTTTAGGAAGTCCTGTGACAAAGTCCATAGTGATGTTTTCCCATTTCCATTCGGGTATGGGTAATGGTGGTAACATCCCCTTAGACTTTTGTCTCTCAGCTTTAAATTGTTGACAAACCAAGCATCGAGAGACATATTCAGCAACATCTCTTTTCATGCCATCCCACCAGAAGTACCCTTTCAGGTCTCTATACATCTTCGTGCTTCCAGGATGAATAGAGAATGAAGAACTATGAGCCTCATCCAGCAGCTCCTTCTTTAATTCGGGGATGGGAGGAACACAAACCCGATTCCTGAACTTTATTATCCCATCACAATCAAGGTTGAAATCAGGAACATTTCTCACCTTCTTTTGTAACTCGACATCTTCATTCTGTGCCTCTTTAATCTTCGCATGTATAGATGGTTGAACATTCATTTGAGAAAGATAAGATTTTCCCCCTTCCATTATAATTCCAAGATCCATCCTTTGTAAATCCATAAATATTGGATCTTTTGTGATCCTCATCATGGATAAACTAGCATGGTCTTGTCGACTTAATGCATCTGCCACCTTGTTTGCCTTCCCAGGGTGGTAATGGATTGAGCAGTCATAATTCTTAATCAGCTCCAACCATCTTCTTTGACGCATATTCAGATCCTTTTGTGTGAAAATATACTATAAACTTTTATGATCAGTATAAATATCACACCTTTCACCATAAAGGTAATGCCTCCAAATCTTTAATGCAAAGATTACCGCAGCCAACTCCAAATCATGTGTTGGGTAATTTTGCTCATGGATTTTCAACTGTCGCGAGGCATAAGCTATCACCATATCATTTTGCATAAGAACAAACCCCAATCCCTTCTTGGATGCATCACTGTAGATCACAAACCTTTCTCCACTACAATGCAGTGTGAGCACAGGTGCACTGGATAACCTTCTTTTCAACTCCTTGAAATTCTCTTCACATTCCTCTTTCCAAACAAACTTAACTCCTTTCCGATTCAACTTGGTGAGTGGATTAGATAATCATGAAAAATCCTTTAAAAAACGTCGATAATATCCATCCAAACCAAGAAAACATCGGATCTCAGTTACTGTTGTTGGCTTGACCATCTTTCGATAACCTCTGTTTTTGCTGGATCCACAGATATCCCCTCTTTTGAGATTATGTGACCCAAAAATGTAACTTTTTGAAGCCAAAATTGACACTTGGTAAATTTGGAATAAAGCTTCTCCTTTCTCAGGGTCTTCAATATAATTCTCAAGTGATCTTCATGCTCTTCCTTGCTCTTTGAATAGACAAGAATATCGTCTATAAAGACTACCACAAATTGATCAAGATATTCTTTAAAGACTCTATTCATTAGATCCATGAAGATAGCAGGGGCATTAGTAAGACCAAAAGGCATCACTATAAATTCATAGTGTCCATACCTTGTACGGAAAGCCGTCTTTGGTATATCCTCTCTTTTGACCCTTAATTGATGATACCCTGAACGAAGATCAATCTTGGAAAAGTATTGAGCTCCGCGTAGTTGGTCAAATAAGTCATCAATGCGTGGGAGAGGATATTTGTTCTTGATAGTGATCTTGCTAAGTTCTCGATAATCAATGCAGAGTCTCATTGATCCATCTTTCTTCATAACAAATAGAACAGGTGCTCCCCAAGG
The DNA here is from genome assembly GCA_963277665.1 of Viscum album. Classification (NCBI taxonomy): domain Eukaryota; kingdom Viridiplantae; phylum Streptophyta; class Magnoliopsida; order Santalales; family Viscaceae; genus Viscum; species Viscum album. The sequence goes on along the minus strand of OY728130.1, from coordinate 1,299,152,785 downwards.
TGACGCACTAGGGCGTATGAATCCCTTATCAAGATTCTCTTGGAGTTGCTTCTTCAATTCCTGCAACTCAATTGGGGCCATTCTATAAGGTGTCTTTGAAATAGGCAAAGCACCCGATATTAGTTCTATTGAAAACTCAACTTCACGATTTGGTGGAAGACCTGGAAATTCCTCCGGAAAGACATCATCAAACTCCCGTACAATGGTCATATTCTTAATCGTGAGTTTCTCACCAACCATTTGAGATAAATAACCTTCATTTAGTGGAATCAAGACCCATAAGAAGGAAGAGATTTCCACTGGAAGGTTATATTCATCCTTGCATCGATAGACATTCGTAGATTGATCTGGAATATGAAATATGACTTCCCTTATTTGGCAATTGATATGAGCTCCATGTAGAGAAAGCCAATCCATGCCAAGAATCACATCAAATTCCACTAAAGGAAGTATCACAAGATTTGCAGGAAGCACTTTCCCACAAACTTCGATCGGAGAAGAATTATAAACTTTTGATGCGATTGTTGTGCCATTAGGTGTTGTCACAGCTAACTCAACATCTAATTGTTGAGGTAGTATGGTGATACCCTTAGAAACCTTTTCAGAAATAAAAGAGTGGGTGGATCCAGAATCAAATAAAACATTTTCTACTTTAGAGTGGATGGTATGTGTACCTTTCACCACTTCGTTATCGTACTCCACATCGCTGATAGAAATTGCATGTGACTTTCCTTTGTCTTTAGCCTTAAGATTTTGTTGACGTCGACCATCATCATCAACCCTTGGATTTGGGCATTGATTGGCATAATGACCCATCTCCTTGCACTTGAAACATTGAAGTGTAGTAGGTTCATTCTGTGTATCCCTTCCTTTGTTTGCGTCATTAGACATCTTCTTCCCATTATCACGGCATTCAAATGCCTGATGACCTTCCTTTCCACATTTAAAACATTTACTTGTCCCTTTAAGACAACTCCCTCCATGTTTCTTTCCACCCTTTGAGCATAAGGGAAAGCTCATCTTCTTTTCAGTGTGCTCTTTAGATTTTCCTTTGAATTCCATCTTCCTCTTCTTATCAAACCCATGTGACTGATGGGTTACTCCAATATACATCTCGACATTGAGAGCACATCGAACGATTTCCTCGTAGCTATTGAAGTCCCTTATGGCTAACGCCCTTCGAAGACTTGGTTTTAAGCCACTAAAGAATCGATCGATCTTACTCTCAGGTTGGATAATAATACCAGAAGCGTACCTTGAAAGTCTTGTAAAATTTGCTTCATAGGTACCAACAGATTCATCATCCCTTTGCTTCAGTTCAAAAACTCTTTCTCCATCTTTGTTCGGAAAATACGAGGGAAGTACTTATTGAATAATAAGTTCTTGAACTCGTCCCATTCCATAGACTCAATTTCATCCCTTTGCCTCGTATTCTTAATAAGATTCCACCATTGATCAGCATCTCCTTCCAAACGATACACTGCTAGGATGACTTTATCATGTTCAGAACATTGTAGAACTGAAAATATCTTTTCAGTAGTACTAATCCATTGGTCAGCAACTAATGGCAGTAGACCCACTGAAAGAAGGTGGACGCTGCCTCATGAAGGATTCAACAGAATGTTGCTCCTTCCTTTGCTCGTTTGGAAGTCCTACATCATTCATAACTTGAGAAAGTTGTGTGAGCATGGCTACAAGATTTTTCATTCCAGCTCGCATATCGTTTGGTTGCTCCAGGGGACAATCATTGCATTTCCCATCGCATTCCGCATTAACACGGTTCCTTCGGGTTCCAGCCATTGACTAAAACCAAGAAGAATAGTGTGAGCAACACTAATTATAATAGGAAAACCACATAATCAAGGATAAAATTTCACACTTAAGGTATTATCCTAGGGTATTCATGGCCATTTCTAAAACACTAAGACTGTGTTCTATGCTTAGACTTATCCTTAGGGTTCTTACTAAGGCTTTCACATCCTAGTTTCCAAAGGTTGACTATACCTTTCCTCTGATACCAACTATAGCGGTCTGGAATTACTTCTAGTGGAATAACATTGATACCTATCAGGGCACTCCATGGGCGGCTACACCCCCTGGGCGGGACACACCACCATCCCCAGTGGCATCCATTTCCACATGAAGCCCTTGGGCGGAGAGCCATGCTTCGTCCAACGCTCACATGTGAGAGTTCCCAAGGATCGGATACATTCCTACCTCCTTTGACTCTGATACCAACTATAATGACCCATACATTACATACATTGTTAATACTTCAAAATTGAAGCACACTTATTACAACATATGACAAAACCACAAAGGACTGTATAGGTATAGTGTCTTTAGAAACTGGGAAACATAAACAACTGGTTCATAAATCTTCTACAGTGTCTCCCATTTATTTCATCATATCTAGGGTCCCTTTTAGCATATTCTACTTAATATCCATCTTCCTGACCTGGGGAAAAGAAAACATAAAAGGGTGAGCTCAAATGCTCAACAAGGGAAAATAAAGGAACTAAAAATCATATCATATCTTTTTGAAAATCATAACCTTCAAAAGAGATCATAATATCTTAACATGGAATAAATCATAGAAGTGAAAATGAGATCACCATAATCATAACATGAAACTTGAAACTTTGTGGCATGCACACATAATCATGGAAAATCATTTCTTGTTAGTCAAGACTCATTGCCAAGACTATCTTAGTGGACAAAGTCCCTTTCTGAATCGAGTAACCCTCGTTTCAGTCCTATTTCACTGAACCGGTATAACCTACCGTTCCAGCCCTATCTATCTCATGAGATATAAAATCTTTACCCAATTCATTGGAGGGAGATATAGGTCCCACCCATCTTATAATGAATCCTTTCATATGTGTGCCACATAATCATAAAACATACATCATCACATAACACATGTAACAAAAATGGGATTCTTGAAACATCATGACATCATAAATCAATTCTTATAAGATAAAGGAATTCATAAAAATAATTCCATCACAACATGATCAAATCAATGTAATAATAGGGATAAAAACAGAACCCTTTATTATCTTAGAAGGAAAATAATTTTGATAAAACACTTGAACTACATTCTTGAGGAAAATATCCTTTCTTCTTCAAAAACATTTTTCCTTTCTTAATATGTCATACAACTTTAAACTAAAATAATTTGATTAAAGATAAACTTGAAAACTTGTAAAGGAATCTTCTCGGAAATAATGTTTTAAAAATCCATTCATGTCGTATAAGTTAAAAAAAACATTCTTCGTACTTTTGTCGGAAAATTCAAAAAGTACCTCGTACGAAAAACGACAAAAGATTCCTTTCATATTCTTTACTAAAAAATCACCGAAGGGTAAAGTTGGATTTAAACAATTGTAGAAGGATGGAAATAATAATACATATTGAGGGAACATGGATGTGGATGATAAAATACACCCCAGTAATTACCAAAGTAAAAACAATCTCAGATAAAAGTGAGATTGTGATATTTCCCTTACCTTAGGTCCGATTTGCTTTGTACGTGTTCGAAGCTCATGTATAATGGTTTAAATAATGTTATTGACTTATTCCAGAATCATACATATTGATATGATATCATATATGGTCATATTCTTAGATTCTTATTAGTAATATTTCATTGTTACTTGTTACTCGGGTCTTTATTGCCTTTTGTTCTTATGCGTGTTTTGTCGAATAAATTCTTATTATTCTTTTAAGGTTATAGATACCTTATATCCAGAATGGTATTAGTGTAACATATATCATATTTATTCATTCAATTCATTTATATAATTACTATGTAATGATGATCATGTAGAACGAGTCGCATCACATCGTGGAGACGGTATTCCGTACGTACGCACGAGTGATGATATCGTTCCTATGATCATGGAATTGAATTGGAGTATATATATATTATTTCAGAATCAATATTACTTAATAATAATCATAAATAGTTACTCATTACACCATTATACCCATCCTTTTAAAGTGATGGTGGAAAATAGATTACACCACGGCGTGGAGACGGTATTCCGTACGTACGCACGCGCGGTGATTTCATTTTTCCGTAGGATGGATAGAAGGTGAATTAGGGTTGTTTCATATTTATAATAACATATCAGTATGTAATTAATACTGATGTTATTACTTTATCATGAAACAACTAAAGAAGAAGAAGTTGAAGAAGAAAGAAATTGAAAAGATCGGTAATTGATATTACCTCTTCTTTGGAACGCTTCTTTGAATCCTCCACTTAGGGAACTAGGATTGGTCTTTGAAGAAGACCATGACCTCTAGGATTATTCTATGGAAGTGGAGAGGAGAAAATTTCAGGTGTTGGCCGAGCTTGAGTGCTCAAATTGGTGTGAGGAGGAGGGGGAGGAGGTGCCTTTTTATAAGGGAGGAGAGGGGCACCTTAGGAATATCTCAAAATATTATTTTATATTAAAGTAAATATCGGTTTATAATGGTTCCAAAGGGTCTTATTTCGAATCTAAAGTGGGGATGGGTTGAAATACTATCAACCAATAGAAGTTAGACAAGTTTAGGGTATTATTTTAACCTTATCAATTAGATTTTACTCTAAGTTAAATAATTTAACTTTTACCGTGTCTTTTTGTTTTCTTACACTATATGGTTAATAAACTTACTATAACATGCCAAAAGAACCCCAAATTGTTTATTATTAATATATATATCCTTATCTATGTCATTTGGCCGAACCTTAGATTTTTAGGAATAAAATAACAATTAATAATATAATATTTGATTTAAAAACTATTTTGTGTCAATTTTGACACTATTTGATATATGATTTTTGTGAAAGTCATAACAGAATTATATGTTCGAACCAAGTTGATTAAATCAACACTAATATATCATAGTAATCTAGAAAATTAGTGGAATTCCTAAAAAGTCTCAAATTACATTTATTTTGGTGTTTATAACATCAATTATGTCAATATTTCATAAATAAGATAATTACTGCATCATAATTGTGTCATAAATAAATTAAATTATTTAATGTCTAAAAATTATAAATAAAAAACCATCATGTAGGAAATCTTTTTATCTTTCTAATGAATATTTATGGTAGAATTTATCTTATGTATAACCCCATATTAAAAATTATTTACTTATTAAACTTTGATTTTAACTATTTTAACCCTTTGTTTAAATAAATTAATAATAAATGTCCTAATCTAATCCATGTGGACCTAAATGGTCATATTATATTCATAAGGTTGTTTTTGGTCGAATTACACTTATCCAATAGAATTAGGACATGTGTTAGGGTACTAGTAATATCATATTTACCCTTAGTTACCATATTTACTATTAACCGTGGTAAAAAAAAGAAAAAAGTTACTATTCACAAAAAATTATTTTCAACTCATTGAACCACATTTTAGTCCTTGATATTAACCGTGTCTGTCGGATTTTCAAAATTCCATTCACAGAAGCGGTAAAATTAAGTTTTATGCAAAATTCAGTTTTTAACCTACCACTTAGTGGTTTCACTATTCATCAAAAATTGAAAGTTTTCAGAAAAATACCAAAATTTCACCCTAGGATAATTTCAGTATTCCTAATCCAAAAATGAAGTCAATTTTGAAAAATAAAATTTATAAAATTTTAAAAAGTGGTTTTTACTATTCATAACGGCTAGTTTTATAGCATATCGTTGTTTAGTGAAACTCGGTATTGCGTACGACGCAAGCTATCGAGGAAGGTCAAAATTTCGTGTAAAGCAAGACAAGATAGTGTTGTGTAAAAAAAGATTCCTTTGATGATTTATATAACATAAAAGTCTCGGGTGTTACACAAACCATCCTCAGACAGATGGTCAGACAGAGTGGGAAAATCAGATCATGGAAGACATGCTTCATGCATGTGTCTTGGACTATAGTGGTTCATGGGATAGCCATTTGGGATTGGTCGATATTACTAATAATAATAGCTACCAATCCTCAATTCGAATGGCTCCCTTTGAGGAGCTCTACGATCGGCCTTGCCTGTCCCCTCTATGTTGGGTTGAGGTAGGTGAGACATCGTTGTTGGAACCGAGTCTTGGGAAAGAGACATCTGAGAAGGTCAAGTTGATCAGGCATCATTTATATACAGCTCAGAGTCTCCATAAATCATATGCTGATAAGTGGCATCGAGATCTAGAGTATTATGTGGGTGATCTGGTATATTTGAATGTGGCCCCCCATTTGGGTCACCACCACTTGGGGAAGCAGGGAAAGTTGATACCAAGGTATGTCGGACCTTTTGAGATCACTGAGCGTATTGGTATGGTGGCATATAAGTTGGATTTTCTTTCTCAGTTGACATCCATCCATGATGTTTTCCATGTCTCTCAGTTGAATAAAAACACTTTGGATCCGTCCCATGTACTGAATTGGGTGGAGTTGGATATAGAGCCTGATTTATCTGTTTTTGAGAAGCCAGTGAAAATAGTAGACTTCCAAGAGAAGGTTATTAGGGGAATGTCTATTCCACTGGTCTGAGTTCTTTGGCAGCATGGGAGTGATACACACAAGATGTTGGGAGCGAAAGTCATGGGTTGAGGAAGAGTACCTGAACCTGTTTTTCAATCAAGCATCGGGTTGACATTCTAGGGTGAAACTTCCTTCATGGTGGGGAGAATTGTCACCTATATAACATATGTTAAAGGTATTGTTCTTTTAATTTACATTATTTCTTTGTTTTTTTGGGTTTTCCATACATTTTTTATGGAAATGGTGGGTTTTCAAAATTAGGTCCAACCTGAGAGCCCATTTCCAGTTTTAAAAATAAATTTTGTTTCTTTAATAAATCCTTAGTTTTTCAACGTTTTTCACCCATTAAACTTCCAAAACGACCTTAATTTATCTATTAAAACCACCAAAGAAATTAGGGCCCCTTAAAAATTCATTAGCATCTTGGATTTGGTGATCAAATTAGGTATTGGGCCAACCCGAAAGCCCATTTCCAGTTTTAAAATGTTTTTTAATTCTTTCATAAAATATTCATTTTTTATTCTTTTTCGTTTATTCTACCTCTCACATGTTCCCACTAAGCCCATACATACCCCCAAATTCGTTTTACCCTCTTTGAAGCTCAAAATCCTCTCGAATTAGGGCCGAACCTATCAATCTCCAAAAAAAATCGTCCATATTTCTCAAGTAAGTTGCTTCTCTTCCTTCCTCCTCCCTTTTTCTTAGGGTTTATTCCTTTTCTATTGAATCCCCAAATGTCCAGAAGCTAGGACTTCGTACCTTGTGTTTTATTTTTGATTTTCTTTGTCCAATACTCTGGTTTTAGGTTCAATCTTACTCCCTTATGGTGCAGCGGAGGTCTGGTTGAAGTGACACACAAGGATTTGGGGATTTTGACTCTTTTGGTTGGTGATTTCATATGTAGGTATTTTAGAATGAGTTTTCGTGATGTATTTGTGTTTCCATTATGTTCCTCCTTCTTTATGTTTATTGCAAAAATTTATTTGGGTAGCATTTCAACGAGGTTGATTTTTAAGTGCCAATTTTGTGTGAAAATGGGTGTTTTACATGTGCAGCCCATGTTGTGCCACTTAGTGTTGTTTTATAATTCATGGATTGGATTTATAAAAATGTTTTGATTCTGAAATTACTGGTTTGGTATAATATTGGTCTCCATTAGGGTTTAAATTTGGGATTTTAGAAGAATTTAATGTTCAAAATTTGATTACTTTTCTTGAAATTGTTTTATGGAAATTATAAGTGGTTTATTGAGTTATATAAAAGGTGAAAAGAATGTGTAGCTACTGTTTGGAATGTGTGTGACCAGATGTGATATTTATATGTGGGAATTGATTTTGGTAACATATGGTAACTAATTGAGAACAACACGAGAAACCCGGGTAACAAGGTGGGAAAACCTGTACTGGTACGCTAGTGAACGAAGGGGTTTTGACCATTATTAACTAAGAATGTCTGACATGGATAACACTAACAAAACTATAATTGAGATTATTGGAGACCACTAGGTTGTGGGTATTCTCCCTACTAGTGGCTAATGCACAAGAACATATTTTATTATGGTAACTTTCACCGAGGTACGAGGTACTTGGGGCTCACAACTAACTAGTACCTATGGGTGTTCCTATTCTTGGTGCTCGTGGCCTTTTTGGAATATATCCTTTACTTATGGTATTTTGGGATTTAAAAACAAGTACATTGAATGTTTTATCCAAATTAACTCATTCTTTAATTTTCTCCCCATTGAAAGTTATTTTCTTTTCAAACTTAATCTTTTAGAAATAAATGCTACAATTTTCTGTTTATAACTCTGGGAAGATTTTTATTTTATAATGCCTTTCACTTGGAATACATGGGTTATATTCTTTTGGGAAAAGTATGACACCCTACATACACCATTGGGTGTAAGTAGAATTTATCATGTTTTTCACTGGCAAAGGCAACGCCTTGGGCGATGGCGGTTCAGGTTGCTAGCTTCTCTCAATGGTGCGGTGTTGTGGAGACGGCTCGTGGGTGATGAACCCTTGTCATGTGGAGTGTCATGGGATATTTGTTTCCTACTTTTATACACCGTTGTACCTATTGTGTCTTGTTTAAACCCTTATACTCAGTTCTGAATTTTTATTATGTCTTGTTTGGAAAAATTTTTCATATTTGGTTTGTTGTTTGCTTTTGGTTATTTTATGAATCCAAACTTGGGTAAATCGTTCCCAAATGAATTTCTATGATACCCGAGCACTTGTTCCAGCCCGTGGGGATAGGGAACGCCCATCTAGCCATGCCAGGAGCCGGATTTGGTGCCGGTTTGAAGGCGGCCAGATTCGGTTCGTGACATATTTCCCTAACATAAATTTTATATTCATAATATGGTAATACTATGGATTTCATATGACCAAGAGTCTTCCAAAAGTTGAGATGGATATCCTCAATGAAATCTTATACTATCAATTCAAGAGTGTTGTATTGAGAGGATTCCCAAGGCTAGTACACTACTTCCTTTTCACCTTTAGCTAGTTGTTTCCTCATATTCAATATATCTTAGTCAGAATTCGATAGAGGATTTACAAATTCATCCGACCAGAGTGAACACTTCTCAATTTTTTATCATCAACAATAGGATCATTTTTTTTCCTCTTCTACATTAGATGTGAAATGACCAAATGGAGGATCAGAGAAAGATTATTTCCTTCGGATTTATTTCCTTTTAGTATGTATTTTACTTGTATGTAACCATGCATTAGTCATGAATGGCCTTACATTGGAAAGTGATGCGAGATAAGAGGACTTTGTAATCACTACATTTTCAATTAAAGAGTTATCTTGACAATGAGAAACACTACTATATAGGGACCTTTCACAGTGAATTCCCTCATGCAGCGGACCACCCGGGTGGATTACTAAAGGAGTTAAATATTCTTTCTCTTTGGTCTTTTGGACAAAAAAATGTTTTGTGTGTCCCTCATCTGGAGATAGATTCTCTAGATTAACCAACGTTTCATGAATCAAGCCCTCATGATGAATTTTATGATGAGAATATTCATAATTTGTGATTCTAATCTCATAATTTGGTAATGGGAGGGTAGGATCATGAGTTTCAATAGATAAATGTCTAAGGGCTTCAAGAACTCTAGTATTAAGAGGTTTTAGATCACATATTGGATCTTGATTTTCCAACTGTGATTTGCAAGGTTTCTTATTTGATGCTCTTTTATAAGTAGTTGGGGCCACTTGTTGAGATAAGTGGTTATCCTGGGATGGTAGATGTGTCTTCCTTGGAGTGGTAATAATAACATGATGATTATCAAACATTTTAAAGGGTGAACGTTCTTATCCGATTGTCATATGATCTGGGGTAGTATGCCCCGTAACCCTCTTGGATAGGAATATATGTGGGTATCTTCTCCAAGATGGAATAACTTCGAGTCATCTGAGGTGTGGGGACAAAATTATGTGTCTATTTCCCTAGTACTACTAATGTTTCTATTATGATATTCTATCTTGCTTCTAGAATATGGACAAGAATTTGTTTCTGTCCTTTCACCACTTCTAAAATGTGTTTGGTGATGTCCACAGTTAGAATGGGATTATACAACCGTTTCATATTTGAAGTAGATGTATGTGACTTATCTTTTCCTCCCTTTACTATTAGTTGATACTGATAGTACTCATGTATGGGGGTAGAGAGTTGAGTCTACCCAAGGTTAGTCATCAGAACATTTCAACAAAATTCTCACGGGGAATCCAAATGAGTCATCCAGTAGGCTTCATGAATGCTAGAAGGTATATGTTCTTATTGTATATTTTACACTAGGAGTGGTTAATGATCATATTACAATGTTGAAAAATTAGACTACTGCCAGTATTAGAGAGTGCAATTAGGTGTATGTTCATATTCACTAGTTTCCACTTTATTCAATTGGTGGGATTCCTTGAATGTTGTCAAACGAGTATGTTTACTGGGGGATAGTTCGTAAGCTGATGTATGTGCCTTCCATAGTACTCCAACAAATTTAAATGGAAGGATTGGTTGGTCACCAACAAACTAGTTTTTGGATGGTGGAATTAGGGAACATAGGTTAATATACTTCTATAGAGGGTGGAATGAGAATAAACTACTCCCTATTAGACAGATATTATCCCTAGTGGTTTTTCTTTCATACCCAGGTCTGAGGGACCAAGGCCAAAAAACTGAAGGAAAAACCCCCATCATGTTAAGGGTTTAGTTACACATGATTTTTTAGGTGTTTATTGTTGGTGGGAGTCCTCAGGAAGGACCCATGTATCTTTGAATCGAGGCCCTGAGTGACCTCCAAATCCACCATCCGATAGCATGGGAGGGACTGGTTATTGTGTTCCGGGGATAATGAACAAGAATGGTTGAAGATGGTGGCCGACACCATTTGTTTCTTGACCACTATTGGTTAATTTATGGATGATCAATGGTTGTAGTTAACATAGAGAGATTTTCAGACAACCTCTAGAGTTTCAGATAGTACCGTGTTGACGTTATTCTCATACCAATACATTTAAATCCCAGTGTTGAAGATGTGGAGTTGGTGATGATGCCTTTCTTGTGGATGATAATCTATCTAGATCTGCGGTCAGGGAATTAACCGATGCATTCTGGAATGAATCCATTTCATGTGACGTGAGCTCTGAGAAAACAAAGAATAATTAAACCATGAAATCCATTAATGTAGTGTCTATTATATGGACACATGCATGATTGATTATTTTGTTTGGCCTTACTTTATCCATTGATAGGGTCTTAACAGATGAATAACACTGTTAACTTGGTTATGGATACACATCTAGTTCACCATTTTTTCATTCATCGCCCTTATAATGTGTATTCTGGTAAGCAATCACTACATCGGTGCGGTTTCTATTGGATTTATTTTTGGAACTGGAAACATCCGATGATTATTTATCCAAAGGGACCTGCTTTTCCAACGAATGATATTCATTAGTTTTGGGCCTATGATACTTGAGATGTTACATTGGTTGAGAGGATGGTAGGTCAAACTCATCACGCCATTGGGGGGGATAATCATTTCCTACTCCAGAACTCTATTATAGATTTATGATATTTATTATGTATTCTTATTTATTTACCAAGTATAACATAAGTTTACCATAAAATTTGAAATCAATTATTAGCATATGTAAAATTTATAATCATTCATTTTTATTTTACCTTCTTTATTATCCTAGCCAAACATCATGAATTGATTTCTCTGTCACATGTTATCAATGCAGCAAGGATGGTCACAAGAAGCCACAGTGCACGAGAGATCTGAAGGAGTGCAGAGCTTACAACAGGATGGTCCACATTCAGCGTTTCTGCCATTCCTTCTCTTTAGCATCAAATGGTAAAGGATCTGCACCATCCCCTCTGTCAGGTATGGGATCTATGACTCCACATCATTCTGGAAGTTCTTTTTCCACCGGTTGATCAATCCAAAGAAATTTTAGAGGTCGTGTTCTAGGAAATCAAGTTCCAGACTATCAACATCAGCAGAGTGGACCTGCTCAGACCAACCTGGCAGCATATCAGGGTCGATTCTCAGGTCCCATGTACGCAGTGCAATCTATGCCAGTGGATTAGAGTGGAAGACCATCTATAGTGATAAGTACTATTCTAGAAGACTCTACCTTAGTTTCTACTCTTTTTTATAATGGCGTATCACACTCTTTTATATCCGTTGCTTATGTTTAAAGTCTTGTTTTTTTTCAATTGAGTACCTTTGCGGCATCTTGTCTCTCGACACCCCACTTGGGGTTAGGACAGAGGGAATACGCCAGTGCTATGAGTGCCCCCTCGAGATAGGTGGGTACCGTTTTGTTTGGAAATTCAATATCTTTGATATGTCTGGCATCGAAGTCATTCTTGGTATGAACTGGATTTCTCCTTACTATTCCCATGAGGATTACTATTATCACCGGGTGTCCATAACGTCCCATGAGGGTGACACATATCTTCACAAAGGAGAATTGGACCTACAAGAATACTGGGCTAAGCCTAAATATGTTGGGTTGGGAAGAGTGAATGCTTAGTTGACAAGCCTCTTCATGTGGGATCAGGGAACCCAACTAGTTGAATTCACTCCAGTGGTGGATCTTTTCAGGGATGTCTTCCCTGATGATTTCTCTGGATTACCTCTTATGAGAGACGTGGAATTCACTATCTAGCTCATGCCAGGTGCGACACAAGTGTATATTCCTCCCTATTGGATGGAACCAACAGAGCTACAGGAACATAAAAATCAGCTTGAAGACCTTGAGGCTAAGGGTTTCATCAGACCTATCACATTGTCATGGGGTTAACCTGTCATTTTTTTCAAGAAGGCAGACTGTAGCCTAAGGTTATGCGTGGGTTATCGTCAAATCAACCAGCTCAAAGTAAAGAATCTGTATCCACTGCCTCGTATAAATGATCTCATTGACCAGCTTCCGGGGAGAAATTGTTTTCTCCAAGATTGATTTGAGTTCTGGATATCACCAGGTGCCTGTGCGACCATCTGATATACCACGTATAACATTCTAAAGTAAGCATGGCTTGTACGAGTAACTGGTTATGTCTTTTGGCCTCACTAATGTGTTGATAGTCTTCATGGCCCTGATGAACCGTGGTTTTCATCCATATCTTTATTCCTTTGTGGTATTCTTAATGGACGACATCTTAGTGTATTAACGTTCTAGACACAACCATGCAACCCATCTTGAGATTGTGCTGAGTACACTGGGAGAGCAGTAGCTATTCTCAAATCTCAGTAAATTACACATATGGATTGATAAAGTGCACTTCTTGGTTCATATTATATTTGATGAAGGGGTATCAATTGACCCAAAAAAGGTGAGCGCTGTGGTTTCATGGGAGCAGCCCAATAGTGTCTTCGACATATGCAGTTTCTTGGGGCTTGTTGGCTAATATAGATAATTCATCTAGGATTTCTCCTTCTTAGCAGTGCCTCTCACGAACTTGACTAATAATGGTGTATACTTCATCAAGTAAAAATAGTTTGAAATGTCTTTTCTGGAGTTTAAAGGAAGAATGACCTTAGCCCCAATCCTAATTCTGCCTGAACCTAGTAAGAGCTATACAGTTTATTATGATGATTTCGGAATTGGACTGGGTGTAGTTTTAATGCAGGGTGATCGAGTCGTGGCTTATGGATCCTGCTAGCTGAGACCTCACATGCGGAACTATTCTACACACAACCATGATATTGAAGTTATGGTTCATGCTCTACGTGGTTCGAGACACACTATATTGGGTGAGAGATTCATTGTTTATACAAATCCTAAAAGCTTGAAATATATCTCCACTCAATGAGACTTGAACTTAAGGAAATGCAGGTGGGTCGAATACTTACAGTCGTTTGATTTTGAGCTTGCTTACACCCCTGGTAATGGTAATGCTATGAAGGACTCTTTAATCCGCAAGATACAAACTCAGGCCGTGAAGGTAGCCATCAGTGAGTGGAAGATGATGGCCTTGTTTTGAGAGATTCATCTGGTGGTTCAGGAGCATAGTAGACAATCAGTTCTAGAATCTCTTACACGGACATCCTCTCTTCTATAGAAAGTCCCAAGGAAACAGTTGATTGATCCTAAGGGTCTCATTTTGTGGGAATGTGTTACAGGAGATAACCCACCTCCTGGTTGGGTTATTAATGATAGTGAAACTCTCCTTCACCATGGCCATGTATGGGTACCTTCAGGTATACAAGAAGAGATGATGAAGAAAGCTCACAACTCTATTTGGGCAGTTCATCCTGGGCTATCCAAGATGTGTAGAGACATGTGTTGAGAATATTGGTGTCCTGGTATGAAAAAGCAGATAGCAAGATTAATCACACGGTGCTCCACCTGCCAATAGGTGAAGGCAGAGCACCAACGACCTCCTGGACTCCTACAGCCTCAATCCATTCCTGAAAGGAAATGGAATGAAATCACCATGTATTTTGTTACAGGTTTTCCAAGCTCACCTTGATGCAGTGATACAGTATGGTTGGTTGTCGATAGGTTGACCAAGGTTTCACACTTCATGTCCATCTGAAAGACCTTTGTGATTGATGAGTTGGGAATGATGTATATCCGTAAATTTGTGAAACTTCATGTTGTACCTCATTATATTGTCTCGAACAGGTACGCCCATTTTACTTCATGTCTCTTAAAATAGTTGCAAAAGGCACTGGGCTCATAGGTACTTCTGAGTACTGCATATCACCCCCAGACCGATGGGAAATCCGAGAGAGATATACAAGTGTTTGAGGATATGTTACGGGCTTGTATCCTTGATTTTGGAAGTTCCTAGGAGAATAATTTACCTCTTGTCAAGTTTACCAATAATAATACCTTCCAGACGACTATCCAAATGGTTCTGTATGAGGCACTCTATGGTAGATTGTGTTTTTCACCTTTTCACTGGCTCGAAGCAGGTGAGGAAACTTTATTGTGTACTCATCTCGTTCAAGAGACTTCTAATCTAGTTCAACTGATTCAGAAGTGTATGACTACAGCTCATTCCAAGAAAAAGTCTTATATAGATCGTCGTCGCAGACATCTGGAGTTCGAGGTGGGACATCAAGTATTTTTTCACATTTCTCTAAGGTTGGGTCACATGTGGATTCAGAGACATGGGAAGTTATCATCAAGATATGTCGGGCCATTCGAGATAGTGGAGAGAGTCAGTTTGGTAGCTTATCGGTTACTGCTACCTCAGAGGTACCGTTCCATTCATGATGTTTTACATGTATCCCGGCATAGAGAATATCATCCATATCCCTCTCATTCTTTTGACCCTAACGACATCGATCTTGACGTTGATGCATCCTTTGTGGATCATTTGATCCGTATCATCGACCGTAGCATGAAATTCCTCCATGTAAAGTAAGTCCCACTGGTTTGAGTGTTGTAGAAACATGGACGCATTTAGGATGAGACCTAGGAGTGAGAGATGGATGTACGTGTGCAGTGGCTGTAACTCTTCTCTAGCAATGTTCCACTACCCTAAGAAGGGAAACTTGGGGACGAGTTGTCTTAAGGTGGGGAGGTTGTAATGTCTCGATCTTAATCAAGTACAGATCATTATTTCTTTGTTGAAGTTTAATTAATTAAGTGACCCAGGGAGGGTGCCTGCACACCTAACTGCGGGTCTCAGGAAGCTTTTTATTTAATTTAAATAATTACAGATGTTTTATGAAAAATGTCACGACGCAATTTGGAATGGTGTTTGAGTTTTAAATAAATAATTAAATATTGAAAAGAATAATAATATATTTAATGAATATTTAATAGAAAACAAGAAATCCTAAAAGGAAATTCTAAAATAAAATAATGAGGGGGTTACGAGAATAAATGAAAATAATTAAAATGGAGGATTCTCGTTTTTAATTATTTTTATTATTTTACCTTCCATTCATTTGATTTATTTTATCTTTTTATTTTATTTCCATTTTCCTCATCTTTTAATATTTTCTTATTTTTCTTTCCTTTCATTTTTCTTTATTTTCTCTCTTTTATTTTTTTCTTCTCCCCTCTTCCTCTTCCACTCATCACGTTACACCCCTCAATCCCGTCACACCAACCAATATCCTCTTCGGAACATTGCTACTCCTCTGTCTGATTTTTGATTCTTTCTCCATCAGATTCTCAGTAAACCTTAAGGAAAGGCTAACATTGTGCAAGTGAAAGCATTCGATTCTGTTGGAATTATGCATGCAGTTCTTCATAGAATATTTTTACCATATTTGGGGTTTTTCTAAAATCCTTTATTTGCATCTGTTTTAGGTCATATCCAAGTCTACCTTGGATTTTAGAGTCTTCTTGGACTAAAAGGTAAGGTGCCTACTCTATTTCCCTCCGTTTCATTGTGATTCACAAAAAACACACTATTGTGCCATTATTCGGTGCCTACAAGCTTTGAGCAATTCTACCAATTTTAATTACTTTAATGGTTATGTTTAATTTTTGTAGCCTTAATCATATTAAATTAATTTTTTTAATGTATTCAACAACATCTCACATCCCATTGAGTATGCCGACATAGTCGGCATATTTTTCCATTTGTCGGGTTGTTAATTAAATTTGTTTTGGGTATTTTGAAACCCATTTTTATTGCTTTTAAATTAAATGAATTGTTGTTTGAATTATTGCAACAATGTTGGACACCCCATTGGGCATGCCAACATGATCAGTGTATTCTACCATTATCCAAGTTTATTGTTTGATTAATTACAGGTGTTGCGAACCAATTTTTTATTGTAGTTAAATTAAATAAAGAGTTGCTTGAACATGAACTTCTATTATTGGATCATTGACACTTCTTTTGTAGAAATGTTTACTATTTAAATATGAATTATTCACTGAGGTTGATATGATATGTATATTTGATTGAAATTTTTTGTGTTGTACTATTAAATTTATGCCTTGTGATGAATGATTGTATCTGGTCAGTTTTCAAGTTGTGACTTTACATGCTGATTATGTCATATCTGTTGTTGTGGAAACATTAATAAAATTATGGCCAAGGATAGGAGGTGGGTCCCTTATTAAGGGCCACTCTTAGATCTTTTATTCCTAATAGGTTACCTCTATGTGTTGGGAGGCGGTGTTGTTGGATTTGCTGGACCGAGACTTCCCCGAACTTTCTAATACTTTTGAGTGACCCCAGTTCCAAAAGGGTCCATCGGGACGGATCCATTGGAAATGTGGCTAAGCGAGCCTCAAATGATACTCAAACCCTTTTTGAGAGATCAGGATGGACTCAGGGTAAAGCCTTGCCTTAGGCGATACATGGTCTTTTGAAAGATTTCATTCGACGAGCTCAGTGTCATTGGATAAATTGACTGATGTTCTATAGCGATACCTTCAGGATGAGATCAGACTCCCACTCTCAAATTGAACCTTAAATAATGATGCACTTCAGGTTTATGTTATTTCTAATTGAGTCTATTGAGAATTGAGATATTTCCCCTAATATGTGGAATTGTGCCTGGTTGACACTGGACTTGAACCCCAAGTTAAATCAAAAGCTCTAGGTATACTTTTTCTTGGTTTTACCCTGATTTATAGGTTTATATATATATATATATGCGTGTGTGTTCGTGAATTTATGCTAACCGGTACACTTTTAGACTACCATCTTGGGATCAAGCAGGTGACAAGGCATGTGTGCCATTTGGGACCCTGGCCAACTTAGTGATTTCATTGCACTAAAATTAATTTATTTGAAATGGTTATGTAATGGAACACTTATTTTTTATTTTTTCATGAAATGGATATGTTTAGATACCATGGGTGCCGGCCTACTGGGATTTTATCTCACACCTGGCTCGGGCGTCATCGACACCTGAGTAGATTACATTCTCCCAGGTATTGATAAGGAAAAGCGTGCTGCTTCCGATGCTTGACTGTTCATTACTACATAGGATGGAAACTGGGGAAGAGGACCAGGCATTACTCACAATGCAGTTGTTGCTTGTGTATTTCTTTTAGTTGACTGTGTGTTTGAGTTCTGTTTTCTATACTTTCATTTTAGCCTCATATCATGGCATGAAACTCTTTTTTGAGTTTTTACACTTGGTTTTTATTATTTAGTTGGATTATTTACATTGCTTATGATGATGTTTATTTATTAAAATGCTTCTGCTACATATTATTTGTTGTTGTTTACTTTCGTTGTGATATTATCTGTTACCTATGAGGGCATAGTCTCCCCCACAGACACAGAAAGGGCCCTCACTACTAGTCGGCAGCCTCTGGTGTTCAGGGAGATGTGCTTGAGGTTATGGGATGAACCAGTTCGGCCACCGTCTTAGAGGTGTTTGAGTCGGGATGTTATAATTATCAATAAATAGTAATAAATAGCAATAATTAGGAATAAATAGCAATAATTAGAAATAAATAACAATAATTAGGAATAATTATCAACAATTAGGAATAATTAGCAATAATTAATAATAACTAGCAATAATTAGCAATAATTAGAAATAATTACCACTAATTAGGAATAACTTTGACTAATGAGCACTAATTAGGACTAATTATCACTAATTAGGACTAAAAAGTAGTAAATTGCAGTAAATAACAGTAAATAGTAGCAAATAGAATTAATTAGTACTAAATAGCATTAATTAGGAGTAAATAAAATTAATTAGGACTAAATAGAATTAATTAGAACTAAATAGAATTAATTAGAAATAATTTGCATTAATTAGAAATAATTAGAAATACGTAGAAATAAATATGATTAATTCGGATTAATTAGTAACAATTAGAAAAAATACTGATTAATTAGCAATAATTAGAAATAAATAGGAATAATTAACAACAATGGGGAGTAATTAGGAATAATAAAAAATTATTAGGAATAATCAGAAATAATTAGGAATAATTTGGAATAATTTGGAATAAGTTGGAATAATTAGGCATAAAATCAATTATAATTAATTTTAATAAATTTTAATAACTTGTAATAACATGGCAAAATTTCCAGTTGATTGGCGGAACTCCTTTTTCTAGATGAATCTTCTCCTTTCAAATCTCACCGACTCAAAACATTATGAAAAGTATTCTTCTCCATATGCATATCCAATCTCTTATTCATGGGTTTGAATATTCCTTTGTAGGACAACATTTTTCCCAACGTTTTCAGACAGTGATAGTTCCAAGAAGATGATTCATCAACGAAAAGGGGGCTCTTTTGTCCAATGGCTTATTTACTGTCATCTTTCTCACACTGAAATCACAATGAAAAATCTACTCGGTGGTATGGTTATATATTCTAGTTTACGAGATAATGAATACGAAAACCTCCATGAAGATTCATTATTGTGATTTCATTTTGGGAAAGATGCATGAAAATGATCCATCGAACAAAATATTATCCATCAATCCATTGAAAATTGTGTCGCTGATAATTAAAGGTAATTATTATGAAGTAGTTGTAATTATTTATCTTGTCATTTCAGATAGTGTTTTTTTGATTTCAAATTATTCAAAAATATTAATGATTTTATATTTTATAGAAAAATATGGAACATGGAAGTTGACCATAGTCATTATTAGATGATCATTATAGGAAAATCAGTGCAGAAATCCAAATGGTTTTGGTTCAAATCCTCTATATATTGAGGGTGTTGAAGATTTCTTATCATTTTCATTATCAATACAAGAATTTATTTCAAAAGGCACAATTAATTTTCCTTGTAAAAAATATTCTTTGAGATCATTTGACACATTTGATAAGGTTGGATGACTTCTCTTGTAGTTTGATTTTCAACCAGATTTTGTCTTTTAGTATCAAGACAGTGAATGATGTTCCAGAGAAGATACTAATAACTTGATTCCAGATCCATTATAGTTTCAAAATTTAGTACATGATGTTGTAGTTCCATCTGTTCAACACGAAGAAACACAGGATGATATTGATTTAACTTCGGAGTTGGCACTATCTGATTTTTATGAGTTGTCAAGGTTTGTTGAGAATGTATTATATCCTGGTTGTAAGATAATCAAATCAGATGTGGTTGAAAAGTATATGGCGATTAAATCAGATAATGCAATGTCAAACAACTATTTTGATCAGATATTTTATTTGGTTATAACACTATTACCTAAAGAAAATGTGTTTCCTGTAAATTACTATGATAGTAAGAGGCTGGTTCATCATCTGGGTCTTAGTTATCGGAAGATTCATGCATGTTCAAATGATTTCAGCTTATATTCCGGTGAAAACGAGTCATTGGATAGTTTTCCCACATGTGGAAAATTGAGGTATAAAGAATCTCAACCAGGTAAGTCTAGATCGATTCATGTAAAATAGTTCAGATATTTTCCCCTTACACCAAGATTGAAGCATATATTTATGTCTCAGAACACAACGTCAATGATGTCATGGCACAAAACCAAGATTTCAACGGATAAATGTTTTAATCATCCATATGAAGGTGATTCATGGAAACATTTTGACAGAAAACATCCTTCTTTTTCTTTAGAATCCCAAAATGTGGGATTGGGTATTTTTACCAATGGTCTCTGTCCGATTGGTTCTTATGGTACTCAGTATTCATGTTGGCCTGTCTTTATAACTCCGTAAAATATACCTCTATGGATGTTGTTGAAGGAGCCCTATATCCTTTTGACCTTATTAATCCCAAGACATCTGAAAATATATATTGATGTTTATTTGAAACCATTTATTGATGAGTTGAATTCATTGTGAAGTAATGGTGTTAGTACATATGATGTTGCTATGAAACAAAATTTACTATTAAAAGCTACATTAATGTGGATGATTAGTGACTTCCCAAAATATGGAATGTTATCTAGCAGAAGTACACATGGTACAAAATCATTTCCTTACTGTATGAAAGACAACAAAGCCTCTATACTCATCAATTGAAAAAAACCCTGATATTTTGACCATCATCGCATATTTCTTCCAACCGATCAACTTTTCCGGAGGAATAAATCCCATTTCAGAAAAGTCACAATTGAATGGGATGAACCTCAAAAAAATATGTGAAGTACAGAGTTAAAATTAGTTTTATTTTCATTACCTCCCATCAGATTTGGGCCAACAGTAAACCAACATAAAAATCATGACTTTGGTAAATAACATAATTGGATAAAACAGAGAATTTTTTGTGATCTTCCATATTGTTCTGATTTGTCAGTCTGCCACATGTTGGATGTCATTAATATTGAGAAGAACTATTTTGATAATTTACTTCATATAGTTTTGAATAAACAAGGAAAGAACAGATATAATTTAAAGTCCCAATAAGATCTTTCCCAAATTTACAAAAGTCCTTAACTTGAACTATTTTAAAATGTCAGATAGTAGAGAATAATGAATCCAAAAGCAGCTTTTACACTATCCAAAGAGAGTCACTTATTATTCGTTAGTATATAACATATTTGAGATTTCCAGATGTATATTCTTTCAATTTGGGAAGATTTTTTATGAATGGTCATATTACTGGATTAAAAAGTCATGATTACCATGTTATAATGGAAGGAATTATGCCTATTAGATTTAGAGGTTTGTTGAATTCTGTGATTTGGAATTCGAAAACAGACATATCATAATTTTTTTGATACATTTGTCTAGCTACAATAGACTATGATGCACTAAGTGAACTGAAAGAAGATGTTTTTGTAATTATATGTAAAATGGAAAACAACTTCCCACTAGATTTATTTAACTCAATAGAACATATGATATTACATTTTCCTCATGATGCTTAATGTGGTGGTCTACTATAGTTTTGATGGATGTACCCATTGGAGAGATGCATGCAGAAATTGAAGAAAAAAGTACGTAACAAAGCATCAGTTGAAGGCTCAATTACTGAAGCTTATTTGCAAGAAGAAATTTCTTTTTTCATCTTTCATTATTTTGAATCTGAATTTACATCAAAAAAAAACTACATGGGATGGAATGAGGGGAATGCCGATAATTAAATGGACAATCAATTATCAGTTTTTAATCAGCCATAGCTTGGCTTTGGTGGAGTTCATGAATGATGGATTTCAGAGGATGAACATCATAGAGCTCATACATATGTTCTTCTCAACTGTGAAGAAATGACATCATCTGTACTATGAGTGCTTCTATCACTTATTATATAATTTATGTCACATTAAGTAAACTTATTTTATTTGTAGGTTATACGATAATCATATCAAGAAACAACTTCCACAAATTATAGCAGCTGCTCTTGAAGAACGCCGACAAAGGTTTTTTTCTTAATGGTTTTAAAAATTGGTAACACCAATTATTGATGATTTAACTTATCAATTAAGATTATAATTTTTTATATTGATAATTGTTTTAAAAACTTTTTGGTGTCTCAACATGCTGATAAAATTGATAAGTTATTGTGTATATTGAGTAACCCCCATCCAAAATGGGTAAATCATACAATGAAAATGTGGTTAATGGTTTTTGATTTTACACACATGTATATGGGGAATCAAAAAATCAATGAACAACGGAGTTTTATTGATAGGATCACATCATAGAGAAACTGAAGTTGACTTATACGACATGTTGGATGAAATTATTGAACAATGTTATGTAGGGATGAATTACATAACAATGGTTAAATGTTTGTGGTTAGATACTTAGAGTGGCTTGTATGTTCATCTGATTCATGTAATCGTCGATATTAAATATAAAATTATTCTTGTAGTAAATGATCCCATTTTTTCCAGCTCAATAGGCACATCAAATATATTATGCAAATTATTATGCTACATCAAGAGACCTGAGTGATTGGTGGATCATAATAAAGATGAAATCTCGGGAAAACCAGTTTACACAAATTGAATTTGGTCCCGATGAAGTACAAGTAATTGAAAATTTTCAGGATACTACCCAAAAGCCATCATTTTTAAAATGATACCTGAATATCGATGATGAAACCCCACAATTAAGGGTCGATGGTGACGATGATGTTAATGATGTTTCAATTGAAATTGAAATGGAAAGAGATGATGAAACTAGAACTCATATTGATATTGATGACACCGATGATGAATATGAATACATTGACATCATCATATAAGAAGTTGATGATGAAGGTAAGCATTGACACAATTAAATGTTGGTTATAATCATAACTAATATATATCTATATGTAATAGTTATTTTCAACTATCTGCTAACAATTATCATTTTGTGTTTTAGATGGAACCTGATCTATTTTGTGAGTTGGAGAAGGCTATTCTACCTTTATATGATGAGTATTTTGGACCATATCACCCTTAGGATACTGGCGTTTCAGGGGGTATGTGTAGGGGGCACGGTCTTGCGCGACTGGTGATTCCTAATCCTATCCCCGAGCGACATCCACGTCTTAGTATCGATCAAGGAATTTGGAGGTATAGCAACTTGTGTATTTTAGTTAGGTTTAATTAATTAATTTATATAATTTTTTTTTATTATTTGTTATTTTTTCATAGCTATGAGCATGTAGCTATTGGACAGGGGAGCGCTATCTTGCGCAATTAATTTTCTCAGCCATGGATCACATGGGAACAGATTCCCATTTATGTGTAGCTTGGAATGTTCATTCATTGGCTTGTACGTAAATAAATAATATTTATTTAGAAATTTATTTAATTATTAACATGATATTATAAATTATTTGGTCGTTTTATGGTATTACATTGATGATATCATGCGTGACACTTTACACGAGGCATCGGAGGTGTCTACGCATGAGCATTTCTGTCAGGTTTTTCACAAATTGAGAAGGAAAGACATTAAGAAAGAAGGAGAGACAATATTGGATGGGTCATTTAGAGCCCACCGACCAGAGTTCATTTAATCTCAAGTTTTGGATGGATTTTGTTCACACTGGTTGAGTGGTGGATTTTAGAGGAGATCTTCCTGTGCTGGAAGAACTAGGGGAGACAGGAGGTTAACCATCGAGGTAGTAGTCATATAATCAGTATGCATAGAGATCATCTGAAAAGTATCTTTCTAAAATATTTTATATAACATTACATATAAAGAGTTTATTTTATATTCATATAGGTGTTAGAGCAACATGATATTATGGAGTATGATGTTTATCAGAGGATGTATAGTGATCCAGTCACTGGAGAGATCATAGGTTACCACCTACGTCAGATTATGGTCAGTATTATTTCTTTTTTCAGTTTGAAAATTAACTACATATAATATTTTCAAAATATTAATTTCAAATTGAAATTGAAGGAGTCATATGTGGCGGCATCCTCTCAGACACGGACAGATAGTCAGGCCGAGACAGCTGATTAAACTAGTGCCCACCATTTCGATGAGGCGACATGGATGCAGGTGACCCAGTATGCCTTCAAGAAGGTCCGAGTAGTTGGCATCGACCCTCATTTGACTCTTGGGAATTATTATAGTACTGTTGCGATGTTGGAATCCAACTCGAGAGGAGTTTTTGGAGAGGCATCATCTTATGGGTCACAGTATCAGGAGCAGTTGCGAGTTCAAACTAAGTTTATAGAGAGTTTGTAGAAGTAACAGGATGAGATGCGTCTGTAGCAGCAACAACAGTAGTAGAAACACGAGGAGGACATGCGTCGATGGACGCACCAGTAGTGGCATCCCCACAAGGTGGAAATGCGTTGATGACAGCAGTAGGAACACAAGAAGATGGAGTACATGCATCGTCTGAATCGTTGTTTAGGGATGAATTTTTCTCCACCATCTCCTCTAGCTCTTCCAGCTCCCCCAAAAGACTATCCCCCTAAGTGATTTTTTTGTCTTGTTAAGAAAAATTTAATTGATAAATTTTTGTAATATAAACTATTTACAGTTTTTGTCTTTTATATTGGTGAAAATATTACATAAGTTTTTATTATTTTTAATATTTAAATATTTTATTATTTATTATTAGTATTATATTTTTTAATGTTTGTTTATTGTAATAATACTACTACTAATTATAATAATAATTTATGATTTTTTAATATTTTTTTACTAAATATTGAGAATTTTAATATTTCTTAATTTTTTATTATTTTAATAATATTAATATTTTTTCATCAACCATAATTTTATTATTATTTATTATTTAATTATGTAATTGAAAATATTTATAATTTTAATTTTTTTTTATTATTTTAATAATATTAATATTTTTTTCATTAATCAGAGTTGTATTATTATTTTTTATTTTATTAAGTATTTTCAATGGGGCGTTTTGCGATGAGGCCCGTTGAAAATAGATTATATATATATATATATATATATATTAAAATCTTGTGCAACGAGTTGCTTTACCATCATAATAACATTGTTGTGATGGGCCCATCGCAACTAGTTTAAAACATACAAGCTATTTGCGACGGGCCCGTCGCGAAAAGTTCTTGTATATATAATGTATTTAATCAGACATCCTTTATGACAAGACTGATTCCCGTCACAAGTAGTATTTTTTACGATAGGACCATCACAAAAAATACTAGTTGAGACACCATTTTCTACAACGTTCTATTTGCTATGGGAAACCCTCATAAAAGATTTTTTTGTGAAGGGATCTAGTGAAAAATAGCCCATCCAAAATATCTGAAGTTCCAGTACTGTATGGTGATGCCTATTTATCATATTCTAATCAGAATTATCTGAAACCAAAATTTGATAAATCCATATTTCTTATTATTCCAATATGCAATTAGATATACTTTTATAATTCCATTGAACACATTTGTTTTTTTCCTGATGTAGTTTATTCTCTGAGATAAAACACATAAGATGAGGAGTTAATGGGAGGAAAGACAATTTTAGAGATATTAAGGACCATTAATATGAATTAACTCTAATGTGGAAGTTGGGATGGCCCCACAATGGGTTATGGATAAATAACCAACAAATGAAATATAAATACACCAAATGTCTTTTATGACTCATCATGACCTCATGATGTATACACCTCTCATAAATAATGATTATGATTTGATTATCATATATGATGAACATACTACCAACTCATAGTCTATCAAGAGTTATGATTCCATGAATTCTTAATGTACTCCATGTACACTAATTTTTTTTTAACGTGGATTATAGACATAGAGGGATGATACCATTAGGTCACAAGGGGGGTTTCCATAAAAATTGACATATATTGTTGAGTGAAAACATATAAATAGTTCTTCGTTGAAAAATGTTTCATGTAAATTCATGGAAATGAATATAATGTTATAATTTAACCTATTGTGAGGATAAAATCCATTTGTATTTTACTTCCCATTGTAACACATTTTGATTATGATATATATCAAAGGTATATCAAAACAAATTTTCATCAGAGGAAATTTAGTCAAGGACATGTATATGATATATATAGATGAATTTTATGTTGAAAATTTGATGATAAGGTTTAAATGTTTCAATTTTCTATATAATGATTGGCGTAGGATTCTTAGAGTTAGAATATATATTTTTATGATGTTGTCATTGATTTTTATCTAATAAATTTTTTTTGAATCATTTATATATAGAATATTTTTACTAGAGTGTAGTTTTTTTATGGTTTTTTGTATATCACATATTTCATATAGGAAATTTTATCATGAAACTCTTATCAATATAAATTTCATTGGTAAAATGGATCAAAGTGATATAAATTCATGATATAGTCAACATAATGGGTAAATAATTTATAAAGACAGATTTAAGTGGTCATTTGACTCAGTTATAAAATTTATATTTCAACAGTATAATTATATATAGCATCTTGATCAAAATAGGGGTCTTTACATGTATTTCATAGTACTATAATTTTGATGCATCAAGATCCTTCTATTGAGTTACAATTGATGGATAGAATTTTCTACAACATATTCAATAGGATCTATCATTTACACCATGTCATATACATGATTTAATTTCACCAAAACTCATTGAATAACATATAAACACCAGCTTCTTTCTATTGAGAATTGATGTTTCTAGGAGCATAAAATATATTGATACATTTGAAGAAAAAAGTATTTGATCTCGATCATTGATGTGGTGGATGAGATATATAAAATTTGAAACATAAATATAAGAATATAATCAAAGAGATAAAAAAATAAATCTAAATCTAGTTTCATGTTTTACCAAATTTTATAGTTTTTAATCTGAGTTTTTCATAATAGTCAATAACAGTTTACTCAATAGTAGTGTCACGACCTGTCCTCGGGGCCTGTGCCGTGACTACCCCAAGCCGGCCTTCCATAGGCCAGTGGCTGGTGACTAGCACCAAAGGCATATATCCTAATAACTGGGAAGACATTGCATTTATAAAAGTAATCAAAACACCATAGAGTACAAGTGGAAGTAATACACTAAGTACAAAAGAAAGTACTGAAAAGTAAATGTGCCAGAATACAAAACCAACAGAAAATTACAGCTACAACTGAATGAAAGTACAACATAAAAGATAAGAAACAGGAAGAATAGAAGTAGCTCCTGGGTCGTCCACCTCGGATCCTACCTGTAGGGTAGGTACAGATAGCACAGCTCCTGGATCATCCACCACGGATCCTACCTGAAGGGTAGGTAGAGATAGCCTCCAAAATGCTCTCGCCCATCAACCTCCTCTGAGTATCGTCTCGTTGTGTAGTCCACCTCCGGATGCTGACTCGTCGTGAGGTCCACTTCCGGGTACCGTCCAGTCCTCAACAATTGGTCTCTATCAGCGCTGTTCGTCGTCTGCATTCAGCACAACAAGGTGCGGGCATAGCCCATGAAAGGGTGATTATAACGATACTCATTAGGGACCCAGAGACCTTCAAGGTCTCACTAAATCCAACAAGGATAACCACAAAGAAGGATCTCATCAGATAAAACTTACTTAGGTATAAGACCATACTTATACCTAAGTTATCAAGTAACCCATCTCAATCATGAGTAAACACAAAGGTTATGAAATCAACAGATAACCAATACTTAGTTATATGACCATACATATATGTACGTTATCAAGTGACCCATCTCAATCATGAGGTAAACACAATGGTCATTGACCCAGCTCAAACTAGGATTTTCATTATCGAAACTGTAACTGCTGAAGAGCTTCGTCTCTAATGAGTATAGTGATCCTCTCACGACTCCGAGGTACTGCTCACTAACCTAAGACTGCTGAGGTACTTCTCCGGTCGAGTACCGTGGGTCAGCCACCCAAACACAGTAGTGCTTCCCGTCGGGGTCTGCCACCTAAACACAGTAGTTCACACCCCTAATAGCCTGCATAGGTACTCCATATCTTGAGTACCGCAGGTCTGCACCCAAACACAGTAGTTCTCCATCCACCATGGGTCTGCACCCAAACATAGTAGTGCTCCGTCCACTGGGCTGGTTGACTCACTCCAAGTCGAGTCAGTCAAGCAATCGTCAGGTCTCAGTGGGCTACACGGTCTCCGTACTCTGTACGCTCGTCTCCGGGAGGGTCCGCTCCACGAGCTATAGGTCGATACTCCAAGTATCACAAAGTCCCATGAAGAAGTATCTCAAAAGACCGCCTCACCCTAGGGGTCTCAACACAATAGACGGAGCATCAATCAGACGCTCAGTCTGTGAGTTATTGGCCTTTTCCTCTTAGGGGCCCGGTTGGTTTTGTGTACGAACCAACCCAACCGTATCTCAACTTTACCCTGAACTCGCATAGGGTATACTCATAGGGACCGTTTCTCGACGTGATCACCAACTCCACTGATGGTTCGTCAATTGGACGTCCAGTCTAAAAGTTATAGGCTTTTCAATTCTAGGGGACTGGTTGGATTTCAGGTAGAATCCAACCCGACCATACTCCAACTGTGTCCAAACCTCGAGCGGAGTAAGCCAAAATGTCAGTCTCACTAAGAGGAATCCAACAAAGTCGATGGCACGTCAATCGGATGTCCGGAGCTCATGTGATAAGCGTTTCCGCTCCGAGGGCCCGGTTGGATTCATGTTCGATCCAACCCAGTCGTACTTCAAATGACACTGGTTATCCAAACCGGTCACACCATTGCGATCCATAAAGAATAACACACGAGATGGACTACCCATTGGTCCAAAATGGATAGCTGGTGAAAATGTTGCATTTCACCGCAACATGTGCGAACCGGGCCCCGTGGTGCCCATGCCTTGACCTCGACTTAAATATCTAAAATTGGCCTTGAAAAATCCGGCTTAAGTCCTGGGTCACAACGTCGCAGAAAGTTTGTCATTCCGACACCATATGAGAGATATATGTCAGATACAAAATCCCGTAATAATAATAATAATATTATTATTCAGTGTTTCGTGGGCCTGAGACACGAACCAGAATTTAGTATCTAACGTTAGACTTTAATCGACAGTCTTAAAGACAGAGTCACGTCGCCGCTGATGGCGAGTCAATCGGACATCACACGCAAGAGTCATGGCGGGTCAAAAAATTAATAATAATATTAAATCTATTATGTACGAGCGTTTCTGGTACCCGATCAAAAAACCTGAAAATGACATCCAATATTGGAATCATAAATTCCGTCTCGAAGTCAGGCTCACACGGCCACTAACAATTCGTGAAACCGAGGTTGCACGAAGAAGATACCATCAAAATATGGTTTTCCCAATGAAAATAATAATAACATTATTATAATATTATTTTTAATTTAAATTAATTTTTTAAATCTCACACCCACATTCCACGCACCCACAATCCTTAACATTCCAATTTGGTGTGCATCACAATTCTCAGACTCTTCTCCCTCTATTTATTTATTTCTTTTATTATTTATCGACATTAAATCTCATTATCTCTCCAATCAACTCCTCCCTTCACGATTTTTGTTCTCCCAATTAGCGCCCCAACAAGCTTCACCTACAGATTCGGCCTTGGCCCTCCAACCTTGCTCGGCCAGACCGCCCTACTCGCGCCACAAGATCCTTCTGCACTCTATTCCAACTTCGATTTAACTCGAAAAAAAAGATACGAACGCATATCCTTGATCCTCGGGTCGAGATCTTCGTGTCCACATGTCGCTCTCAACGAAACATCGAGTTTCCAACACGCTTAAATATTTGACGATGAAGAACACACGAAGAATGAGCGGACCATGAATACGAAAGGATCTCGGTATAAGTGCGGATCAATAGCCGTGTTAGTTGGGCCATTTCTTTTGATAATCAAGAACATGAGGATTGGAAATTAAAAATTTATCATGCTTTAGGAATCTCAATTTCAGGATAAACAAGATGAAAATTAATTCAATCAATTGTTTATCGATCCACAAATTAATTTATTTAATTCTTGTTCATCATGGGAAATTATACTAGGGTAAGGAATCCTCAAAGATGAATCCTACAAATAAACTCTCATGCTCGAGGGTATAAACCACATAAATGAGTAATATACAATATTCCCCTAACTCGTGTTGTTTTTCATTTTTCGGATTTGACGCGAGAAAGACGTCATATTCAATGTAGTTCGTTGCACCCGCACCATGCTACCGATCCCTACTCGTTTGTCGGTGTCTCGTCGGAGAAGATGGAACCTCGGTATTCTTCGACGAAGAGACACCATTCTTCACGGAAGGAAACAGTTCTTCAAAGCTCTAGTGCTTTCTCTCAAAAAGACTTTCCCAACACAAGTGTCATCCAAATTAAAATCTGCATCCACCTTATTTTAATTGATTTTTCCAAGCCATTACCCTTTTGAAAATAAAACCCCTTAAATAATTAAATGTTGACTTGTTTAATTAATTAGAGATAGGTTGGAAAATTAATAAGGAAGTGGATGTGTTTTATAATTAAAGGTGGGAGTTTATGAGAGTTATGTGAATGTGAAAGGTTGGGGATTGTGTGTTCCCCACCTCACATTTATCCCCACATTTATCCCCACATGGGTAGTTAGGTGCCACCCTAAATTCCCCATGTAGGATAAAACCACCTTAGACATAAAACTAAAATTGTTTCACAAATTTATTCATTCCTCATTTAATCCAAAATTTTAACTTCTCCCCCCGCACAAACACAATTGCAGTAAAGGTACCCGTATGTTATTATCGGTGTTGCGAGTTTATCGGTGCCCTTGAATTTCAATTCTGACCACCGGTTCAAAAGATAGAAAATCCCGATTGTTCGTTCACTGAACGTACCCGAGCTAAATATCGGAAGTTGATTACGGGCACGCCGGGCCTCCGAATAAAGTTTCGTCAGAAGCCACAGTCTAGTAAAATTACAAAGAATTTAGGAAAAAAAATTCCTTGAAATTTTCAGGTCTTTAGATTACTCCCACCTCAGGGATTTACGTCCCCATAAAGCATCATCACACACTATGGAAAACAAGGTGGTACTGAGCACGCATCTGAGCCTTCCGCTCCCATGTTCTCTCCTAGAGGTTCCCCTGCTGCCAGTGAAAGTGCACCTGAGAAATCGACCATCTACGTAGGACCTGCTCTTGTCGATTCTCGTTCTCCACTAGAACCACTGTGAATGTCTCCCCATCATCGACGTCCAACTCCCTGTGGTCGATGATGTGTGAAGGGTCATGCACATATCCCCTTAGCATAGATACGTGGATGACATCATGCACCCGGTGCAACTGAGGTGGAATGGTCAAATGATAAGCCACCTCGCCTACCCTATTGGGGACCTAAAAAGGCCCGCTGAACTTCGGAGATTACTTGCCGCCTCGGCCACATCTCCATAGACCTCGTCAAGGTGAGACCCGTAAGAAAACGTGGTCGCCATCCTTGAATTCCAGTGGTCTCTTGTCATTTCTATGTTGTCTCATTTGTCGTGATCCATAGGTGATCAATTCCCACTCCTAAATCAGGACACACCCGAGTCCTATCCCTAATGCTTCGCAGTGAACTATGTAACCAATGCCCACAGGTTGGGCGCACCGGTCAACCTCTACCCCACCTTCTGAAAGCTCTATTGGAAGTGGTGCCGCAACTCTGGAGAATTCTGGCACAAAGGTATGTTTGGCCATCTCCTGAGTGATCGAAATGCACCCTCTTATGCATGATTCCATACTATGCTGCATGGGTTTTCCATTTTGCCGACCAAGGAAAACCCCATCCCAATTTGTAGCTAAACCACAACCTTTTTGCCTAATAAAATCAATCTGTGTATGTACTGTGGTACCAATCCATACTCAGACCAACGTCATAAGGCCTCAACGCTGCCACCAAGAGATTCCAACCGAAACTCTCACCTTGAAGGTCAGATCACACTGTCGGCGTATGTGTGTTTATTGAGTCACCTCCCAAAGGTATCTCCAGACATGAAGGTCAAGTCTACGGCTTACCGGAAACTCCAGGTCTGGGACAATATTAGTAGAAGGAATGATCTGTACCAAAGTCTGCTGTTATGGAAGCTAGTAATGGACAGAGAATATCCCTTGAATAATTCGTTGAGCTATTGGGTCACACTCCTTGACCACATGCAGCTACTATCTTCCCCTTCCCTCCAGCTCCCTGAGCCTGGCGGGGACTACAAAGGCGGGTGATTGTAACATGTCGAAAAGTACACCACCTCATTCTGCTCTCCTAGCTCTGCTTCTACATCTGCTACTCTGCAGATTTATCTATCCTTAACATTTCCCCTTATTGAAACATTCACACACCCATGTCTCTGAAACTGGAACGATTTCGCTACGTTCCATCTTCGAACATTCTCTAGCTGTATTCGTTCAGCCAAAAAAAATTCAACCACAAGGTTCTATCTAGCACCCTAATGTGAGTAGGAATTCGTAGAGGAAAAATTGATGGATCAGATATCCTTAAACACACCACGCTTAGGGGTCCAAGCTCTATAGCACTAATCGAATCGTATTCATCAATTACCCAGAATGCTCGGTACGCCTCAATGAATACTCAGCTACCGAAATGTCATCCTCCGGAAGCTGTATAAGCTCTAGAAAACTCTCAACCACCTCCTCAAGCCAGTCCTTAGCCGCCTGTGAGTCACGCTCGCCTCGGAACATGAGGGTATCTGATGTTGGAACACGTGTAAGGTAGTAAGCCTACATGTGTCACCTACAGGTACCACTGGTTGTAACTGCTGACCAACAGGTAGTGATGTATAGCTGAGACACTACCCGAAGGCACTATCTCAGGCATCGGTCCACGTGCCGAAGCCTCATCACCATGTGGGCCATCCTCAGGGTTACTCATTAGAAAACACTAGTATCCAAGTCTACCATCCACTCTACTGGTGTCTCAGCTGGGCAGAAAACTCTAGCAATCGCCTCCAGCCAGTCCTCTGCTGTATGGGAATCTACCTTGCCTCGTAACCTTAAAGGCCTCTACTACTGGAACCTGTATATCGTGCTCTGTCGGCGTGCACTGTTTGCTAGTATGGAAAGTGGCATCTTCTGCCAAACATGAGGTGGTGTTTCTAGTACACCGCCTGAGGGTTCCAATATAGTAAAAAGGGCCTCGCACCGGATCCTCGTCGCTCAGTGGGCCGTCATCGTGAACTATCTCAGAACTCCAACTGACTGTTTGCATGGAGACATCCTAAACAGATGAAACACGGTCAAAGATTTATACCTGGTTAGCTGACCTGGTTTGAGCTGACTTTAAAACTTTTGATAACACACACACAATCAGTGTTTTCATGCACAAAGTAGGAAATCAGACGTCGGGGTCCTGGTGTATGGATACGTCAGCCGCCGCACCAATATTGGACTCTCTGAACTGAAAACCACACTCGGTACCCTTAAAACTATTTCTTCACAAAAAGGTAATATCAGAGTTATATGTTCTGCATTAGAACCGAATCCTCTGATACCATTTTTTCCTGACCCGTCCTCGGGGCCCGTGCCGTGACTACCCCAAACCCACCTTCCATAGGCCAGGGGCCGGCGACTAGTACCAAAGGCTTAAATCCCGATAACTAGGAAGGAATTTCCTTTATAAAAGTAAACAAAACTCCACAGAGTACAAGTGGAAGTAATACACTAATTACAAAAGAAAGTACTGAAAAGTAAACTGGCCAGAATAAAAACCCAACTGAAAAGTACAGCTATAACTGAACAAACGTACAACAGAAAAGACAAGCAACTCGAAGAATAGAAGTAGCTCCTGGTTCATCCACCTCGGATCCTACCTGTAGGGTAGGTACAGATAGCGCAGCTCCTGGATCGTCCACCATAGATCATACCTGAAGGGTAAGTAAAATAGCATCCATATCGCTCTCACCCATCAACCTCCTCCAAGTACCATCTCTTCCTGTAGTCCACCTCCGGATACTGACTCGTCGTGAGGTCCATTTTCGGGTACCGTCCAGTCATCAACACTCGGTCTCTGTCAGCGCTGTTCGACGTCTATATTCAACACAACAAGGTGCGGGCATAGACCATGAAGGTGTGAGTATAATTATACTCATTAGGGACCCCGAGACCTTCATGGTCTCACTAAATCCAACAAGGATAACCACAAATAAGGATCTCATCAGATAACCCTTACTTAGATATAGTCCCATACATATACCTAAGTTATCAAGTAAACCATCTCAATCATGAGGAATCACAAAGGTTATGAAATCAACAGATAACCACTACTTAGGTATATGACCATACATATACCTAAGTTATCAAGTGGCCCATCTCAATCATGAGGTAAACACAATGTTCATTGACCCAGCTCAAACAAAGATTTTCATTATCGAAACCGTAACTGTTGAAGAGCTCTGTCTCTAACGAGTACAATGATGTTGTCATAACTCCAAGGTACTTTTCACTAACCTAAGACTGCTGAGGTACTCTTCCTGTCGAGTACTGTGGGTCAGCCACCCAAATACATTAGTGATTCCCACCGGGATCTGCCACCCAAACATTGTAGTGCACCCCCCTAATAGCCTGCAGAGGTACTCCTTCTGTTGAGTACCGCGGGTCTGCACCCAAACACAGTAGTGCTCCATCCTCCATGGGTCTACACCCAAACATAGTAGTGCTCCGTCCAATGGGCTAGTTGACTCACTCCAAGTCGATTCGGTCAAGCAGTCGTCAGGTCTCAGCCGGCTACACAGTCTCCGTACTCCGTACACTCGTCTCCAGGAGGATTCGCCCCACAAGCTACAGGTCAATACTCCAAGTATCACAATGTCCCATGAAGAAGTATCTCAACGGACCGCCTCACCATAGGGGTCTCAATGCAACAGATGACGCGCCAATCAGACGCCCGGTCTGTGATTTATTAGCCTTTTCGTCCTAGGGGCCCGGTTGGTTTCGTGTACGAACCAACCCGAACGTATCTCAACTGTACCCCGAACTCACATAGGGTATACTCATAGGGACCATTTCTCGATGTGATCACCAACGCCGCCGACGGTCCATCAAACAGACGTCCGGTCTGAAAGTTATCGTCTTTTCTCTTCTAGGGGCCTGGTTGGATTTCGGGTACAATCCAACCCGTCCATAATTCAACTGCGTCCAAACCTCAGGCGGAGTAAGCCAAAAGATCCGCCACTCTAAGAGAAATCCAACAAAGTCGACGACATGTCAATCAGACGTCCAGAGATCCAGTTATAAGTGCTTCCGCTCCGACGGCCCGGTTGGATTAATGTTCGATCCAACCCAGTGGTACTTCAAATGACATCGGTTAACCAAACTGGTCACACCATTGCGATCCATATGGAATAACACACGATATTGACTACCAATTGGTCCAAAACGGATAGCCGGTGAAAAAGCTGCATTTCACCGCCACACGCGGGAACTGCGCCTCATGGGGCCCGCACCTCGATCTTGACTAAAATATCAAAAATTCGTCTTGAAACATCTGTCTGAATTCCTGGGTCACAATGTCGCAGACGATTCGTCATTCCGACACCGTATGAGAGAGATATGTCAAATACAAAATCCCATAATAATAATAATATTATTATTATTATTCAGTGTTTTGTGGGCCTGAGACACGAACCAGAATTTAGTATCTAACATTTGACTTGAATCGACTGTCTTAAAGTCAGAGTCATGACACTTCTGACGGCGAGTCAATCAGACGTCGCACGCATGAGTTTTGGCGGGTCAAAGATTTAATAATAATATTAAATCTATTATGTACGAGCGTTTCGGGTACCCGATCCAAAAACCCTAAAAAGACATCCAATATTGGACTCATAAATTCTGTCTCGAAGTCAGGGTCGCACTGCCACTAATGGTTTGTGAAACCGAGGTCGCACAAAGAAAATACCGTCAAAATATAGTTTTCCCAACGAAAATAATAATAACATTATTATATTATTATTATTATTAATTTAAAATAAATCTTTAAATCTCACACCCACATTCCACGCACCCACAATCCTTAACATTCTAATTTGGTGAGAATCACCATTCTCAGACTCTTATCCCTCTTTTTATTTATTTCATTTATTATTTATCAACTTTAAATCTCATTCCCTCTCCAATCAACTCCTCCCTTCAAGATTTTTGTTCTCCCAATTTGTGCCCCAACATGCCGCACCTACAGATTTGGCCTCGGCCCACCTACCTTGCTCCGCCAGACCGCCCTACTCGTGCCACAAGATCCTTCCGCACTCCATTCCAACATTGATTTAACTCGAAAAACAAAATGATACGAACGCATATCCATGATCCTCGGGTCGAGATCTTCGCGTCCATATGTCCCGCTCAATGAAACAACGAGTTTCCAGTGCGTTTAAATATTTGACGATGAAGAACACACAAAGAATTAGTGTACCATGAATAAGAAAGGATCTCGGTTTATGTGCGGATCGATAGCCGTGTTAGTTTGGCCAATACTTTTGAGAATCAAGAACATGGGGATTGGAAATTAAATATTTATCATGCTTCAAGAATATCAAATTCATGATAAACAAGATGAAAATTAATTCAATCAATTTTTTATCGATCCTTGAATTAATTTATTTAATTTGCATTCATCATGAGAAATTAAACCGGGGTAAGGAATCCTCAAAGATAAATCCTACAAATAAACGCTCAATATCGAGTGTATAAACCCCATAAATGAGTAATATACAATATTCCCCTACCTCGTGTCGTTTTTCGTTTGTCGGATTTGACGCAAGAAAGACGTCGAATTCAACGTAGTTTGTTGTGCCCGTACCACGCTACCGATCCCTGCTCGTTCGTTGGTGTCTCATCGAAGAAGATAGAACCTCGGTATTCTTCGATGAAGTGACGTCGTTCTTCGTGGAAGGAAACAGTTCTTCAAAGCTCTAGTGCTTTCTCTCCAAAAGACTTTCCCAACACAAGTGTCAACCAAATAAAAATAATCATCCACCTTATTTTAATTGAACTTTTCAAGCAATTCCCCATTTGAAAATCAAACCCCCTTAATTAATTAAATGTTGAGTTGTTTAATTAATTAGAGATAGGTTGGTAAATTAATAAGGAAGTGGATGAGTTTCATAGTTAAAGGTGGGAGTTTATGTGAGTTAAAGTGCGTTATGTGAATTTGAAAGGTTGGGGCTCTTGTGGGCCCCACCTCACATTTATCCTCACATGGGTAGTTAGGTGCCACCCCAACTTCCCCATGGAGGATAAAACAACCTTAG
This sequence comes from Viscum album, assembly GCA_963277665.1. Classification (NCBI taxonomy): domain Eukaryota; kingdom Viridiplantae; phylum Streptophyta; class Magnoliopsida; order Santalales; family Viscaceae; genus Viscum; species Viscum album. The sequence continues at coordinate 1,299,115,243 of OY728130.1, read as the reverse complement.
ACTTAAAAATAAAATTTTTTCACAAATTAATTCATTCCTCATTTAATCCACAATTTTAACTTCTCCTCCCTCACAAAAGCAATTGAAGTAAAGGTCCCCTTAAGAAATTACCAGCATTGCGAGTTCATCTGTGCCATAAAATTTCAATTCTGAGCACCAGTTCAAAAAATAGAAAAATTTGCTCGTTCGTTCACTGAACGTACCTGAGTTAAACTTCTGAAATTGATTCCGGGAACACCGGGCCTTGGAATCAAGTGCCTTCAGAAGCCACGGACTTGTAAAATTACAAATAATTTAGAAATAAAAATTTCTTTGAAATTTCTGGGTCTTTACAAGTAGATAATGAATACATTTCTACTTCATAAGATATAATGGAACGCGTTTCGATGAAATAGTTCATTTCAATGTAAGAGAATATTCCTACCATCAATTATGTGATTAATATTGACTATGACAATAATAGATCTATTTAAAACTTAAATTAAACTCAATCCGACCAACTGTTTATAAATTTTTTTCGTAAATACCATCACATAAGATAAATCATTGACTTGGGATATGTTAGGACCTTTTGGGTGGCTATAGGTGACAATGTATTGTATCCATTTTAAAAAAACATGAAATACTAAAACAGGAGTTTCATATAGAGTATCTTGGTATATAATACATATGAGATTGATGTAATGGTCAAATATTTTATCATGTATTTATAATATAACAAATCTATATTTAACATTCTTTCAAAAGTGGAAAAATTTATATAGCATGAATTGGGGAATGACAATATTCATATATTGTATGGAGTTGATATTTTAATAATTTATGATATGTTAATATTAGAATGAGTTGTTGAAAGATGATTTAATAAGTGAGTATTTATTATATATACTAGAACAATATCTATATACCATGAAATATAATACGGCCATCGATATAATTAGTAGTGTAGACAAATAATCAATCTTTAAACCCAATGGCAATGAGATACAAATGATGAGAACCTTAAAAAATTTCCACCATTATTATGAAATCCATTATATATTATCAACAAATAGTGTAGTTGGGTATTTGTTTGAACATATTGTCAGTTAGAGATCAACTAACATGATATTTTCCCACATTTAGAATAAGAAATGTAATACATCCCTTGACTGAATACGGTGGGGTTAATTATTATAAGTTTTTTATTAACTAAAAGGTGACATGTTTAATTTCTTGTAGGTATTAAATAAGATGTTATCATCCTATATGTGAATGTATTTTGTATGTATTAATTAATATTTTCATACTTTTTTCATGAATCAGGATAATATGTGATATCATATAATTGATTTTTATTTTACAATCCCTTGTGGCATTTTTATATCCTTAGAAAGAGGTTTTATATCGATACAAATACATTATATTAAATAAATCATATAGTGAGCATGTTTGTATGATGTATGATAATGTTCGATAGAGATCACATTAGAGTACATAGTAGCTTGATTAGCACTAACACATTTATTGAGGAACCTTTTTTTTATATCAATGAAATGGGTTTTTTATATTTTTTTGTTTTAAAGATCACAAGGTTAGTCCTTTAGATAAAAATTTATCATTCAATAATATTTTTCAAAAATTTTGACTATTTAATTATGCACATCAAAATTTTATTTAATGGGATTATAAAAATATGTAATATTTTTCATTGAATCCTTATGATATTATAATACATTTTGTTTTTTATATAGGTATGCACCAAAAATTCCATTCATACATTATGAATCTATAGTGTCTCATGAGATGATATGCCTGATATGTGCATTAATTGATAGGGATAACATATATTATTTATAAGATGTGCTATACATGAAGGTAATATCATAAAAATTTATTAGATATAAACCAATGAAATTAGTTTATTAATACAAATCCACTCATTTATTGAATATTCCACTAAATAAATTCCAAAGGTATATAATGCATGTGTAATAAGTGATGGTACATATTGCATTTTATATTTATAGTGTGATTCATAAATTTAGATAATAAAGGATAACTGTAAAATGGGAATTTCTATATCTTGTTTTTTAACAAGGATTCAAGAGAGCCTTTCAGATACTATCTTAATTATTGAGGTATTATTTCTCTTTAGAAGAAGGTGTTATCAGCACTTTGGAACCATAAATATCCTTAATAAATGATATGGTATCTATGTATTTTATATTACCTATGGAGGCATGAATAAAATTTTTTATTCCTAATTGATATTCTCAATGTTTAGTCCATCTATGAAAATGATAGAGGCCAACGATACAAGATTCCTGATTTTTTCTTTTCATTTTAATAGAGGATGTCTATTAATAATTGAAGTGTTATTCTTTGGTTTTGTTTTCAACACTAATGATAATTACAAGATCACTTAAAATATATCATTAAATAATTTGAATAACTATTCATAATTGACTAATAACATAAATTTTTCATACAATCAGTTTTGTAGAATATAATAATCATTATTTTTATAGTTGAAAATAAAATATTATTTAATATATGAGAATTTATTGTTGGATGTGTTCATGGGTTAATTTATATTATTGTTAAAGGTACATGTTTTTTATATGGGTATTTTCTTATGATGATAAGAGTTATTTTGAATATTTTTTAGATATTTGGGAGTATATGGTATGCTCTATTAGGGTTTGTGACGGATGGGTTACTATGTGTGATAGTACGACTGATTATAAGGAAAGGAATTTATCTTTTACATATTTTGGTTCATGTTTGACTGATATGTGTGGGGTTTTATAAGGGGTTGAGTTTTATTATTATTAGGGTTGTTTTTTATTTTATTGTTTTCATAGAATGTTCTTGAAATAAATGAGTCTATCCATGGATGGCATGCTATAATTTGTAATAGTTAAAAAGTAGGGGTAAATGTTGATGAATAAAATCAATAATTTATTAATAGGTAGATTAATAGTGGTATGTGGGTTGGTAATTTCAAATGTAATTGTATAATAAGTTATTAATGGTTTATGTGAATGTGGATAAAGTCTAATAAATGGTTTAAAATTAAATATAGATAAATGAATTAAAAAAATGAACATAAAAAGGCTAGTAAATGATAATTCATGAAATAATGATGATGATTTGATTAATTCAAAAATCAAGAAATATTTTAGTCTAGTATTCCATGAATACATTTGGAGGGCTTATGATAATGATATTGTAGCTATATCTATTGTATGATAGTTAAGATGCAATTATATTTATCTGTGATGGTAGTGTTTTATTGGTATGACCCCTAAGGTTGGGTATGTTTGTGATGATGATCTTCATTATTAGTTTTTATTTATTATGAACAAAAATCATATTATTATATCTATAATAATTATAATACAAATTTGTGTTCTTGGGTTTTCCCAAATAACCAATATGGAAAGGGAACAAATGGCTAAATACCCCTTTTTCCCTGCTCTCTTCCCAAAGAATAATATAAATTGTAATGCCCTAAAGTTATGATGAATGATCTAAAGTGTATTTTTGTTACAGTGATACTATAATTACACTAAACTCAAATAATTATAATTTTTATCCTTTATCTTCCTTCAATTATAAAAATAATCATTAAAATAATTTCAAAACATTACATACCATGTATGTAGTTTCCCTAAAAATCTTGTCATTACAAAATTAATTCAATTATAATTGAATTTAATGGTTATATATATAATTCCTTTATGATATTCATGGTACATTATAAATACATTATTTTTTCCATTATAATTATGTCATTATATGGTTATCACAGTATGATTGGTGTTTTCTATGTCAAATGATGTTAACATTTAACCATTTAACTTAAAGTAAGTTATCATTTTATGTGAGACATATTATTTATTTCTAAATATTATTTCTTTCCAAAAAATACCCTATCATCACTTTTTACGTAAATTTTAGTCTATTTAATTTTTAAACTCGTTTTATCATATTCTATGTATATCTTAATAGACATAAATATTATATTAAATAAAAAAAGCTAGGATAATTTTTCCTTAATAAAATTTAATTATATAATATTAATTATCCAAATATGTTATTATACTTATGTATAGAGTATTATTTTAAATAATATTTTTATATGGAAATTTTTAGAAATAAAAAGTAGCCATATGAATAGTATTGTAATCACATAGCATATAGTATGTTTCAACCAAACAATTTTATCAATTACATATTTAAAATAGAAAGTCTACATAACTAGAAATGTTTTTTAGAAAATTATACATTCTTACATCTATAAATATTTAATTATCAAATATATAAATATTAATTGATGATAATAAATATAAATATTTTCAATTATAATAAATGAAATGGATTTATTCTAAATACATTATTTTCCTATTTAATATATTATTTTATTTAAAATATAATGTCCTAAATTGTAATGTTTTAATTTGAAAAAAAACATTGACCTTATTTATGTTGGCCTATAAAAATTATCTAATGTTGAATTTAAATAATTTATTGAGAAAGCATAATTTTGTGGGTTTCGTTTGATTATAATTACAATATATGATATTTTTTATGACAACCTAATGGAAAATATAATGTAAAAAATACTATGATAAGATTTATGAATCAAAAATGAATTTAATAATTTAAATAGTATATATTATTTAAAGAATGTTTTTTTATAAACATAAAATGAATCTTCAAATACCTGAAGTATATTTCATGATTTTTAAGAAAATTATTCCTGAAAAAAGTATTTTCCACATCTAAAATATTTTTTACTAAAGTATGTTTATCTAACAATAAATTAAAATAATGAAATCAGCTTCCCCATTCTTGATACCAAGGGGTAAAACTATGGGAAGGATAATTGATTTTCCTTTTTTATAATTTGGAGTCCAAAACCTATGTATATAAATTAATAAATAAATCCCTCTATATTGAAATAAATAGCCACAAAATCTCCCAATACTATTCACTGTAAATCTTTTGAGCATGATTTTATTCTCATATATATATATATATTCCTCATAAAGAGTTTCTATTAATATATGAAAATCATATCAAGATTAAATAAGCAAAATTTATTGGTATGGGTTCTTAATCCCCCTCATTTCATTTTAATGACAATTCATTATTTATAATATCATTTAAAATACATTCCATTGCTAATTTTTTTAAGACCATTGCATTATCATTTATTTGAGATATTATTAATGGGGTATTATTTATTCATGAATAATATGACAATTACCTAAGATGTTATTATAATTATGTTATTTTTATTTTCTATCACATTTCAAAATCCAATATAAATTTTTATGTTTTAACTTTTTAATTTTTATATTATTGCTAAATTATATTAATGAATTTATTTTATTTTCTTTTATCTTGTTATTCCAAATAATTGAGTTTCCATCTCAGTGAAATCCATGCATTTTCAAATGTTTCAACAATTATTTAACATTCCTATTACTATAAAATTTTCTATATTTTTTTGAACATAATGAGAGAGTTTGATTTTCGAGAAAAGGAATATCTATCTAGACACATCAACGTTAATGTGGAACATTCATAGATTCACTATGGGGTAATAAAAATAAAAAATGAATACCAAGATTCAGAATTTAATTCACTTAGTGGACAAAAAATGGGCCTTTCTATACACATAATATGACACTTCTAGTTGATATGATTTGAATGAATTAATTTATCATTTTAACAAATAACAATGTTTTTAATAAAATTTTAATTCATTTTAAATCTACAACTGAAATCAATAAATGTTTCTTATGAATTTGTATATTCTTTTATTACCCTCTCCATTTATTAACTGATTTTATTCTTCTCTCAATTATAGATTAGTATTCTATACCTTAAATTGTTTTAAAGGAGTTATTTATTACTTATATTACATAATGTGATTATATGATCTATTAGAATATATATTTGGAATAAAATCATTTCCCCTTTTAATTAACTATTTATATATATTTATATATATTTAATTTATTCGAAAATATATTTAAGAAATGGTCCATAAATGTCATTGTGTTATCATAAAATATACATAACATTTATTTTAATTCCTTTACCATGTGAATACCCATGAATAATTTTTATTTTTTTAAAGGGGTTCACCAATAAACCCAAAAAATATATTGACTACCAAAATTATTTATTAAACCATATATTATTATTTATATATGTTATAATTACCATAGTTATAATTATCTTGATTGAGGTTTATTTACCAATATAGAGTTTCTTAATTACATTGGATACCAATTTAATTTCAATGGTATTATCATGTTGCTGTATTTATTTATGTATTCCTTAATTGTAAAAAATATTGAAGTAAATATTAATATATAACGGGTCGTCTCATAATTATATTTTACTCCAATGTAATGGGTAACATTTCAATCACATGATAACATATGTATGTGGTTGTGGAGTAAAACAAATCAATTATGGTACTTTTTCTACCATTTGATGATAGTCATGGTCGTGATCCATAACATGTTATTTTTATGTAGTGTTTTATGTTTTTCCACATTCATATGATTTAATGATTTTATGTTATCGACTTCTTTATTTTAAATTTGTTATGTAATGATTCATGATTTATGGAAAATGTTTTATTAGATTTTAATTCCATAGGATTTATAATTTTTATTTGATTATGTTCTCATACCCACATGTTTTTATTATTATGACTTATCTTATTTTATCATTATCCTTTATTTGCGACCATTATCCTGAATTTCAGCTCACCCTTTATTAGGTTTCCCTATCTCTATAGGAATTTAATTGAAGGGTATTAATTTATTAATGTTGAATTTATGGATAATATTATTGTAATAAATATGTAATGTACCTTGAGTTTAGATATATATGTTCCTAGTTCCCAATGACACAAACAATTCAACCTGGGTGATTATTGTAATCTACAAAATTTATTAAAAGTATTTATGCTTAGATCCTGATCTGTAAGTGTGCATATAAGTCATTGCATCCCCAGATGCAATAATGATTTTATTTTACTATGATATTAATGGGAACATAATGTGATATAGGATATGAAACATAATGGGCATAGTACATGGTAAGATGATGAATCACAGTTTATTCCCTTCATGTTTGTGATACTACACTATGATGAGGTCAGTATATATGGATGTGATGTGGATTTATTGAATAGTATATGTTAATGGATATATGTTCATGGCTATGATGTAGTATAATATTATGTGAATATATAGACTTGTAAATAATGGGGAAACATGACATTTCTATTTAGGGAATGAGAGAAGCTCTAGTGTAGTCATGGTTTTTAGGTAACTTCATTACATTTATTAATTTTTTAATACATTATCACTTTTAGATTCCTCATTGGTTGAGTTAGCCATGTTATAGATAGTTTATATTTGACCTCTTTTTTATGTTTGATAAATCTAATATTTATTCAATAATTTATAGTATGATATTCACACATTTGTATTAGTGGACTTCAAGAGTATTCTATTTAGTATGATTTTATTATCACCCTTAAATATATGAAAACCTTGTATATTGGAGGGAGTGAGTGATTGAGATAAATATTTACACCTCAAGGATTAGTGAAGATGTTAGAATTAATGTTATATGGGATTCATTTTTTATATTTTATGTTACAGTAAACAGTTATGCATTATATTTGCATGGATTCTGTAATGAGTTTATTATAAAATTAATTGTGTTGATTTTTAGTTAATTTTTTGATCCTAGGATTGTGAGGGTGACACATCTCATATGGGTAGCGACCCAAACCCCAACAGGCCAGAGAAGTTTTATGCTACATTACATTATCAAAAGATACAAATAATCATATCCTGATAGAACAAATAGATTCTAATTCTTAGTGAAATAGATACATATATAATTTTTTTATTAAATTTGGAGAAAAATATAATTTTTTTCAGGAATATTATTATTATCACTATCACATCCTTTCATATAAATCATTTTACACATCATAGATTAATTTAATGGGAAAAAATAAGAGTGGCCTCAAATGATCTGTATGATTTATGTAAATTTGATTGCATCTTAAATAAATCATCATAAAAAATATATAATAGTATATAAATGAACACACATGAAATATAATCAATAAAATAAAAAGGAATTGAATCTATGCATAATGAAAATGAAAATAAATCTTAGACAATAATCAATATGGAATGTTAAAAAATTGAAAACACATTTATATTAATCAATAAAATGAATATCATAATTGAATAAGTCATAATAAATATGGAAATGTAATATAATATACAATCCATTTAAGCAATGAATAATAATGAAATACATATAGATATAATATCATTATGATAATTTCATAGATAATTATAACTAAATATTGAATGATGTAAATGCTTAATAATTAGATTTAATGTCTTTGGAAAATGATACATCTACAGTGATACCTACCCTTAAGAAATTTTAAAACTAATAAGTCGCCCCAAATAATATTAATAGACCTTACTAATATCATGTTACTACTGATGCATCGAGGGGAAATCATTAAACAGTTTCCACCCATTTCATTCATGTTTAAATCATTCCTCAAATATTGAATAATCAATTTAATTTATAATGAATGTTCCTTATAATAAAATATCTATATTTAAAAAAGAATATGGATTTTATAAATATTTCCATAGATAATAAAATGAATTTATAGGTATAACTATGTATGTTGAATTGATATATATTTTATAAAATAAACATATCCATGATATATAACACGTATATTTGGATGAATTTTTTTTCCATTGATAATAGAGAATTGAATAATTCTAGGGGATTTTAGTGACTAAAAATATGAAACAAGAAAGTGAATATTAATACTATACCTGGTCAAAATAATTATAAACCAAGCAAAGGAAGAATAAATATTATATCAATACAACATATGCGCATTGGAGTAATAATATAGGTTTGATTTCATTTATAAATTCCTTAATTAGATAATTTAAAAAATTATTGTGGAAAATATCCCTTTCCATTTTGAAAATCATTTATTAAAACTAAAATGCAAAATAAAAATTTCAAAATAATTTCCTTTGAAAATAAGAATTATAAAATAGAATGTAATATTATGGATAGAAATTTCATTCATTACATACATTTTAAAATAGTGATTCAGTTCACATTTTTATTAAAAGTAAAATATGTTGTTTTTGAAAATGGCAGGAAAATTATTTTTAAAGTAATTGTTTTTAAAAAATGTATAAAAGTGTCATTAATAAATTAATTTGAAATGTCTAAAAATATTATTGTTTTTTTTGAATACATGGTTTTTGAATAAAAAATCTTTCCTATCAAATTGAGAAATGAAGATGGATTTTCGTAAAAAAATATTATCAATTATTTTAAGAAAAAAATATTTGAAAATGGAAATATTAATTGAAAATATCATTAATAACCATTTGATAATAAAATGAAATGTGTTTATTATGAAATTATCATATTATTTCTTTCAATATAAATTCAGGGATTAGTAATCTTGACTATAATGAGTTTAAGACATAATAACAATAAATGATCATAAAAATTGAGTAATGATTAATAAATTAATAGATTATTTGTGTAAAATAAAATGAATATAGTAAATGGAGAAATATCATATAATAAAAATTCATTAAGTGCCCAGATCAATGTGAATCATTGAGAGGGGGAGAGGGTGAATCAGTGAACCATTTAAATCTTTTTACTTATTGATTCTTTTCAATTAAACCTTTATAGATGGTTAAAGCCTAGATACACTCTTATTGAGTATCTCAACCTTACCTCGACTGGTGATGTAAATTTGAAGGCACTGAACACAAGGATTTAAAAGTTCCGGTTCAAAGAACTACTCCTTGTTGTGTCAGTTATTCACCCCAATATAGATTCTCCACTATAATTTGGATAGTATTTAAAATGGTCGATACAGAGTCCCACTATATCTCCCCTGATTCCCACTAGAAGTTCTTTATAATGCTTCACACAATGTTACCAAAGTCCCATTTTTCTACTTCAGATTCCCACTGAAGACTTCTTCTCCTCCCTAAATCTCACAAGGGTCTTCTAGCTATCGAGTCACATAAGAAGATTCTTTCTTTATGTTCTTTCTTGATTCACTACATATGATCTTATTCTCTCTTGGCATAGGCTTTCTGAGTCACAATTTCCTTTGTATGTCTTCAAGAATCTTCAACAGCCTTTGCTGTGGACTGTTGGCCTTGATCAATAAATCTGATCTCTTTTATGATCAGTCCTCAGTCTCAACAATGCTCAAGTAATTAATTATACTTTTTATGAAGACCTGGCCTCACATAGATGTGTGATAATGGTGCAAAAAACTTCTTCAAGAATATAATATGCAATAATGATCTTGCTCAATATCTGCACTTTCTTTTATCTTCGATTCTCAAACACTATAAACTGAGATGGACGATCGTCTTTAACTCTGTATGGCTTCTGTCTCTAATTAAATCAACTTCATGCATAGATTGCATGGAATACAAACTTCTTGTATTGGATAAATCGGTTATTTTCATGCGTGCATGTGTTCATGCATGTTTTCATCCATGTGTCTCGATCTCTTTCACATGCTCTATGACAACCCTGCTTTTTATGACACAATTAAACATAATTTATTACGTAAACTTCACTTGATAAAATATAGAATATTGATATTTCTAGTGTCTCTGGGGATTAGGATAATTACATAACAACTTTAAACATGAAATACAATATCATTATTGAAAACTTCCATTACATAACTACTACATTCCCTCATACTTAGCATTGCATGGAATAAACTGAGGGTATGCATAAGAAAAGGGTGAGCTATAAAGCCCAATAAGGGAATAATAATGGAATAACAAGAAGAATACAATACATTTTAGACAATAGGCATATCAATATAGAAAAACAGAAGCATAAAAATAAAGGAATGATAAATCATGATAATCATAACATGGAAATGTGGCAACAACACTGAAAATTGAATTAGCATGAGCCGATGCTCATTGCACATGGAGCATAAGTAAACCCTCATTTCACATGAAGCATGGGTAAACTCTCATTGCACTTGAATTAGAATGAGTAAACATACATTTCACACGATGTATCATGATACTATAATTTACTCAATTCATTTAAGCACTATCAGGGCACAACCATCATAAACATTTCTCTTCATGCGTAATTGTGCCACATGGATCATAAACCATTGGATCATTCAATATAATAATTTATTTCATGATAAAATAATTTGGAATAAATATTTGAAACTATTTAAACAATAAGTAAATGTGCGTAAAGTTGAATACCCTTGATTGAGAAATGGGCACGGTACTCACTACCCAATGACTTTTGCTTGGAAAAACACTGTGCAATATCAGCAGCATAATGACATGACATAATAACTCATAAAAATGGTTGATGAGAGATAAATGGTTACTCATCATATTTACATGATCTGTATAGTATGGGTTCATATAGATACATGTCTCAACAAATGTAATGGAATTTAGATTAATGATACAAATGAATTTCTTGAATGTAAATGAGGAGAGAGAAATTTATTTCAGAATTTCGGCATAGTAACAGGTGTATATGGGAGGATTTTAATCATAGAGAAAGTGGTATCCCATCATAAAAAAATAATGAGAAAATTATTGGGGAGGTGTGGAACCATACCTCAACAATTATAATTGAAATTAAATGGGCATAAAAATATAAATAATATTGGACAAAAATGAGAAAGGAAGAAAACCCATACATGGACGTGTACTTTCAATGGCATGAGAAAGGCTTGAGAGAGGCTTCTTGGGAGCTTGGGGAACCTTTTCAGGATTATAGAGAGAGAATGTAAGAGGTTGGATGAATTCGAAAGGCTTTTTATGAGGAGGAAGTGGGATCTTGGGTGGGTTTATATAAGAAAGGAGAGGTAATTGTTTATTATTTAGGCCTAGGACAGCTCAGATTAAACAAATTAGAACTACAAACCAGCCCATGGTTTTTGGCCATGGTATTTACCAAAGGGGAGTGAAAAACAATATTTTATAAGGCCAAAGTGAAATCTTCTTAAAATAATGGGGTTTCTTATTGGAGGTGAGTCACACTCCCAAGGAAAACAATTTAAAAAGAAAAAATGATTAATATGTCTTGAAGGGTCCACTAAAGATTTGTAAAATAAATAACACAAACCCAAAATCACATTATTTTAGCAGTAAAACATATATTGTCTGAACATAATGTTTATAGTATTATATTACATCACTATTGGGTCATTATGATGTCATCAAACACATTATATATTTAAATAGTATTTAATTTTTACCCAAATATTTGACTGTTTCATAAAATTACGTAAAATTCATTGTTTGATAATTTCGACTTCTTAATTCTAGAAATATTAATAATTTTATCTAAATAATTTTCTAAATATGTTAATTTTCACTTTTAATATAAAAACTGACATTTATCAAAAATTCACGGGATTAGAAGAAAATGGCTCTCAAAAGTTAATAAAAATTACAATTGCCATCATAAAATTATAAAATCATTTATATGTAATAAAAAATAATTAAAAAAATAGTATTATTTTATTAAAATATTATTTAATTAAAAAATCCTTTAAATCCTCAAAATATATTTTTTAGTTGAACATTAACTAAAATACTATTTGTGCTTCAAAAACTATTTACAAGGTAACAATAATAAAATGAAAGTATATTCATAATTAAATGGAAAAATAATGTACATAACCATCTACTAGGATATTATTACATAACACCTTATAAGGCCCACTTAAGATCGAAGAGTAATGTGTGCGATGGTGATAGACTCTTGGGGTGGCTCGGATAACATTGCTCGTGTGGTAATCTCTATCAAGATCCACTTCTCTTATAGGCGGTCCCACAAGATCTTAATATTTTTATGCTCAGCCTGGGATTGGTCATGAGCAAAGCCCAAAGATGCAACCTCCTTTCCGAGCTCTATCAAATGGGCTTCATATAAGGCATGTCTATTGGATGAGGGAATCACTTCCTTTGTCTGAGTAAATTGGATTTGTTAAAGCCCTATATTTAAAATAATCATGCGATCACTATTCAACGAATATATTAGCAACAGTCACAATTCATATCATTATTATAAAATCAAAAAACATAAAACCAAAGAAGTTTAAATTTAATGTAAACATTTTACATAAAGTGAAATTTAATTAGATCAATAGGGATTTCAATTAATGAAGGTTTCTGTCATTTGAATCATAAACCCTTAATAAATTTTACCCCCAAATTTTCCTTTTACCACACTAAAATAAATGTGGGTAACTCGGCTTTATCATTTCCTCTGATTCCCACATCGCTTCTTCAAACATGTGGTTTCACCACAACACCTTGACAAAGGGCATTGTCTTATTTTGTAGAACTTTTTCTCTACGATATAAGATCTTCACTGGTTTCCCCTCATAAGAAATATCATCATCTAATTGTACCACCTCTGAAGATAGTACATGTGAAGGGTCTGATATGTACTTCTTTAAGAGGGATACATGAAAGACATCATGTACGTTGGCCATGGTAGGTGGAAATTCTAGTCGATAGGCCACAACCCCGAGACAATCATGAATCTCGAAGGGGCCAATGTACCTTAGACTTAACATCCATTTCTTTCCAAACCTCATGACCTTATTCAATGGAGATATGCATAGATATACCATGTCTCCAACTTTAAACTCAAGGTCTTGTCAAAAATTATATGCATAACTCTTCTGTCTACTCTGAGCTGCCTTGATAAAATCCTGTATGGTTTTCACCTTCTCCACCATTTCTTTGACCATTTCTAGTCCAACCATCTTACACTCATCGACCTCATCCCGGCACGCTAGTGTTATGCACATTTTCTTATAAAGGTATTTATATGGTGCCATTGGTATGCTCGAGTGGATACTGTTATTATAAGAGAACTCAACCAGAGGAAGATGTCGATCCCACCCTCATTTAAAGTCCATTTTGCATGCTCTCAAAATGACCTCAAGTGTTTGTATAGTCCGCTTAGATTGGCCATTAGTATGAGGATGATAGGACGTACTGAAGTTCAGTTCAGTATTCAAATCATGTTGAATATTATTCCAAAACATAGGGGTGAATCTTGGATCTTGACCGGACACAATAGATAGTGTTACTCCTTGAAGCCTTACCACTTCCCTGATATATATCCATGCTAGTTGATTCAATGAGAAATCCTCTCGAATAATAATGAAGTGTGAAGCCTTTGTAAGATGATCCACAACAACCTAGATTGTATTGTCGCCGTTGGAAGTCTTCCAAAGTCTGGTGACAATGTCCATGGTAATGTTATACCATTTCCATTCTGTTATGGGAAATGGTTACATCATCCCCTTACAATTCTGCCTCTCTGCATACACTTCCTGTGTCATGACCCACCTTCAACAAAAGGAGGGAAGGGTCAGTAGATTTCCAGGACCTTACTTCTTTAATTTGAAGGAGAGATAATGACCCTCGAAACTCACCTTCAATAAGTCCCTGAGTGGCGACTAGCACCAAGGTTATATAATCTCACACAAAATTGAATGCATTACCCTTTTTATTTTTATAGGATCTAGAGATATGATAGAAACCCCAACAATACCAAAGCTGAAGTAAAGGTAAAGCCAAAAGTAACCCATTCTCATATGCATGTTCAACAGTAAATGATAAAAGCCACAAAAAATCCAAAGTTAAAGTACCAAGAAAAAGGAAAAAGTCTACAGAAACTTCCCCAAGGTCCAACCTAGTACGGTCCCGCACGATACATGAAGTCCTTCTGGAAACCTGGAAGTAGTATTATATACATAGGGTGAGCATACAAGCATACCCTGTAGGGAAAAACTAGAAGCACTCATGCACAAGTGGGGAGGCCTTCTAATTCCATGTGAGAAAAGTGAAACCCAAGAACCTAACAAGGACAACTATCCACCCAAGCCTCACCAAGGCAAACTCCTCAAATAACGCAAGGCAAGTAAATTATAGTGATAACACATCGATATTTGGGTACCCTGCGCCACTTTTACAATGGTTATGGAAGACATCCTACGCATCAAACCAATCCTTCCATTCTCACCGCCGTCCCACTACCACACCTTCCCTCACACACCTGGGCCACAACTGCCACACATAACCACACTCGTAAACACCTGGGTTAGAACAACTACTGCCATGCCCGAAGACACCTGGGCCTCATCCTGAAGACACTTGGGAAACAGCCTGCCCGCAATCACTTGGGCCAACCACCACAAATAGCCTGACCGAAGATTCTTGGGCTAAAAAAATGTACTTCAGGCCATCACAGCCTGCCCGAAGAGTCTTGGGCTATTCAAGAAAGTAAGAAGAAAAGGAGCTAATAACCATCCACTCATAGGAGTGTTGCGAAAACACCCTCACCCATGAAATGGGGGTGTTCGGAAATAAGGTCTCAACTTGGGTGGGGCGCGAATAAGAAACCAAGAAACTACAAATATATGTATAGTTAACATGCACTCTTCCCAACCTTGAGTTCCAAAAGTTGACCAAAGCACAAACACCCTCGTTAGTATTCATTCATAAGGGAAAGGTACGACACTCACGAACAAGTCAAAACTCATCCCAAAACCAATACCCTCCTTCAAACCATTCTTTCTTACACGTTCAAGTGATCTCATTTAGGTGGATTATACACTACTGGGCAACTAATAGGCATAACAAAAAACTAGGAAAAGAGAAATAGCCAAAAAACAATTTAAGCATTCAAACTCGGTTCTCTTGTGAAGTCCCAAAAAAAGGATAAATGAGATGCCTCAAATTTCTGGAACCAAATAAAACCGCAAAAAAGGATAAGTGAGATCCCTCAAAGTACTGAAAACAATACAAAACCGAGACCAAGCCCCATGTCCCAAAAACCAACGGTTTTTCAATAATAGAGGATACCACCCGAGTTTGTGTCACAGTTGAGCAACCATACAGCTTCAGATGCACAACCAACAACCATACGATAACTGAGGATCCCATCCCCATCCACACATTCCCATATGCACTATGCAGAACAACACACTACCACCAAATAAAGTGGAAAACTTCCAGGTTCAAGAACATCATTCATTAGGTTCTTCTTTCTGTTTGTTAACTGGGGTGGTCACAAAGGGATTCTTGTTTTACTAAACATCAATTTAAACCATATGAGTTTAAGTGACTAAACAATTCCATGTTACAGTCATTTAGTCATCACAAAATACATGGTTTTATTAGTACACAAGGAAAGACCACCAACAATAGTGATTTTCAGTGAGCACAAGCCCTTACAGTTCACAACACATATCAACTTAAAAGAGTACAGTAGAACATTGATCACACCCCCTTTGTTCTTTAAGGTCCATTCATTATCTTCATTAAGTTTGGTTTTACCAATCCCCACAGAAACAAAAGCATACCCACCCTGCGTGATGCACAGTAAGTAAAGATGAAGGAAACCGCTACTTGATTGATCAAAGATCGAAGTTCTTCTACACCCGCCGAGAACATTGGAAAGCACGACTTGCACGGGAGGGATGTCAGGAACTCCAAGGACGAGCAGAAAGACTCTAGTACAGGCACACCACAGGCCTTGGAAAGGGGAACACCAAACTCACTAAGATGAAAAGGGATCCAGCCAAGAGGAAGAAGAAGGACAGAGAAATTACAGTGCAATATATAGGTAAGATCTAATTATTACGGGATATGGGGATTTGAATGGCTTCAAATTCGGATCATGGTTCCCCACGTGGTTGGGTGGTTACACATGACGAAATGAATTAATATTAAATATCCCCCATTGGGGAGGTTACATGATATTTTTTGGTATTAATTATGGGCTTTAAATGGCTTTGAACCACTTAAAAGGGTTGAAAAGGCCCAAAAGAGGCGTTATGGAAGCAACTGTAGAAGAGAAACCCGACAAGGCTGGGTGACACCGATCGGTCATGCTGATCAGTCGCACGCTGATCAGCCGCATGCCGATTGGTTGCAAGCCAATCGGTCGCCCTTTGATCGGTCGCACGCTGATCGGTCGCACACCGATCGGTCGCACGCCGATCTGTCGCACACCGGTCGGCCGCTCACTGAAATGACATCCTACCACTGAGACGTCACCCTTAGGATCCAGAAATTGGCAATGGGATGGACCATGTGGGTCTCAGTCATCACATCAGATACCTCTCAAAGTATTTTCTCCATCGAGAATTTAAAAACAGACCTGATGAAATGAGGGGTGTCCAAACAACCACCTCGAAAGATACCTTTCAGGAGTGAACCTCTCCGACACATGGGAACAACTTCCCTCCTTAAGAAACCATGCAGCATTTTTGGTTCAAGTTGTCCAGTCATACAGGTTTGTGTGTTTCTTCCCCCATGTCAAGATATTATCCCCTTTGGGCGGCAATGACTCTCCCTCATGGGTTTAATCGTATCCACCTTAATGCGTCTTGATTGGGAATCATGTTCTCCCCTTCCCGTAGTTCGGAATTGTTTTCACACACATCTAGAGAATAAGGAAAACCATACATTCCATAGTTAAAAAGGTAATGTGTTCAATCACAAACAAGTAAAACAAACATAACTACTCAAAAAAACAATGGGTACTGGGCGTGCATCTGCATCTCCTGTTCCCAGTTACTTTCCTCAAGCCCACCATGCCTCCAAAATACACAAAACAGAGGAATGGTCCATCCACAGATCACCCTCTTTTCATGAACCTCGATCATCACTGGTTTCTCTAGGAACGTTGCATTCTCTTCGATATCTAGCTCTCCCCAGTCAATGACATGTGAGTCGTCATGCAGATACTATCAAAGCTGGGACACATTGAAGACATTGTGCACCCTTTGTAGCTATGTTGGAAATGAAAGCTGGTAGGCCACGTTGACGACCCTCTGAAACACCTCGAAGGGTCTTACAAACCTAAGAGAAAGCTTACTCCCTTGATCGAACCTCTGCTACCTACGCTGAGGGGAGATCTTCAAAAACACGTGGTCCCCGACCTCAAAATCCCAAGGGTCTCCTCATATTTTCAGCATACAACTTCTGCCGGTCCTGATCCACCGTCATCGTCTCTCGTATAAGCTGCACCTTCTCCGTCGTGCTCTGCACTACCTCCGGGACAAGGATGCCTGCCTCTCTGAATTCTGTCCGGCACACTGGTGAGCAACATGGACTTCCATACAAATCTTCAAATGGAGCCATGCCAATGGTAGAGTGATAGATATTAATGTAGTAAAACTCTACCAGAGGAAAGTGTTGTCCCCACAATCCCCCATAATACAGAACACATGCTTGCAACATAATGTCCAAGGTCTGGATGGTGCGCTCTGTCTTTCCATCTGTATGTGGGTGGGAAGGAGTGCTATGACGTACCTGGGTTCCAAAACCATGCTACAATCCTCTCCAAACTCATTAGGTAAACCGTGAATCCCTACCCGAGACTATGGACCTCGAAACTCTGTGCAACTTCACCACCTCATCCACATACCTCTGTACTAAGGCATCTACTGCTCCCGACTCCTTGATTGTCAGAAAGTGATCCAATTTCATCAACCAGTCCACCACTACCCAGGTAGCATCGTAAACTCTTTGAACCCAGGGTATCCCTAGGACAAAATCCATTGATATGTCATCCCACTTCCACTCAGGAACATATAAAGGTTGCAACAAGACTCCTGGAACACGGTGTTCATCCTTCACCTACTGACACACTAGGCACTTTTCTACAAACTCTACTACTGGCCGTTTCACCCAGGGCCACCAAAACTATCTCCTCATACCCTGGTACATCTTTGAAACTCCAAGGTGCACCACTAGGGGTGAGTTTTGGAAATCACTAAGAACTCTCTCGTGCATCGCCTCTGGAACGAATGGCTTCCCTTAGAAAAGCATCTGATTTTGACCATCCTCTGTCCTCCCTTCCAGAGCATCGCCTTGGCTAACCCGGTCACACATCACATAACTCTCTGAGTCTCCCCATTGAGACTCCTCTGCCATCCATAATAGAGAAGATTGTGGTGTCATCTGACACAAGAAACCTCTACCACCATCCATCCTTGCATCCAGGTGTAGGGTAGCCAACTCTTCCATCGCCTTCCAAGCATCAGCCGACTCTCAGACCACATCCTTATGCGACTTCCTACTCAAGGCATCGGCCACCACATTCCCCTTTCTGGAGGTGTAGGAAATCTCAATGTCTTAGTCTTGAAGTAATTCCATCCACCTTCACTGTCGTAATTTCAGGTCCCACTAGGAGAAGAAATACTTCTTGCTCTTGTGATCAGTGAAGACCATGAAGCGCTCCCCGACGAGGTACTGCTGCCACAACATTAGTGCGAACATGACCGCTGCAATCTCCAGATCATGGGTGGCATAGTTACGCTCATAGGGACGTAACTTCCTAGACCCATAGGAGATCACCCCTTGCTACTGAATCAACACACCTCTGAGGCCTTTCCCTAAAGCATCACAGAACACCTCATACATTTCCCCTTATTCTGGTAGCCTCTGCACTGGGGCACTAACCAACTTCTCCTTTAGATAGATGAAGGCTGCCTCGCACTACCCATCCCATACGAAAGCTCGATCCTTCTTCATCGAAGCTATCGAATGTGGTGAAACCTGGGAGAAGTTGGGCATGAATCTCTGGTAGTAACCTGCCAGCTCAAGGAAAATATGAACCTCCACCACATTCTTCGGTGCTGCCCAAGAAACAATCGCCTCGACCTTCGAGGGGTCCACTTCTATCCCCTGCTCGGACACCACGTTCCCAAGTAAATGCACTTCTCACATCCAAAACTTGCACATGGACAACTTCCCTTAGAGTTGGTGCCTTCGGAGGACCTCTAAAACCATTCTCAAGTGCTCAGCATGATCCTCCTCCGATCTTGAGTAGATGAAGATGTAGTCAATAAATACGAGTATGAACCGATCTAGGTACTCCCAGAAGATGGAGTTCATGAGCCCCATGAACATAGCTGAAGCACTAGTAAAACCTAATGACATGACTACAAACTTGAAGTGACCATATCTGCACCTGAAAGCAATTTTCGAGATGTCACCCTCCCTCACCCTTAGCTGGTGGTATCCTAACCACAGGTCAATCTTAAAAAACCAATCTGCTCCCTTCAGATGGTCAAATAGATCATCTATCCTTGGGAGGAGGTAATGGTTCTTGACCATTACCTGGTTCAGTCTCTGGTAGTCTATGCACAACCTGAGACCACCATCCGCCTTATTGGTGAATATGACCGGAGCACCCCATGGTGATGCACTTGGTCGAACAAAACCCTTTTTCATCAGATCGTCAATCTGAATCCGCAACTCCCGTAGCTCCGTAGGTGCCATCCGGTAGGGAGCCTTCGAAATCAGATGAGCACTAGGTCACATGTTTATCCCAAACTCGATGTCACGTAGAGGGGGCAGAGTCATCACCTCCTCAGGGATGACATCCATAAACTCACTGACGGCCCCTGTAACGTCCACCATATCTGTATCCACCGACTCCACTGATAGGTCAGCTAACAAGGAGAGGAGGGGTTCTCCACGCTTGCTGCTCCCCTGGAAACTCTGCTCGCCGATTAAAGTCACTCATCGACCACCCAAGTCTGAAAACACCACCCTTCCTCAAAAGCATTCAATGACAGAACACACAGAGAACAACCAATCAATGCCTAGGATGACATCGTAGGGCTGTATCTGCAATAGTAGAAGATCCCTGACTGACTGATGTGGCCCTATCATTAGTCTGCATCCTTGAAAAATCTACAACAAGTCGGTCTAACCTCCGACTAGTGTGATTAGCACCAGGGGCACTGGATGTTTCTCAGAGACGAAACCCAGAGCATGGGTCATAACGGGTGTAACAAATGAGTGCGAAGCTCCTGTATCGAACAAGGAATATGCAACGGTAATAAACAAGCTGATCATACCTCAAACGAACTCTGGACCTGCTTGAACTACTGCCTCTATGGTGTGAAACTACCCACATCCATCTCCTCTGCCCCTAGGTTGTCGGCCACCTCCCCTACCACGCCTGATTTGAGGTCCCTGATGAGCACCCTAAGGTCAGCCTCCTTCTGCAATGTATGCCCTCGGCGGAGCGGGAGCCCGCTGCCCCTACTGTTGCTGTTGAAAGGGCCTTGCCGGGAACTACTGCTACTGAGGTGGGTGATGGACCTGCCATCCTCTTCCATACTGTACTCTATCTGGGAACTGATTCTAAAGGTTCCCATGGCTTCCATAGATGAAGAATTTGGGCCATGTGCCCAAAAGAAAAGGGCGAGGGCCGGAAGGTTGGAACTGGAACTACAGAGGCCTACTCTCGGCTGGTCGAAACCTAGAGGTTACTAATGCTGGAGGCCTGCAGCTGCCGAACTTCCCCTTTGACGAGCCCAACTAGATCCCCTCTCGCGACACACCTCCCAGTGTATGAATCCTTTCCACCAATTCAGCCTTCTTCTGCACCTCTATGTATGTCAGTATGGTGATGGGAGTAACAATGTATAGAAGAGAAGGTCGGAGTGCCTCCTCTAAACGTCTTGCCCGAGACTCCTCATCTGGAAAGTGGTTCGGGGTGAAGCGAAGGAGATCCCTGAACTTTATCCCCAACTCACTCACTGACATACTCCCCTACTAGAGGGAGAGTATCTCCAACCTCTTCTTAGCCTTCATCGTAGAAGAGAGGAATTTTTCCTGGAACTCCTTCTTGAAGTCTACCCACATCACCTCGGTCTCCCTCTTCTCCCCAAGGTAAAACATCCACCCCTGACGTGCTTCTCCATGCATCTATCTTATAGCAAGAGGAACCCAGTACTCTGTTGGATCCAGGATCAAGCAGAAGGATATCACTAGCTCCTCTAGCCAGTTCTCCATCTCCATGCCTGAGACACTGCCCTCATACTTCCTGAGGGTCTGTCGTTGAATGGCTCGAAGCATCTTCTACCACTGATCCTCCTCCTCCACTTGGTCAGTACTATGCCGATCGACCAAGGTAACCTCCTGGGCCTCGATCGTCCGCACTACTCATGGTTGTCTACCAGGTGCCATAGCTGCAAGGTAAACAAGGAATGCCTTTGCTCGAGTATGTAGAATATTGTTCTTAAATTTTCATAGACTTATTTATTTATTTTCTAATTCCCAAGACACCCATGAAACATAAGAACATAAGTCATTATGATGTATGTACCTTTCCTAGGGTCTCTACCCTACAATCAGTGTAACCTCACTTGGTCGTTCGGTAGGTCCAGAGTCCTTGCATCGGATCATGGTGGGACCTAAAATCCCGTGTCATAGCCAGTCTTCCCTGGCCTGATTCACACACCAAGGTCACCCAACACTGTTACCCTACCACCCCATGAAATCCTCACTATGCCTAACTTCATACTCCATCCTGTCTCACAACCTCAATCCTTTGATACCATTCTATCATGACCCTCCTTCACCAAAAGGAGGGAAGGTTCAACAGATTGCCAGGTCTTTCCTTCGTTAAGTTGAAGGAGATATAATGACCCCCGAAACCCACCTTAAATAGGTCCCGGAGTAGAGACCATCACCAAGGGTATAGAATCTCACACAAAATGGAAGTCATTACCCTTTTTGTTTTTATAGGATCAAGAGATAAGATAGCAACCCCAACAATACCAAAGCTGAAGTAAAGGGTAAGCCAAAAGTAACCCATTCCCATATGCATGTTCAATAGTAAATGATACAAGCCACAAAAACTCCAAAGCTAATGTACCAAGAAAAAGGAAAACGTCAACAGAAACTGCCCCAAGGTCTGAGCTAGTATGGTCCCGCATGATTCCTGAAGTCCTCCTGGAAACCTAAAAGAAGTTTTATATACATAGGGTGAGCATAAAAGTATACCCAGTAGGGAAAAACTAGAAGCTCTCATGCACAAGTAGGGATGCATTATAATGCCCTGTGAGAAAATAGAAACCCAAGAACATAAAAAGGAAAACTATCCACCCAAGCCTCACCAAGGCACACTCCCCAAATAACACAAGGCAAGTAAATTATAGTGATAACCCATCGATATTTGGGTACCCCACACCACTTTCCCCTGGTTATGGAAGACATATTATGCATCGAACCAATCTAGCCATTCTCACCGCACTCCCACAAACACACCTGCCCACACACACCTCATCCACAACTGCCACACATAACCACACCCACAAACACCATGGTCAGAACAACTACTTCCATGCCCTAAGACACCTGGGCCTCATCCCAAGGACACTTGGGAAACAACATGCTCGGAAACACCTGGGCCAACCACCACAACTACCCTGCCTGAAAATTCATGGGCTAAAAAAATGGACTTCAGGCCATCAAAACCTTCCCAAAGAGTCTTGGGATATTTGGGAAAGGGAGCAGAAAAGAAGATAATAACCAGCCACTCATAGGAGTGTTGGAAAAAACACCCCCATGGAATAGCAGTGTTCGACACTAAGTTCTCAACTCGGGTGGGGCACAAATAAGAAACATAGAATCTATATATATATATATATATAGTTAATAGTCACTCATCCCAACCAAGGGTTCAAAAATCCGACCTAAGCACAAACACCCTCATTACTATTCATTCGTTAGAGAAAGGTATGACACTCACGTACAAGTCACAACTCATCTCAAAACCAATACCCCCCATTAAACCATTCTTTCTTTCATGTTCAAGTGATCTCATTTAGGCGGATTCTACACTACTGGGCAACTAACAGGCATAACCACAAGCTTGGAAATGAGAAATAGCCAAACGTCAATTTAAGCATTCACACATGGTTCACTTGTGAAGTCACAACAACAAAAGGATAATTGAGATCCCTCAAAGTACTGGAACCAATGAAAATCTCAAAAAGGGATAAGTGAGATACCTTGAATTACTAGGAACAAAACAAACCCGAGACACATCCCCATGTCCCCAAAACCAACGGTTTCTCAACAATAGAGGATCCCACCCGAGTTCGTGTCACAGCAGAGCAACCACACAACTTCATATTAACTACCAACAACTGTACGATAACTGAGGATCCCATTTCAATCTACACCTTCTCACAAGAACCAATCCTAACAACACACTTCCACCAAACATAGTGGAAAACTTTCATGGTCATGCACATCATTCATTAGGTTCTTCTTTCTGCTTGTTAACCGGGTTCGTCACATATGGATTCTTGTTTTACTGAACATCCATTTAAACAATCTGTGTTTATGTGACTAATCAATTCCATGATACAGTCATTTATTCATCTCAAAAGACAAGGGTTTATTAGTATGAATGGAAAGACCACCAACAGCTGTGATTTTCAATTAGCACAAGCCCTTATAGTTCACAACACATATCTACTTAAAAGAGTAAAATAGAATATCGATCACACCCCCTTCATTATTTAAGGTCCTTTCATTATCTTCATTAAGTTTGGTTTCATCAATCCCCACAAAAACAAAAGAATACCCACCACACATGATGTACAGTAAAGAAAGATGAAGAAAATACCTACTTGATTGATCAAAGATTGAAGTTATTCTCCATGCTCCAAGAACAGGGGAAAGCATGACTTGCACAGGAGGGACGTCAAGAACTCCAAGGATGAGCAGAAAGACTCCAGCACAGGTGCACCACAAGCCTCGGAAAGGGGAACTCCAAACCCAATAAGAAGAAAACCGAGCCATCAAAGAGGAAGAAGAAGGAAAGATAAATTCCCGTGCGATATATAGATAAGATCCCGTTGTTACAGGATATTGGGATTTGAACGGATTCAAATTCGAATCCTGGTTCCCCAGGCGGTGGGTGTTTAAACACGACAGAATTAATTTTTTGTTTAATATCCCCCAGTGGGGAGGTTCCTTGGGATTCTTGGGTATAAATTATGGGATTTAAATGGCTTTAATCCACTTAAAAAGGGTTAAAAAGGCCCAAAAGAGGCGTTTTGGGAACAACTGTAGAAGAGAAACCTGAAAAGGAAGGGTTACACCGATCACTCTCACACCGATCGGTCTCACGCCAATCAGTCACACACCAATCGGTCGCACACTAATCGATCACACGCCGATCACTGGCACACCAGTCGGTCGCTCACCGAAATGACATCCTACCACCGAGACGTCACCCTTAGGATCTGGAATTTGGAAAAGGGATGGACCGTGAGGGTCTAGGTCATCACATACTGACACACCATGCACTTTGATGTATATTCAACGATATCCTTCTTTATATTATGCCACCAATAATTATCTCGGATATCTCGATACATCTTTGTGTTTCTTGGGTGAATAGAGAAATTTGAACTACGTGCATCATCCAAAATTTCCTCCTTCAGCACCAGACATGATGGAACACATTGTATTTTCCCAAATCTTACAATTCCTTCTTCATTATCATTAAAATCCGAGGATTTCCTTTTTCCGATAGCTTCCATATTTTAATGAATTCCCATATCATCCTTTTGAGAATCCTTTAACCTTTCCAAAAGTGATGGTTAGGCAATTTTTTTTTGAAAGGATTGATGATGTTACCTTCTTTATGATTCCCATGTCCATCTACATCAAGTCTAAGAAGACTGGATCATTTCAATTCTCATCAATGATAGAATCACTGTTTCCTTTCTACTCAGGGCATCCACCACCTTGTTCGCTTTCATAGGGTGGTAATGGATTGAGCAGTTATATTCTTTGATCAGCTCTAACCAACCTCGTTGGTGCATGTTCAACTCTTTCTGTGTGAAAAAATACTTGAGGTTTTTGTGGTCCGTATATATTTCACACTTCTCCCCAAAGAGATAATACTGCCAAATTTTCAAAGAGAAGATCACTATAGCCAACTCAATGTCATGTGTTGTATAGGGTTGTTCATAAACATTCAATTTCCTTGAAGTAAAGGCAATGGAATTTTCATTTTTCATCAGCAGACATCCCATGCCCTTTTTCTAAGCATCACTGAATACCATAAAAGTCCTCCACTTCTTTGTAAAGTGATCATGGGAACTGTGATAAGCCTCTATTTTAACTCTTTGAAGATTTAGTTTCATTCTTCACTCCATGAAAACATTACTCCCTTTCGAGTTAGCTTGGTAAGAGGGTTGGAAAATCATGAGAAATTTCTCACAAATCGTCCATAATATCCAGCTAACCCCAAGAATCTACGGATATGTATTACCGATGTTGTCCTCGGATATCCCTCAATTGCATCTGTTTTGGAGGGATCCACATATATACCGTTGCTTGTGATGATATGGCCCATGAATGAGACCTCCATCAACTAGAACTCACACTTCCTGTACTTTGCATAGAGATTCTCCTTCCGCAAGGTCTCTAGTACAGTTCATAGATGCTCCTCATGATCCTCCTTGGTTTTGGATTATGTCAGAATATTATCTATAAATACTACCAAAAATTTGTCAAGGTAATATCTAAAGGCTCTATTCATCAATTCCATGAAGATTTATGGATCATTAGTGAGTTAGGAAGGCATTACTATGAATTCGTAGTTCACCTTTCTTGTACAAAAATAAATCTTTGTGATATCTACCTTCTTCACACTATCTGGATAATATATCAACCACAAATACACCTTGTAGAAGTATTGGGATCGAAACATCTAATTGAACAAGTCAAAAATTCGTGAGAGATAATACTTTTTCTTTATCGTGATTTTGTTAAGCACACAATAATCGATTCAAATGCGCATTGACCCATCATTCTTCTTGACAAAAAGGACCGGTTCACCCCATGGTGAAGCACATGGGCGTATAAACCCTTTATCCAGATTCTCCTATAGTTGTTTCTTCAGCTCCTCATGATCTACAATAGCCATTATAAATGGAGTCTTGGATAATGGAATCTATAGGTTCTGGGTGCAGCGGAAGCATATTGGTGTGTTCACACAACTTTAATTTTAACGTTAATCAATGTTCAATCCGAGATTCTTCAGAATTTATAATGTTGAATCTTCGGAATAGAACGAAGAACGAAAAACTTAAGAGGGAATCCCTGAACCATTGAGATAGGATGATGATATGTTGGTTATAATTAATTTAATTAATTCACAAGAATTACCTTGGTAGAATTCATTCTTCGTTGATGTCTCTGGTCATGATCCAGTGATCCATCATTGAGTCGTAGAATCTATGTATAGGATTCCTCTAGCCGTGATCCACACATGTGCCACATATCTCCAGACGTCACCGAAGGGATCTCTGGGTGCTAGCGCGGAAGAACCTTTTTCTTGAGATGTCTCCCTTCGATCGCCTTGGTGTCTTGGTATTGAGATCGTTCTTGGAGGAAGGATTTCTTTCGGCCTTGAATGAATTCTCCATAATTTTTGTGCACAATGATTGATTGAAAAGTTTTGTTGTTATGACGATATTTATAATCGTGTTTGATGTCATAGAGTTATGACAATTAATAAATGTGTTACGAATTTTATTTATTTCATTAACCCTCATTGAAAACCCCCATGTCGAATAATTAATTCCTTGACATGTGCCCACGTTGATTATACTTAATATAAAAATAATGATATTATTTCCTCAAAATCCAGACAAGAAAAATTACACACCGTGTAATCATTAATACACAACGTGTACTTGTTTTCCATAAAAATACATGGCGTGTATATTAAATATACACACTGTGTAATTTTATTTTCCACTTTTCTTTATCTCCTCCTCCACATTTATTAGACCTTGAGTAATGGCTATTTATTTCTTAATTAAATGTAACTACATTACTCACTAATATATTATTTCATCCACAATATATTCTCTTGAATAACTAGTGTTGAAATAAATGTGATCAGGAATCCTTGAATAATTATTAAACCACAGTTGAGAATAATATTTATTTAACTCGTTAAATTAATATTTAACTGAGAAAGATGGACATGCTTAGTGTGTGACCCTCTAGGCCTCTTTCTCAGTGGAATTAAACGGAGCCTACCTAAAGTCCAAGGTTAGCATCTAGCAACACGCCAAGGAACCCATAGAGAAAGAAGTTAATGAATCAATGACGTGTCACCTCATACAAATGCTTACCATGTAATATACTTACTTTGTCATGATATCTTGAATCAAGTGGGTTGCATGCTAGTGTCATCAACCCACGTGCTCGATAATTCGTTCATTGACTTTCCGGAATTGAACTCACCCATACCTTACCATGGAAATGGATTTATTTAGTCTATATCAATTCCATCAAAGGGCCTGAGATATCTACTTCCATTATGGAACATAAGGGACAAATCCTTTCTCTCATTATCTATTAATGTGGTATTACTCTTGACGCACCCAACGT
This sequence comes from Viscum album, assembly GCA_963277665.1. Classification (NCBI taxonomy): domain Eukaryota; kingdom Viridiplantae; phylum Streptophyta; class Magnoliopsida; order Santalales; family Viscaceae; genus Viscum; species Viscum album. The sequence goes on along the minus strand of OY728130.1, from coordinate 1,299,086,852 downwards.
ATCCTACCTCGCTGCGAACAATGTGTCGTCACAGTTTTCGTCAATACATATAAGTGCGCGAGTTGTAAAACCCATTAATAATAATATTAAAGTCTATGGACCAATACACAGGTCTGCAAATATGAACATCCAATGACACTATGAAATGTGGAATTCCTATTGGCGGGTCTCGTTCTCGTAATATCCTCCTGGATATTACCAAGGGTGCACACCATGAGAAGCTGCCTCAATGTTTTATGAGTCCTCACCCCTAATGGCCTATATTATTTGTGTCCCTCAAATAACATCATCCATCCATAGAACATATATTCAAGAACAGTGTTATGGCACTTTCGGGTTCTCATCATAGCAGGGATCCACTATGACCCCTTAATGCAACAGCTGTCCTTAGGACATTATCACATGCATTGTCATGCAAAATAACAATCAATATGTGATAAGGAATTTATTAGTCAATAAAGTACAAAGTAGTTGGTTCTAGGCCACCAACTCCAATAGAAACTCCCCACATATAAGATCAATTGATAATTCAACATATCTTCTAGGATGAAGACCAAACAATTCATCGAGAAACACTTCAGCGAATTCCCTCACAATACGGATGTCTCCTAGGATTTTTTCCTTCTTAGACTCAATCATATGAGCCAAATATGCATGATCACATGGCAGTAATATCCACACTTGAGATGATGGATCTAAAGAAGATTCATCTTCTTACTTGTAATTGTAAAGAATCAGGGGTTGATTCTCCACATGGAGAGTGATTTCCCTCTCTTGGTAATTTAGGTTTGTTTTTGTATAAGGAAATCCAATCCATGACAATAATTGTATAAAATTACACCAGAGGGAGTGTGATAAGGTTCACCGGGAAGTTCAATCCACAGATGATGAGAGGGGGTGAGTTATATTCATGGGATGCAATGATTTCCCCATTTTCCGTACTCACTGTCATCTTCACTTCCATGACTTGTGGTGGTGCTGGAATTGTTCTACTAAACTTTAGAGATATAAAACAATGTGTATAACCTGAATCAAAAAGTACGTTCACAATTCATTAATGAATAACTAGTGTACCTATCACCACATCATCGTCGGGGTCCACTTCGGTAGTAGTAATGACAAAATCTCACCCGTGCTGCCTTGGAGGTTGTTGGTTACCTTCAAAAACCCTTGTCTTAGAGAACAGATTTGCAAGATGCCTTTGTTCATTGACGTTGTAGGAGTGAACAACGCGTTGAGGATCGAACAGAGAATTCCTCTCCTCTATTTTAGCCGTGGATTTTTCTTGCTGACAGTTAATATCCAGGTTCTATTCTCTTCCACACCTAAAGCATTTTATCGCACCCTTTAGAAAACTTCTAGGGTGCTTCTTTCCGAAACATTGGCAAGTGGGGTGCTGGATCTTCTTAGCACCATTGGATTTATCCCTCGGACTACTAGAATTGAAGTCCACCTTACGCTTCTTATCCACATGATACCATGGAGATTATCTAATCTCTATTCCAAACTTGAGAGAATATCAGACAATTTCCTCATAGTTGTCGAAGTCACAAATCGTTGTCGCTTTCCGTAGGGTAGGTTTCAGCCCAGCAAAGAAGTAGTCAACCATGCATTCAGGGGTAATGCAAGATTCGTAAGTGTATTGCTCAAGACTTGTGATGTTTTACACATACGGTCCAATAGATTCGTCCTCTTTTTTTCTTGAGGTCAAGGAAGTCCCTTTCCATCTTTAGCCGGAGGGTGTGTGGAAAATATTTATCAAAAAACATCTTCTCAAAATCCTTCCATTCCAATGCCTTGATCTCCCCCTCAGGTTTCATATTTTTGATCAATTTCCACCATTGATTAGCTTCACCCTCTATACGATAAGCAACTAGGTGAAACTTCTCTTATTCATAACATTGAAGGATGGAGAAGATCTTTTCAATAGAGTTTATCAATTCTTCAGTGATTTAGGGATCATATGATTCATTAAAAGTTGGAGGTCATTATCTCATGAAGCTCTTGATAGCATCTTGTTCTTTCTTAGGGGGGTTGAACATTCCTATTGACCCATGTTTCTATTAAAATATTGAGTTAGCTGAGAGTGAAGCGTGACTAAGTTCGCGATCCCCGCTCCCATTGGATTGGGAATCTCAATAGGACAGTCATCACATTGATCTTCACATCGATTGTTAGCCTGAGTCCTCATCTCACAGGCCATTGGCTTGAATAAAAGGAAAGATAGGGGTAACACATAAAGGGTAATCCTAGGACAAAATTGTTGAATTATAAATAAATTTTATTTCCTTAACATATGAATCTATTGGATTAGTCTATATTATCCATGACCTACTTTCTAACATATATTCTTAGGGAGTTTTTTTGTCCCTTAATAATGGTTCTTACTAAACTTGTGAATTTACCAAATCATATCCTCTAGGAGTGTCGTAACCAAGAGTGCAGCAAGGCCCATTGTTTTGCACCATTTCCTGTTCGAGTCTATCTCAAAGCGGTGTTTTCGGGTTTTACCCTTTGGAAACATCTCTGCCAGATCCGCCTCTACCTGCTCATATCAAAATAGGGATATATTTTATTGATAAACTACTTCTCAATAATCAGCTAAATTTACCAATGTTTTTATTATACTTAATCTTTTCTCTAAGGCTTTACTAGTGTTTTCTAATCCTAATCCCAAAAATAACTAAACCTATCCACTCATACAAACTATGACAACCCTACTTTTTATAACAAAAATAATCATAATTGATTACATAAAATTCACTTGATGAAACATGGATGATTGGGAGGTATAGTGTATTTGGGGATAAGTATCATTACATAACGAGTTTAAACATGAAATACAACATCTATATTGACAACTTCCTTTACATGACTACTACATTCCCTCGTACTTATCATTGCAAGGGATAACCTAAGGTCATGCATAAGAAAAGGGTGAGCTATAAAGCCCAGTAAGAGAATAATCATGGAATAAGATGAGGAATAAAATACATGTTAGACAATAGGAATATAAATATATCACAATAAAAGTATAAAAATAAATGTATGATAAAGAATGATAATCATAACATGGAAATGTGGCAACAACACTTAACATGGAATTAGCACGATCCAAGGCTCATTGCACATCGATCATGAGTAAAACCTCATTACACATAAAGAACGAGTAAACCCTAATTGAACTTCAATTAGCATGAGTAAATAACCATTTCACATGACGTATCATGATACAATAGTTTACCCAATGCATTGGAGCTCTATTAGGGCGCATCCTTCTTAAACATTTCATTTCATGCATAAGTTTTCCACATGGATCAAAAAACATTGAATCATTCAACATAATCATTTATTCCACAATAAATGAATGTGGAATACATAATTGAAACTCTTAAAAAAATATGTAAATGTTTATAAAGGTGAATACCCTTGATAGAGAAATGGACATGGTATTCAGTACACAAATACTTTGGAATGGAAAAATGTGGTGCAATTTCGGCAGCATTACGGTGTGACATAAGAACTCATAAAACTGGATGATGAGAGATAAAGGGGTGTCTCATCATATTTACATGACATGGAAAGTAAGGGGGTCATATAGATACATTTCACAACAAATTTATTGGAATTTAGATTCATGATACAAAAGAATTTCTTGAATGGAAATGAGGAGAGAGAAATTTCTTTTATAATTTCATCATAGTAACGGGGGTACATGGGAGGAATTTAATAAGAGAAAGAGGGGTATCCCATCATTAAAACATAAAGGGAGAATTATAGTGGAGGTGAGAAAAAATAACCCAACATTTATTAATGAAATTAAAGGCCATAACAACTTAAAGAATATTGAACAAAAATGTTTAAGGAAGAAAACCATTACTTGGAAGTGTGCTTCCAAATGCTTGAGAGTGGCTTGACAGAGGCCTCTTGAGAGCTTAGGGAACCTTGGGAGGATTTTAGAGAGATGAGGGAGGAGGTTGGAAGAAATAAAAAGTCTTTGAGGGAGGATGAAGTAGGTTCTTGGGTGGGTTTATATAGGAAAGGAGAGGGAATTGTTTATTATTTAGGTCTGGGATACCTCACATTAAACTAATAAAAATCAAAAACTAGACCATCGTTTTTGACCATGGTTTTTGAAAATTGGGAATAGAAAACAATATTTCTTAAGTCCAAATTCCGAAATTCTTAAATAAATGGGGTTGATTATGTGGAGGTGAGTTACACTCCCAAGGAAAACAATTTAAAAAGACAAAATGATTAAAAATTCCTGAAGGGTCCACTAAAGCATTGTAAAATAAATAAATAAAAACCTAAAATCACTTTATTTTAATGGTAAAAATATATTGTGCTAACATAATGTTTATTGTATTTTATTACATCACTATTGGGTCATTATGATGTCATCAAACACATTATATATTTAAAAGGTATTTAATTTTTATCAAACAATTTGATTGTCTAATAAAATTATGAAAAATTCACTGTTGGATAATTTCGAAGTCTTGATTACAGAAATAATATTCATTTTATCTAAATTGTTTTCTAAATATGTAAATTTTAAATTTTAAAATAAAAACTGACATTTATTGAAAATTCATGGGTTTTAACAAAAATGGATTTCAATCCTTAATAAAAATTACAATTGCATTCATAAAATTATACGATCATTTATATTTTCTAAAAATTAATTTAATAACAATAAAAATATTTTATTAAAATATTATTTAATTCAAAAATCCATTAATTCATCAAATTGTATTTTTTAGTTGAACATTAACAAAAAATACTATTTGTGCTTTAAAAACTAATTACCAAGTAACAATAATAAAATGAAAGTATATTCATTATTATTTACATAAATAATGTACATAACCGTACTGATATGGTATTGTTACATAACCCCTTATAACACCTGCATAAGATCAAAGAGTAAGGTGTGTGATGGTGATAGACTCTTGGGGTTCCTCGAATAACATTCCTCGGGTGGTAATCTCTATCAACTTATAATTCTCTCATAGGCGGTCCCGCTCAAGCATAACATATTCAAGCTCAGCTTGGGCTTAGTCAAGAGTGATGACCAAAGATGCAACCTCCTTTCTGAGCTCCGACAAATGGTCTTCGTATGGGGCACATATACAGGATGATGCCATCACTTCCTTTGACAGAGTAAATTGGATTTGTTAAAGACCTACATTTATACTAATCATGTGATCACTATTCAATGGCTATATTAGCAATGATTACAATTCTTAACAGTATTTTAAAATCTAAAAACTTTAAACCAAATAAGTTGGAATTTTATATAAACATTTTACATAAAGATACATTTAATTAGATCAAGATGGATTTCTATTCATGAGAGTTTGGGTCATTACATACTCTTTCTATTCATCTATTCTCAATACACACAGACACCATTGATTCTTTCTTTAAGTGTCTTCACGTGTGCATGTGCATGCATGTACAATATTTTCTTCTCTTCTACTCATGTGAAAACCTAATGGGTATAATTTTTTCATCACACACATTTCCTATTTCCTTTTATCAATTAATATGACATACACAATGTCTTATTTATTTCACTCAAGTTTCACTGACATGTATGTGCATAAAATTGAATCTCCTTTAAAATTGAACGGGTGTGATTCTCTGTGCATATAGCTAACACTTATTTTATTATCACATGTGAGTGCATGTATGCATGAACTAATACTTCTTGTGAGTCTTTCTCTTTAAAAAACCATGAATAACCTCAGGTTGTTTCATGTATGCAACACCCGAATGCTTGGGTTCCTCTTCTTCTCCAAGGGATGTGTATGTGTACACTATCCCTTTATGAACTCTCCTTATTTTCTTCGTGAAACCAAGATGGTTCACGAGTTCTTCTTCATGCAAGTAAGTACGTATGCATCTTCTTAACAGAACCAAGGAGTGGTTCGTGGGTTGTGTCTTTGTGGAGTATAACAAGGGTGCAAGTGCACCAGTTCCATACACATGGGATGTACCTCACCAAAACACAATGAGGGTTCAAAAGAACATATCGCGTTCTCACAAGTTTTCTCACATAAGGGTTGCATATGCCTTCCTCCTATGCAAGTACGATTCAAGAATGCGTAGAACTTGTTGAATGCATGTAGTTAATCTTCTTCGCGTAGAAGATCTGTGCGTAAACCTTTTTATCCCGATGCCCTATTTTTTGGAAAATGAGATCTCTATCAAGACTTTTAACATACGAAGGATTCGAGGGCATCCACCTTCTATAGGTAGAGGATGCTCATTTACATCTTCGAGTCTAACATGAAGATCAGGGCTTTGAATGCTCGAGATATTTGACTACAAAATATTGAATCTAGGGGTCAAAGATAATCCGAAAGTCTCTGTTTGTTTTCAGTCTACATGGGATCCTTATTTTATAGAGGAAAAATTATGTTCATGCATTTATGAATGCATGAATCTCCTATTATCCATGAAATCATGACTGTGGTGCTCTATTCATATCCTCGATAGCTTGGTGTGCCTCAGATTCCTTGGAAATCGTCGGTTTCACGAATGCATGTAAATGGAATTGCATGCGTGGGATTTATTTTCTTCATTCGATCAGAATGGACTCGAGAGAAGCTAAAATGGTGTCTGGAATGGTGAGTTGGATGTCTGGCTAGAGATATTGGTTCATGGGTGCAGCAGGGATGACCGTAGGTTGATGAAAACCTCAGTGGAGAGATCGTACAACCATGATTTATACACCACATGACGTGGATAGATGTGCAGTGGTGATTAGATCCCGAGATGCGAGATGCATTGTGTGACTGAGAACTCACACTAGATTAGATGAGTGACTACGATTCACTCTGTGTATTTTAAACCCATCCCACATTGAAACAGAGACACGGGTGTGGCTCATTTATATTGCAAGACGTGTCAACCAATGCTCTGAATTATTCTCTCTCCCTACATGGTACCACCCCATATTGTGTTCACCATGCAGGCACACTCTTACCACCCACTCTACTCCTTGGGCATGCACCTAGTGCCCACTATTCATGCAATGCACAAGTTCACCATCGTGCACACACGTGCAAGATTATACACAAACCGCATTCCCTACCTCATGCGGGGATGGCCTTGAGGGCTTCCCTCGAGCACAGTTTACCCTCGGGACCCGCATGTGCTTAAGGTGAGGTCCTAGGCTAGACCTCTATGTTTAGCCCTTTCCTTTTTATGTGAGTCCATATTATAGATGTGGTTAAGAACCAAGTGTATAGTACTAGAATAATGCATGGCCACCTTATTTATTATCTCTCGATTTTAAAACCATAAACCTTCTTCTCTTCTTCTTATTTTTCTTATTGGAATGATAATTCCAAATATCATAAATATTCATTTTATCCAGCCTTGGATGATGCTTGCATCATTTCTTCATGCCTCTTGCATTAAAACAAAATGCATGGCTTCCTCTTTTTGGGAGGGATGTGTTCTCCATTAACACATGTCTAGGACTCTGAGGACTAGCTCAAACAATCATATGATATTTTAAACTTCATCGATTTGGATTCAATGGACGAATCTTCAACACTTCATCCACTTAGTGACTATGGATGGATCTTTACTTCTTTCCTCATGTATTTGAGTATTTCATGGATTTCTTCAAGTGTCGTAACAACGTATCACCTTGATACAAGTCTTGGAACATAGAACTAGTTCATCAATCATCATATTTGTATCCTCTTGGATAATTGATCAAGTGAAAAAGTCATTAGATTGAAACAACAACAAGTCTCCAAGGATTCACTTACTTCTTCATCAATCCCTTTTATTCACATATTGACATCTCATTGATAACTTATTTACGTATTATTGACAAAAAATGCGACACGATTCTCAAAAATCTCCCCATTTGTATTTTTTTGTCAATATCACTTAACCACACTTTGAATGGGTTAATATGTGTGCCAATATTTTCTCCCCCTTATTGGAAACCAAATGAAATGGTATTGTTGGTTCTGTTAAAAAACATGTCCTCCTCCTTTTGAATAATATATGTTGAAATATTTTTTAGAGAGGGATGATATCCCATGGTTCACTTAGCGAAGAGCCTTTAGTTAATGAACTCTAAGTCTACATGTGCTAACCTAGTGTAGAAAACAAGAGAAATATGAACAAGGTTTTCAATTCTGTCCACAAACACCCATACTTGTGATATCATGCCCAGAATGGTTCAATTATTGACCAAGGTATTGGAGATAATATGATTTATTAATGAAATGCTAAATCCTACACATAACCAAAAATATTAAAAAGTTCTAGTGAAATGATAAAGATCCCCCTTTCATACCCTCTTTCATCAATCAAGCAGTCCCACTTAATTGAAATGATAAATAAAATTAAGAAGAAGGGATGAAAGTGTGATTGGAATACCTAAGTTTCAAATTCTTGAGATGATATAAATTTCACGTTTTGTATTGAAATAATCAATGATATACTCTCCTTTATGTTTTCTCCCACTCAAGGAGTGAAATTCCTTTGATTCATTATAATAGAAAATATCATCAGATATTATTCAAGATATTCATGTTGATAATATTCCACTATGGTACCATTCAAGTTATTATCTAATAACGAATAATGAGTCCAAATTTTTGTTCTCCACTTTTATCATTCAGTTTTCATCTTATTAATGACCTTAATCTTAAATTACCTAGAATGAAATCAAACATATATAATAAAAATATAAGGGAATAAGATGAAACACCTTTGTGGTTCTTAAAAGAAGCACCGGAGATAGGAATTTTCTCTTAACCCAAGAACTCATTTCCTTGTATATCTAAATTGTCTTGTACTCTTCATGCTGGTGTTTCCTCTCCATTTGACATTTTTATATTTCATTGTCATCAAGGACCCTTTACATTCATTTATCTTCAACTTGTGTGGATTTTTTCCATTTTCTTCCACCAGTAGTGAAGTAGCTTCCATTGGTGCATGATTTTCAATTTTTAACATCTCAATTTGGCATGGTAAAACAGTTATACATTTTTTTCATTATGTCCATCCTTCTTACACCTTCCACACAATAGTGGTTAGACACCTAGGATATCATGTTCTGTCAACCTCTCATGATGTTATAATTTTACTTCATGTGGAATGATCTGTTTTCCTTTTTTTCCTTGTATTTAGCTAGTATTTTATCTTCAGATCTTTGTAGTTCTCTAGAAATTTTTAATTGATTAGGCCAGATGTATAAAAACTCTTTATTGTAATTTTTGTCTTGCAGCTTTGACATGGCTTCTTCAATGCTTTCAATTTACATTTCTTAGGAAACTTATCAAAATTATCTTTTGGAATTTTTTCAATCAATATTGTCTTCTTTTGGATAGATTCTTCTTTCAATTTGAGATTGCATTCATTAATTTCCATGGATTGTTTGCAATGATCAATGGTATGGACATTCTTTCCAATTTATAATCATATTTTGTTTATTCAAATGAAATTCATGGTATCTATCTTAAACAACTTCTTGGAAATAATTTCTTTAATTATTTTCTTGACTTAAATATATGGCATATTCCTAATGGAATACTTTTCAAATACTTTAACTTTCTCCTTCATTTGTTGTGGTCTATGCTTCATATGAACATATGTCTGAGGCATGGTAGGACTAAACCAACACCCATCACAACTATGATCACTTCTGTTTCAATTATCACAGAAGTATTCAAGATATTCAAATCTGTTCTTAATAGATAGATTCTTCTTCATCTGTGTTTTCTTCCTTTGCTTTGAAGGATTCTTCATTTCTTCCCATATACGTTCCCTGAATGTAGGCCTTCCATAATATCCATATGCTGAAAAATTATTCCATTAATCATTGTCCTGATGCCCAAACTTCCAAAAAATCAACTATAGCCAACAAATCTTTTTATTTTACATGTAGTATCAGTCTAGATATATTTAGTTCATTTTTGTGTCTAAAATTGCCTTTCCTTCTATAGAGAATAATTTTGGGAGATTATAATATTAATCATTACAATATCCACCCTTGAAGTTTTTATGGATGTATTGAAAGTTTTTATAAATCCACGAATTTCAGATTTTGGATTTGAACATGTACTTATAGATGAAACTGAAGTAGTAGAAACCTGAATAATTGGGTTGTGGGATACGTTCTTCTTAGAGGGTGTTTACATTGGATTAGAGGATGATGTGATGTTCCTTTTGGAATCATATTCTTCAATACAAACTTGATTTAAAATATCTATTCTTTTAGATGATTGGGACGTTTCAGCTTGGGGTGATTTCTGAATTTTCAATTTCACTTTCAATTTTAAAAATTTCAGTTTGAGAGAGTTCTTATCATCCTCAACTAATCTCATCTTACTTTCCCAATTATCCTTCAGCATTGCTATTTATTATCTTTACACATTTCTAAATTTTTGTAGATATATGCCAAGCTCCTTTAGCTTGTTGGCCTTGTCTTCAAGTTGTGCAGATTTGAAAACCATAGAAACTTTGTGCAACTTTTCATATAAATGGAATGAGTATACAAATACAATCTCAAATACTTCATTCTCACAAACACTTCCCTGTAATTCTTCAGTAACATGATCATGTCTCTCATTGCAAAGAAGTTTTTTTCATCCTTTTACTTCACTAGTTTAATGAGAGTGTGGTAAATTCCAACACTTTTATCCAATGCTTATTCCATGGCATTATCTTCTTCTTCCAGCTATAATTTTTTTATCTTGAAGAGCCCTTATGATTACAACAATGTGTCTTGCCACTTCTCTAGGGAATTTTTTTATATTATCTTTGAGTTCATTCTAAAGATCACTAATTGATATATCATCATCACAGCTTGATCATGCTTCATGAGAAGAGTCATAATAACAAAAGGAATTATTTCTTGGTTTACTTTTTATATTACCTTTAGTGGATTGTGTTTCCCATTAGTAGTAAGCTTCTTATTCATCTTCCTTGTATGATTCTTCTTTATATTTTTTTGAGTCTTGGATGATATCTCAATTTGAGGTTGCTCACTCATTTCCTCAATTACACACTTCAGAAATACTACCTTGGATTCTTTAGAGGTAACATCCCGCTGATACCAATTAAACTGCCCAGATCAGTGTGAATCACTAAGCGAAGGAGTGGGTAAATCAATGATCCCTTTAAATATTTTTCCTAATTTATTCTTTTCAATTAAACCACTATGGCTGGTTATAGCCCCAATCCACTTCTATTGTGTCACTCATACTTACCTCGAATAATGATATTAATGTAAAGGAACTAAACAAAAGGATTTACAAGGTTCGGTTCAAAGAACTACTCCTTGCTGTGTTGGTTATTCTCCCCAACACAAATTCTGCACTATAATTCAATTAGATAAACACTGGTCAATACAGAGTCCCACTGCATCCATCTTATGTATCACAAGAGGTTATTTATACCACTTCACATAGTGTTACCAGAGTCCCACTCGTCTGATTCAGTGTCCCACTAAAGACTTCTTCTCCTCCCTGAATCTCAAACGGGTCTTCTAGCTCTCGAGTCACATGAGCATAATCCTTATTGAAGTTCATTCTTGATTCACTGTTGATGATATTATGCACAATCCACACAGGCTTGATAAATCACTCTTGACTATGTATCTCATCAAGAATCTTCAACTGCCTTCGGTAAGGTCTTTTGGCCTTGTTCAATAATCTAATCACTTTTATGATCAGTCCTCAGTCTCAACAATTCTTAGGAAATTATTTATTATTATGATGAAGACCTAGCCTCACTTAGATGTGTGCCAATGAAGCACACAAATTCTTCAAGAATATAATATGCAAGAATGATCTTGCTGAATATTAGAACGTTTTTTTTTCTTGGATTCTCAAACACTAAAAACTCAGATGAATGATCTTCTTTATCTCTGTCTGGCTTCAGTCTCAAATTAAGTCAAATTCATGCATGGATTTCACTGAATATAACTTCTTGTATTAGATCACTCAAATATTTTCACAAGTGCATGTGTTCATGCATGTTTTCATGCATGTGTCTCAATCTTTTTTCACATGCACTATCTTTTATTCTTTTCTCAAAATGAACACACACTTTTGATTCTTTCTTTAAGTGTATTCATGTGTGTATGTGCATGCATGTAAAATATCCTTCTTCTATTCTACTTTTTCAAAACACCAAAAGGTTTAATAATTTAATCACACACACTTCCTCATTCTTTTTCTCACTTAATATCACACACACAATTTCTTATTAATTTAACTCAAGATTATGTGACATGTATTTGTTTAAAATTGAATCATACTTAAACATAAAAGGGAGTGATTATTTGTCCATACGAGTGCCTCTTCTCCTATTCTAACATATGAGTGCATGTATACATGAACTACTCCTTCTTTTGAGTCCTTCTCTTTAAAAAAACATGCACAACCTCAGGTTGGTTCATGTATGCAACAACCTAATTCTTGGGTTACTCTTCTTCTCTATGGGATGTGTATGCATACACTATCCCTTTATGAACTCTCCTTCTTCAATTCATGAAATCAATATTTTTCATGAGTTATTCTTCATTCAAGGAGGTATGCATGGATCTTCTTCACAGAACCGAGGAGTGGTCTGTGGGTTCTGTCCTTGCAGAGTAATCCATGGGTGAAAGAGTAGTAGTTGCACACACATGGGATGCTCCTAAAAAACACAATGAGGGTTTGAAAGAACCTATCGTGTGCTCGCAGGTTTCTTCGTACAGAAGGGTGTAGATTCATTCCTCCTTCAGAAGGATTATTCAAGAGAGTGTATCACTTTTTGAATTGCTACTGTTATTTTCTTCATGTAGCAAGGCTGCACGAAAACCTTTTTAGCCTGATGCTCTGTTTTTTTGGAAAATTGGAGGTCTCTCATGATTTTCAAAATTCGATGGAGTCTAGGGAATCTTCCTTTTATAGGCAGGGTTTGCACATTAAAGTCATTGTATATAACATAAATATTTGGGATTTGAATTCCAAAGATCTTTGGCTTTAAAATTTAGAATCCGCAGGTCAAAAATAAGCTGCAAGTCTTGGATTGTTTTCATTCTATGCGAGATCCTTCTTTTATGGATGAAACATCATGTGCATGTGTTTAAGAACAGATGTATATCCTCTTCTCTATGCATGCTCGATCATGGAGCTTTCTATATATCCTCGATAGTTTCAGGTACCTCGACATCCTTGGAAATATTTGGTTTCATGCATGCATGAAAATAGAATTGCATGCATGGGATTTAATTTCTTCATTCGATCAGAATGGGTTCTACTAGAGATAATATGGTGGATGGGATGCTGATTTTGGTGTCTAGATGATGCTCCTGGTTCATGGGTGTAGTAGGGATGGCTATAGGTTGATGAAAACCTCAGTGGAGAGATCGGTCAACAACAGTTTAAACACCACATGACACAGAAAGATGTGTGGTGGCGATTAGATCCTAAGTTGCGGGGTGTATTGTGCGGCCGAGATCTCACATGAAATCAAATGAGCGGTCAGGATTACCATAATGTTGATTAAACCCATACGACATCGAAATGTAAATACAAGCATGACTCATGTATAATACAAGTCATGGCAACCAATGTTCAGATGTCTCCCCTCTCCCTCCACGTTACCACCCCATACCATGTTCACCCTACGGGAACGCTCTTAGAACCCACTCTACTCCTCATGCACACACCTAGAACCCACTAGACATGCACCAAACGAGTTCACCATCGCCTGCATACATATGATCATACACCAGGCTTGCATTCCCTCTCTTGTGTAGAGATGACCTTGAGGGCTTCCCTCGAGCGTGGTTGACCCTCAGGTCCCACATGTGCTTTAGGTGAGGTCCTTGGCTGGCCCTCCATGGTTGGCCCTTTTCTTTTTATGTAAGGCCATATTATATACTTGGATAAGAACCAAGTGTATAGTAAAGAATAATTCATGGACACCTTCTTCATTATCTCTAGAATTTCAAACTGTAATCCTTCATCTCTTCAACTCCTTTTTCTTTTTAGAATGATAATTACAAAGATGTTCAATATTCTTTTAATCCAACTATGGATGATGCACAGATAATTTCTTCATGCCACATGCATTAAAACATAATTCATTGATTTGACTTGTTGTGAGTGATGTGTTCTCCTTTAACACATGCCTTGGAATCTGAGGACTAACTCAAGAAATTATATGATATTTTAAACTACATCCATTTAGATTCGATGGATTAATCTTCAACACTTAGTCCACATAGTGACTATGGATGTATATTCACATATTTCATCATGTAATTGAGTATTTCATGGAATTATTCAAGTGATGTAAAAAATTTATCACCATGGTACAAGACTTTTAACGTAGAAACAGTTCATTAATTTTCAGATTTGTATCCTCTTGGAGAATTGATCAAGTGTATTATTCAATTCTTTGAATCAATAAAATGTCTCCAAGGATTCACCAAATTATTCATTAATACCTTTAATTAACATATTGACATATAATTGACAACTTATTTACATCTTATTTATAAAAAATGCAACACCATTCTCAAAAATTCATTTCACACAAAATCTTAAAATATCAAAGGAAACAAAGATGTAAAATTTCCCAATGAAACACAATTCAGTTATGGAATCCATTACCTCTTGGTAACGCATATGTAAAATCCCCTTGGTTGAAATAATTCAAATTGGAATATAAATATCTTAAGTTATTAAATAATCATTCTATTACATGTTCTAGTGGAATTATAAACACCATATAAAATAAATTATGTGCATAACATTATAATACACCTCAATGAAAAGAAATTGAGGTGAAGTCCCATACCTCATGCTTATTTTGGGATGGGTTTGATTTAACCACTAGTATAGAGGTTTTAACCATGTTAATAGCTAATTAAAAAACCGTTGTAATATTTATAATACCGTTTATAAGGATTTTATAACATATTATCACCCATTTGTTAATAATATTTCATTCTTTTCATTGTTTAGGGTGTTAATTTCCATGCTATCTCATGCGTGTTTCGTAATGAATGAACATGTTCATATAAATATTATAAATTGAAATGATATTCATGATAATAATAATGAAATAATTACAATATTATTTCATCTATTATAATTTTAATATCAATTCTTTTTGGGAAATAATATAAGTTATGATCATGGAGACAGTATGTTATATGAAAACATGAGTACTATTTCTATTTTCAATGATAATAATGGAAAGGTGGTAAGTAGTATTTCAAATTTAAATAATTTTAATGGTATAGAAAATAAAATTTAATTTCATTAAATATTCATATATATTTAAATATCTTTTTGGGGTGTGGTGATGAAAAGGGGGTCATATTGCTTCATGAATGCAATAGTCCACACATAGACGAACTATGCTATCACCTTTTAGTTTAATAAAATTAAAGTGCCATATTACTATTTAAAAATAATATATATTTTATAAATATAAAATTTTATAATATAAAAAACATATATTCATTAATTTTATCATTATTACCTTCCATGTAAATCGTATGTGAAAAGTAAATTAAATCGCTTCGTGAGGCAGTAGTCCTCCATGCACACAAGTGACATTATTCTACACACTATGAAATATAATTTTTAATTTAATATTTTTTATAATTAATTTATAAGTATATATATTTTATAAATATCATATATATACTTCAAATCCATTAGTATACCCTACCGTGAGAGGTGGAAGTAGAAAAAATAATGACATCGATTTTCGAGGAAGTTGTCTGCCATACACGTGAATGATGATTTTATAACTCATTTGATGGAAGTGGTGAATTTTTTTGTCATTTATATAATTTAAACAAATAAAATAATATTTAATATAATTATTATATTATATAATCATTTCTTAAAAATAATAAAAGGGTTTGGATGATGAAATAAAATTAAAATGCTCATTGAAAAACATAACCTCTTGTTCAGGTATCCTTCTTAGGATTGCCCGAAATCCATCCAAGAATGGATTTATTCCAAAAATAATGAATATAGGATGAGAATATGTATGTCTATAAGTTATTTTGGAGAGTTTGTTTCAAGATAAAAGGGTGTATAAGTGTGAAAAATAGAGGATATATGGTGGCCTTTTAAAAGTGAGATGAGTGTCACACTTGTAATTTTTGGAAAATGTTCAATCATTCCCATGATTTTTTAATGAAACAGGGATCCAAAATGTTTCATTAACAAATATATAAGACAAAAGTTTGAAATTGGTCCATAAAATTGTAATTCAATTATTGGAAGGTTATTTTTGACTGTTATAGTTTAATTTAAACCCCCCAGATAATCAATTTTTTCCTTAACAATGATAATTAATAATTATCATTTTTACTATTAATATTGGTCAAAAAATTAAGCATATTAAAAATATATTATGATTCCAAATATAAAATCCATATTTAAAAATTTAATACACATAATTGGAAAACTATAATTTGAAATTAAACTCGTAATCTCTATGAAAAGTGAGTTTTCAATGAAAAAAATGTCCAAAATCATACAATGATTCTATATCAATATCCAATATGAAAATGATTCTAAATACCAAAATTGCATTAATTGATATAAAAATGAAATAATTTATCCTTAAAATAAACTACAAATAAAATTTTACATTAGAAATAATTTATATGAAAATTATGTTTTAAAAAAATAGTGTTTTTCATTATTCATCAAAAAATGAAAATTTCATAAAAATCCTTAAAATATACCCTAATATAATTTTTATAATATAATTTTAAAAAATAGTTTTCTTTTATCAACAAATTTTTATAAAAGTGGTAAAAATTAATTTTATATTACGTGAACAAAGTGATATTAAGCTGTCTTTTTGAAAAGAAATAAGAAAAATATTCTTTTTTCTTCAAATTGTTTTTATTTTATTTATAATCATTAGATTATAATAAAAATACAAATTTATTTATTACTATTTATACCCACATTTTCAAATTTCCAGGTGAAAACTATCATTTTAATTAATAATATTTTAATAATACTTCATGTTTAATTTAAACATAGTATAACTTGTAGCACAAGCTAAACACATGGTGGTTTGAAATGCTACCAAAACCCACGATTCCTTATAATTAAATATAAAATAAGTGTTACATGTGATTCCTTAAATATAATATATTTAATTTATTTAATATAAATAAATGTATTTTAATGTCTTAGGGTGTATATTTTCTTCTATTCTAGGTGTTGTGTGTCATATATACTATCACATACAATATTATTATTTTTTAATTTAAGAGTGTAACATTGTACACATCATAAATAAGCATTATCCTTGAAATTTAATCATGATATTTTAAATAATGGTATTTTCATTTGTAAATACCCTTCTTAAAAAAACCCCATCGTAACAGAGTTAATGAATCATCGTTTTAATTAGAGTGAAAGGGAAGTACCATGGTTATATAACTCAGTTTCTATGTAAGAGAACATTGGTGGAAAGTGTATATATACACATATAAGAACAGAATAAATTATCAAAGAGTTACTAGGGTCATTTATCCCAAGAAAATTATTGATCAATATAATTTTAAGGGCCTCATAACCATAAATCTGTGGTGATTTAAAAGACTAATTTATTCATTAGACATGAATGTGATAGGGAATTTTTTTTATTTCAATATCCTTTTCCTGTCATTGATGAATAATTTTACTATATATAAACAAAAAAATAAATGTAATTAGTAATTTTATAATTTCTTTGTACAATTTCATTATTTTTTTGTCCTTCATAAAAATTATAATTCGTCACTTACTCCAGGAAAGGAACATCCAAAAAATGATTCTTTATGTTTGAATCATTAATATTCACCTCTAAGTGACCAAAAGATACATAAATGAGTGAAAAGTCATTTCATCTATCTATAAATATTTTCAAAAACTAATATTGTTATCATAAGCAGCATAGTATAATAAATTAATCTATGAAGCTAAAAATTAATACCTATGGGAAATGTGTAATTTTTTTTTCAAATTATTTAATTGAAGTGAATGATATATTAACAAAGTCATCTCATAGGCCAGTGGCCGACACTAATCACTTATCATCCCTCAGTCATGTGATCAATCCTTATGGCCTTACTGGATGGGACATGATGTCACCCATCAATCATTTTGTCCTTTTTCAAAACTATATTATTATAATTCATACAAATTTCCCCAAAAAATATGATATATTTATATTAAATAAAACTAATAATTAAATATCATGTTTACTATTTGTTTCAGTACAATTGTTTCATCAAATTCTAACAATAATATTATTATATCATTACAATGTCATTAAAGATCATATTATCTATATAATATATCAATACCTTTGATATTATATATATAAAATATAAAGGAATTATTCCTCAAATATCATTTCTAATAAAACATATAAATTCCATAAATATCTCTAATATTTCCTTATTCATGGTAGACACTCATCACATAAAACAAAAAAATGGGGGGGGGGTGGTTAAGACATTGTACTTATGATGAATCATAAATCATTGAACACATGGTCATATTATTAACTTTAATTTAATCAAGATATTTTTTTAAATTATAAAACAATCCATAAATGTTTCATTGCTCCTATAAAATACACCATTGGTAAAAATACATCAAGAATTTAATTCTTGAATCCCAATACAAAAATAAATAATCTAATTTATTTATACATGGATATTTACATCGTATTGGTTTTATAATTTATATTATTTGACATTGATAAGTCCTAAGATATATACATTTATGAAAAAAAATATAAATAAAACACAAATATGTTATTTATTTACATACATAATACTCTATATTTTTTCATGGAAATTATATTATTTATGAAATTCATGTAAAAACATAACGAATATTTCTATTACAATGATAAAATTTCCATGGTTTCACCTTCATAATTTTATACATGATGGAAATATGGACTTCTTCACTCCATGGTATCCATTAATTTATCTTTTGGTGTACTCTGTACTTATCTTCTTTGGTGAGCCTATTAGTGGTTATGGTATATGAAATTAATAAAATTTCTATAAAACTTATTTGGAATAATTGAAATATCATTCACTCTTTTCATAATTCCATTTAGTTTTTCAAAGTCACCATAGTTTCCTTCAAGTTCGATACTAACCTGATTCATTTTGGTTCAAGCTATTGACAAATACCCAAAATCATAGTGTGACTAATAGTAATCATAGAGGGAAAACCATATAATAATTTATAGGATGTATAAATTATTGCACATTATTTTCAATATAAAACACCTTTGGTTAGAACTTGTTCATTCATTATTATCATTTATTCAAAATCCATCATAGTGGATGAAAAATTAAAATGTGACTTTACCAAAACACATCCATCGAGAGTGTTAAGAGAGGTGTGAGGTAATGCCCATTTTCGTGCACCATATAATGATTAGGTCTTTCCCAATAAACCATTATCAGAGTTATTACTCCCATGTATATCTTCCCCAAATCCATGTCCACTTGTAGTATCCAGGTATGGATGTATTTCTAGGAAAACCATATAATATCAACCATATTAAAATGTAACGATGTTTTTCTATTATTATCCTTAGAGTTTATCATAGGGTTATGATCCCCAATACATGTTTTGTTTAATCTCATTTTCAAGGTTTCTACTAAACTTTTTACAACCCCAAAAGTAGTAAACCCAACCCGAACAGCCCAGATCCATTGTCTTCTTTATTACATTCCCATAATATACATAGAACCATGTCATGATATAAAAATAATTTAGCAGTTTCAGTAAACTAGGTACATACCAAATTATTTAATTATATTTTTAATCCAAAATTACAACATTTTTCTAAGAATAATATTATTACCACTACGATATCCTTACATATCAAGCATAGTAAAGTTCATTAATTCATTATAAATGAAAAAAATATCAGTGATCTCAAATTCTAAAAAAAGGTTAAGTAAATAGAAATCTATAACGAGTCAATAAGCATAAAAAATATTGGATTTCAAATAACTATGATTATATTACATGTAATAAATAACATAGATATCATAACTAGATAAGGCATAATATGTTTTGTATGGTAAATAAATGAAAACACATTCAATTTAATTAATATATTGGAATGAAATGATTTTGAAGATAATTTTTTTACAATATTAGGGATAATAATAACTAAATTATGATGGAAGGTAATGATTAATTATTGGACATCATGTATCAGGCATATGATACATCTACATTCAATATCTATTCTCAAGATAGTTTAAAACTACTAGTTATAAACCCATCTAGTTTGAAAAACTAATAATATACTAGATTTATGATTCCACTCATGAGAATATTAATGCATAGATAAGATATAAATAATCAACCACCACCCTTTCTTGGAAATTCCACAATATTCCTTCAAAATATCAAATAATTGATTTAATTCATTAATAGTGTGGCTTATCATCAAATATCGATATTGAGTAAATAATAACGATTGAAAAGTATTTTCCTCGATAAGAAAATAAAATTTAATGTAGAACAATGTATATAAAAATATTATATAGTTTAAATAGTAATCATATCAATGATAAATAATATAAGTATTTTTGGTTAATTTAATATATAATGGTCACTAGAAGGTGAATAATTCAAGGGTAAGTTATTGAATACAAAAATGAAATAAAGAAATAAATTTATTTACTATACTTGGTAAAAAATAATCATAAAACATTTAGAAGAATAATAAGGATGGTGTAAATAAAACATATACACATTGGAGTAGAAATATATAGTTATTTCACTGATGAATACCATAAAATTTGTTTAAAATCATTTTTGAAGAAAATATCTATTTAAAATTTATAATAAAATTTTAAAACTAAAAGATCAGAAATAATTTTGAGATTAATTTTTATTAAAAAT
This sequence comes from Viscum album, assembly GCA_963277665.1. Taxonomy (NCBI): domain Eukaryota; kingdom Viridiplantae; phylum Streptophyta; class Magnoliopsida; order Santalales; family Viscaceae; genus Viscum; species Viscum album. The sequence continues at coordinate 1,299,065,892 of OY728130.1, read as the reverse complement.
AAAATTTGAAAATTATACATTAATATTTAAAACATTTTAGTGGTCATGATGGTTGAAAATTCAGTTCATTTCAAACAGGGTAAAACATATAGTCCATTAAATTTTTTGGTAAAATACAAACTCTAATTATTCTATAAATAATATTAATATTTATTTAAAAAATGTTATTAATAAGATTAAATGTGTAAAAATTAATTCAATATATCATTTTAAAAATTTTAAAACCATTTTTGAAAATGTTTTTAGAAAACATGGTTTTGGAAGAAATCTGATTTTTGTACGAAGAAAAAAATGAAGTATAATTTTATTAAAAATATCTTATGAATCATTTTATATTACAATAAGTGTGAAAAAGGTAAAATAATTTGAAAATAACATGAATAAAAGGATAATAATAAAATTAAATGGTTTTATTATACAATTATTAACTAATTTCCTTCAACTAAAAATCATTAAAGAAAGTATTGATTATATTTATATTGTGACATAAACCATTAAAATGACCATAAATTAGAAGTGAAGATTAATAAATGAATAAAGCTTTTGTATAAGCTATAAATATTCTAAATTAATATAGAAATTCAAGATAACGAAAATATATTTATCACATAACATTAGAATGTCATAGTCAACCAAAATGTAATATAACCTAATGAAAAGAAATTTTGTTATGAAATTCATTATTACTTGGTATCTCTTATGTTAAATAACTATGTGTAAAAAAATTAAAATTTAATCATAAAATACCATTATTTGTTAATAAATACTGATATTGCTTATCTAATTTGTATTATATACACAATATAAATTAAATTTGATGAATAACATTACAATATTTCTTCATGATGGGAAATTGAAAGACATTCCCTAATGACATGATTAATTTTGGATGAATTTTCATTAACCTTATGTAAATTGGTTTTTGAAAGTTTTATTAAATTATAAAATAACCATATTACTATTTATAATATCATACATGAATATTTTATAATATATTATCACTGGTTATTTAATAATCCCTAAATATTTTCATTTTTTTGGGTGTTAATTACCTTGTTTTCTAATGCGTGTTTCATAATGAAAGATCTTATTATTGATAATATTATATAGTAAAATCACCTCCATAATAATATTCATGACACAATTATCATACTTCTAAATAAATTATACTTTTATCCAAAATAATTAATGATGGTTTTGAGAAATGTAATTCAATACCATCGTAGAGAATATAGGTAGTACATACACATGAGTAACGTTTCTATTTTTTAACGATCATTATGGAGAGGCGGTATATAAAATTCCATCATTCCAGCATAGTCATTATATCATAAATATATTGCTATTTATTTAAATATACATATACATATACATATACACACATGTATATATATAGCATCCATGTGGTGTGGTGGGGAAAAGAGAGTCACATATTTTCTTGAAGGTGGTAGTTCACATGTATATGCCCGATGGTATCATCATTCACTGAAAAAAAGTTATATTAATCTTTTCACAATGATAAATATTTATTGAATATAATTATTATTTAATTAATATAACATATATTAATTAACATTATTATTATTACATTAAATGTAAATTATTAGTGAAAAATGAAAAACATCTCTTTGTGAGGCCGTAGTTTCCATATACACGATTAACGTTATCATATCCACTACAGAATAGAGTGTAATAAAGGAATATATTATATAATGACTCAAGAGTTATTATAATGTTATAAATACCATATCTATACATTATATACATCATTATACCCCATTTTTATTGGTGTTTATGGAAAAATGATTGACATCTGTTCATGTTATGGTAGACCACCAAACACACAAATAATGATTTTATTACTGATTGGATGGAATTTTGGAGGGTTTTAAGTAATGGACTTAACATAAAATTATATAATTATATGAAATATACTTATTTTATTACATATTATGGGTTTAAAATTATTATAAGGTTACAGTTGAATAAATAAAAAAAACACTCATTGGGAAACAGTAGCTCTTCATTGGGTATCCTCATTATTTTTTCACCAAAGAAAACCTAGTATGGATTTCATCCAAAAATAGGCATATAAGATTAAATTAGGGTTATTTTCAAGTGATTTGGGTTGTTTTTTACGGATCCAAATGGTTTTGATGGTGTGAATAAGGGAAATGAATGGGTGGCCATTAATAAATGACGTGAGTGGCACACTTGTAATTTTTTGAAAATATTCAATCATACCAAAATTTGTTTCAGTAAAAATTAACCCTAAATGGAACATTAGAGAACCTATAAGATAAAAGGATGAAATATGACCATATAATGGTTAATTTACAATTTAATTCCATTTTTAGCTATTATATGTTTTGTTTAAAACATTGTTAAATCTAATTTTTCCTTAACTATGATAATTAGTTTAAAAAATGTTCACTATTATGATTGGATAAAAAGTAATTTTACCTTATTATAAAACATAAAATATTAGGTTTTAAAATATGGAATAAATTTTTCTGAATTCAGCTAATATAAGTGGAAGATTTTAATTTAAATTTTATCCCCAAAATAATATGAGAAATCTTGTTTTTAAATAGAAAATATTCAAAAAAACTACAAGGTTTTTATATCAAAATTTAAATTTAAAATTATTCAATCCACCAAAATTGTATTAATTTATATAAAATTTAACTACATTTACATTTATAAATAATTTAAAATACAATTTAAATTTATTAATATTTTAAATTAATAGATATATTCCAAATAAAACATAGTATTTTCACTATTTATATATATATATATATATATAATTTCAATAAAATGCAAAAAAAATCACCCAAATATACTTTTGATATTAAGATATAAAAAATTATGGTCATTTTATGAAATAAAATTTCAATAATTATTAAATATTAATTTTAAATTATGTGTTCACAGAGTGACTAAAACATCTTTAAAAAGAAGAGTATTTCTTTTTTTGAAAACAAATGTTTTTTCATTTTAAATAATTATTATTTTTTTAATCAATAAATTACCATATTTAATCAATATTTGTTTAGTAATATAATTAAAATTATTTTAAAATGTTTAGTTGATAAATAAAATATTAAATTATAATATTTAAATAATATTCCATGCTTCTTTTAATATTAGAATTCCATTTATTTCAAGAAAGACACAGGGTTTCTGATAATGAAATGTAGACATAGGGTTGTGTGTAATGAAAAAGAAAATCCATATTTTATGTAATTAATGTTATTGAATAGATTGAATTTATTTGAAAAAATATATTTATCATAATATCTCAAGGTGTTATATTTTCTTTTCCTCTTGTTGTTCTATGTCATACATAATATCAAATAAAATATTCTCATTTTAGAATTTGGGGTTGTTATATTTGTGTATGATTATACCCTCAGTTAGAAGAAGTAAATTAATGGTAGATATGATATTAAAGTATTATTACGTCTTGGCCATATATATAAAGATTAAATAGTGTAATATGACTGTGAGATCATTGGTAGAATATAGATGAGGGCGATTAAGGATTCAAGTTGTCCTTGATTAACTGAAACCAAAATTGTTTCTATTATATGGAAACTGATCTTTGAGGAATTATTGAGTATGGATCTAATGATCCATGAATCTATGAACCTTTAATATTTGTTTTGATGATCCAATAATAGAAACAAAATTTATTATCGACTCAATAGAATATTTAGTGCCATTACTTTAATTAAAAACAAATGTTTTTCAAAAGGGATGGTAATGTTTTTACAATGGATGGATAAATGACTGGGTGAATGTGATAATAAATGGATAAGATTATTCTACTAGTTTATATAGATGTCCATTGATTGATAAATGAAGAGTTTACATAATGTTATTTTAGTGTAACTAGTCTAAAGGATCATTATGTATTCGTGTTAATGTCAAATTGATTTTTTTAGTCCAATGTGAATCTGGATAAATTAAATTTTTAAATAATGTAGTTATCGAGAAATTAAATGATTAGAATGAGGTTGAGTATTCAATTTTTCTTATATATATGGATATTGTGTTTTTATTATTTATGTGGATACTTTTCAATAATTAAATATAGACTGGTGATGAATAAAAATTAATACGTATTGATGATGCATGTGGTTGTAAAATGGAAGAGTCATTCATGGAATGAAAATATCATGATTCAATGAAGGAACACATTGGATTCCAATTGATCATGAATTGGAGGCCGAGTGACATGTTGATGTAACTAAAATTATGTGTACATATAATAGGGATTGTTGGAATCAATTAGATGATGCATTATGACAAGGAATTAAAGATGTAAATTGAAAAATTAAAGGAGACATCTAGATTACATGATATTTTTTAAGGATATTCTGAGGATTATGACATCATTCCAAAGTATAAAAAATTTATTAAGAATTAAAAAAATAACAACAAAAATTCATCTAGTAATAAAAATCTGTATTTAATTAATTATAAAACATTGTATTTACATATGAAATCAATTTCATAAGATTAATTAATGATAAAAAAATAATAGAAATAATAATAATATATATATGGTTAGAAATGGAAGTGTGCAAGTGGCCTAAAATATATTCCAAAGGAAATGAATAATTTTAATTTGGTCCTTCAAAAGTTGGTGATATGCTATAACTAGGGTGTATATTTATATTGAATATTTGATTCTTTTCGTTTGATTTTTCTCAAGGTTTTTAGAAAAATATTCAATTTCCATGTATTATATAATTATAACAGAGATGAAAACTATTTATCTGGGATCCAAAATGAATTACGGTGTATCATGTGTGGAGTTTATGTGGGATTAAATGAGAATGATAATTTTTGATGAGAGGCTAAACGAATCCAATCAGTATAGACCAAATAATTTTGGTAGATTACATGTAATTATTTGAAAGAACATTTTAGGTTTCATTGTTCCTATGATAATTTTATATTTGATAGTAATTGTTTTCGGTGATACTAATTTGGGGAGTATAATTCATTATATCATCAATAAAATTTTTATAAGAAATATAATATTTTAGGTGTTTATGTAGATTATGGAACTCTTGATTTGATTTACTATGTTAGTAAGATTCAAAACACTCTATAGATTAGAAAATTTCTAGGTAATATCTTCATAGACATTGTATTATATTTTTCTCACTCAATTAACATTGAAATGATTTTTTATCAATTTTATTAAAGTTTATTTATAGTTTATGTTATATTATTATTATCATAAATACAATTTATTACATTTAATTTATCACATTTAAGTAATAATAAGTGGCATGATTTGATTGTTTACTGCCAGGTTTTTGAATCAATTCCATTTTAAGGGTAATATGAATTTATTGTCTCTAATTAAATTTAATATTTATGATTTTAATTACAGATTATAATGATTCAAAAATGTACTGTTTTTAAAAAAAATGATCATTACACATTTTTATATTTTTATAAGAAAGAGATCACACTATTGAGAATACAGAGAGTGGAAGCCATATTTTAATAGTATAAGGTTACTAATATGAAATTGTTAATATCAGATTGAATATATTATAATAAGAATAATTTTTTTTATATAGTGTAGAATAAATTCTTAATGAAGTTGAACTTTATTCATCCATTTATTCATTAATAGATTATGTTATTATATTAATTATTTCTATAAATTTTGATACTCTTCTAGTTATCTCATAAAATTGCATCGTCATGATAAAAATTTAAAAGACACAAACAATTTCTACAAATGAATTTAGTGAAACCTATTTTATAGAAAACATAAAAAATATGTCATTTCATTTAATTGTATATTTATTGAATTAATTTAGGCCACATGACATGGGATGAGATTTAAATTTATATAATTTTAAGGGAGTTTTACAAAAATTTTCACAATTTTAAAAATTATTAATTTGTTTCAATAAAAGTTATTAACTATTATTACTAAATTGACATATATAATGGATAAAATATACTTGAAATATGATATTTATTATATTTTTTATTAATTAATAGTTTTTAATTCACTTTTTTAGTGCTCAAATTTTATTTAAGTACATGGAAAACATGATATTTTCATAATAGATCATAATAAGATAAGGAACTTCATAGTAGAGTTATACAACCATGTAAAAAGAAAGATATTGAATATAATGTTAATCAAGTTATTATAAGAAAACATAATATTTGATTAAAACATCTACCACTACCATTTATAATATTTTTTCCCAAGAAATAATATGTCAAAAAATATTTAAAACATAGTACCCCAAAGAGAGTTTAATGAATTATCTAAACTAAATGAATAAATTTTGAAAACTACATAGAGTAAAATTTAAATTTGTAGGAATAAGAGAATAATGAAAAAAAAATTCATACATCTAATTCATAAATTTTAGGGGCTTCATAAAAAATACACATTATAACCTCTTAGTATTTTGAAATGTTTTGTTCATTATGAAACAACACCGTGTTAATGATTATTAAATGAAATTGATGGATATTCTTGTTTCATATAATGGGTTATAATAGGATTGGTTTTTACCATAGATAAGAATCAAGAAAACTAAATTAGAATTAACTCTTGTATTTTTTATGAATTTCAATTATACTTATATAACATGTTAAATTTTAGAAAGGATATGAGTGATTTTATAATACCAAGGATAAAGATTTCAGGGATGTTATAAAAGACTCACAATGCAATTATTTATTTTCCCCACCACTATAATAGCCTGTATATATTAATTTAATATTTATACATGGGTTTATAAAAAACTAATAGAATAATTATAAAAGTTATTAAAGGGAATTACTTGTTTTATAGAAACCTACAAACCTTTTATAATATCATATAAAACATGGACTCGAATGAAAATTAATTTGAAAACTAAATGTTTTCCATAAGAAAAATGTCTAATAATGTATATAATTATAGATTTTAATATAATTTTATGGTTAAAAATTTGAGTTAGAATACCATAATGGTAGGGAAAGTTATATTTCTAATGCTTCAGTAGTGAATAAAACTATGAAATGTTTTAAATAATAAGATAAAAAAATTATTTTTATAACAAAATACTATTTTAGTTATAAGTACTCTAAAAAGAAATGTTCATATTATTATCATAATTCACTTTTTCTAGGGGGCCTTTTTAACATAATAACCAATGCATACCCTATTATGAAAAGCATGGTTATAACTAGCTATATAATAAATAATGAAATCATAGGTCTAGGTATACTTCATAGAAAATAAGGATTTCCCAAAAGGTATCAAATAAAAAAAATAAAAAAAATAATTGAAATAAGTATAGTTCTCACCTTTATTGTAATTTACCATATTACTATGAAAACAATTTTATATATTATTGTAATTTATAGTATGGATAACAATAATTTTTTTTATTAATCATTAAAAAGTTTAATCAGTTTTTTCATAATAAAAAATTAAAATTGGGAAATTGGATATTTATTGTAGTATATTTAAGTATCATATGACTGATAACCTATATTTATAATATAAATTAAATAGAATGAGAGGGGAAAATATAATTTCGATTATCCTTATGTGTGAAGATTAGAGAAATACCTTAAAGACTATTATTTACAAGACAATACCCATTGATTTGAGTTCCATATATCTAATTCATTATTTTGAATCAATGGAAGTTATTCAATATATATTTACCATTATGAAATTTTTTTAATAACTTTTATATGTGTGATCTATTTAAAAAGTGAATTTTCAACTTCTGATGGACCAATTTGATTTTAAGACGATAAAAATAACTTTTTTTTGGTAAAAATGGGTTTAAAATGGAAAAATAATCACCAAGCCTCTACATTCATACCCTCAATAAATTCTCATTGTGAAAAAAAAAATTAAAAGTGACGTGAAAAGAGAATTCATATACTTTTAATAAATTTCAAGTGAGTAATCCCTTACTAGATAAAATTAAACATAATCTAGAATATAGAAAATTTTTAATAAAATATTCTAACATAAATGGAAGTTGAATGAATTTGTAAAATTCAATCCTGAGTGTAATTTATCATCAACGATACCACATGATCTCCCAAGATAATAAATAAATCAATAATATTTCATACTTATGTGAATAATAGGACACCTTGCCATTTTAGATGATATTATCGGCTTATATTCTTTATAAATCGTGTTTTTATTACTTTTTAAACACATTTTATATTATATGATTCAAAACCACTATAATTGTGATCAAACATAACATTATATCAGGTTATTGAATTTTTATTAGTAAATGTTATGTATATGTTATATAAAACATATTTTATTTTGTAGGTATATATGATGATATGTTTACCAAAAACCAAATATATATATTTTGGATTAATTTTCATAACACAGTAGGAGAAATTATAAATAATCAAAAACTCATGAATTTACTAAAATATAGAAAAAATTGGTGTAAAATAATATATTTAAGTATTTAAAGTATCTTCTATAGGATCCATAATATAACATTTTTACTATTATTTACTTTTTCTCCATCAATTTATTTCCATTATTTACTAGTAGTGGAAAGCAAATAAATGATACTTAAAAATAACATTTCCAAATTAAAGAAAAAGTATTTATATTACTGATTTTTTCTTATGAAGGAGATTTAGTTGTTAAAATTTATATATTAAATCCATCCAGAAATTAATTTCCAAAAATAATATTTATTTTAAATAATATAATTTTTTTCAAGATTCACCAATTCATTACATATAAGGATGTACTAAATATTTAGTATTTATTTTACTCAGAAGTTTATATAAAGGTTATGATAATATTGGTTATATGTCACATCATGACTATTGAATTAAAATTTTAAATATTACTAAACCAAATGCATATACATAATATTATAATAATTTAGCTACTGTAAAATTTAATTCAAATTATACTTCTTTTGGGGGTGTTTTACCAGCTTATTTAAGTTCAGTAGTCGCAATAAAAACATCTTTACAATGCGAGGAATGTCCACTAAACACAATTTTTAAGTGATTACATGGAATATATATATATATATATATATATAACTAGCTAAGAACAAAAATATACTTATTTATACTATCTAGGGTTTATTAATACGATAATAAAGGTAACTTTTTTATACATAAAATGAATATGAAAACCTTAACGTGGATCATACCTAACCTATTAATTTTACAACCCTTAAATATATTATGTATTTTTTAGTAAATATATCATGTATTCAATGAAATTTTTTTATATAAATTAATTCAATGTTTTAATGAATAGATGGCACATTAGGTAATGTAGTTATAGAAAATAGATTCCCTAATTTAGTTATTTAGGACTATTATAAAATATAACATGTCAAATTTATATTACATTTTAGCAACTTAACCATTGATAATATAGTTATTTTATATTTTCTATTAAGATGAATATAAGTGTTATGATAAAATCTAATTGACATTGATGGATTAATTAGTGTCCTCAAATTTTAGGATCATAGCCTATTATAGGGATTTAATAAAACCTTTGAGGGAGATGGTATCACTAGAATTTTCCATTGACCAATACCAAACAACTATTATATAAGTAAATCTTGAGAGTATCTGTTTGTGGAATAAGATAATCCTTATCGAGATAACGACCAAATCCATGTACACCAAACCCAAATATATATACTACTATCACATACCATACCCATATGGCATACATTAGTGAAAAATGGTTTGGTATCTAGACCATAGTATTAAGAATTTATATATTTATTATATAATATAATGATTATATTTATCTCTTTCTCATTATTAGTTCAAATATATATATATGATTGAATAAATTATTCGATAAAAATTGATATGGATATGAAGAAACAGAAATTTTATTTTTCAGAAATATATATCCTTAATTAAGTCTATAATTTTAAATAATTAATTATTTTTTTGAATATATTATTGTAATAAAACATTCTTATTAAATAATATTTATTTAAAACTTGTATATAAAATAATTTCATTTTGTCAATTTTATTTTTTGTAATGGTGAGAAAGTGTTTACTAATGTAAAAAAGGATTTCCTGATAAATAAATAATTTTATGTAAAATTTAAAATTATCATTCTTAGAAAATATTTTTTGAAAAATAAATATTAATTATGAATTTATAATGTCTAAATTATCCCATGGTGTATTTGAAATAATTTTCTGAGACAATCAAATTTTGGGTAAAAATTTAATATTGTACAAATATATGGTTTTTATTATGAAATACAGATACAAAATGTGAGATTTTTACAACTAAAATGTAATTAATATAAGAAAAGAAATATAGATTTCCCAAAAAACATTTTTTTACAGCATTTATATAACCTAAAAACAGTAATGAATCCTCTAAAACCAATATAATATTTTAATTTTTGAAAAACATCTCATTGTAGAAGCGACTAACATCCATATCAATGTTGAAATTATTTTAATATATTCTGTCACTCCCTATTTAAAATTATGAATTCCACTCTACATAATCAAACACCATTGGATAATCCATGTAAATGTTTTCTATTATGGATATTATTCCATATAGAGTCCAACACCAATGTTTAAAAAATAATAAATAATTCCACAATTTTTTTCAAAAATAGCCACCCATCCTCCAACTTATCATTACATAAAACAATTTATAATTAAAATACTTTCACTATCCTTATATAAATTCCTCCCAAGGAGATCCTAATATCTTAATAATCTCCTCATATGTATTTCAATATTCCCTCTCAATTTAAGGGAATCTCTCCTCATGTTTATTCAAGTACCATAATTGAAATATGCCTTTTGATTTCAAAATTTTAATTTTGGTATATGTTTTCAAAATTTTCTTTACTATCATTATAATTCCAATATAAGGATATAATTCCATTCACTATCATTAAAACCCTCCAAAAATCTTTAAGGATACACATTTTCTTGCTAAAATTATTCAATGATTTCTTATGAAACATTTTCTTTTGTGAATACCTCACATTATTTTCAATCAATGGTATTAAAATAGATGAAACTATCCATAAATTCTTAGAAGATAAATATTTATAACTCAGATGCCTTACTAAACGTATTAAAATTAATAGAAGGCATTCTTAGTTTGTATAAACAATGTGGCACTTAAATTCATCTACCCAATAAGAATGTGGTTGGTGGGTCTGAAATTATATAGTCTTAAAATTTAGTGGGTAATGTTTTGATCTCATGAGATACAATGTACAGTTCATGAGAGGTTATATAGTGAAAACTATGTTATGATGTCTCAGTTTTTATCATTAAACTACAATTATGATTTCTTGTTTATGTGGTTCCCACATTCCTATATTTCATGATGTTATCATTTAATATAATGATTCAATATTTATGTTTATGATTTTAACCACTTTTATCTCACCATGATAACCTCTAGGATCACATGGATTACATTCATCAGTTTATTCAATTATTATTCCCTTATGGGGATTTATAGATCACTCATTTCTTATATACATCCCCAGTTGTCCCTCGAAATTATAGAAGACTGATGGAATTTTAATATAATGATATAAAGTTTTCAATTATTTAATTATATCACTGAATTAATTTAATGTGTAGTGTAAATAATACCTAGTGTTTTTGGACATATTTATATTTTTTTATTTTATTATATGGGTCTTTATATAATTAATAACATAATAATTTTTATAAAACATATGGGATGTCATAGTTAGTATCATAGAAAGGTATAGTTATTTTGGGGGTTTATGATCATAAAACATTAGAAGAGTCTGTGGGATGAAACTAAATATCAGAAATTCTTTTTATAAAAAATATATTGTAAGTGGTTTATAATAAAAATCATCTTTGTCTTGGGAACACAATTGGATGTGGCTCTATATAGTTTTTACTCAGGGTAAAATTCCTAAAAAATACCATTGTTTATTAAGTTTATTTTTAACTAGTAAAATACGAAGAGGAATTTCTATGCACAAGGTTTCACATTTTCTGGGGATATGCTTTGATAAATCTATAAGCTCTTTACAATCCATTATGAAGTGATAAGTATGATTGTAAATTTTTTTGTTGGGAAAAAAACATGGGAAAACTAAACTGAAACATATAAATTAATTCAATATCAAATGTATGTCAATTTTTTATATTTCCCCTTGATGTTTACAAGTTCAATTTTATTTTTTTATCATATTAAAAAATTTATACCAAAATTATGAATTAATTTATCCAATGTCTAAAAATTGGAGGAATAAAGTAAAAAAACAATTGTGATGTGTAGTGTGATGAACACACAAATAAGATTCCCAGCCCAATGAGGGAATAAATAGAGAAATACATGATAATACTTAGTTAATGTAATATTTTCATTAATAGAAAATTATATCATGTGGAAATCCTATATCCCCTAAGAAAAATAATATCCCTATCGATGAATTTAAGAAATAATTGCCTAACAAATTCAATGGATATTTTGATCCCTTAATTTTGAAAAAATGGATCAAATCCATTGAAAATATATTCTCTTTCAATCAATAATCTAATAATGAGAATTCATGATTTCTGTTTACCATATGACGGGATAAGCTGATCAATGGGGGATATTGATCAAGAATAGAATTCTTGAGAATATATCGAATATATAAAGTGGAATGAATTCATGAACATGGTTTTCAATAAATATGTTCCTCACACTATCCATATTAATAAATGGGTTTCAATAAACTTGAGATAAAATATGTAAATCCATCAGGGTATAAGAGTTTAAATATAAAACACATTAAAGATAATCATATAGTTGTTTCATAGACCATGAATGAAAATTTGACTACTAAATTATTGGGATAAATTAAAATCTATTAAAATATTTTCCCTTTTGATAATTTGAAAATTATGATGAAATTACCCATTGTTCCCTCAATGTTGAAAAGTAAAGAATTAAAATTCAAGGATATCATAGGATATGAGATATGAATCGAATAAAAAATTTCACTTATGGTGGGGTTATTGAGAAATATCACAGTGTTAGGAATTTTAAAATTACCAATTTTCAAAAGTGTTGAAAGAAGTATTCTAGAAATTAATCGAATGAGAAAAGAAAATTCATTAGGTGTTTTATAGAAGGAAACCCACATAGGGTTTTTTTGAATAGAGAAACACACCAATGAGATAGATGAATGTGATTCTCCAATCAACCCTTAATATAATGTTCAATTCTTTCACCGCAATAATCTATGACACTATGAAAACCAATTCACTAAGTCAAGGGATGAAAATGATAACCGATGACATCAATGGTCTTGAGTGAAATGGTGATATTATTCCATCATAAATAATGAGGTGGATAGAGAAAATTATATGATGAAATATATACTTGTTATTCATTCAAGAATAGGGAGAATGTTTATTGATTATGGTTTTATTAATTCTTTAATATCATGACATATTAGTATTACTATTATAGAAAGATGTAATAAAATGGAAGATGAATTATTTGTGATAACAGAATATGGTTCAATTACTACATCATAAAAATATAATTCCTCTAAAATACCTCAATGTGTGTTTAATTTACCCATTGACCCTGTGATACTCCCTTTCAAATAATTTAATGTTGTTATTATTGTGGATTTTCATTCCTTATGTAGATCGAATAAAAATTATATCATAATGGAAATCACCCACCATATCATCAATATAACTATGATTCTATACAAATGCAATGATTTTGATGAATATATTTTGGTATCATCATCATAGAAATGGATACTATTTCCTTATGGGGATTTGTATCAGTATCAAATTACTAATACTAAGAAATAACGCACCCCTAATTACATGCCCATTGTTAAATTATACACTAATTGTATTTCTGAATAAATTCATAGTCATTCTCCTAACAGTTAACTTTATTTATCAATATAAAATATACACAAAACATTTTCAGTATCCAAGTCACCATATATGGCAGACACTGCTAAAATAGAAGTGCTGAAAAAGAAACTATATAATAATATGTATAAAAGGTTTATACATACAAGTGATTCACCATGGGGTACACCGATACTTTTCAATATAAATAATGATGGGTCAATGAATCTCTATATTTATTGGCATGAGCTTAATAGGATCACTATATTGAACTTCTGTTATCATCCCTAAATTTATTAAAAGTTTCATGGGTTTTGTCGGCCTGAGTAATTCTTTATGGCGTCACTTCATTAAAGATATTTTCATTTAATGATTAATAATAACAATATTACCAACACTTATTTTCATTTAAGGTACTTGAATTATGAGTTCATATAGATTCCATGTAGACTCATTAAATTTCAGGCTACATTAATGGACATAATGAATAGTGTATTTGGGAGTATATTGATGAATTAACGGTAGTGTTTATAAATGATATTATTATCTCCTCCAATATTTTGGAGGAACATTAGAATCATTTTCATAATATACTAAATGTAATGAGAAAGGAATATTTTCATGTGAATTAAGGTAAATGTGAGTTTTGGATGGTAGGGAATGTCATCATAATAAACGAGATATTTATAGATACTTCACAAATAGATGAAATTTAAGGATGAATTATACCAATATTAGTGATATAGATCCATAGTTTCCAAACATTAGATAGGTATTATCATCTATTATTGATAACTTTATCATGATTTTCAATCCCCCTAACCAATATAACTCAGAAGGAACTGAAGTGTTTTATAGACAAATAAATATGTTGGGAGATTAAAAAATTAAATAATATTTTAATCCCTATTCTTATTATAACATTACCCAGCAGGGTGGATGTATTTTTTTATCTAAAATAACACATCCAAAAAAATGATAAGATTTTTTTCTTCATGGACAATGATAAGGTGATATCATGTACCCCTTGTTAACTAATGATCCATGAGTAGAACAAGCCAACACATAATCAAGAATAGGCTGCAGTGATTATTAAAATTGAATATTTAGTAACATTATCTCTATGAAGGAGAATAGTAACATATATAGGGATAATGAAACCCTCAAGTACATATTTAATCAAAAAGAGTAGAATATTTTACAACATAGGAGGATAGAGCTGATTAGGGGATATTATTTTTATATTAATTACTTGATTGGGATGGAGAACAAATTTTAATTTTCTTCGAGTAGAGAGACTCATATAACCATATCCGTTCATAGTAATAAAAGGGATGCAATTATCCTGGGCATTTAAATGGTATATATTGGAATAATAAAAAGCAACTTCATCTTGAATTTTATAAATAACTCAATTAACATCCATTTGTGAGAGGATCGATGAGGACCAAAAATATTATAATGATCTATAGAAAATGATAGAAAATATTCTATAGTTAAAATATCCAAATGATATCATTTTAGGATTTTAAACACATATATTAGTCCTATAAAATATAATTGATGATGAAATTTTTGGATAATGATCATATCTCATTCTTATCCATTCATCCTGGAAGCATTATGAATTTTAGAGATTTGAAAAAAAAAACTCTATTGGGATAATAAAGTGATGAAGCTAACAGATGTTGTATCTTTATTCATGGTATGAATACAATTTAATACATAACAATCTAATTCTAGGGGTATGTTGAAAACATTTCCCATCCATGTTTGGGAATGGGAAAAAATAAAATCATGGATTTCAGAATAGGAAACCCCAAAAAATGCTAGAAAATATTTCTATCCATATGGTTGTTAATATAATAACCAAGAAATCACAATTGATTGTTACCAAGGAATACATTACAAATTTACAACTCCCTATGACATAAATAATTTAAGTTTCTAGACTATAGGGAGTTCAGGTACACATTGTATATAATCGAGATATAAGGATTACCTCTAGGTACTAGAGAATCATTCATAAAGTGTTGAATATAATTCTATGTTTTAGTATTTCATATTTACCTCAGATGAATGGTTAGTATGTGGAAAATATCAATACTCTATAGAATATATAGATATCATGTTTAATGGATTTATAAATAATTTATAACCAAAACCATCTATTAGTTGAGTACTCATATCACAATAGTTTCCACTATAGAATTCAAATGGAACTATTTGATGAATTTTAAGGGAAACAGTGTCAGACTCTAACATTTTAGGATGATGTTGGAGACCAGAATCTTTTGGTACCTATTCATATACAAAATATGATAGAGAAGGTTCAAAAATAAAAAATATCTTTTGATATGAGAACATTTTTGGTAGAAAGTCATTGTTGAAAAATGTCAATGAGACCTAAATTAAAACTTCATGGGTATTTTTTTCCTTTATATATCACCTTTGATTAATTTAATATTGTTGGAAACAAGGGGTAACATACTCCTTGATATATCATCTCATTTGAGATCCTTGATCGCATAAGATTGGTGAAAAACTGACTATAACTCCCACCTAACTTGTCTCAAGTACATTATTAGTAATATATATCCCCCATGAAGAATAACATTCCATCCCTATAACAAATACTAAATATTGAAAAGGTACCTTGGGATAATGATCATTCATATGAGAGGAAGACATTAAAGATCATTGATCATAATGATAATCATCTACAAAAAAATATAACTAACCTAATCAATGTTTAATGGAAGAAATATAAAAATGAGAAGGTGAAATAGAGACAGGTAGAGGCAATGAAATAGAAGTATCAACATTTTTTCTAGTGTATAAAATTTTGAGATAGAAATTTTTGATTGTGGGAAGAAATTAGTGACCCAATAATTTATAAATGTAATTAATATTTCGGTAAATAGAAGCCTTATTATATTATGTCATTATAGAAAAAAATTGAATTACTTTAGTTATTATAGTCAATTAAAAAATAATGTATGTCATATTTTAATGACTATTTAAAATCATTAATAATGATAGTATAACTGTTTTATAGTGTCCTTTATGATTAGTATATTTTAATGGTTATAATAAAATCCAATTAAGAGGAAAAGAAGATGGCCTCAAAAGGTTGAATATTTCTATATGAATCCCATTTATCATATCATCCAAGACAAATTACATCATTGGAAATTTCATATGACTAATCCCAAGAAGATATTCATCATTTAAAGAATGAGAAAACCCATTTAGATTTATAGTTACATCTTATCATTATCACATCCAAGTCCATGTTCATAAAACCACAATTATAATGTACCATAATAAAAAATATTAAATTTAGTGCAGACACATGTGTCATAAATCGTTATGTATCTAGACCCTAGTAGTATGAATTTTTTATATTATAATTCCAAAAAAAATGTTTATATTTATCATATTTATCATTATTACATCATATATATATATTAATGACTTTGAAAAAAATTATATTTTGTTATTAATATACTCAAATTTTATATTCGAGAAATATATAGTTTCAATTTAGTCACTCAATTTTATAAAATAATTATTTTTGAAATATATTTTAAGTTAACAAAACATTATTATCAAATAATCATTATTTAAATATAAATGATGATATAATAATCTGAAATCAAATGTAATTTTTATATTGGTCAAAAATTTTGTATCATTGTAAAAATTATCATATATAGAATATTAATTGTTAAATTTAAATATTTTTAAAATTTAAAAACTGGAAATTAGTTGATATTTATTTTTTCTTAATTTTCCATGATAGAAAAATATTTGGGTAAAAATTTTATATGGTATAAATATACAATCTATATTAGGAAATCAAAATAACCCATATTACATGTATTATATTCCATAAAATGAATCTATGAAAAAAATTATATTGAAATCTAACATTATTATTGGAAGTAATATGATTAATTTTATAACTAAGTATTGAATCCAACAAAACATAATTATTTTGTAAGGTTTTAAAGTAATTTATTTCTAAAAATGAATCATATCCACATCACTCCTTTTATTATATTAATACGTTCATTTATTTGACTACAAAATTATTTATACACACACTAATTTTTTAGAAACCAAGGAAAACAAGATTGGATGGTTTTTGGTTTATATTATTTTTCCACAATAGATTCCAAAACCAATGTTTATAAATTAATAAAAAATTATCCTCTATTTTGAGAAATAACCACCCCACCTCCCTCAATCCATTATTAAAAACACATTGATCTTAAATTTACAATTCATATACCTCTCTGACAACTTCAAATGTTGTTCAGATGATCTTATGAATATCCCCCCATGATATTAGAACCCCCTATCATGGTAAAAGATTCCCTCCTCTTTTTTATTATTGAAGATTCATTGATTTATGCATATTGATTTCAATTTTTTTATGTTGTAATAAGTTTTTTCCATATTTTTTAATTCCTTAGGGTTCCAAAGTAATGATAGAACACCTTCACTCTTATTAATCTATCAATTCTTATTTATGCACATATATTATAATGAAAAAATATTATGATATTTTCTTTTTGAAACATTATTATTTTGAATACCCACCCTCATTTCCACTCATAGTTGAAAACAGTGATATAAATATACATTATTGAAAGAGGATATCCATGTTCTTAACCCACACTTAATAATTATGGGATTGAAATTGATTAATGTTAATATTAAATTCTATGATCGATGTAACACCTAAATGTTTTTCAATGATATGGATGTGACAGGTTGGACTAAAATTATATAACTATATAATGAAATGGGTGTTGTTTTATCTCACGAGATACTATGTGTAGTTCATGAGATGTTATTATAATCCAACTATGTTTATTATATATTGGATTATATCCTTGAATTATTCTTAAACATTCAGGTTCATGTTGTTACCATATTCTTGTATTTCCTTGATTTTATCATCCTATATCATGTTCCTATGTTCATGTTTATGATTGTTACCCCATTTATATCACTATGATATGCATCTTGAATCCTCTTTATTTTTTAACATTGTATACATTCATTATACCCTTATTAAGATTTATAGAACATGATTTTCTTATGTAGGCCCTTGGGTTATCCCAAGTATTTTTGTAAGATATATAGATTATTAAGATAATATTAAGGTGTTTTAAATAATGTCATTATATCCATATTTATTTCTTAATGTACCAAATTACCCAAATATATTGGACAACTGATCATCGATTATTATATAATTCCATTCTTTAATTAATAAATCTTGAAATATTGTTTGTAAAAGATATGGGTTCAAAACATGTGTGTTCCATAACTTGTGATTCTCAACACACAAATGAAAATGATCTAATATTTATTTCATTATTGTATAATAATACAAGGAAACGTGTTCTAAATTATGAGATAATTAAATGAATCAAAATTATTAAAATTACTAATATAATGAAATATAAAGTAAATAAAACTACTATATTTTTGAAATTATCATCAATATGATCTTCTAGGATGATCATACAACCGAATAAAACTATTAAAAGTAGATAACTTGTTAAAAATATGATAAAATTATTGAAAAATAAATTAGAGAGTTGGATTATTTATTTTATGGATGTATTTAGGGATATATATTAGAAAGTAGTAGGATCTTCATATAAATGGACATTAATTATATTGTTGTTTCACACATCATCATTCAATATATAATCTTCGGATATAAGATTTTTGTTTATATATTTATTCGATAGGCACGTTTATGCTTTTAAATTACATATAAATTATTAAAATTTAAATAATTAAAATTTTGTAAATATTTTTCAAATAAAATAAAATAATTTTATCTATTTGTTTTACATTATGATAAATGTATCATTTTATTTCTTATATAATATATTAAATATTTATATATTTATAGAAAAAAAATTATGAGGCTTTAAAAATTAAAAAAACAATTCTAACACCATAATATTGAAAAAATTTAATGGTTACATGGTAAATAATTAAAATCAATAGAATGTGATTAAAATAATTTATTATAAGAGTAATTTTTAAGGGTGTTATTTAATATTTATTTTGATCATTTATTTATACATAATTTTAATTGATTTCAATTAAAGGATTATGAAAATATGTAAGGATTAAATGATTAATTTAATATATTTATAATCATTTTCTATTAATTTACATGAATTAATTTTAGAAACATTTAATGGATAAATGAAAATTTTCTAAAATTCTTTTGTATGGAATTTTTCTAATTAAAAATGCAAACCAATGGCTTGTGGATGCTTTCACATCATTTTTTCATTAGAGGATATAAAGAAATAATCACAGGTGAATGGATCAATTTCTTTAAATTGAGGTATGGTCTTCTTTTACAAATTATATTTCCATTTTAATCCATTTTATATTAAAAATTCTAGGTCTCACGTCTAAATTTATTTTGTTTCCTCAATTGGATCCTTTGGAATCCTAATATTCTATTTTATATATCATCTATTATTGAAATTATGATCAAAATGGATAGGACTACTATGGTAGCCAAGTTTAATAATTATTCTAGGGTCCCAAAAGAGGTAGATTTAATATTTTTATTGATTAATAATATTATCATGTTAGCACGGGATGATGATATATCTATAAAAGTGGATTATGAAAAACTATTGTACATTTGGCCACACTATCAAATCATTGGTCATCGAAATGATATCTTAAAAAAAATTAATTTTACTTTTTTCATTAAATGGGGATCTTGGGTATGATTTTCAGATGAAATTGAGGAGGTAGACAATGAATAATAATGTGATTTATATTTTTTGTATGAAATCCACTCTTAAAAGGGGTAAGGGTAAAAGAACTGTTGAGGAACCAGATTTCTAGAGTAGTGGACATGGAAATCTTGTCAATGTTGTCTATGATGGTACCACTTTTTCTAATGCAATTAATGGGGAATCAAATATTGCTTCTATTGGTTTTTAATTGAATCAATTTGGTCCTACATCTGAACGTGTTCAACAGGTTGGTAGCTCCAATTTGATTATCATTAAATACACTAGACAATATATGAAGTAAAATGGTGAGGTGGGTATAGATTCTTATGAGGTTGTTGGTGTTGTTCTATGGTAAAATACTTAACAATGTGTTGAGAAAGCGTGTATTTTTCATCCACTAGATGTGGAATTTTCAATACATGTTCCACATGATGATGAGTCTAGGAAATCCGACGTTCATAATATTTTGTATTATATTCAAGAGATTCAAAATGTATTTAGTTATTTAGGAGTGTCTGGTAAATGGGTTGGTGTCTCAGATGATGGTAGTAATAAGGATAATTTGATTGTATTATTGGAAACCACTCATATTTTATCCACATTCAGGGGTGACCCTATTTCTTTTAAATATTTTTTGTTAAATAGTATTGAAAATATGGTCAGTAGTAATGGTTTAGCTCCCATTCTATTAAAATGAAGGCTGCCAAATGATTACTATAATCTTCCCAGAAATGTATCTACTATGTCATCCCCAAATTAATCAATGATTTATCTCATTCTAGAGTAATAAACCTCCAAGGATAGGACACTTGGGATCCACAATCAGGGTAATTCATAATCAAATTGGTAGATAGTTGATGTTGTTGATCATTATGATTATGATTATGGAAATGATCGGTATTTTTATCCATAATTTTCTTTTTTAGATGAGGGCATGTCCTTATTTATGAACTCATCTATTTTTTTCTTTCTTGTTCTCTCTTTATTTTACCATCAATAAATGTTCAATACCTTTTTTTATATCTAGAACTTTTTTCATAAATATTTATTTACAACGGTTAAAGGTAAAAATTGGTATAATCATTAAATTATGTGTTAAAAACCTAAAATATAACAAAACAATTCATTTAAATTACCTTCAAATTATTTATTTATGTCTTTACTAGTCTCCCTCCCTCCATTATCTAGTATATAACCACTTTGGTTCCACCATCCATTAGAGAAATGGAATTAAATATACATCAACTTATGTGATTTTGTAGTGTTTCCTCTCATGATCTCTTATTAAAGGAACTCCCCCTTTTCATACTAAACCTATAACTATTATTTTAGGTTTATTATTCATGTATTATTAAATTTCAGCCTGATGAGAATCCCATAAGATTTAGAATATATGGTCAAAATAATGAGTCTCGAATCCCACATTTCCAAGATGCTATTTGAGATAATTTTAATGTCTTCAATAAAATTATTATCCAATAAATAAATACTATTATTTATTTTTTTCATCCACCTCTTCATAAATATTTTTTATAATCTTAATAAATTATTTTTAAAATCATTAAACTTATATAAATGATATCATATTACAACACAATAATTCTATCAAACATATTCAGTCATTACAATCTATTATTGTGTGTGTTTGTTTTACTATGTACATGAACATTGTTATAATGAAAATGTGATTAATTAATAGGAATATATAACTACCCAAAATATTTTATAATAATTATTAATATAAGAGGTTATCAATATTATATAGTACTAATATACTAAAAAAAATTCAATAATAAATTGATTTCTTTTAGTGATATATTAATCAATGAATATTATATGTCAATGTATTCCTTGTGAACATTTACCATAAGTTCTATGAAATTAACATTGGAATATAGAATAACAATAAATGCATGAAATTAAAAATCATGAAAAATTTTATTGTGTTGAACCCATGGTCATAGAAAAATATCCAAATTATCTAGAATAAATCAATTTTTGAAAATTAGAATAGTTAACATATTAGTATTAATTTTAACAAAAACCAATAAACATTTGAGTAATTATAAATTATAAATTATACGTATTAGGTAAAATAAATATGATTAAGGTTCATTAAAATAAGAAAAATAACTTAGATGGGTTTTTAAAGGGTGTTGAAGCAGGTCAAATGAAGTTGTAGTTCTAGGTAGGGGTTTCACTAAAATATAACATTGCTGTTAAAATTATTTTAGCATAAATTTTTATCAAGTAATATTTAATATTATTATTCTATAATAAAAAACTAGTTTATTTTATTTAGTTTACTCCTTCTATTTACTTGTCTCTTTAACATTTCACCTCCCTTTGGTTCATAATTTTACTAAAACAATGCTTGAATAATCTCAAAAAATTATCTTTTTCTTCATATTTCCATGAATCTATTATGTTTCAATAGTTTAATTTTTTTATTGAGTTCCTCATCATAAAATAAATGACTGATTAATGTAATTTTATTTTTGAATTATATTTCTTTTCATATATGTTAAAATATTTTAATTAATTTTTTCACGGTCTCTTTCGCATACTATTTGCTTCAATATTCCTTACAATTCATTATTTCCATGATATCATAATTCATCAAATTAAATTTCATATAATTTTAAAATAATTAATTTATAGTTTTTTTTGTATTTAGTATAAATGTTTTGGAAAAAGCGAATGAAATTTCATATTATTTTCAAAATAGTTTTATAATATTTATTTAATATATTTTTAAACATTGTTAAATTAATTTAATATTTATTAGGACTTACTAAGGTAAATATCCCATAATAAAATCACCTACATTTATTTTATATACAATTATCATGTCTTATAGAATGAATAAGGAAACCCATTTCTTATTTATTGGTTAATTAAACTGTGATGAAATAATGTATTTTTTCATGTTTGTCTAGAACATGTATATATTTTTTATCCTTATCTAATGTGTGGTACTAAAATTTGGTATCCCTCTATTACTTTCAGTAGTGTATTATATATACTAAGGTGATATTTTAAAGATTTATAAGTAAACCCAATCAAATGAATGATAATGTCTGCAATGTTTAAGGGAATTTGGATGTAATACATTCTACTATAAGTCAATATCTTATAGGTTTATGGGAATATAGCGTAAACCCAATATAAAATCTTCTGATATCAAAAATATTTATATCTATTAGGAATTAACCATAAAACATTGATTCATTAATTATAGTAACATTTTCTTTCTAGTAAAAAAAATCCCAATGGAAAATTATTTATTTGTGAATATTATTAATAAATAAATTCACAGTTTTAATAAATTTTATTTCCAAAAAATAATTTCATTTTCTATTTAAGAATGCAAAAATTTTATTACAGACTTTATTTTTATTTTTATGCAATAGTATATTTTTGGTGAATAGTTAAAATATATATTTCAAAAAAATTAAATTTTATGGAATGGTAATGATATTATAATTATATAAATGTATGTGAAACATTTTTTATATAAAACATATATAACGAAATGAATTGATACATTAGTTAGTCACCCAACCCATATCCCTTAAAATTTATTATTAGAAAAGGAAATACTAGTGTATAGATGAGGTGTATTGTTTGTACACTATCTAGAAAATAAGAGGAAAAACATACATTCCATCATATTTAAATAAGTGAATCTCCCTACATCGAATTAATGATTAGATTTGGTTGGATAATCCAATTAGCACTACCACTTTCTTTCAATGATGTGAAATATCCTTTCTTCAATCCTCATGCAAATGTTATTTACCAGTATTAAAACCAAGTATTATTGGCATATGCTATAGAAGTTTCAATGATTTCAAAAATTGATTTTTTTTTGTAAAAATATGGTGATTTCATATTCCAATAACCAACATTTATGAAGTGAAAAATACTCTCCTCATGGGATGATTTGAATCATCTCAGTAGCCCTAATGAACCCTTAGATATCTTGAGTATTTTACCCCTAAGAATGAGTCATACATCCAGAATATATTTCAACATAGAGTCCATCCACGACTGGTTAGATATAATATAAGAACCTAATAGTTCTCCAACACCATTGAAATTCCTTTACTTTATAAAATTTAAATCCAAGTAATAATAATTATCAATGTGATAAACATAGTATTTTGTATCAACCATCATCAAATCCACTCTAGTATGATTGATCCAAATAAAATTCTATGATTCAACTTCACTTTGAAAACTTCAATATCATGACAACTAGATGGTATTGTTGAATTAAATAAGAGGAAATTTTTCAATTACAAACATCTTCAATATCAACTCCACATTTGAGCCTTGAATCACTGAGCCATAATCTATTCTCAATAAAGGCGGATGTGGTCAAATATGTGATCCCATTCAAATTCTAGTTCAATTTTATAAATCATGTTCTCTCTAATTTGTATGCTTTGATGATTAGTTATCTCTCCCTTTTGATATCTTTGTATGGTAAATGTTTCCTTATCTTTAACCCAAGGATAAATATCATCCTTGAGGACATTATTGAAAATAATAATAAAAAAAATTATTCTCAGAAGTAACATCCATATTTTATTCATCATATATTTGGGTAATCTCCTTGAAAACATGTAGTTTTAGATGAGGGTTTAGTTTCTCTATATATCTTCCCAGTGATCTAGAGAAAATTATTCACTATAATTTTGAATAATAATTACACTTCCTCATCTAATAATAAAGAATCGTAATGAGTAAATCTTGATATGCCATTTGTTTCTTTCCTTTATCATTTCTCGAGTGTTTTGAAACGACTTCATTTTTACATGATTTTTCATTTTCATATTGAGTTTATTTGTAATATTCAATATGGTCTTCCTATTCCACCACTAGGTTGGGTGAATCTGTGGTGGAATATAGATCAATTTCTAAAACATCCAATAAAGTTAAAATTCATCATCATGTTTCTATCTCCTATATTGTAAACTAGAACAACAACAAATATGGTCTTTATCAATTCTATAAAAGGGTATTAACAGCACTACATTATTAATCGAGATGAAGAAGTGGTGGGGGTCCCTTTTATCAGCGATCTGAAAAGAACTGATAAATGCCCCTTTTATCAATGCTAGAAAAAGAAATGATAAAATGGGTCTTTAATCAGTGATTTTTTAGCTTTGATAAAAGTAAAAAAAATTGAAAATAAAATACAATTCTTAGGGGAGATTTTAACAGTGCTTTACCCCCCTTTTATCCGTGCTAGGCAGATCCCCTCCCACTCTTCGCATGATGCACTTCCCACACATCCCCTACTTGCCCGCGTGTGCCCCTACATCCACCCGAACTCGAACCGGAGACCTCCCCTCTTCCGCTCCTGCAACTTTTCCACTAAGTTATTTAGTTTTTCTCTATTTAATGATATATCTATTTAGATATATATATATATATATAGTTATATTTATTCATATATTAATATATATTCATGTTAATATAAATATATTTAGTTATATTAATACATATATATTTATACATATATTAATATATATATATATATATAGTTCTTCGTATATTAAAATATATTTATATATATATATAATTATATTATTTATATATTAACATAGATTCATATTAATATAAATATATTTAGTTATATTTATACATATATATTTATTCATATATTAGTATATATATATATTTAATTATATATTAATATATTCTTATATTTATTTATATATATATTTATGGTTATCAAATTTTATATGTATATTTTTTACTATATTAATATGTATTTATAAGATTAGTTTTAAATACATTTATAAAATATGTTTTTTATGTGTGTTTATAAATAAATGAATACATACATACATACAAATATATGATACTCACAAACAAACACAAATACACAGACAGACAGACAGACAGACACACACACAAATATATATAGTTACAAATAAATACATATATATATATATGTATCTGAAAAGACATAGAATGTTAAAACAACCATAACATCTAATCTAAAATTCTGTTTCAACTCCAAAACAATTCAAATCAAATAAAATGAAAAAAATATTCTATATTATATGTGGTACATGCCTAGATGATAACCGGATCAGATGTTATACATGTGTGAATGTTAAGAAAATCAGGGTATCCTGACAAAAAACACAGTTTTGGGGGCCTTATGGGTATCTTTGGGCCATATAAAATGTTACAGAAGGTTACCTTGGGTCACTAGAAGATATTTATCATCGCCATATTTGATTTTATATGCTGTAGTGGTCAAATAGACACTCGGATCAAACGTTATGGCCGTTTGAAGTTTGAGTTACATTTTCAACTTATTTTAGATCTTTAATTAATTTTTTTTGGTTTTTTGTCTTCAAATTGTTAATAAATTATTATTAATCAATGATAATTAGAAAATTATTATTTAATAATATTTTTAAAAATATTTAAAATCCATTTTCAATAAATTTATTATATATTAAATGTAATAGTTTATTAATACTTATCTAAAACATATTTAAAAAATACATATTATATTTATATCAAAATAAATAATCTTATATAACAATATATTATTTTTCCGTATTTTTTTTGAAGTTTATCAACTCTAGGAAAAAGAACTGATAAATCCCCCCTATCAATGTTTCTAAAAATAGCACTGATAAAGGGCTCTCCTTTAACAATGCTAAAAAAGTACTAATAAAGGGGGGCCTTTATTAACGCTAAAAATATTACTGATAAAAGGTCACTTTCAACAATTCTTTTTTTACATAGTTATAAGTTCCTTTTATCAGTGATTTTTTAGAACTTATAAAGCCCCCCCTATCACCACTTTCTTTAGCGCTTATAAAGGGTGGCGCTGCAGAAACATAGTTTTGTGGATGTGTAGTATGGTCATTACCCTCATCTTGATTATTATCTTCTATAAGACTAACATCAACATCATCCAGTCCTCCAAGATAATCCCATGCTATTGAATGACCATTAACCCTATAAGTAAATCATTATATTTTTCTAGTTCCAATTATAAATACTTTTCAACCCATGTCAATTTACATGGTTATGGATTGATTCAATTTTTCCACAATCGTAAGAATGGTTTCCTAGATTATAAAGGACAATACAATAATCAAGTAGATTTTCATATTCCACTTCATAAAAGAAACAATAATTTCCATATTGGGTGAATATCTAGGATGTTAGTTCTTATTAAATGTCAACCTCAACAAAAAACCTAGAAACTGAGGGTTAGGAGAGATTATTTATTTCAAAGTCTAGCATTTTTGGATGGTAAATAAGGTTTGAAAATGGAAATATGTATATTTTATTGAACATTTAATGTAGTGGACTATGGAAATTGATCCAGATTAGAATAATATTAGATTCTGTGTCTGGATAATAATGTGGGTCCTATTTTAGAACATTCATAGAATATCCCCCCAAAACCCCATAAACATCTCACCCAAAGAATATAAGACTCATTTTCCGAAAATAATTGAAAAATAAATTTCAAATAATTAAATAAACCAATATGTAAATTTGTAATGACAAATGTATGAAGATATTTCCTAAAAAATCAATGAATGCCAATTCATGATTAATTCATCAATAAGAACAAAATATAAATCAAATAAAAGTGAGGGAACATTATTAGTAAGGAAGGGAGTCATCGAAAAATTATTCCGCTGAAAATTTATTACATCAATTTAGAATTAAATATCCATGAAAACACCCATTTCGGGACTCTTGGTAAGCATGAAATGACATTTTTTGATGGCACCCTTAATGTATTGAGCATTTAAATTAGTGTTTTTTGTTGATTTTCTGTTGTTGGGCTCTGGGATATTCGAGACTCCATGTCATATATTATTATTTATAAAATCACATATTATATATATATATATAAAATATGTAACATAATCCATATAAAAATATAATTTATGTATTGAAATATATTCCTAACATTATAGAAATATAATTACTAGTTCAATTAAAATAGAAATTATTTTTACTTAAATTATCATAATTATATATATACATGGTTACTTTCAGTTTCGATTTGGTTTGAATGAAAAATAATTCACATATTATTTAACATAATCTAATTAATTTCATTGGAATCAACAATATTATTATTTTTGTTATAAAATCAATTTTTACCTAAAATAGCCTTTTTCCTGAAATGATTTTCATTGTGATTTTCAAGCATACAATTCATTTAATTTCTACAAAGAGTAATAGTTGAATAATTTAAAATTGTTTTAATAATTTGAATGAAATATTTATTATTTTTCAATTAGTTCAACTTATTATTTTTCAATAATGAATTGAATCTTTTGCAAATATTTACCACCTTAGTTATTAGTAAAATGAGTACAATGAGTTAAAAAATGGTACAAGGATTCAAGAGTACAAAACTAACTTCATTTAACCTAATTTATTTGTTAGATTTATTCTATAAAATTATCATACTAAATTATTTACCATCTTGTATTCCTTTTAATGTGTATGTAATTAAAATATTGGAATCTTCAGAAAAATTACAATTGTGTCCACTACCTCACTTATATAAATACGACACCTCCCCCATCCTTACATTTTAAGAGACACATAGATCATTAAATACATATCAAAATAATTTCCTAACATTCCAATCCATATTATTGGGAACCTAGTATTTTTAGAATACCACACAAAAAATGATTTATAAAAAAAACAAAATAAATCTTTTTAATGAATAAGTATAGTTTTAAACTAGGTGTTTTCATTTTGCATCATATTCTATCACCATAATATTGTTTATAAATATTCTCATACAATTAAAATGAATATTTTAAATACCAAATTATTATTAATATATTATAAAAATAAATATTTATATCCTTTTAATCCTATAGAAAATGAAAATATAACCCATGTGTCCACAAGGTATACCATATCCCAATAGTAGTGTAATTTATTTTTCATTGTTTATTTGAATATATGATTGTAATGATGGAAATAATAAATATTTATGATATTTATGACATAATTATGAATTTATAAATATAATATATCATTTAGATTCTTCCTTTATAGCCTGATAAAACCTATTAACTTCACTCATGCACACTTATGGACTTCACCTCTATGAAGCATTGAAAATCATTTATCCTATATAAAATTAAATTATTTTTCTAAACATGATTATAATAAATAAATATTTTATTAATATACTCCTTAACTCTTGATATTTTTGAAACATGGGATATATATAAGGATTAAAATTACCAGACGAAGATTTAAATGAAAAATGAAATCGTTAATAGCTGTAAAAAATGATGTTTAAAAAGGATCTCTTAAAAAATAGATGAATAAATGTTATAATTGAATCATATATGATATTATAAGTATGTATGTGGTTATATAATAGATTTATTAAATATTTTATTTTATTTTATTGGATTTTTGAAAGAACATACGAAGTAATTCAAACATTAGTTAAGTGTTTATTTCTCAATATCATTATTATTCATGATGGATTATATTTATGTCTTAGTTAAAGGGGTAATATGATCATTATATATTTTTAAAAAATAAATTTAAATCTATTATGGATATTTTAGGCGGTTTCATTTATCATATACATTTTTTTCCTCTTCAGATATTAAATGACCAAATTATTATTTTTATAGAAAAATAATTTTTTACCTATACAATAATGATTATTTTATTCCATGACCATATTTTCTATTAAATTATTTTATGAATTACTTTAATAATGTATAATTATTTATAAAATTAATTTTTACCCATTTTTTAATTTCACTATCTTTTATTTAATTTAATATTGATTTTTATTCCAAACAACATTGCATACACTAATTGGGTGAATGGAATCTTCATTTTAAGATTTTATACATTAATAAATTTCCTACCATCATTATTACTATTTTAATGGAAGAATCTATTACATATTTTTATGGTTATATTAAATGATAAAAAATTTCCTAAATTTTGTATAAAATTTAGTAGTTTAATATATTCTATTTCAATGGATAATAGAATTTTCCTCAAGAAATCTTTAGGTGGTGTTTCAAATGCATTTTCATATTTATTAACATAATTTGATGAATCTTATGCATTATGGGTGATACACTATAATATTCCCATCTACTTTATTTATATAGATTTATTTTGGTCATGATGTTATATTAATTGATTTGGGAAAATATTAATAGGTTCTATGATAGTTAATTAAAGTAAATGTTTATATTGG
The DNA here is from genome assembly GCA_963277665.1 of Viscum album. Classification (NCBI taxonomy): domain Eukaryota; kingdom Viridiplantae; phylum Streptophyta; class Magnoliopsida; order Santalales; family Viscaceae; genus Viscum; species Viscum album. Next base: position 1,299,034,906 of record OY728130.1, on the reverse strand, counting down.
AACTGTATATAGCTTACAATAATTACTTTAACTTTATAAAGATATTATACATAATAAGTTGTATAAGAGGCCTATTATTACCCCCTGATGAATTTGTAGGACTCACAAGATAACATAGATTTGGTATTTGATAAACTCCAAATCTACATATATATGATATCTTTATAGAAATCCACAATGGTAAGATTTTGAAATATGATATTATGAATTAAATAATTATGAAGCAGTTAGTTGAGATCATTGGGATTAATTACATGAAAATATCATCCATGAATTTAGTCACTTTTCTTGGATATTAGTTATATGGAATTTTTAATTATTATTTGTCTCTAATATAATATTCTTTATTTATTAGTTGTTAGATATATTTTTTTCTCATTTCCTTATATATTAAATACGATAAACCTTTATTACATTCCTTATTACCTTGTATACTTTTATGGGACATATGAATGATTTGATCGATTAATTATTAGAAATAAATAATTCATCATATCAAAATTTAAGTAGTAATGTGAGAGTCATATACGTATCTAGTCTCCCAGGACTACGAAACTACTCAAAACATCAGGATTTAACCCCTTATACATTTTTAAGAATGTAATAAAATATCTTTTACTCTAGGATACTAGAGTAGCAGTGTTACAATTGTTATTAATATTATTTTATTACAAACCTTTCTAACATGATTTAAGAAAACATAGCTTCGATAACATAATCTTGTGATTTACTCTAAGGATAAATCTACACAAAGAATAATATAAATAAAATTATAAAATTGATATTGTGTGGTTTTAAATCAATAGAAAAACCAATCTAGATAATGGAAAGTATACTTGAATGAGGAACATATGAAACAATAGGTAATAAATTTTAATGTAATCGATTATTTATTAACTCAATATTCACTATTTCATGATAATTGTACCTAATACCATTGAAACTCCCTAGTTATAATTATTGGGTTGAAGCCAAAGATTCACATAACCTCATGTGTGACTCCCCATATTGAAAATGTTTCTAACTAGATGCAAGGGATCAAGTGATTCCAATGGGGTGTTAATACCATTTGAATCAGATAATCAAAGTATAAATATAAATATAAGTTGAAATTCTTCGTAGAATATTGCGCAGTGAAGTATTAATGTAGCGGTAGATATAAAATGACACACAAGAAAATAAATCTAAGACCCCTAGAATATGTAAGCTCAATAATATAATCAAAACTAAATACGAAATAATTATATACCCATATAAAATAATGTTCCCCAAAATCAACACTAACCACAAGACTCCATTTACTCAACTATCTATTATAGAGCCATATACCAACTCTAAATCATTAGAATTTTTTTTTAAGTACACCAAGACACATGTGTTATGTGTGATTAATAAACCAAGTATGACTCTAAAAATGTGTCTTGGAAAAACGTTTACAAAATATATAATAGTGTATGTCATGACATAATGTAAATGACGAAATGACATACACAACCCTTATAGGAGTAATTTTATAGTGACCAATATACTATAAAACATGGCCCACCTAGTTCCAAAAAATTCTAGTAAGGATGTAAATGTATGTCACATCAGGTCATTATATATGCCTCAAGGTAGAATCAATTCGAACCATGTGTCCATACTTCATATTCCCATGTTCCGCCACTGCGAAAAAAATAATCCCCACCATGATGGATGATGATATCAAGAGCAACTCACCCCAATAATAATATTTGATTCTATCCTCAGATGATGATAAGTCTCACCTGACATGTCTTCCATAATTAGATAATCACATCACCCATATATAGAATTATCCCACTCTGATACACCCTATAGAATGTTTTTCATTAATAATAAACTCCCACATTATAATTTAATTCTATTATCTATCCCATAATATCAAATAATCCAATATTCTGTAGCCATCATCATATTGTCACTTAGTCCCTCTATAATGACCCAAATTTTTTCCCTTATTATTTTAATGTATCATAGTATAAATCACATAAAATAAATTAGAAACCAAAATAAAAAATGTATAAATAAATAATTAATAAAACAAGGAGTATGTCTCGAAGTTAAGGAACCCATACTGAGGAAATAGTAACATTACAATAGGAATAGTAATATGACTCTTATGAATAGTAAATCATCCAATTTAAAAGTAGACTAACCAATGAAAGTATAAATAAAAATTTAGCATCTTATCAGTGAAAATATTATATAATTATATCATATTATAAGTAAGTACATATTTTAAAAATTATTAATTGATTGTTGGTATTTTTATAAGTTGTAAATATTTAATTAAAATTATATGATGATATTAACATATAAAAAGAAATTAATCTATAAAATATAATCATAAATTAATATTTTTATATGTTCTGGTTTTAATATAATTTAATTAGAACTTAAGTAATATTTAAAAGTGTTTCAAAATAAATTAAAATTTTAAAATAGGTATTTTCCAAGTAGATGGAGATTTCAACTAAAATTTATATTAATCATATTTAGGAAATTATTTTCCTGAAATTTTGTTCATTTTTGAATTCTACATGTATAAAAATGGTTCGGGCAAATTTTTTGGATTTTTCGAAATACTTGATTTTTTTCTGAATAGTAAAAAATGATAATTTGCGATAAATACTAAAAAAAGAATATTTGAGTCATGATTGAGTCATGGATGTTGTAAGTGAACATTTTTTTATCTCACATGCAAAAATTACTATATTTAGTCACAATAATCCCCACAATTTTTTTCTGGAGAAAAATAATAAACTATTGATTAATATAATGAGAAAGCACCCCTCTCCTCCACTATAAATACCACAGTCACACCCTCTTATCCTCACACATATCAAACATTAATCCTTGCCTAAATTCCTCCCAATAATCTTTTATAGCCCCATAACCTCTTACAGGATCTCTTAGTCTCATCAAAGGACCAAAACCTCTTCCCAAAGGAGGATCTCAAGGAGGAGAGATTTAAGAGGTAACATACTCTTCCTTTTTCTTTTAAATTACTATTCAATTTCATTTTATTTTATTATTATCTACTATACTACCATAATAAAAATTTAATAAAAACTATATTACCTTATATATACTATAATTATATCATGTTAATGGAATACCCAATAATCAACTTCTCTGTCTCCCAATTTTATTCTAAAAATGAAATTGTCGTCCGAGATGTGACAATTTACCAACATCATGGGTGATGCTATTTCATTTTACATTAAAACCTTCAATGAAGTTCATAAAAAAATTAAATGGCTTATAAAACAATTTAATGTGTATTATAGAACCCTCTTTATGTTATGGAATTAACATTTATACATAATTTAAAATGATAAAACAAAATAAGTTCGTTGTGATAAAAAATCCCCCAAAATTAACCTAAAATTATCATCATCATTTTTATCCAATGATTCATCCTCTTGGTAAATAAAAATATTCATTATAAGTTCATGAAAACTTTTGGAATATCATTAATATAATTTAATAACAATTCTGGGTATTTGTCTACATTTTACATGAACATTCATTCTAGAATACAAGTGTACCGATCAAGAAACCCATGAAAACGAATGCTCTCAAACAAAAAAGCTAAACTCTATAACTCATACAAAGGACCATTAAAGAACATCATAAACCCATAATGAATCATATTAATTTAGAAAATTTTATTTAATTCTTATTTAATGAATCAAATGTGATTATATCTGATATTAATGTGAATGAAGATTTCAGGAAACATATAAGGGGATTCTCAAACCCAACACTCTTTCTTTGTGTTTTCCCTCTTTCAGCCCATTTTATGTATGGTTAATGTTTAAAAATGATTTCTTCTTCATCAAATTTTCCTTTTTTTATATAAATGTCTTCTTCTTGCATTTATGAAAAACATAATGTTTTCTAAAAGAAAACTTCATAAAAAAACTCCTTTTACTTCTGATGATTGTTTCATCTTCACTCAATATTGATGATTAATATATCTAGTATATCATTCCATATTTAATTTTTAAAACCAATGTTCACTAATTTAAGCTTATTAAATAAAACATATTCCTTTTCATGGGTTTTTTTATCAAATAATGATATATGTTCTTTATAGAATGCATAATAATTCAGATGCTAAGATGTGAAGGGTGTGTGTGGAATTATATAGCACAAATAAATGTTATGATGTAACGAGTAAACCTGAAATTATATAGAACTAAAATGAATTTTTTAATGTGATGTATCCCATGTGAAAATTGAAATATGTGTGAACATTATGCTATATTTGTTTATAACCATGTGTGGTAGTTAACCACTAAGACATGATGCTTCATTTTAATTCATTGACACATTGTATGACTTTTCTTATTACTTCCTCTCATGTTTATGATTATATAACTATGTTATAATGATTAATAGGGTCACCAAAAGTTATATTGTTTTATGTTCCTATCTATCTTCTTACTATAATTTTAGGTCACCCCTTTTGATGTATATCCTCATGTGGTTACATATAATATGGAGAATTTAATGGACACTCATAATTTATAGAAGAAGGAATTTAATAATTGTATATGTTATATTTTATAAATGTTATGTATAGTCATAATTTTCCAAACACACTGAACCATTGGATCCTCATTGGGAAATTATTTTATGGAAATTGTCTTTAAGTTTTTGTAATTGTAATGTAATAAAAAGTAGGGGCGCTATAGTTGGTAACATAAGAAGGTTTAGTTATTTTGGAATTAGGATTAGAGAACCTTATTGAAATCCCTTAGTATGAGACTAAGTATAAGTGACCTCCCAAGAAGCATTATTTTATAAAATTCTAATAATAGGGATCCCAAAAGATACAAATTTCGACTTAATTTCACAATGGAATAAATGATTTATTCATGACTTTTTGACTTATGTTTTGTTCTAACCTTTTCTATTTTATAAAATGGTGAGAACTAGGAGAAAAAAGGCCAACAACCTGTGTGAGGGAAAATGAAACATTTCTTCGAATGACACACCCAAGTATATAGGAGGTGGAGTACAAAATTTCAGAGAAATGCTTACCCATATGTCTCAGGTTATGAAAAATATCCTGAATAATGTGGAAAATATTCCTTTACTAAAGAGGGAGAAACTGGAAATCGAGTGTTTTATGTGGCAATGACCAATGAGGTTTAGTGGAACTTTTGATCCAGTAGTTACGGAACAGTGGGTCAACTCAATGGAGAATATCATTTCTATTATTCACTGTTCTAAGATGGAGAAGGTGAATCTGGATATTTATCCTCAAGATAGAGAGGCTGATCAATTGTGGGCATTGATTAAGAAAACTATACTGAGGGATGAAATTGAAGAGATGGGGTGGAGTTACATTAAGATAATGCTTATTAATAAGTAGTTCCCTAAAACTCTTCAAAAAAATATTGATAGGGAATTAATTGAGCTTATGGAAAATGATGGAGAATCTATCACGACATATAAAGAAAACTTCACTTGGATTTCAAGGTATGTTACGTTTTTTATCAACAACGACTGAAAAATTGATAGATTCATTAATGGTTTAAAATAACACCATTAAAAGAATCTCAAAATTGGAGGCTTTGGGAGTTTGGAATAAGTTGTTCAATGTGATCTCAATGTGGATATATAGTTTGGATAAAGGTCCCATGGTTATTGTGATAAGAAACAAAAGATAGAGTTTCATGCCAAGGGATCTAATGAGAATGGTGGAAAGAAAACTCAACCACCCAATTGTTAATAATGTTAGAAGAAGCATCATGATAACTACCTCAAAGGATCAAGGAAATGATTAAAGTGTGGGATAGAATCCCAAAAATATCATGAATGTCGAAAAGACACGAGGAAGTAAGAAAATGTTGTGTGGGAAAGGAGAGAAACACCCATGGTTCAATGCTACAACTATAGGTATTAAGGGAACTATGAAATCTATTGCATTAAACCTCGAGTCCTCAAGGGTAATCATTGTCAGCAGCCACCAAATCCAAAGGAGCAAGGAAAGAATTATACCATCACTACTATTGAAGTGGAGGAATAAAATGAAGGCATACAAGGTACACTTACTATTTAATCAATAATGGAAAAGTATTATTTGGTTACAGTTCTACACATTCCTTTATATTGTGAAAGTTTTCTAGAACTATTGAAATGATAACTTGAAATATTGAAGTAGATATATCAGTAAAATCCCTAAGAGGTGAAATCCTTTAAAATCAAGTGTTGGAATCTTATCTTATTAGAGTATGTGGGAATATTCTTTCATAAAAACATATAATACTTCCCTTGGTGATATTCGACGCTATAATAGGGATGGATTGGATCTCTTTATATAGATCACACGTCAACCTTTGGGAACAGAAAATATATTTTCATATTCTAAGCTATCCCATCCTCCTCTAAAAATGAAAAGGAGATCATGAATCTCATTTGAAAAATCCTTCAATGGTATGGGTGTTTATTTTATGTGAAGAAGCATACCTCGATCAAATGGATGGGTAAAATGAAGGTATCAACCTAGGGGAAATGAAAATTGTGAGGGAATGCGGTGATATATTTCCTAAAGAGTTACCCGGACTAGCCTCGAATCGTTAGGTGGAGTCATTAAAAGTATTCATACTCAGATACACTTATATCTCAACGTTTTCTAGTAGGATAGATCCTATTGAACTGAATGAGTTAAAGAACCAGTGATAAGAATACTTGACAAAGGGTTTATACACCCTATTTTATCACGTTGGGGTACGCCAGTGCCCATTTTCAAGAAGAAGGATGGATCAATGCAATTGGGTATTGATTACTGGTTACTCAACAAGATCACCATAAAAAAACAATATCCTCTTATAAGGATAGACAAAAATTTCTGATCAGTTGAGATGATCAAGATACTTCTCAAAGATGGATCTATATTCTGGATATCATCATCTAAAGGTAAAGAAGTAAGATATTTATAATACTGCCTTCCGTATAAGGTATGAGCACTATATGTTTATGATGATTACATTAATACATAAAAAATACCTTGTGATCTTCCTGTATTTGATGAATAAAGTAATTATACATTACCTCAAAAAATTTGTGGTATTTTTTATTGATGAAATTATATTATACTATAAGATCAATGTGTAAATGGAATAACATATAATGCTTATTTTAGAGACATTTAGGAAGGAGATGTTTCATTCCATGTTCCGAAAGGGTGAATTTTTGATGCAGCAAGTAACATTGTTGGTACATGTGATCACAAGTGAGAGAAATTCTTGTGGACCCTTAAGAAACAAAAGAAATTTAGAAATGAACCAGACCCTCTAGTGTCATGGAAATATGTTGTGTTCTTAGATTATAAGTGTACAATTGAATATTTGTGGGAAATTTCTCATGATTGTCAAGAACACTAACAATGTTAACATGGAAGAGGGTAAAGTATGTATGAATGGAAGAATGCGAGGAAAGTTTTAAGGGACTAATGAGAAGGCTTATTACTGCACCTATACTCACATTACTATATAGTGGTTTTTTTTGTGATATATAGTGATGCTTAAAATATAGTATTGGGTTGTGTACTCATGAAAAATTATAATGTGATATCATCCGCCTCACGGTAGTTTAATATCAATTGTAAAAACTACTAGATGCATGATTTGATGTTAGCAGCTGTGAATTTTTCCTTTAAAATCAGACAGCACTACCTCTTGGTGAGAAGTGTGACATATAAAACAATAATAGGAGCCTAAGGTATATATTCACATAAAATATCTCAACATGCATCAAATGAAATAGTTATATATAATCAAATACAACGACTAATCTATTCACTATCATCCTAGAAAGTAAAACAAGGTAGCTGATTCTCTTAGCAGGAGAGAACCAAATACTCTATCAATGTTCTATATTGAGAAAGACCGTATCTTTATGGATATGAAAAGGATGGAATTGTAAATCAAAATGGTAGGGAATACATCCACCATTTCCCAAATAAGTTTCCAACCATATATCCAGGATAATTTTAAAATGGTACAAAGTGATGATTCTGAGTTACAAAAGAAGGTGAATGTAGTAAATTAAGGGAAGCTATGAGATTTCCATATTGATGATGATGGTGTAATTCGGTTGGGAATAAGGCCTTGTGTGCCTTAATCAACTAGGATATAGAATGAGCTATTTGAAACTGTATATAGAAAAACTTTACCTATCCATCATAGGAGTACCAAGATGTACTGTGATCTCTGAGAACACGTTTTCGGGGAAAAAATGAAGATGAAGATTGAGGGATATATCTCAAGGTGCATGATATGTCAGCAAGTTAAATTAGAGGGATAGAAGTCCAAATGGATGATGAAATTATTGCCTATTCCCATGTGAAAATGGGATAACGTCACTATGTATTTGTCATGGGTCTCCAAAAGACATCCAATGGAAATAATGCGATATGGGTTGTGGTGGAGTGAATCTTCAAGACTATCCACTTTATCACAATTCATGAAGTTCTATCAATTTAAAAAATTTCATTGATATATATTAAGGAAGTGGTTATTCTTCTTGAGGTTCGACTCTTGATTTTCCTTGATCATGATCCCAGGTTCACATCAACATTCTAAAGGAGTCTTCCACATGCTTTTAGTAATGCATTAAATTTAATCACTGCCAATCACCCCCAAACTAATAGCTAATCTGAAATTACTATTTATATACTCTAATATATGATAAGAAATTACTCTTTATTATTAAAATATGGATGTGATCGTCATCTACAACTGGTTGATTTATCATAAACAATAGCTTCCACTTGATTATTCGTATGGATTCATATGAATCTTTGTATAGAAAACGATGGAGAACTCCAACATGTTGGGATGAAGTTGTCGAAAGAATGATACTTGGACCTGATCTTGGGAAATAGATGACAAAGAATGTCTAATCCATCTAGAAATATATCAATGCTTCTTAGAGTTGGAAAAAGAGCAACGATGAAAACCATATAAGGGACATGGATTTCAATGTTGGAGATAAAGTCTTCCTTCAAATATCACCATGGAAGAGAGTAATGCGGTTTGGAATGAAAGTGAAGATAAGCCTAAGGTACATTGATCCCTTTGAGATCCTTGATCCCATAGGATCTGTGACCTATCATCGTTCACTTCAACCAAATATAGATCATGTTCATGTTGTGTTCCACATATCACTCCTGAGGAAGTATATATCAGATCCCTCAAATGTACTGAACTCATAGGTGGTACACCTGAAAGATAATATCTCTTATGATAATCCCTCTATAAAGATTATGGATAAAAGAGATATGGTTCTACTTAACAAGACAACCCACCTTTTCAATTTGTTGTAGAGGAACAATAAGTATGAAGAAACAACATGGAAACCAGAGGAGGCGATGAAGGAGTAGTACCCTAACCAACTTATGTAAGATGAAATTTAGAGTGAGAAATTTCAAAATGGGGGAAGAATGTATTGAACCAAACTTGTATCCCTTCTTATATTTATGTCAGATAGTATAAATCACATAAAATGATTCAGATACCAAAATAAAAACGTTATAAATGAGTAATTAATTAAACAAGAAGTATTTCTAGATGTTAAGGAACCAATATTGATGAAATGGTAATTGACCTTTGGAATAGTAATATGACCCTTATGAATAGTAAACCAAACAAATGAATAGTAGAATCACCCATGAAAGTATAAATAATTATTTTTCATCTTTTATATGAAAATATTATATAATTATATCAATGTATTAGTATGTAAATATTTTAAAAATTATTAATCAAGTGTTGGTATTTTTATAAGTTATAAATATTTAATTATAATGTTATGATTAATTTAATAATTTAAAATAAAATTTATTTTCATAAAAGTTATTAATAAATTATTATTTTTATATCATATGATTTTAATATAATTTATGAGAACTGTTGTAATTTTTAAAATTGATTCAAAATCAGTTATTATTTTAAAATATGTATTTTCCAAGTAAATTATGGTTTTAATTAAGAATTGTATTAATAAAATTTAGAAAATTATTTTCATAAAATGTATTTAATTTTCTAATTTAATATATTAATAATAGTTAGGGTGTTTTCTTGGTTTTTTCTGAAATACTTGAATTTTTTCTTAATAGTAAAATATGATGATTTACTATCAATGCTAAAAAAACTAAATTTTTGAGTCATGATTGAGTCATGGATGATGTAAGTGACCATTTTTAGAACTAACATGAACTAAATAATGTATTTATTCACAATAATAATTTTTATTTATTATCTTGATAATAATAAGAAACTAATAATCAAAATAATAAGATAACACCCCACTCCTCCACTATAAATACCACCCCTCAAACCCTCTTGTCCTCACACATATCAAGATTTGTTGCTTCCCTAAATTATTCCCAATATTATTACCTATCCCCATCCCCATGACAAGGATTTATTTTTATCATCAAAAGAAAAAAAAACCTCTTCCCAAAGGAGGATCTCAAGAAGGATAGATTTAAGAGATAAAATACTTTTACCTTTTCTTTTTAATTCCTTTTAAATTTCATTTTCATTTATTCTTCTACCCTAACCTCCCTTAATAAAATTGGAATGATGTATTTAGTACCTTAAATATACTTTATTTATATCATGTTAACGTAATATACAGCATTACACCCATCTCTCTCCCTATTTTAATCTAAAAATGAAATCATTGCCCGTGATGTGCCAATTTACCGACATCGGTGGAAATGCAATTTCATTTTACTTTAACACCTTCACAGTTGTTAATAAAAAACCTAAATGGATTATAATAGATTTTAATTTTTATGATACAACATTATTTATTTTTTGAAACTAACATTTATACTTAACACTAAATGATAAAATTAAACAAGTTTGTTTTGATCGAAAAATAGCCAAAATTAACCTTAAATTATCATCATAAATTTTAATCAAATGAAACATCCTCAAGGTATATTAAAAATTATATATAAGGACACATAAAATTATTTAATACCATTAATAACATATAATAATAATTATATATATTTATCTACATTTTACATAAACATCAATTCATGAATACAAGTGAACAGATCAAGAAAACCATGAAGATGAGTGCTCCCAAACTATGAGATTCAACTCTATTAAAAATCAAAATACCCATAAAAGAACATAATGAAACCATAATGAATAATACACAAATATAAAATGTTATGGAATTATTAATTTATTAATATAATGTGATTATATAAGACATCAACATGAATGATGCTTTTAGACAACATGTAAGGGGAATTCTCAAACCCAACTCTATTTCATTGTGTTTTCCCTCCTTCAAACCATTTTCAATATGGTTATTCCATAAAACAAATTCATCATAATAATCATATATTTTATGGGATATAAATTTATTCTAATTGAGTTTCTGATAAGCAAAATGTTTTCTAAAATAACACTTCTTTTAAAAAAACACCTTTTACTTCTTAAGATTGATTAATATCTACTCACGATTAATGATTCATATATCAATTATGTTATTACCTATTTAATTTAGGAACCCATAGTTTATGAATTTATGCTTATGAAATTAATCCCATTCCTTTCCATGAGTAATTTCATGTCCAATATTGATATATGTTCTTTGTGGAATGCATGATAACATAAATGTTATTATATGATGGGTGCACCCATAATTATATAGTGGAAAGTAAATTTCACGATGTGATGGGTGTGCCTGAAATGATATACCACTCCAATAAATTTGGTAATGTGATTTATTTCATTAGAAAAGTAAAACATGTATGAAAATGGTGCTATTATTGTTCACAATCATGTGTGGTAGTTAACCACTGAGACATAATGTTTCATTTTTATTCATTGCCACATTCTAAGCCTTTTTAATTGCTTCCTCTCATTTTTATGATCATATGCCTATGTATGTTGATTATTATGATTATCCCAAGAAATATTCTATCATATTATTATTTATCCTCTTACTGAGATTTTATATCACACCTTTTATGTATATCCTCAGGTGGTTACATGTACAAAGGATAATTCAATGGAAAATAAGAATCTAGAGAAGAAGGAATTAAATAAATGTTTATGTTTTATTTTTTAAATGTAATATAAGGTTCTATTTTTTTAAAGACACTTAACCTTTGGATCCTTATTTTTTAAGGATTTTATGTAGATTATTTTTTAAAATTATATAATAGTAATGTGTGAAAAATGGGGTTGTTATACCCTTTAAGGGGTCCTCTAACCAAAACTGAGAGACCAATTCATTATAATAACTATAGTATGGTTGAAAAGGATATTAAATAACACAAAACATGTGTATAATTATATATAATTATAATTAATATCATTTAAATTTTCAATAGGTCACATAATATCATATGTTTAATCAACATGAATGGGTCTCAGGGGTTAATCACTCACATACATGCAACAAATATCAATAATATGTTATCAATAATAACTATATAATCATTATAACATCATTTAAATGGACCAAATTGTATGAATATTCATACATCAATGGTTTTTATTAATTACTCATGGTTTTTTTCCATTTTATGATCACCAATACACATTGAGAACCCAATGATGACCAGATCACACATCAAATATGCCAATCGAGGGTTCTATTTCAACAAGGAAGCTGTTTAGAAAATAAATTTAAGATGATTTGATGTCAAAATGAGTGATTTAATAATGAAGACCATAGATATTTCATCAATGTAACTAGTTCTATTTTATATTTAATGTGATGATAAAAATTAGCTTGATCTATTATCAATCGAAGAATGGTACCTGAATTGGTTTCATATTCTGAAAGAGAACATTTGGTCGTGAAAATGAAAATAAATTAATCATTAAAATAATCATTAGAAAAGGAATTTAATATGATATTATGTAGTAATTGGGTATAAATGTAACTTGTCTAATTATAATTTCACACACACATACATCATCCATGAGTCACCCTACTTCATTCAAAAGGGTTGATGTTTACATTTCGAATCCCCTACCATTCTAGCAATGATAAATGAATCAATTGTTTCTTGTGATTAGATTCAATAAACTGGGTAGCGGTGTAATGGATATATGAAAATTAAAAAGATAAAAGTTGTATTTCAAAAATAAAAATAAATTAATGGTTTCTCTTAAATCACATACCAAAATTCCATATCTTCATTCAATTAGGACCAACTAGAATCAATATTTAGTGAAGAGGAGTATTCCAGGGAAGGATAGACATCTGATAGAAATTAACAAACATTCATATAAAAATAATACCTTTTAAAAGGGAATAAAATTTGAAATGGAGGGAAATTTTTTATCAATAATTTTATGTGTGTACGGTTTGGGTGAAGTGTATGAAACATTGTCTGCCAAATATGTGTCCCTTTTGGGATTCTGGACAAGACACACATTTTGGCCACATGGTTTTCTATGTTGTGTATCGTCATATTTATTGTCAACTACTACATTACACAAGGGTTTCTTGTTGAGGATACATTGTTTATTTAATAATTCAACTTATCTTTGTTCTGCCGCTTAAGCTGATGCCTCTCATTTCACAATTTCTCAGAGGGTATATGATTTTTATATCTATTCTCAAATAGTGAATCCATAAAAAGTCCTTATAAACTATCTAAATATAATTAAGACATTCTAATACTTATTCTAAATAATTTATACCATAATGAATTATTAATTGTGTAAATTAACTCATACATAGAAGAAAAATATGTTCTCATTACATTCTCACCCTCCAAACACTTCCTATCATCACGATCTATCTCTAGGAATATTTTTCAAACAACATAGTCTGATGGTCCAAAATATCTACTCCAACTCCTAAGTATCATACTAGATTCATACATTCTAACATAGAACTAAGATAAGTGGTATCGTATTCCCTTATAGGACTTTATTACTCGGATGTTCAATCTTCTTTGAACTACCCTTATATGATTTGGAGGTTCCAATTCACAATTTTATATACATATTTAATGTGTGAGTTCAAGAATGAAAATAAGGATTTGAGACCCATGAAATACATAATGCATACCTTAGTATCATGAAAGGATAACCTGATGGTATGCCACTATCCCAACCTGCTTGGTGACCTAGATAGGACTAATAAAATTCAAGAAAAGATTCCATTTATTCCATATATATTAGAGAAATAACCAGAGTATTACACACATAAAACCTGTAACATATATAAAAATTGAGAGTTCTCCTCCTACATTCTGTATAATAATGTTTCTTGCCATGAACTATGTTCAACCCCATCTGGATCAACTACTCTCCTTCGTTCATCTTGTATAATATATTGGTTTAAAAAACTAATGCCTCACCTACCACATCTATACAATATAGTGATGTAAATAGTCTAAATTATTGAGACACAAAGGGTTACATCTAAATTGATTCCTTATATCTATTTTTTATATCATATCAACCAAGTTTAGGTGGTTCTCCCATGCTCTACTATTGTCTATGGATAAATCTAAAATAATTTTCTTTAAAATAAATATTATGTTCTCTGACTATCCATCTATATAGGTATTATAAAATATGTTTACTATTATATGAAAATTTATCTATTTATGCAATTATCATAAAAATCATGGCATAAAATATGAATCCCTCTCATAAAAAATGCATGAGGGAACTTTTTCAGGTGTTAAAATGTCATAGAAATACAACTTTCCCAAATCAACTACATAGAGAGTCTCATGGTTTAGTTAAAAATGATAAAAATTTGTTAGTTGATTAATTATTATCCAAATAGTATCATATAACCTTGGGGTCCTTGGTATCCCCATCACAATATCCATCGTGGTGTACTCCAACTTTTATATGTGAATAGGAATATTCTATAGTTAGACTCCATCCCACTAGTGCTCAAAAATAACCCTCTAGTAGTCATTCCTTTGAGAAAAAAATCTACCATTATCCCCCTTTAACTGTATCCACAAAATATGAAATTTTATTTCATGGTATATATTTTCCACTAAAAGATTCACCACATATATAGAGGTATTTAAGACTCTCATTATCTCCCCCCTGAGGAAAGTAGGTGGTATAAATCTCCTAGGTTCTATGATAAAATCATAATATTTCAAAGATCACCCGAGTATCAAGTCAACTCCTACTATCTTTTCCCATGTCACAACACACTCTAGTTATGATTCATGTCCAGTTATCACCATATCAATAAAATATGATATGATCAATAATGGGGTACATACCATTGATCCATAGTCCATAGAAGCATACTTCCACTAATTGGCCAAAAAAATCATCAAGAGCCAATGTTACATTGAACACTATTCACCATTATTTAGAGTTACAACTATTTTATGGCTAGAAAAAGATAAAATGATGTAACCTTTACCCATTGCATAGTCTATCATAAATTTGAACATTCTTATTTACTCATACCATCATCATTTCTTCAAATTATTACCACACTATGTTTTGATATAATAGAGGATATTAGGGTTAGTGTCAACAATAATCTACTAACTAATGGGTAAATTTAATGAAAAAATGAAAATCTGTACCACATTTTCCATATATAAGTCATGGGTTTGATATTTCTTATCCTTAGGTCTTAGATGTAGTGACCCATAAGTTACTACATAGTCACTCCACAAAAGTACTATGACAAACCTAATCATTAATTCAGCATAATTATTAAATTATTATATATTGATAGATAAATTACAATAACTAAAATCATGAGACAAAGTGTCCTAAAAAAACTAGATACATAAAATAATAGTTTTTATAAGGGATACAATGAAATTATTTAATAACATGAAACATTCCCTAAAAATACATTAGTCTTAAAATATAATATTGGATAACATGGTGACATACATGAGAAAAGGGGGAGCTAAAAATACTAGTAAGGTATTAATCAGTGAATAAATTATTTTAATGAATTACATTTGAGTCAATATGCCGAAAATGATGACATAGAGAGGTGAAAATTATATTCAATCTATTTTAACTATGAAATAAGGTGATAACATCATGGAAACCTATGGAATGTGGATACAATATTGAACATTACATATAAATATTATGTCAAGTCCAACCACTAATAAATCATAACATATTGTTATTTGAATTAACTCCTATGCACTATACACCGTATCTAGTGGGATAAAAATATTACCCAATGCATTGGTGGGATATAAAATAATTATCCTACTTTACACATTGATTTAACATACATTAATTGTAGTTAAACATTGATAATACAAAATAAAAACATATTCCATCAATTTAAACTCCACTATTAAAGCGTATGTGTTTATTACATAGGAAAAAAGAATCAATAAATTATGCTTCCATTTAATTGATTACCCCTAAGTTGGAATGGAGATGTGTATTCACAATAAAAAAGTTTTTTATTGAAAATCATGTTGGAATTTTTTCATTATATTTGGTGTACATAAAGGTTCATGGATGGATTTAATGAAAGTGAAAGGTGTTATATCATTACATGGGAATCATAAGGTTATTAAAATAATTTTTTAAAAACACATTACAATAAGAATATTTGTAGATCAAATGTTTTTTAATAAATAAATTACTCGAAATAAAAATAAAGAGGATTGGATCCCTTACTTCAACATGGTAACAACTTAAGAAAATATTATATATTTAAGGGATAAATTATCTCCTATTCATAGAAAATAAATTTTAAAATAAAATGATAATTATAAGGATATGTATTCTAAATAAATTACTATTATCAAAGAAAAATTGATAGGAGGTTATTGAATGGAAATAAATATGGAGATAGTGCTTACATAGTTATAGAAACTACTAAGGTTTAAGTGATTAAAAAAAGGGTTAAATGATATCCCATTCAGAAAACATAAATTGAGTAGTAAATATATATATATATATATATATATATATATATATATATGTACTAGGAAACATAATTAATTGAGTACCAAAATACTAAATATGTTGAATTTTCATAACATTGAAAGAAGAGTGGAGATCCCTTAAATTGAGATGGTGTAACTAAATGCATATTGGATTTCTTAAGACCGTTGGAATGCCTTGAGTGGCCTTTATAGAGGTAAAAGTGGGAGAAATTAATTATCAAAGGGGTTTTAGTGATGATGATTGGGATTATTAGTGGTTATTTATCTCAAAATATAAAATTACTCTTTATTAATTTCTATTCATAGATTTTGGATTGTATATGATAAAATAATCAATACCAAAAAAAACAAATTGTTTTATCCAATGGATTATACTGAAGTAGAGTGTCATACAATATTGTACAGGTCTTATAAACAGACATTATAATGTTATACAATTAGTGATTTTGAAATGATTCATGTTTACAAATAACAGATTTTGTAATCTTAAAATATAATATTAGTTTTGGGGGATTCAGTAATCGATTATGAAATTAATCAAATAAAATTTAAATACATTAATTTAAATGGAAAAAATATATAGGGTCACATATTCCTTTTAGATATTCAAATATATCACCCTTTTCTATTATGATTTAATGGTATATATCATATTTTTGTTTGGTATAAAATGTTCAAAAAAATTCTACTATAAAAAATTTTATGAAAATTTCACTATTAGATAATATCATCATAATGATTTTAATATTTTTTTATAAAAATAAGTCTCTAAATATGATAATTTACAATTTTAATTAAAAAACCTCATTTACATAGAAATACTTATTTTATGTCAATATCAATCTTCTGGCCCTTAAAATAATTATATTTTATCTCATAAAATTATACTATCATTTGACTATAAAAAATATTTTTTAATAAAAACATTATGTGAAAAAATTATATCAACATTCATAAAGTCACCATAAAGAGTTTATTAATTTAAACAACAAAACATACCAAATGTAATTATGTTTTCTTTATATAAAAATTTAATTTTTAAAAATTAATATATAATGCAATACATGATTTAATAATGAAAAATTCATAAATATAATAAGTATTTTATAAAAAATAAGGAATAACAATATATACTATAATGTTCTTGATACATTACCCCTTATTAAACTAGTGTACGCCCTAGGTGAACGGTATGAATTGGTGGTAATTGTTTGGGATGGTTTGATGAACATGGTCCTATTCATGGTCTCGTTAAGCATGAACTTATCTCATAAAAAGTTTTTATCCTATTTAAATTGTTTAATATTTTCATGGGATTAATCAATGAAATATACAATTGAAGTTTTCTATAATTGATTTTTGGATAAATGTGGTTTGTACGGTATAATCTTGCTGGCTGAGACCATTGATTCTTTATTCAATATCAATTGGACTTCATCATAAATCTTAAAATACAAATTTTAATTGTTAATATAATGATTATTATTCTTTATGATCATTTAAATATAACTAGCTATATTTTATAAGAGGCTTAAATTTAAATATTAATTCACATGTTTACAATAAATACACTATGTAATACAAAATTTACTTAAATAAAAATGGGAATTTATTTATCAATTTTATAGTTATTACATTTTTTTCTATTTATTAAACTTTCCCTTGAAATTTCATATTATTAACTAAAATTGATTATGGTACTTCTATTTCATCTCCTCTTATATTACCCATTTTGAATATTCAAACATGTGGTTCGACCACCACACTTTGGATATGTTAGTTTACATGTTTCAATGAACATTTTTTCTATGATATATAATCTCCACCATATTATACTAAAAATAAAGTCCACTCTTTAAAGGTGCTAGCTCGTGATTCAATACATTTGAGGTGTCTAACATTTACTTCCTCAATAAGGGTATATATAAAAATCATATACATGAGATATGATAATAGGGAGTGTTAGTCGGTAGACCACATATTTTACTTGATTAAGGATATCAAAGAGTATAATGTATCTTGAAAAAAGCTCCCAGTTCCTCCAAAACTATATTATATTCTTCCATGTATATTAATGATGGAACACCTTAAATCTGACCAAAAACCATAGGCCTCATTAATGACTGTTTGAATATATTATCATTTTTTTTATTCTATATGATTTTTAATGATTTCAACATTCAATGTCATATCATAGAAATGATCTTGTGCTATAATAACATTACCTCTTGATGTTATACTAGAAAAATTGGAATCTAACATATCTTCCAAATACATACCCCCATAAGGAAACATTTGAATGGTAGAATGGATACGATTGTTGAAACAAAATCCACTATGTTAATATTATAGACAAAATATTATTTCAATCCGTTGAACATGATCTTAGCATATCCATAAGAGTTTGAATCTTTTTTGAGATGAAAAATCCTTTTGAGGGTGATGATAATTACTAAAACTCATCTATCTATCCAAGTAATTATAAATTCTTCTATAATACCCTATGTTAAACCTTAAATCCCAATAAGATACAATGGATAGTGGTACTTAATTTTGTCTTACAACATTCCTTATGTATATCACCAAAAGTTGTTCAAGATAAAAATCATCCTAGATATAAATAATATGGGAATACATTATAAAGGGATCAACTAACACCCATATGGTGCTATTTAATATATACTAAATAGGGATCCTAATGATGAAATCAAGGATAGGTCTTCATATTTCAATACTATTATGGGAAATGGTTTTATTATCCCCTTATACTTCAATCATTTATCTTTTACATGTTGTCATACCAATCATTGAGATGAAAAATTTTCAATATCCTTCTTCATTTTATACCCCCAGACAATTTTCATTAGATATAAATAAATAATTTTTCTTCTTATATAAATAGATAAGTATGATCTATGAAAATCAGCATGACATTCCATCTTCTATTCAAGTTTTCATAGGATACATGTTTTTGTCCAAATTTTATGACTCCCACTATAGAATTTTTAAACTGCAAAATATTTTCTAAACATTTAGGTATTGGAAAATCATACTTTTTGCCTCTCTGGTCTTCTCAATAATAAATGGATGATCATTTATTTCATAATTTAATAATAATAATAACTTTATTATTCTCTTTTTAATCCATTAAATGTATATAAAGATGGGAAACAATTAAATCATCACCATTGATTGTGTTTCATAGTCCATTATATAGAGATAATCAACAACTTTTTCTATTTTGAAGGATATAAATGCATTGAAAAATAATAATCCTTGATAAAATATAACTACCTAACATGGTTTATATTTTATTTATTTTCTGGAATATATACTTTAGAATTTTATTATCCATAAAAATTTCACAAATCTCCCTATTAGGATAATTTCATTAAATCATCAATTCGAAGATGATAACATCCAATTCTAGATCATGTAGTAGGTAGTTCTTAACTAGTATCATTAATTGTCTTGAGGAATAAGTTATCAATATGTCATTTATAAAGATTAAACAACCCAATAACTTTATGGATGCATCTTTTTAAATCTCAAATCTCCCCACATGTGAGAAATGAGATCTTAAGTGTATTGATCACCCTATTATTTAATTATTTTACACACTCCTAACATTAATTAGTCTAAACATACTTCATTCCCTTTAGAGTTAGCATAGTTTTTAGTCATGAAAATCATGATAATTTTCTATAAAATTTATGGTAGTACCTAGCTAGTCTAAGGAATCTATGGATACACATTACGAATCTTATTCAAGGTCATCCCTGTATTTCATTTCCTTTTTTTCGTGATGACATGATTTGGGAATGTTTCTTTATCCATCCAAAAATCATATTTTTAAGACTTATCATACCAATTTTCCATTTTTATCTTCATTAGTAAAATATTAAAATTCACAATATGTTCCTCATTATTTTTGGAAAATATAATAATATCACCTATAAAAACTAAAAAAATTTTGTTGAGGTAATAAATAAAGACTCTATTCATCATTCCCATCAATTAAGATGGAGAATTAATGAGTACAAATAAAGTCACTATGAACACATATTTCACATAACTTATAGGACATGTAGTATTGGGGATAACACCCTCATTAAACTTTACATAATAAAACCCCGATTTAAGATCCCCAATTATTAAATACTTCTCTCCATTTATCTGATCGATTAATTTATTATTTCATGGTATTGGATAATTCTTTTTGTTGGTATCTTTTTGTTCTCATAAAAATAAATTTAGTACTAAATTTATCCACCATTATTCATAATAAATAAAACTGATGAACCCCATGGTAAATCCCTTAGGGGGTATTAACCCTTTATTAATATTCTTTCACAGTTAGTTCTGAGGAACCTCATGTTAAATAGTTTTTACTTCAAATAGAGTCTTGCACATTAATATATATTTGGGAATAAAATCGATTGACAACTCAAAATAAAGTATTAGAGTAAGACAAACAAATTATTCATGAAATTCATCAATATATCCCCTGATAATGGGAAGTCATGACAAATAGTATTTTCCTTAGTCTCAATCATTATATATTGATACCAATTATCACAAAGAAATATTTTTCAAATTTGTGATAATTATTCAAATGGAGATTAATCATCCCACCTGTATATTTATAGAATTGATGGTGATTTGTGATAAGGGGGGTTATTACCTTCAAACATAAATTTATATTTTATCTATATAATCAAATAAAATCCACATACAAAATTTCAATGAATTATATTAAAGAGTGTATGATAAGGATCAATGAAAAATTCAACATATATATATCGACCTGGGGGAAATTTTGTACATGGGATGTGATAATTTTCTCTTTTTTTAATATATACATCTTCATCCATGTTTTTATTTGGTTTTTGAATAGTTATACAATACATGAATGATTTGAATTAATGCATAAAACCATAGTAACATAGGTCATTTAAATTTCTTGAATGGATGATAATAATGTATTTCCTTATTTTATTCTCATTCAAATTATTTACATCATCAAAAATGGACTTAGGGATGAGAATATTTAGTCCATTAACCATATAATCAGAATCAATAAACATTTAAGGGATTACTCATTAATAACATATATTCATTAACCTATGAATTTAAAGGTTTCAATATAAGTTATCAATGGTCTATTTCCTTAAATAAAATTTTATGGGAATTTTTGTTCTCATCATGATGGTTTCTTAGGAGATTTTGAGTATACCAAATCATATCCCTTGGCAGTGATAATCTTGGTATAGAGAGATGTGTTTTTTCAAATCACCAAGGGATAATGAAGTCAATGCCCAATACCCACTTTTAGGGTTACTAACCCTAGGTACAACTATGTAAGAGCCACATCTACTTGTTGTATCCAAATATGGATTTTTATAGGAAAGGATTTTCTATATTATTAAAACAAAATATATGGTTTTTATAACATGTTTAATCATATCCATAAAGATTGAAATAATATTTTTTTGTCCAAATTCCAAAAAATAACTTGACTTTATTACGATACAATCTATGAAAACCTAAATCTTTAATACTCCATAATTCACGGTTTTATTGTACAATGATGCATATTATACAATACCATTAGATCCTAAGTCTGACTATGTTTTGTAAATTAGAAACATAAAACAATTACATGAAATAATAAAATAATCACCATATTTAATATCCCTAAATTTGGCCCTTAAAATATTTTGATCTTTTGATTTTCAATGGGATAACTTATTGATGTTCATGTAAATGGGGTGATATATAATGACCAATAAGGGGTATCGAAGGATAACCTAATGTATATAATTTTTTGTTAGTAAATAGTTTTGAAATGATGAAATTGAAAGGTGGGAATCATAATATTAAACTTTGAATCACAGTATAAGATGATAAAATAAAGAAAACATGTTAAATGTGATAATAACATAAACATTTATTCATAATAATATCTCAAGGATAACTACTAAGGCCTAATAAAAATGCGTATTTATAATATCCTATTATGTAACATAAATGGTATAACTTGTGATAAAATAATTACCCAATGCATTGGTTGGACTAGTCCCACCCATCACATTCATATAATATACATACAGTTTTTAAAAAATATATCATAAAAAATAGAATCATATTTCCTCACTTTTAATCCTAATTTTATATGGTGTTTGTAAAACAAATGGATGACCCAAGTCATTGATGCATAGGTTCATCTATGACAATACTTCTAATTGGAAATAGGTATGGGTATTTAGAATACAATAGTTTGAAATGGAAAACCATGTGATAATATCTTTTATATAATGGGTGTACACAAATGTCTGTCAATTAGATTAATGAGAATGAAATTATATCTCTCATAAAATGGGAATCATTTGGATAATATAATGGATCTATAGAAACAAATTACAATATGAAAAATTTAATTTTTAATGTCTTTCTACAAAGAAGATACACAAAATAAAGAGGAAGAGGGGGGATCCATTACATCGGCATAATAAAAGCTTAGATAAGGATTATAATGGGTGGTAATAAAATATATCTTACTCAATTAAAATCAATAAAACAGTGATGTGATAGTTCTATGAGAAAATAAATATAATAAATTGTGATTTATCAAGCTAAATACATAGAAGGTTCATTAAAGTAAAATAATAGATAATGATACCATACTTAGATAGACTAACTAAATATGTAAATGATTTAATGAGAGGGGATAAAGAACATCGCAATGATATAATATTCATTTTACACTAAAAATATATTTATATACACATGAAATAATTATATATTTAGATTCAAAAGGTTAAATACAATAACTATTCTTGAATTGAAAATTATAGAGAGATCCCTTACTATAATAGGGTTATTATAAAAGAACGATAGAGCTTCATAAGAGATTGGGAAAACCTTGGGGGGGACTAAATGTGCAGGGTGATAGGAATTGTTTCCTCAAAAGGTCTTTAGTGTAGTGGAGTGGGAGGATTTATGGTTATTTATAGGAAAATAGAGGTACATTATTTATTAATTTCTATATATATGTTATTAACTATGTATGATAAAATTATCGAAAGAAGAATCCTTCCGGTGTTTTTTCTTATGGTTTATAACAAAGTGTAGTGGATACAAATTTTTTCAATTTCATGAACTTATCATATTAATTTTATTTCATTGGTATTGTGGATGTGAATCATGTTCTTAAAAAAACTGATTTAAAGATCTCAAAATATAGTATAAGTTATTAGGTATTCATAAAAGATTATAAAATTAACCCAATAAATTCAAAAAAAATATTTTAATTGGGAAATGTATCTTTTTTCATTGATTCCTTTTATGTATATTATTAAATAAATATTGGAAAATTACTTTATCATAATACATACCATATATTTTTACACTATTAAAGTTTTACCAAAAAATTCAGAAGTCTCAAAAAAATTTAAATTTGCACAATTACATAATTCTATAATGATGATGTAAAAAATATTTTCTGTATTATCAAATTTTTCACCAAATATGATAAATTACACTTTTAAATCTAAATACTAATTTATTGGAAAATTATAATTTTTATAAGTATACTAGTTTTCTAACCCTTATAAATATTATATTGGACATCATAAAAATGTATTTTAATTTATATAAAAATATAATTATTTAAAATTTATAAAATATAATAATAAAATTAATATAATGATTTTTAAATTTATCAAAAACAATATTTAAAAAAAACTATATTGGTTTTAAAATTCAATTTTATTTTCTAAATATCAAAAACTAATTTTAATAAATTTATATATAATTTTGTATATAAATTATTAAAAATGAAAAAATACAATCAATATTTTATTAAAATGAGTGTATAAAAATTGATACTTTTAGTGTTTTGATACATAAATCCTAATTACACTAATGTACATCAAAATTGTAAGGTGCGTGATGAAATTACTTTCTTTGGGAGGTTTAGTGAAAAGGGTTTCATCCATGATCACAATAAGATTAATCATATCTAGTAAAAGGGTTTAATCATGATTTAGTCATCGAATTATTTATTGAACTTGGTTAATCCAAAATACCATGGATTCCAGTCAAAACTCTAATAAATGCTTTCCATATGGTATAATATTATAGGAAGGGACATTCACTTTTTCCTTCTTTATCAATTGGTCTTTTTCATAACATTCAATATACTTATCAAAATGGTCACTGTACAAAGACTAGACTATCAATAGTTATAATTCTTAATGGTCTTTTCAATATTATATGATATATTTTATAATGGTCTTAGATAACCAAAGTATTTCATGTTCTATGTATTACTCCATTATTTATTACTCATTAATTCATTTAAAAATGGCTATAAGCTATAAAATTTTGGGTCATTACATGTATTTTTCAAAAAATAACACATGATAGAAGACATTATAATGAAAATAACATACCTTTATAATTAATAATAAATAATTTATCAATATTCATCTTCCACATACTCTATTGGTAATAACTCTTGAAAAATTCCAACCCCTATATTATTTCCAAATTCTCGACAGTGTAGCCATGGGTGATTATAAATGGGTGATGTCCTAGATAAAATGATAATAATTTCCCTATGAACCCAAAAATCTATAGATATCGAACATTATAGAGTAAAATTTTCATGAAATCACCACCTATGCATTCTATGGGTCCATAGACATACAAATATAAAAAACATGTTCCTAGAATTGTGCCCCATGAATATAAAAGACACACTTCAACAATATAGCCTCAAGATGATGTTCTAAATGTGTAATTCATGTTATCCTGATATGTATAATATGTTTCTCTATGGTTGATTTTTATATGGTTATTTCATCAACAACAATGATAAACCAATAGTTAATGTATTGGGAGAGACCCTGTTCATGAGAGACGTAAACACAATCTTCATGACTAAAAATGTCATCACTATGTAATCATATAGCCCATGCATGATATAACATTCTATATATGGGATTTCATCCTCCCTAAAATAAACAATTGAAAGATTTCTTAAAGATAGATCATGGAGAACAACTAGGCTCACTAAAGTAGATCAAAGAGCTCTTTAATCCTAGTAAAATGATACCAAATCTTCACAATCACCTGATTCAGCTTCAGGTAATATAAAGAGAGTCAATGTCTATCATCCTCATTCTTTGTGAATAGAATAGGTTGACCCTATGAAGATGAAAATAGACATATAATTCCCTTTTATTCCATGTATTTGAGTTTTACCTTGTTCTTCATCAACATGTCAAGGTCTATACAATAATAGGGAATCAAAATGAGTTATTCACCAAGCCAAAATTCTTTCCCAAACTCAAATCATATTTTATATAGGAGACATGGGAAGTAGTCTAAGAAGATATACTATTAGAGATTAAAAACTAGAGGAATATATGATGTGAATAATAATAATCTTGCAAAATGAGCTAATCAAATAATCTCCATCATAATCATCTCATGATTTGTATTATCTGTACCCACTCTAATAACTCCCATATCCCATTCACTAATCACCATGAACGTCTCTACATTGAGTGATATAAATGATAAATTTCATGGATAATAATCAATGTAAACTTAAACATTGGATCCTATTTCAATTAAGAGAATCAAATCATATGTTATTATCTTATGAATCATGATGAATAAATGATTTACATAAGTATAAAAGACTATAAGTCAATAATGGCATCTTTGGAGATAGTATGAATTCATTCCCAGTAATGTATTGGGAGAAATTACCTCAGTGTAAAACATAACTTATATTTTATGTATATGAAAGGATTGTACAGATATAATAGAATGAAAATAATCTTGTAAAAAAATAAAATTCTTAGAAGTGATGAGGACCAATACTCGAACAGTAAATAGTCCCTCATAACATCTTCTAGTGTTTGACCCACTTCATATAATTAGATACACTCATCTATATTCCCCCTCCCTTGAGAAATAAATCTATGAGAGTTTTCTATCCACTACTAATGTCCTTAACTCCTAGTTTTTGTAGTAACCAAGGACTCCTCTAATAATCCCTCAAGAAAAAATTACATAAATGAATAACCCTATAATAGTAGTTTCACTCTACATATGGTTTCCTATAATAATCTCTATAATTACCCCTTTTATCACAATTGTGGCACTGACTAAAATCATCCACCATAATGGAAACTAAAGTATTCCTACTCTTACCCTTCATTATACCTCCCTACAACTCCTAAAAACCCATTATCTTCATATTAGAATTAAATTATATCAAGGTAGTGATAGGAAACTCATTTAGTAGTCCTTTGTTAATAAGTAGTATGCATGTTACTGTGTCATATGTTACCCCCTTATAGAAATTCAGGGCCTTACAAAGAACCTATTGGTATATTTTCATGTCAAAACCCCTAACATTACATTTTAGTTTTGAAAATAGCCTATATTTGTGTTTTAGCATTCTACAGCTCATTCATAGAAAACAATAAGCAAGAATATGTATCTCTATGAATAAAGTGGAGTGTGTAGATATCATCATAGACTCGCACTATAGGTCTATGAATTCATATTCTTATTCCATATTTATCATAACAGAAATGAATTCCTTGAATAAAATTTCCTAGATTACCTCCTAGGCATTACCGTATTTTCAAGAAATATGTCCCATCTCACCCCTATATTCTATAAGGTTCCTAAAATGTGAAATTTTCATATATCATATTTCTATCGTCATGTATCTCAATGATGTTAAATATACCCTTTATATTCTCAATCCTATACACTACATCATGCACTCTTGAAGGCCCCTTAATGGTTTGTGTATTCTAAAATCGAATTTCTCTATCATAGTCATCCATGGACATCGGTTCCCATATTTTATGGGAAAGAACATGTAGAATCAGTCTCATCTATAGTTACATTAGAACCTATACTAATATAGTAGGTGATATTGAATGCTCTATTCTACCCTCCTACGTAGCAGGTAGTGTAATTGTGGAATAATTACTGAAAATGAAATTCCATACCCTGATGGATGGTGGTATCATATATATTCTTTGATGCATTATCTTCTTAAACACAAAAGTGAAATAATTAATTCAATTAAAAAAGACCCATATCAATCTACTAGAGAACACAATGTTCTACTAAGAGAGTATCCATATCCTAATGTACAAATCACCTATAACTAAATATGGTCATTCCCCCATTTTTATTAGAAATATTTATACATATACAATCATATTCTCAATATCGAGTAAAGCTAACTAATTATATAAGTTATATTATAAAATGAAGGTAAACATATATATCACAAAAATAAATAAAACTACTCAATCTTGATCACATAGAACAATCAATGAATTATTTTAATAAACTAGTTTATAAGAAACCATAAATATAAATCTGTGATGTGGTACAACATTCCAAATATTAATGCATGAATGCACCCAGAATCCCATATAATAGAAACAAAAATCCCATCAATGGTAACTCAGTGGTCTGTTACACATGATCTGATTAGAGACATCTTAATTCCCATATTGTAGAGACACATTTCCAATCTCTTTTCGACCATTTACCAGATTAAACAATAAAAAATAATGAATACTTATTTCAATTTTTCTTTTAATTCCCCATATTGAATCACAAAATTTGAGCCAAAGTGGCACATTGCCTCAGGCACACCTCTACAAAAAACTGGTGTCATTGATTATAGTGATGTCCAATTACCATTAGCGAGGATAATATACCACTAGTATTAATAAATTAAAATGAAAATAAACCAAAATAAGATAAATGATGATCGTTATTAAATAGTTCTGCAACAATGGGATGGTATCACAGATCATATAGGGAAATAGACCAAGATCCCCAAATATAGACCATCAACCATGTAATCAGTATTGGAATGGAAATAATACTATTGTAATAGACAATAATGTGTTCTGTTAAGTCCTCTAACACAAAGAATCTATCCCTACAACTCCATACCATAGTGAAATTTCCCTTTACTATAATTTTTTTCATGAAGTATGTATTCACATTAAGACATTCATGCATGGTGTGAGAAATAAAACCAATTAGCCACCAATAATGTTTCCCTAATAGAAGTGAACAAAATAAGTAATATATTATGTCATGACATAAATCATCTTATCGAATAATATAAAACCAAATTTTATTGGATATATCGTGGGATAACTAAGCTGCTTAAACCCCAAAACCACCTTCTTCAGCATGATTTCAGGATAGTTGTCAATGTATGTCCCTTCACATCACAGGACCTTCATCAAGACATGGTTCGTTAAAAAAAGACTTATTACTCATGACCCATGTTCTAAATATTTAGAACACCAAACCCCCTACATAATAGTGGTCATTATCAGAAACACCAAACACCCCACATTTTTAGAGGTCATTGTCCTCGAATGATTTTAAGTCCAAAACTAAAACTCTGACATAATTATATAATATCATAACCCCATATGTAATTTATTAATACTAAACTATAGCTGACACAATATCATTTCCCAATATAATCCCAAGTCAAAAATATGTCTATCACCTGACCCATAGCATCAAATGTTAAAATAGTCTATAGCTATCATCATTTGATCATGCTCTCCCTCTAAGTGGTAGTTTCCCAAAAACTGAAAACCCACTTTGTTATAACATATGTAAAAATGTTCCACCAAGTATGAAATACCAAAAAACATATATATCATTGTATGAAATGATAAATATCTTAATAACAGTTCTTATGGTTGCATATAAAATCATACATTAATAAACAAAAAATGGACCAAATGCACCACTTACTAACCCACATTAAATGAATATAAAACATGGATTATAAAGTATAAAAAATTTATAAAAATATTATATATAAAGTATTATATGTTAAGTAAAATCCTATATAATGTTTTTTTATAATTTTAACATTTTATGTCATATAATCTAAGAAATAAACATGTTACACACCCACAACGAACTATCTCACTTCTCAATTATTCCTATCCTTGGAGTTGATTAAATATGGTTAAATTTTAGAAATGATTCCCATAAAGATTCTTTGTTATAAAGCATGGTTCTAGAATAACATAAAACATATTTTTCATCAAAAGAAGCAATTACTAGTTATGTTAAAATAGATTTCACTAATTCATTATATTCATCACTGATAGAAGAGAAGATCGTGAATTACTTTCCTATTCAATAATAGTTTCTTATGTATATAGAATTAACATCAATCCACCATCATTGTAGTTTTAATAAAACTCATTCCAATGATTCTTAGAGTTTGTTACATCAAAAACACATGAGAACAATAACTTTCTTCGAAAAATTACTTATAAATGATAATAGATTTTGATGAAATGAGTTGTTTCTTATATAAACAAGACACTAGAGACACATTGATGAAATAAAATGTGTTGGATGTGTGTTTTTTATCCTTATTTTACTTCTAAAAAATTCAGTAGCATTATGTGGATTTTCATTTAAATTTTCTTGAATTATTCTACACAAGAATATAGAAATTATTAAAGTTGGAAAACTAGAATTAATGTATAGTAATATATTAAAAATTCAACAAAATTAATTTTGATAAATTAGTTTCATGGATTAATTATGATCATTTTTAGGGGTCGATAAAATTACTAATACATTCTGTATTTTCATATCCAATATTTATCAACTAAATATTCAGCAGGGGTGTTCAGTTCAAAATGTGAAAAAATTGACATTATTCAAATTAATTTCATAAATAAATTATATTTTTTATGAGTTGAATAAATCACTATGAATCATATCATTGGTATGTTTTGTACGTATGTTCTTATTTCATTATCTAATAACACTATTATTCAAAAAGATGTATAATTTCATCATGCACAATGAATTTAGAAAATGGTTTGATATTGATTCTCTCTTGTGAATAATTTTCCATCATTTGATATATAATGGCCCTAAAATATTTTTTTATTTTGTTTGAATTTAAAAGGAACATATTTATCCAATTTTATAATCACAATGTACTAATCAAAACATGTATTATTATTAATAAAAATGATAGGACATATATGATATAGAATAAACAATATATATTCCATCATTATGTGATAAAGTGAATTTATGTCATAAATACATAGTATTTGTAGAGACCCGTATCTTGACATAAATGGACATTACATTACATTTTCGGAATACTTACTACATAACAAAAACACACACACAAGGACCGTAATAGTTTAGTGTCTTTGGAAACTCGGAATATAATCTTCTAAACGTGGTGAAAGATCTTCAAAATCTCCCATAAAGATCTTCCTTTTTTTACCTAAAACCATTCTTTATATCCTGGGGAAAAGAAAACATAAAAGGGTGAGCTCAAATGCTCAGTAAGGGTAAACAAAAGAAATATCGATCACATCATATACATAAGAACATAACTTTTGGAAATCTTAAACTGCAAAAGAGATCATAATTTCATAACATGGGGTAAATCATGGCAGTGAAATGTAATCACAATAATCATAACTTAAAACATGAAACTTTGTGGCATTCACACATAATCATAGAGAATCATTTCTTGTTAGTCAAGACTCATTTCCAAGACTATCTTAGTGGACAAAGTCCCTTTTCTGAATCGAGTAACCCTCGTTTCAGTCCTGTTTCACTAAACCGGTATAACCTACCATTCCAGCCATGTCTATCTCATGAGATATAAAATCTTTACTCAATACATTGGAGGGAGATATAGGTCCCACCCATCTCATAATGATACCATCCTTATATGTGCCACAAAATCATAAACCATACATCATTTCATAACCCATGTAATACAAATGGGAATCATAAACATCATGACATCATAAATCAATTCATATAAGATAAAGGAATTCATAAAAAAAATTCCATCACAACATGATCAAATCAATGTAATAATAGGGATAAAAACAGAACCCTTTATTATCTTAGATGGAAAATAATTTTGATAAAACACTTGAACTCCATTCTTGAGGAAAATATCCTTTCTTCTTCAAAAACACTTTTCTTTTCATAACATGTCATACAATTATAAAATAAAAGAAATTGATTAAAAATAAACTTGAAAACTTATAAAGGAATATTCTTGGAAATAATGTTTTAAAAATCCATTCTTTCCGTATAAGTTAAAAAAAACATTCTTTTCGTACTTTTGTCGGAAAAGTCAAAAATTACCTCGTACGAAAAACGACAAAAGATTCCTTTCATATCTTTTACTAAAAACTCACTGAAGGGTAAAATTGGATTTAAACAATTGTAGGTGGATTGAAATAATATTATATATTGAGGGAACATGTATTTGGATGATAAAATACACCCCAGTAAATACTTACGAATAAAAAATCTCGGATAAAAATGAGATTGTGATATTTCCCTTACCTTAGGTCCGACTTGCTTTGTACGTGTCTGAAACTCTTGTATAATGATTTAAATCATGTTATTGACTTATTACAGAATCATATTCATTGTTATTATATCATATATGGTCCACTTATGACTTTATATTACCCGTTCTTTTGTAAATTCATGTTAAAGTAGCGTTTTGGGTAAAATTGTCTCATTTGTCGTTCGTGTTTTTAACTTGTAATTTTTAATATGATTACTTGTATCATGATTAATTATATCCAGAATGTAAAACATGATTTATATATAATATATATATATTCAGAATATACATATATATAATATATTGATAAATGGAATGAAATACACCGTTCATGGAGACGGTAGTCCGTACGTACGCATGAACGCTGTTTTCGTTTCCTTATTGAATTGAATGGAATTAAGTAGATGACATACATATAAATATAAATAATTCCAGTATCATTATTATGTCATATATTTCATTAGAACTTATTATATATACTTTATAATCATTCATGAATTGTTAATCATTGAGAATGAATCTCATCGCATCGTGGAGACGGTAGTCCGTACGTACGCACGAGCGATGATATCGTTCCCATGGTCGTGGAATTGTGTTGAAGTGTATGTATACTATTTCAGTATCAATATCACTTTATAATAATCATATATAGTTACTCATTAAACCATTATACCCATCCAATTAAGTTGGTGGCGGAAAATAGATTACACCAGGGCGTGGAGACGGTATTCCGTACGTACGCACGCGCGGTGATTTCCTTTTTCCGTAGGATGGATAGAAGGTTAATTAGAGTTGTTTCATATTTATAATAACATTTAAGTATGTAAGTAATACTGATGTTATTACTTTATCATGAAACAACTAAAGAAGAAGAAGTTGAAGAAGAAAGAAATTGAAAAGATCAGTAATGGATATTACCTCTTCTTTGAAACGCCTCTTTGAATCCTTCACTTAGGGAACTATGATTGGTCTTTTAAGAAGACCAGAACCTCTAGGATTATTCTAGGGAAGTGGAGAAGGGATTTTGGCAGGGGTTGTTCGAGCTTGAGTGCTCAAATTGGTGTGAGGAGAAGGGGGAGGAGGTGTCCTTTTATAAGGGAGGAGAGGGGCACCTTAGGAATACCTCAAAATATTATTTTATATTAATGTCAAAATCGGTTTATAATGGTTCCAGAGGGTCTTATTTTGAATCTAAAGTGGGTATGGGTCGAAATCCTATCATCCAATATGATTTAGACAAGTTTAGGGTATTATTTTAACCTTATCAATTAGATTTAACTCTAAGTTAAATAATTTAACTTTTACCGCGTCTTTTTGTTTTCTTTCACTATATGGTTAATACACTTAATATAACATTCCAAACGAACCCCAAATTGTTTATTATTAATATATATATCCTTATATAAGTCATTTGGCCGAACCTTATATTTTTAGGAATAAAATAACAATTAATAATATAATATTTGATTTAAAAACAATTTTGTGTCAATTTTGAAACTATTTGATATATGATTTTTGTGAAAGTCATAACAGAATTATATGTTTGCACCAAGTTTATTAAATCAATACTAATATATCATAGTAACCTATAAAATTAGTGGAATTCATAAAAAGTCTCAAATTACATACATTTGAGCATTTATAACATCAATTATGTTAATATTTCCATAAAAGGGTAATTACTGCATCATCGTTGTGTCATAAATAAATTAATTTATTTAAAGTCTAAAAATTATAAATAAAATATCATTATGTAGGAAATCTTTTTATATTTCTAATGAATATTTATAGTCGAATTTATCTTATGTATAACCCCATATTAAAAATGTTTTAGTTATTAAACTTTGATTTTAACTATTTTAACTATTCATTAAATAAAATAATATTAAATGTCATAATCTAATCCAAGTGGACCTAAATGGTCATATTATATTCATAAGGTTGTTTTTGGTCGAATTACACTTATCCAATAGAATTAGGACATGTGTTAGGGTAATAGTAATATCATATTTACCCTTAGTTACCCTATTTACTATTAACCGTGGTAAAAAAAAGTAAAAAGTTACTATTCACCAAAAATTATTTTAATCTCATTGAACCAAATTTTAGTCCTTTATATTAACCGTGTGAGTCGGATTTTCGAAACTCCATTCACAGAAGCGGTAAAATTAAGTTTTATGCAAAATTCAGTTTTTAACCTACCACTTAGTGGTTCCACTATTCATCAAAAATTGAATGTTTTTAGAAAAATGCCAAAATTTCATCCTAAGATATATTTCATATTCCGAATTCAAAAAGGAAGTCTATTTTACCAAATTCATAACATAGAAATTGCATTAATTAATTTTATAATTAAATCCCGCTGTTAAAACAAATAGCGTGTTTTTAAGAAACAATATCTATCAAAAGATTGACACTTGATTATGTCTGGTTTAATTGTGAAATTACATCCAATGACCAACATTGTATTAAATTGTAAAAATATATTCTAAATATACTTTAAAACCTCTCAAATTAATGATTTTAATTATTTCGATTAAAAAAGTTGTTTTTTAATTATAATTTAGTAATTTTCACTATTCACCAGAATATAAAAGTTATCCGAAAAGTACCAAAATTTCACCTTAGGCTAAATTCGATACTCCGAATCCAAAAATGAAGTCCATTTTGAGAGCTAAAATTTCTAAAATTTAAAAAGTGGTTATTACTATTCATAACGGCTAGTTTTAATAATATTTTAATAGCATATCGTTGTTTCGTGAAACTCGGTATTGCGTACTACACACGCTATCGAGGAAGGTCGTGATTGCGTGTAATGCAAGGAAAGTCAAGGATGCGTGTTGTGCAATCTCCTTTTGGTGTAGCGTACAACACAAGACATTAGTGAAATAAAAAAAATATTTTTCATAAAATCTCGGGCTGTTACATTCTACCCCCCTTAAAATGAATTTCGCCCTCGAAATTCGTCGGGGTTATAAATGGTTTACTATTCGAAAGTTTCTTTAATAGAAACCCACATCGTAAAAAGGAATACCAAAACCAATATTTTAAAACAGAAGTATGAAACTTAACGGTTACCCAAATAAACTAATCACTGGGTTTCCACATAGGTGAAAATATGGATATGGAAGAAAAATCTAACCATCATGTTCTGATGGAAAGTGGTAGAGAACGTGGCTATGGAAAAGCCAACAATCACAAATCCATAAATTTGTGACGATCTAAGGTACCATCCGATTCATCAGGTATAAGATCACTAGGACAACATTTTTGGTTTTCAAGATCATTTCCCTAAAGTTGAAAATTTGAATTAGAATAAATACTTTCTTTATTTTGGTACAATCTCACTGTTGTTCATGCCTTGAACAATTTCCACTTCATCTCTTAAATAAATGAAGTTGAATTTGTTATTCGTGAAGTGTTAGGAGATCATGTGATAGAATGACGGGTCATTCCATCTGTCTCAAACAAAAGGTTAGCAAAAATTATATACATAAGTCGATCTATAGTGAGATTAATCACATATGGTTCCTAAAATGGACTTATACTTCATATATCATACTGCTTAATATAATAAAACTAGTTTCTACTAAACAGGAACTTCTTGTAGGCCAGTGGTAGGCGATAAAGGCCAGTCGCACTTCGGTTGTGGGTTCGATTCCCACAGCCTTGTCCGAAGCGATGGGCTGTCGCCCATTCTACAGGTTGTCTTGTTTCTAAAACTACATTACTATAACATCCCATCAATAATATCGAAAAAAAACTTATATCCTTAAACAATACTCACTTATGTCCAACATAATCCATTTCAATATTTAGGCTTATCCATAATACTGCAGTCCACTCTCATAACATAGTGAAAACGATTACCAGAGATTTAATACCATCGTTGATCCCCATATATCATAAGATATGTTTTGTTGGTCACATTCCAAAAATTCAAAGTCCTTAATCATGTATTCTCTTGAATACTTCAGTGAAAACATGAATTCAGTTTAATGTTAACACTTTCCACATACCAAAATCCTCAAAATTCTATATACTCAAACCATGATATCACTTAGTCCTTAAATCAATCATGAGCTCATGAATACTGTCAAACATTTGATTTCCTCCTTATCCATTCATTATGCGCATATCATCTACTTTCCAAAATATTTGAATCACTTTTCATGGTTACCGGTACCTTAGAATTATTGAAAACCACAATAGACCAATACATAAATATTTCAATACACCATAAAAGTACCTCAACAACATTAATACATAAACACTTCCGTCCATCCACTTCAATGATTGTCCTGGAATAAGTCCTTCCTTGATTTAGAAGTACCTTTTTAGGTCCGGGCATTGAGTTGGGTAATGCCCATGTTCTCCACAAATAAGACATTGATCTCCATAACAGTCTGTCACTCTATGACCCTTTTCTCCACACAGATAACATCGGTCCCTCCATTTGAGGTATTCCTCAAGGTCCTTCTTCCCTTCTTTAGAAATCTCAATCTTCCTTTCTTTATGCTCCTCAACATGAGAACATGAATAATAGTTTATCTTCCTCTTCTTTGATGAATTATGCATACCAATAAATTTCACCTTGTTAATCATATATCGCGATGACTGATTCGGCATAATCACAATATCTTTCTCTCTAGGAATTACACAATTTTGGTGCTCATAGTCACCAATTTGTCCATTGGATTCAATGTTAACCGAATTCCTTCGGGTTCCCTTCATTTACTAAAACACAAAAAGAATGTTGTGAGAGGCAAAAATCATGCTAGAGAAAACAACATAATAAAGGGGGAGTAACCTCAATATCTAAGATCTTGGGTTAAATTCTACGATCGTTACCGTAGTTCTAGGACTATATCCTATACGTATACTTATCCTTAGGGACATCTCTAGACATACCTTAGAAATATCTCTAGGGATCTCACTAACGTTTTCGCATCCTAGTTTCCAAAGGTTGACTAAACCTTTCCTCTGATACCAACTGTAGAGACCCGTATCTTGACGTACATGGACATTACATTACATTTGCGGAATACTTACTACATAACAAAAACACACACACAAGGACCGTAATAGTTTAGTGTCTTTGGAAACTCGGAATATAATCTTCTAAACGTGGTGAAAGATCTTCAAAATCTCCCATAAAGATCTTCCTTTTTTTACCTAAAACCATTCTTTATATCCTGGGGAAAAGAAAACATAAAAGGGTGAGCTCAAATGCTCAGTAAGGGTAAAAAAAAGAAATATCGATCACATCATATACATAAGCACATAACTTTTGGAAATCATAACCTGCAAAAGAGATCATAATTTCATAACATGGGGTAAATCATGGCAGTGAAATGTAATCACAATAATCATAACGTAAAACATGAAACATTGTGGCATTCACACATAATCATAGAGAATCATTTCTTGTTAGTCAAGACTCATTTCCAAGACTATCTTAGTGGACAAAGTCCCTTTTCTGAATCGAGTAACCCTCATTTTAGTCCTGTTTCACTGAACCGGTATAACCTACCATTCCAGCCATGTCTATCTCATGAGATATAAAATCTTTACCCAATGCATTGGAGGGAGATATAGGTCCCACCCATCTCATAATGATACCATCCTTATGTGTGCCACAAAATCATAAACCATACATCATTGCATAACCCATGTAATACAAATGGGAATCATAAACATCATGACATCATAAATCAATTCATATAAGATAAAGGAATTCATAAAAACAATTCCATCACAACATGATCAAATCAATGTAATAATAGGGATAAAAACAGAACCCTTTATTATCTTAGATGGAAAATAATTTTGATAAACCACTTGAACTCCATTCTTGAGGAAAATATCATTTCTTCTTCAAAAACACTTTTCTTTTCATAACATGTCATACAATTATAAACTAAAAGAAATTGATTAAAAATAAACTTGAAAACTTATAAAGGAAGATTCTTGGAAATAATGTTTTAAAAATCCATTCTTTCCGTATAAGTTAAAAAAACATTCTTTTCGTACATTTGTCGGAAAAGTCAAAAATTACCTCGTATGAAAAACGACAAAAGATTCCTTTCATATCTTTTACTAAAAACTCACCGAAGGGTAAAATTGGATTTAAACAATTTTAGGTGGATGGAAATAATATTACATTTTGAGGGAACATGGATGTGGATGATAAAATACACCCCTGTAAATACTTACGAATAAACAATCTCGGATAAAAATGAGATTGTGATATTTCTCTTACCTTAGGTCTGACATGCTTTGTACGTGTCCGAAACTCCTGTATAATGATTTAAATCATGTTATTGACTTATTCCAGAATCATATTCATTGTTATTATATCATATATGGTCCACTTATGACTTTATATTACCCGTTCTTTTGTAAATTCATGTTAATGTAGCGTTTTGGGTAAAATTGTCTCATTTGTCGTTCGTGTTTTTAACTTGTAATTATTAATATGATTACTTGGATCATGATTAATTATATACAGAATGTAAAACATGATTTATATATAATATATATATTCAGAATATACATATATATAATATATTGATAAATGGAATGAAATACACCGTTCATGGAGACGGTAGTCCGTACGTATGCATGAACGCTGTTTTCGTTTCCTTATTGAATTGAATGGAATTAAGTAGATGACATACATATAAATATAAATAATTCCAGTATCATTATTATGTCATATATTTCATTATAACTTATTATATATACTTTATAATCATTCATGAATGGTTAATCATTGAGAATGAATCTCATCGCGTCGTGGAGACGGTAGTCCGTACGTACGCACGAGCGATGATATCGTTCCCATGGTCGTGGAATTGTGTTGAAGTGTATGTATACTATTTCAGTATCAATATCACTTTATAATAATCATATATAGTTACTCATTAAACCATTATACCCATCCAATTAAGGTGGTGGTAGAAAATAGATTACACCACGGCGTGGAGACGGTATTCCGTACATACGCACGCGCGGTGATTTCCTTTTTCCGTAGGATGGATAGAAGGTTAATTAGAGTTGTTTCATATTTATAATAACATTTCAGTATGTAAGTAATACTGATGTTATTACTTTATCATGAAACAACTATAGAAGAAGAAGTTTAAGAATAAAGAAATTGAAAAGATCGGTAATGGATATTACCTCTTTTTTGAAACGCCTCTTTGAATCCTTCACTTAGGGAACTAAGATTGGTCTTTGAAGAAGACCAGAACCTCTAGGATTATTCTAGGGAAGTGGAGAAGAGATTTTGGCAGGGTTTGGACGAGCTTGAGTGCTCAAATTGGTGTGAGGAGAAGGGGGAGGAGGTGTCCCTTTATAAGGGAGGAGAGGGGCACCTTAGGAATACCTCAAAATATTATTTTATATTAATGTCAAAATCAGTTTATAATGGTTCCAAAGGGTCTTATTTCTAAGCTAATGTGGGGATGGGTCGAAATCCTATCATCCAATAGGATTTATACAAGTTTAGGGTATTATTTTAACCTTATCAATTAGATTTAACTCTAAGTTAAATAATTTAACTTTTACCGTGTCTTTTTTTTTTCTTTCACTATATGGTTAATACACTTACTATAACATGCCAAACGAACCCCAAATTGTTTATTATTAATATATATATCCTTATCTAAGTCATTTGGCCGATCCTTAGATTTTTAGGAATAAAATAACAATTAATAATATAATATTTGATTTAAAAACTATTTTGTGTCAATTTTGACACTATTTGATATATGATTTTTGTGAAAGTCATAACAGAATTATATGTTCGAACCAAGTTGATTAAATCAATACTAATATATCATAGTAACCTATAAAATTAGTGGAATTCATAAAAAGTCTCAAATTACATTCATTTGAGCATTTATAACATCAATTATGTTAATATTTCCTTAAAAGGGTAATTACTGCATCATCGTTGTGTCATAAATAAATTAATTTATTTAAAGTCTAAAAATTATAAATAAAATATCATTATGTATGAAATCGTTTTAGATTTGTAATGAATATTTATAGTCGAATTTATCTTATGTATAACCCCATATTAAAAATGTTTTAGTTATTAAACTTTGATTTTAACTAGTTTAACTATTCATTAAAAAAAATATTAAATGTCATAATCTAATCCAAGTGGACCTAAATGGTCATATTATATTCATAAGGTTGTTTTTGGTCGAATTACACTTATCCAATAGAATTAGGACATGTTTTAGGGTAATAGTAATATCATATTTACCCTTAGTTACCTTATTTACTATTAACCGTGGTAAAAAAAAGTAAAAAGTTACTATTCACCAAAAATTATTTTCATCTCATTGAACCACATTTTAGTACTTGATATTAACTGTGTCTGTCGGATTTTTGAAATTCCATTCATAGAAGCGGTAAAATTAAGTTTTATGCAAAATTCAGTTTTTAACCTACCACTTAGTGGTTTCACTATTAATCAAAAATTGAAAGTTTTCAGAAAAATGCCAAAATTTCATCCTAAGCTATATTTCATATTCTGAATTCAAAAATGAATTCTATTTTACCAAATTCATAACATAGAAATTGCATTAATTAATTTTATAATTAAATCCCGCTGTTAAAACAAATAGCGTGTTTTTATGAAACAATATCTATCAAAAGATTGACACTTGATTATGTCTGGTTTAATTGTGAAATTACATCCAATGACCAACATTGTATTAAATTGTAAAAATATATTATAAATATACTTTAAAACCACTCAAATTAATGATTTTAATTATTTCGATTAAAAAATTTGTTTTTTAATTATAATTTAGTAATTTTCACTATTCATCAGAATATGAAAGTTATCCGAAAAGTACCAAAATTTCACCTTAGGCTAAATTCGATACTCCGAATCCAAAAATGAATTCCATTTTGAGAGCTAAAATTTATAAAATTTAAAAAGTGGTTATTACTATTCATAACGGCTAGTTTTAATAATATTTTAATAGCATATCGTTGTTTCGTGAAACTCGGTATTGCGTACTACACACGCTATCGAGGAAGGTCGCGATTGCGTGTAATGCAAGGAAAGTCAAGGATGCGTGTTGTGCAAGCTCCTTTTGGTGTAGCGTACAACACAAGACATTAGTGAAATAAAAAAAAATATTTTTCATAAAATCTCGGGCTGTTACAGTATTATAAATAATTAATTCACAAACTAAAACTATTAAGTAAGAAAGATTTGTATTTATTCCTATACAGAACTCAAAATGTGTATTTTTTTTTAAAAAATCCATGTAAAACTCGATTCATAGTATAATAGGAAGAGTGAACTGCTTCATCCCAAAAAAATTAGACAATGGGTATTCCCACAACATAATTATAGTAATATAATTTTGATCTCTATTACTTCATTAAACTACACTATTTTACTAAGGAGTTTGTGTAGTATTGATGTTATTTATTATAATTGTTTACTATTTTCTAAAAAATATGAATTTACAAATTCTCCACCATGAAAACAATGAATAGTTATGAATGGAAATTTTTTATCATTTTTAACGTGATATAAATTATCTAAATCATAAAAATTATTCCTAGAGTTTCACTAGATAATTGACTGAAGAATTTTTAATTTACTCATCAACTAAGTCATATAAATATAAATTTACACCAATAAATCAAGTATATATAGGAATAAACATATCCATTTCCAATAACTATAAAGAATCACAAGTTGAAACATTGGTAATATATTTAAATCATGAATTAAATTTCATTATATAATGAAAATGATCACATAAATAAGAATGGACAATCCGATACATTAACAAATATCTATAAATACCATTCTTAAGGAGTTTGGATATAGTTTTAATATTATAGTGGCCTAAAATTCTACACCAAAATGAAGATTGATCTTCAATTTCACTATATAAATTTATATCATTTCTTTTAATTTAATGTTTCATTAAAATGTGTATATTCCCATGCATATTAACAGAGAGAATAAATTTACATTATGTACATTGAAATTTAAATTTACCATTCCTAAAATTTAAAATATAACCTTCATGAAAAAAAATAGATACAATAATTTGGTTGTGTTTATGTACTATTGAAATAAAACACATGATATTATATATTATCTAAGATTAAAAATATCACATATACCAAATATTTCGCATTTAGCATTATCTCATAATGTGAATTATTCCCCTTATATCTTTATGATGTTTTGTAGAAACATCTAGTTTCCATTGATATGTATGGAACATCCACACTGATTTATGAATAATTATTGATGTTTATACTCTTCATAATTTCCTCAAACAAAAAATTTATAATTTTAATAACAAAATGTATTGATTATAATATTATTATAGAATGATACCATAGGAAACCATATCAGTACAATTTTATTGATTTTCTAATCTTTGAAACCCAATTGATTGGAATGTATTATAGGAAAAATTATTCTTCCAGTGTCCCCTAGAGTAATTTTTTTACTAAATGGAGTACTTTTTGAATCAAAATAATATTTAAAATATTGGTGATTGTGGTTATAAATCCTATACTACTAGTATTTTTTCATGGTTTCAATATTTTTTACATCTTATCACAGTTATCCTTACAAGTGTTAAGATGTAATAGTAATTTTCTAAAAATAAATATTTCATAATTTACTTTAAAAACTGAATACTTATTTAAATAATTTCATTTATAATTACATTTATTATAAAACTCTAATTTAATATATTAAATCCTTTTGAATTTTTTCAATGTATCATTTTTTATTGGGTGAGTTCATTATTTGAATTTTATATTTTTATTAGAAACAATGTTATTTTATTTTTATTATAAAGTAACATTAATATATACTTCTTAAAAACATGTTTAACTATCCTCATGTTTAGAAGAAACATTTTTTTTTCAATTTCATAATAATTGTAACATTCAACATGTGAATCAAGATAATACTAATTAAATGTTAAATTGGTTATTGATTTGTAAGTTACCTTATCCAGGTAGTTTTAATTAATATTTGTATTATATTCATGGAAACCTAAAACTTTTGTATCATCCATATGATTATAAAATAAATATTTGATGGAATTTCCAGTCCATTAACACTACATGTGTCTAAATATTTTAAAATTTAATTCTTTATTTCTTATAGTAATTTCTTTATTTTATATAATTCTTATTCTTATTCTTGAGTCTAGGAAAATATGATCTAATATGCATTTGATTCAAAAATTCAAAGAACATAATCTTTGATGTTTTATTATTTTCAATTATTTCATTAAAATTTGTCATGTTCATGTTTCTAAAATTATTCTTCCCAAAAAATTATCACTCAAGAAAAAGTATAAATATCTTTCTCACTATGTTCTAAATAAATTCATTCATTAGATTCTTTAACATTTATCTTATTAGATGACTTAATAAATTATTCATCTTATGTAACATAAATAATTGGTATATATTGATAAAAAACACCCCATTATTATTTTTTCTATTTCTCTATGTATATTTAATGTATTTCCTCATCATTCAAGAGTACCAATAAAATTATCCAACATTATCATAGCCTGATTCTTTTTTTCATCAAGATATATTCTTTTATATTCTCATTTATAAGGCATAATATATATAAAAATTTAAATTAATTTTTCATCTATCAAGAATTTATCTCCATGATATTATAGTCTATTAAAAATGTTCATAAAGTGTTGATTTCATTGTAAATGTGATACCCAATATAGAAAATAAATATTTCTACAAGACTATCTAAGAATATATCTTCTCATTTTAAATAAATTTTTAGTTCCAATGTGAGTAACATCAAATTTATTCAAAATTATTTTTTGTGGCCTCAGAAAAAATATATTTTGATATATTTATAATAATTTAATATTTTTGAGTATTTATGAAATGAAAATTAAGTTGATATTTTATCTTTTCACATCATAATACATTTTAACATATTTGTATGCAATTTTCTTATTTCTTGTTTAATAGAAAAATTATAATAACCCCTTATTTATAATGTAATTATTTATGTGATGTCTCTAGTATTCATATTGATCACCAAAAAATATTGGATTTATTCTTTGATTTAGATTTTATAATGTCCTAATGAACAAACATGTCATATTTAGGAAACAAAGGCATTGTTATCTAAAATACAAATTGTTATAAATGTTTATAATAGTATAAATTAGGATATGATATGAAATAAAGGATCATAAGACTGTGTTTTAAAATAATAGTTGGTGAATTTTATTTAATAAAATAAAAAATAAAATTTTTCCAAGAATCTTTAAGAAAATATTTCAAATTAATTTTCGTAACAAAAGTTTTATTACCAGAGCAATAATTTCTTTATAAACTATATAACTCCGTAAAACAAGTATAGTAGAATAAGAAAATATCAAATAAATATATAATAAAACAAATAATAAGTACATATGAAAAACTAATAAAATATTTTATTTTGGGTTCCACACATTATTCAAAATATTAAAGGAAGTATAAAACGAAACTCAAT
Organism: Viscum album; assembly: GCA_963277665.1. Classification (NCBI taxonomy): domain Eukaryota; kingdom Viridiplantae; phylum Streptophyta; class Magnoliopsida; order Santalales; family Viscaceae; genus Viscum; species Viscum album. The sequence continues at coordinate 1,298,989,951 of OY728130.1, read as the reverse complement.
GTATCCACAATATTAACCTTACCAATAATAATATACCTTTAATTCACCATGAAATACATTTATATAATGTTCGGAATATATTTTTTCCCCAAGACTAAACAAAAATTGATCAAAATATTAGAATAACTCATGTATTCATTAAAATGGGATCCCTTGATCAAACAAAATCCGACACAATGATTACAAAATCAGTGGTTAATAAGGAATTTACTTTTTTAAGCATAAAAATTTATTCCTAAAGAATAGGAATATCAAAAAGATATAACAGAGTGAAATCTAAAAATAATGTTAAAAATGATTCAAACTAAATATGGATAACGTGATAGGTAAATTCATATGAAGTTGGATTCATATTTTCAAAAATAGTTTAATAATGTGTAAAAAGAATTCATTCGAGTAAATATTTTTATTTTCTTAAGGAATAAGATGATCAATGGTTTTCATTGATATATAATACCAAGGATTTCAAGAAAAAGAATTATATAGTTTGTAATTCATTCAATGAGCTATTCCGTAAGTAATACCTTCCTAATGCGCTACGAGAAGATAAGAAGATACAAATCCTTAATCTAAAGTAAAAGGAATGTGAAAATATTATTGGATATGACGATAATATTATATGGTTATAATATCCTTATATTTATAAAAAATGAAATTAAAATATTATTAATGAGTTTTTATTTTATGGTATGAATTCTAGCCTTTAATGTGAGTAAGTATTTAATTATTTTTTATATATGAGTAAATGGAATCATGTACCACCATGTAGCAACCCATACATCTATTATATAAGTATTGAATAATTTTAAATAAATATTAAATACATTCCAAAATAATAAATAAATAAGGATTGTATAAGTACAACTTCATTTAAATTATGGATATATAATGTTTTTAAGACAAAATACCAATATAATTTTGCATTTAATTCTTCAAAACTGACACCCTTTATAGACGTAACAAAATTAAAAATATTCTTCATCACTTGGGTAAGGGAAAAATAACAATTGGTGGGTACATTTACCTTGTAATAGTAACCATAAGAGATATGAATAAGTGATTAGAAGTGATAATAAGATAAGAATAGTGGAAAGAGAACATGGGAAAAATATTAGAGAATCATTACCATCAATTTATATATAATAATCATGAATCATATGAAAAAAAAATTTATCAATAAAAATACAAAAGACATAATAGTGTAGAAAGAGATGGGAGTGTCGATGATCTCGACCTACTTGGAGAGTGAGAGAAACCCAACTGAGTTTCTGCGAAACCCTAATCCCTGATCCTTCTCCGATGTCATTGCCGGGAGAACCATTGAGAATAATAGAGCCTACGAAGGAGTTTGTACCACAGATCATGATATTAAACCAAACATCTTTCATCACCATGGTAAACCGGTGATTTCTTTCTCAACAGATGAGGTTAGAATTCTAGCCTCGGATTTGCGTTTTGTTCTTGTAGGGAAATTTGTTAAGCATCCTTCTTCGCTGATGTTCTTGCGAATCTCGCTCGAAAGCATTGGTTTTCCTAATTTTCAAATCGGCCTCTTTAAAACGTCGAATGTGCTATTTAATTTTTCTTATCAAGATTATTATTATCAGCTTTGGGCGAAGAGATCTTGGTTTTTTGGGGGTTGTATTATGCGATTTCTCATACGGACAACAGACTTTGACCCCTTCACTGAATCGCCCATTTTACCTATATGGCTTGGATTTCCTAGTCTACCACTTCATCTGTTCAAGCAGCCAGCTCTATTCCTGATTGATACACTTATTGGAGAACCTTTGAAACATGACATGGAAACTGAGAAGCTCTCTAGGTCTCCAGTAGCCAAAATCTGTGTAGAAGTAGATGTTTCACATGATCTCCCTAATCATGTTTGGATTAAGAATGGAAATTATCGTTTTTTCCAAGAGGTTGTTTATGAACAACTACCTAATTATTTCACTTATTGTCTTAAGCTCGGTCATAAACTGAAGGATTGTAGCCTCAAAACTACATATTCTTCTTCTAGGAAAATGAATTGGGTTGAAAAAAAACAAACATGAGTTTAAAATAAAGTACAATAACCCTACTAAAGCGTGTCCAACAAATCCAAAAGTTCTTTTGGAAGGTAATATGGAGGTTTCAAGTAAAGAGAACATAGTATCTGTTGAAAGTACTTTGACATACCCTCAACCCTTGTTAAACAACTAGGGGATATCTTTAGAAAATCATAGAACACACAATCAAATCACTGATTTTGTTAACGTTGTCTTTGATGCTAATAACATTATCTCTTCCTCCAGGGTGATACCCCCATCCAGAATGAATACTCTCAAGACATAGGAAGAAAGGACTGCCCTGATGCAAATAAATTTGATGAGGAACAAACAAATAAAATATAACAATAAGGGGAAGGATCTAAAGAGTATGTAGATGATTCATCATTCAGTGAATCCTTAGGTGAGGAGGCTGACCAACCTAGACAAATAGAAGAAACCTATTTGAAAGCAATGGTCATGAAAGGGAAAAAAAGAAATTGTGGATTCTGATGGTTTCATTACTCCCAATCCTAGGAAAACCAGAAATTACAAAGATTACTCACACATTGAAATAACTATTGTGACAAGATCACTTGATTCCTCTAGGAAAGAAGTTGTTGCACCTTCCCAGGAAAAACCTCTTGTAGATAACTCAAAGGAGGAATCTTCGCAGTAAGATTCATAAGAGGAAACTTAGGACTGGAACACTTACATGGAATTTCAGAAGGAAATTGCTTACCAGAAATTACAACAGGGTGAAATAACTGCAGAACAATATCTCAGGATCAAGAGATATATATTCAATCAAAGAATGAAGATGTCAATGCAAACTCCCTGATTCTTGTTGCATGATATTTCTCTTCCAATCAAATTTCCAGTGATTTTATCATTAACATTTTTTTACTGCATGTGGATGACTAAAATAACATTGTTGTCACATGTTTTCTTTTTTGATTCCTTTGGACTATTTGAGGATGATTAGTATGGGAAGGTTCTCACTTTTTGGTAGCTTGACAGTTTGATTTTCTATTCTACTGTACAGATTTCAACCGGACTGTTACTTCCCCAGATCAGTGCCATTCTATTTGTTGCTCTCTTCTTCTTTTTTCTAGTTTATTGGATTCTTTTTATGAGTTTCTGATGGTTTCCATATTTTGTTGAGGACCCTGGTGCAGCACTCCAGTGAGGGACAACCTCTTGTTGTTGATGGCTGGAATGGATAATCGGAATAAGGACTTTCTTCCTCGCACATGCAGGCTGGTTTTATCTTTTTGTATTTGATATGCTTGAACAACTTTCTATTATCCCCTTTAAATCCCCACTGATGTATTCTATGTACACTTCGTGCATGTATTGATACATTTTATTTTAATAAATTTATTGGTGTCATGAGTTGGGAAACAAATTCATGTGACCATGTTTTTAAAAAATATAATAGTGTGTAATCATAAATAATTAATAATGAGACAAAAAAAACATAACATATGCATATGATATAATTTTTTTCATGAGAATATCAAATGAAAATTATTTCCCTCAACATAGATTATTAGAAAAATATTTTATTGGATCGAGTTCACTCCCTATTCCATTATTGAATTTGTCAAGGTTCACTTGAATGGCTATCTTAATGGGAAAAGTCGCATTCTGAACTAGGTTAACTCCCCATACCAATAAATATTATCTCATAATATATGAATATTTACCCAATTATCCATATTTATATAGATTCCAAGACCACTTCTCCTATAATTAATACCATAATTATGTGTGACACAACATCCTAAAACAGTAATCATATCATCATAACCTAACATGGGGAAAATAAATTAGATTCATAAGCATTTCATCATAATAATCATATACCATCCTTAAAAAGATTAATAATGGTGTCCTTGAATCATATAACAAATAAACCTTAAGAAACATGATAGGATATTTTCATTCAATTAAATTATTATAAGCTCATTTATTGAGAAAAATACATTTTTTATTTATAATTAAATAATTTAAAACTCAAAATTAACAAAATATTAAAGATTTTTTATTTAAAATGAACTAATGAATATTTTAAAATAAAAATTAATTAAAATAGAATTTATAATAATGAAAACATATATTCAAGTGCTTTACATTTAAAAATTCAATTAATATTATTGATAAAAGGCTAAAAACATACCCTTTAATTTTTTTTAAAATGATAAACTTGGGTAAAAATTATGTAAATCAATATTTTTATAATATTAAAAACATTATTGATAAAATTTTGAATATAATATGTACATAAAAGGAAAATATTACATACTTATGAATAAAATAAGTTTAGTTTCCTCAAAAATTATATCAGTTTATAGGGAAATTAAAGACTTGAAAATGAAAGGGATACATGAAATATATCAGATTATGAGTATAATATAATAAAAAATATACAGGGGATATATATTAAATACTTTTAACCGAAATTTTTTCATCGTATATAATCAAAATGAAAAAATGAGATTGTAACATAAACCCCATAATGCTCTGGTAACTTATGATGCATAATAACCATGAAAAAAATAAATCCAAATAAAGCATAAAATGTCATGAACACTAGGATATTCATGATAGAAAGTATAAATGGGGTGTTAGATACACTTCATAAAATAAGACAAGTGTATACCTTCAAACATGTCTAAGTGAAATAAAATAGATACAAAGAACAGATTCGACTCCAATAAAATGTTTAAAAAATAAATTTTAAACATTATAATCATATGGATAAGTAAATACCTTGAAAAAAATCAAATATTATTTAAAAATAAATTACTATAAATTATATACATCATGAATATAAGTAATTTTTTATAATATTAAAACATGATGTAATAGGGAGAAATTGAGATGAAACCCACACAAATTTGGTAAATTTTGAACTGATAAACATTTAAATAAAGAACATGATATCGATATTCAAATACCATCAATACAATGAATATGTGAAAATAAATTCTTTATAACATAATCATACCACATAAACAAAATGATCATGCCCAATATCAATCATGGGCCATGATTATTAAAATTAGACAAATAAACCCTCACCTCAAGCCTATATTGCTTCATAACTACACTAACACCCTCTAAAATATATATAAATTTATTATAAATATAATACTACACAATAATAATATATATAATATCATATATTATCCACTTATATTATTTTAGCATATGTCCTCAATTCAGGAGTTGACTTCTTCCTTTTTCATGAATGTTTCATTTGGCGGTTATGGTCTTTGAGCTTTAATAATTGTTCATTCACATGCATATTGATATTAATGATATATTTATTATATATATTATTTATATAATTAATTATAACAATTCTTATAAACCATTGATGAAAAATAAAGTACATTACTCATTTGAGATGATATCCATATGTACATAATTGTGAGTTATCCATTAATCGAAGGATGGAATGATGGAAAGGTAAATATTAATTCACCATTACAAAATAGATACTATGAAATAAATTTAATTTAAAATACTTATATATATCTTATTAATTATCCATGAATTATGGTGGTGTAAAAGTAATTGACTCTCTACATGAACGCTGTAATCCAGAGGTATATATGAGCGATACTTTCATCTCTTATTTGATTGAGAAGTGGTGTTAAATGATTATTTCATCATCATAGTATAATCTATGTATATTTAAGATACTATATTTATCATGTTTTATGTATAAAATATTATAATAGTATGTAGAAGAAGAAATAAAATTGAAAGTGCATGGATAAGATCTATACAACATATTTGAATGTCCTCACTTTTCATAATAAATAATAATTAAAGGATTGGTATTAATGGAATTAAAAATTCTCTGGTATTACGAGAAATATTATATTATATTTTTTAGAATGTATATGCTAACCTAAATTAATCTCATAGGTGAAATTAGTTAGTATAATATCTTCCCTTTAATATGTGAGTGGATGGACTCTAAGGACCCAACCTTAAACATTACATAATCTTGAATTAAATTAATAATTTAGATTGAGGATCTTTCGAGTTATAGTTTTAGAGAATAAGGATGTAACTATTACATCTCAAAAAATTAAAAAGTAGACACTTCTACTCAGTTTCCATTTTTTTCCAAAAATAAAAAACTCTTAAAAAAGAGTCATGTCTAGTTCCATGTTTTAGATAGCATTACTTTTTTCTGATCCCATCTTTGACCCTATTCATCTTTAAGTCCTGTGAAAAAAGACTTCCAAAAAACATGGGAAGGGAATACAAATCACAGTAAGGGTTATAAGATAAATAAAGATAACATTAGTCCATAAATACATACCAATCATAAACTCATACCTCATGAAATCATAAGATTTAAGAATAACACATAGAAATCATAAATCTTAAAGGGTAACTTGTTGAATCCATAACATACTTACGTTGTTACTTTCACAGCTATTTAAGGAGTTACATTTGGAATACCCATCATAGTATATTCTAGAAATCTCTTAGTAGAAACATTCATGTTTACCTCCGTCACGTTACCCAATTCATTGGAGAGCTATCTTAGGCTCACCCACCCTAGGTTTATCATGGAACCACTCGTATGCATAAACAATGCCCAAAAATCATAACACATAAAACATGCCTAAAGGAAATATAACATTTCCTCATTACATCCACAATAAATCATTTCAAGATATTAAAATAATTAACTATTTCTCAAAAAAAAATCAATACCAAAATATGTAAAAAGGGTATATGGTATTTATTTTCTTATAAAAAACACTATGACTTGTTAAGGAAGCCAACGATCAAATAATACTTGGGGTAATAGAAAGTTCATTGCCACTACGTACATTAAAAAGAAACATTCATATTTTTTTCCAAGTAAATCACTTCCTAGTAAAATATTCCATTTGAATGAAATGAAAAGTCAAAGGTGTTTATCTACCATATAAAACAATGTTTTGTATAAACAAAATATGCCTCAATGAAAGGAGATTGAGATGAAGTCCCATACCTCATATCTAACTTGACTCTATCATTATTTAATCTCTTGAAAAATAAAATAAACATCGTATCTTCTTGATTAAGAACCCTTTTAATGTTTATTATTATTTTAATATTAATTATTAACTTTCTATAACAATTAGTAAATTATTTGAGTTCATATCAGACATTTTGTCGACGTTCGAAACTTGAGTTAAAAATGAACTTGTTATATTTATAAATTGTACTTGTGGTTTAGATTCCTCAATCTACAGAATTATATTCATGATTAAGATATCATATATATCATACATATCCAGTATATATTTTTATTTATAATTGTACATAACATTTGGAGATAAGAAATGAAATGCACGGTTCATGGAGATGGTAAGTTGTACATACGCATGAACGCTAATTTTATTTCTATTTCATATTTAATGGAATATAAACTTAATTATACATAGATATATTATAATTCCATTATAGTATCATATTTAATTTATTAAAATCAATCCTTTATATGTTACATGTATGGCATGAACAGGTCATATCACTTTGAGGGGTCGGTAGTCCGTACTTCCTCAAATGAAATTATTGTATTTTATGACTATTAAAATCATAAAGGTATTATATAAATTAAAAATAAAGAATCATATAAGAAATATAAATAAAATATATATCACATTTAAGTACATTTACATATTAATGGCCACCATAATAGGTGGTATGAGAATATTGAACAATCATCATTTCGTGAGGCAGTAGTTCGCCATCCAGAGAAACAATATATTCTTTACCCATTATATGGAGGTGTGTGTTAGTGTCATTCGAATACATATCATAAATACAATATATAATATTTATTATACTGGATTTTTAATAAAATAAAGGAATAAAAAGAGTTTAGGGAGTTGGAGAAGTAAAATAAAACAAAAGAACTTAATAGAAGACATTACCTTTAAATATGGTATCTGCCTTTGGTTTGACCCATAAGGTTTAATTGAATTTCCTTCTTCCTAGGGGAAGGCTTCTCGGAGGTGTATTGGGATAGAGAGAGATTAATTATGCAGATGGTAGATGATCCAAGGTTATTTAGAAGTGTGAGGTATGTGTTAAAATTGAGGGATTTTTATAAGGGTGAGGAGGGGCTCTTTAGGAATGTTTAAAAATATTATTTTATTATATAATGATGTCAGATTTATAAAGGTACTAAACTAATTATTGTCAAATATAATATGACTCATGTTCAAAATAAAATCATCCAATAACAATTGGACAAGTTTTGGATATTGTATTAGTCTTAATAATCTTATTTATTTAAATCATTCATTAACGAGGTAAACACTGCATCATTATTGTGCCATAAATAATTTTATTTATTTGATGTATACAAATTATAAAAAAATATTATGATTTAGGAAGTAGTTTCATATTTCAAATTAATATTTATAGTCTACATGATAATTTTTATAACCCCATGTAAAAATTGATTTAATAAAAGATATATGTTTTTTCATTTTTTTCATTACTTTCAATTAATTAATATAAAGAGTCATTACCACCCCCAAGTGGCTCAATGGGGTACCAAAATCGACCCAAGGTTGCCCGCGGTTGGAAATGTATCATCCAATAAGATTATAACACATTTTAGGGTAAATTTATATTATTATAATATTATTTTTTACCCTTATTTACCATATTTACCTTTTAACCATGGTAAAGAAATATTTTATTGAAGTAAATATTCAAAATGTCTTCAAATAAATGTTATCCATCTACACAATTTGGACCTAATGATTCCAATTATTGAATCCATTTTTCCGAAATAAAAAAATAGATGTAGAAGGAAATAATTTAAAATTATTTACTTCTATAAAAAAAGAGTGTTTTTAAGGAATAATAACTATCAGAAGATTCACACTTATTTTTGTCCAATTTCAAAGGTATATTACTTCCAATGACCAAAATTGTATTAAATGATAAAAATATAATCTAATTATACTTTAAAACAAATAAAAAAGATAATTAAACCATATAAATAAATTATATTAAAAGGCAGTTTTGAATTAAAATACATCATTTTCACTATTCATTAAAAAATGAATATTATTAGAAAAATAACAAAAATTACCCAATGTAAATTATGATATACCAATTCTAATGAAAATTTTATTCTTTCAAATAGAACATAGAAAATTTTCAAAAACTAGATTTAATGAGGGGTCACCGTCAAAAGGCGTTAAATCGGCCTTTTAAGGAATATTAGAGTATTTATGCATAAAATCAGATTATTTCTTATTTTAATCCTATAAAATTTATTGGAAAAATGTAAAAACACTTAACAAAAATTTATATTTATATATTAGTTAATTATATCCATTCCTGCCAATACAATGGATAAACATTAACTACAATTTAAAATAATATTATAAAATTAATTTTCAGTATGACCCACCATTGTGTGCATTGTAAGATTTCAAAGAAACCCATTATTGCGTATCAGTTAATTCATTGAACATAGAATCCCCTTTAAAGTAAAATTAATATTTAATTCAAAAATATTAATAAATATGAAAAATTTATATTCTTTCTTTACCTGGGATGTTACATCCTTCCCCCTTATGGGAATTGAATCCCCGAAATTATATTCACTTATCAAAGAAGTGTGGGTATTTATCCCTCATAGAATTTACAGATTCCCACATTTCCACATCAACCATATAGTTTTTCCAAAAAATCATTACCCGATTAATTACCTTATTCTGCAACACTTGGTCTCTTCATTCAAGAATCGGGAATGGTTGTCCCTCATAAGAGAGATTCTCTTCCAACTAAACTACCTCTTGGCTCAAAACATGTGATGGATATGGCATATACATTCTCAACATTGAAACATGAAAAAAATTGTGTACCTAGGATAAACTTGGAGGTAAAGACACTCTATACGAAACTGATCCAACTTCCTCCAGTATTTCATATGGTCCAATGAACCTCGGACCCAACTTTCCCTTTATACCAAATTGCATCACACTTTTCCATGGAGAAGAATTGTGATAGACATGATCACCTACCTCAAAACAAATATCATTCCTCTGATTGCCCAAATAAATTTTCTTTCTTCTCTAAGCTATTCTCATGTGCTTCTGAATCAATTGACCTATTTCTTCCATCTCTTTTACCAATAACAGTCCCATAAACATCCTTTCACCTACATCATCTAAAAAAGATATAGTTTCACCCCAATTCCCCTATAATGCCTCAAATAGTTCCATCCATATACTAGAATGAAAACTTTTATTATGAGAAAATTCAACCAAAGAATGATAATAGTCCGAAATTCCCTGGTGATACTTTAAGGAAGAATGTAACATATCCTCCAAGGTCTAAATTGTTCATTCTGACATCCCATCTGATTGATGATGAAAATTAGTACTAAAATTAAATTCAGTACCCAATGACATATGAAAGCCTTTCCAAAAGTTTTAAGTAATCCAGGGATCATGATCAGATAAAATGGAGAGGGTAATACCATGTAACTGGACTATATCTTTAACATATAACCTAGAAAGTTGATCTAGAGAAAAAGTATATCTAATAGGAAGGAAATGAGAATATTTAGTCAATTGATCAACAATAAGCCTAATTGCATTATTACCTCGACATGTCTTCAGTAATCCCACAATGAAGTCTAGGGTTATATTTTCCCATTTCCACTATAGCACTGGTAAAGAATGAAGCATCCCTTTTGGTAACTTCAACTCTATTTTAACCTATTTACAAGTCAACAAATTCACAATAAAATCAACAATATCTCTTTTCATTCCATCCCACCATTAATACTCCTGATGGTATCGGTACATATTAGTACTACCAGGATGAAATGAAAATAGATAACTATGAACTTAACATAACATCTCATTCTTCAACTGTGAATCACATGGAACACATAATATCTTCCCAAACCTCAAAAAACAATCATTATACATGCTAAAATTAGGCAACTTACCCTTCTGAACCAACTCTTCCTTTTTCTGCAACTCATTGTCTTCCTTCTGCGCTTTCTTATTTCTATTTGATAGAGTTGATTTTACGGACACCTGAAACAAAACAAAGGATTTTCCTTCACCAACAACTTCTATTCCAAATTCATCAAATCAAATACCAAAGAATCTCATTCCAAATATTCCAAGTTTAATGAAGCATTAATTTTTCAACTCAAAGAATCAACCACTTTATTTGATTTCCCCAAATAGAAATGAATTGTTGAATCATAATCCATGATTAATTCCAACCATCTCCTCAGTCACCTATTTAATTATTTATTAGTGAATATATACTTCAATATTTTGTGGGTAGTATATATTTTACATTTTACTTTATACAGAAGATGCATTAAATCATTAAAGAAAAAACAATGACATCTAATTTGAAATCATGTGTAGGGTAATTTAACTCATGAGGTTTCAACTGATGCAAAGAATAATCAATTACCTTATCATTCTGCATTAGTACACAACCAAGTCCTTTTAACAATGCATCATTATAGATAACAAACTCACTATTTTTAGAATGCAGTGCCAAAACTAGATCATTTACTAATCTTCTTTTCAATTCCTAAAAACAATCATCACATTCTTTTGTCTAGATGAACATAACACCTTTTTAAGTTAACATAGTCAGTGGGCAAGATAACCATGAACATTTTTTTAACAAACCTCTAGTAATAACCCTCTAATCCAAGAAAACTACCAATATATGTTATATTTGGTGGTATTGTCCATTCTTTAACAACTTTTGTTTTGGAATGATCAATAGTTATGCAATTTTTTGAAAGGGGGACGTGATTTTTTCAGAAATGCTAGTCATGCGTTCATTTCTTTCCTGGCCAAGAAAGGACTTTTGGATGTGGGATATGATGGAAGAAGATTTACCTTGTGCAATAACAAATGTGGAGGAAGACGCACCTACTGTCGACTTGATCGGTGCCTGGTGAATGAGGTTTCTATAGCCATGTTTCCGGATTCCAAAGTTGTTCATATGGTTCTATGTCTGTCTGATCATTCCCCACTCCGCATTTCTCTAGGTGCAGGGCCATCGAGAGAGGATTATGTATTGTTTTCCAAAATGTGGATAGAGGAACCAAGTTTCATCGATATGGTTAGGGAAGCTTGGGATCTCTCTCACTGAGGGAAGTTGTGGATCACTCTTCACAATAAGCTGAGATGGCTCAAGAACCTCCTCCGCACCTGGAGAAAGAAGATTCATGCTCGCGATCAGGACTTGATCGAGGTAAGTAAAGAGGTGGAGATCTTGGAGGAGTGTTTGGAAAAATAATGGGATGAATCTCTATTTAATGAACTTAGAGGTAAACAAAATCATCTCTCTGATACCCTTTTGAGATAAGAGCGGCTGGCCAGAGAGGGAGAAAGAGTCAGATGGCTTCGTGAGGGGGATCAGAATTTTGGCTACCTTCACGCTTGCATTAATGAACTTCGACGTGTTTAACGGCCTAATAATCATAGGGGTGATGGCTCCTACTCTAGTGACCGCGATGAGGTAGGGTTCATGGTTAATGGGTCTATCAAATCTATTTTGGATGCTCCAAATTCAAGTATGGGAGGGAGTATCCGAGAGGTGATGCTAAGCTCTTTGAGGGCATTCCAAGCTGTGTTTTGGAGGACATTGATGAGGGCTTGAGGAGGACTCTGGATGAGAGTGATGTTCAAGAGGCGATTTGGTCTTTGAACCCGGATAGTGCACCAGGGCCCGATGGCTTCCCTGGGTCTTTTTTCAGGGAGACTTTGGATTTTGTTGAAGGGGATCATGTGAGTTCAGACCAAGATTTTTTTCATGGTGGGGATCTGCCACATATTGCCTATGCAACCATGATGGTTCTTATTCCTAAGGTGTGTAATCCTGAGTCCATTGATCAGTATCGGCCCATAAGAATGTGTAATGTACCGTACAATGTTCTGGCTAGAATTCTCAACAAAATATTGGCTATTCACCAAGACTCTTGGATGTCCTCAGTGCAGCATGATTTTTTTAATGGAAGGTCAATTCAGGGTGAAATTGGAGTGGTCCAAGAGATGGTAAGTGGTGTCATCAATAGGTCTTTCAGAGGCAATTTGGAGGTAAAGTTAGACATGATCAAGGCCTATGATAGGGTGGAATGGGGTGTTGTTCTCAGAGTCTTGGCTTGCATGGGGTTCTGAAATTGGACTACTGACTTTCTTTTCCATTGCTTCAGCTCGGCATGGATTTCATATTCGTTTATGGGTAAGAAATTTGGGGTTTTTCAAGGTTTTTCGTGGCCTCCAGCAAGGGGATCCTTTGTCCCCCACTCTTTTCATTATCTCCCAAAATGCTCTCAGTTGCTATATTACTCAATGCCTCAGCACGGGTAAAGTTCTCCCTTACCATAATAGGTCTGCTACAAGTGGAATCTCTCACATGATGTTCACAGATGACACAATTGTATTTATCAATGGCAGTAGACGGTCAGTGCTGGGGTTGAATGGGCTTCTTGGGGAATACTGCAAGTGAAGTGGGCATGTGGTGAACAAATATAAAAGTATTTCTTACATAACCAAGAAGATCTCTGAGAGGAGGGAGAGGGACGCGGGGGATAGCATGACTATGGAGAGAGGCTCATTTCCCATGGAGTACCTCAGGGCTCCGGTTAGTCCTTCCTCTCTTAGGGTCCATCATTTTGATAAACTCATAAGAACAATTTTGGGACGCATTTACAATTGGAAAAATAGATTCTGGTCCTTTGGAGGCCGCATAACATTAGTGAACAATGTATCAGTTTCCATTACAATACACATTCTCTCCACCTTTCAGGTTCCCAAGAGTGTGAATTCAAAACTAGATAAGATGATGGTGTCCTTCATATGGGATGGGAAGATGGAAGGCAGACATCATTGGGCATTGAGGAAACGTCTTTCAAGACCTCTCTCTGAAGGGGGCATTAACCCGAGGAGTTTTTCCTCAACCATGCAAGGGCTTAATGCAAAGCATGATTTGGAGGATCTAGAAGGTGGGTCCCTTTGGGGAAAGACTATGCAGGACATTTATGGTCTGAACATGTGTGATCAGAGAACTCGTCCATCCAGGATATGGAACTTGATTCATCCTTACACAAAAATTCTTCAACATCACTCGCAGTGGTTAGTGGGAATAGGGGGCATCAATTGTTGGCAGCAAGATTGGGGGCCGGGCAGGATTTATTTCCCAGGATGCCCCACCCCGAACAATTTGTTTAAGGAGGCTAGTGGTTTCCCCAGGTTCCTCCAGGCGATTCTTGATGCGAATCAACTTGCTGTTTTTAATAACATTTCTACTAGGGAAGATCCTAATAAACTCATCTTCATAGGCTCGATGTCGAGTATTTTTTCCATCAAGGATTTCGTACATGTGACGAGGCAAAAGTTGAATGGGGATTAGTGGGGGTTACTTTGTGGTGAAAGGAGCTTCCAGCCAAATTTAATTTCCTATTGCGGCGTGTGAGGATCAAATCCTTTCATACTGATTAGAATCTTCAACGTATGGGTGTGATGATGGCTTCCAGGTGCTGGTGCTGCAGGTCCTCTAGCCAAGAAACAGTGGGACATTTTTTCTATGACAGCGAATGGGCCAAAGGGGTATGGAAGATCTTTGTGGATTTCTTTGACTGGGTCACATCTGACGGGGTGCAGGATGATTTTCTTAGCTCGTGGTTTACTGGTGCGGGGACTCATGTGGCTGAGAGAAAGGCCATGACTGTCATTCTTATTGTGGGTTTCTAGACTATTTGGTAGTCCAGAAATGCTGCTCACCAAAAAAACGGTTCGGGATCTTAGGTAAGTATAATTTTCAACATGAAAAACAAAATTCTGGATCTGGTTCGGTTGTGCCCCGACTGTAAATCTGCACCATCTGTGAGCTCAATCATCCCAAACCTCTCACGTGAAAATCAGGCTGACAATTCTGGGAGGGGATGTTGGGTCCATTGGAAACCTCTTAGCTAGGGGTAAAAGCTTAATACAGATGCGTCCCTTCTTAGTGGGGAGATGCGTGGGGGCGGGGTTGTTAGAGATCACATGGGCTCCGTTATTATAGTGTTCGCAGCCTTCTTGGCTGAGGTGATGTATTACAGTCGTAGGCTTTGGCCTTGGCTACCAGTCTGGAGATATGCAACCAAAGGCATATAAAGTTTAAGATGTTGGAGACAGACTCCAAGATACTTTATAAAGCATTGTTAGGCAAGAGAAATTTTCCTTGGAACATCACATACACTATTAGAAAATTCCAAATACTCATAGGTAATCATATGGAGGTATCCCACACATGGTGGGAGGGGAACATGGTGGCAGATTTTTTGGCATCTACGGCTTCTGCAAATCAAATCATGCATTATTTCTTTTTTTTGTTCACCTCCAAAAGAGGGAATGCAATTTGTGGGCAATGATGCTATGGGTTTACATTACTTTAGACCACTATGATTTTTCTTTTGGTTTCTTCTATACGGTGACTTTTCATATTCAATAAAAATGTTAGTTTTCATCCATAACTGTAATAAACTATTAAATTTTGATTCTGACCATCTCAGGATGCTGATTTGGAAGGCCATTTCACTCTGTATGCCTTTCTAGCACAACTGCCCTATTTCCTCTTCAAAAAACCATTCTAAAAACAGAAATATCATAGGAGATACAACATGGTGATCTGTAAATTCTATATCATTTCAATTATACCATAAATTAATTTATGGTCATTAATTTTAACAATATTCTAACTACTAAAGTTGTCTAAACTGACCTTGGATACCAACTATAAGTATTGAGCCTTAAAAATTACATAATATTGAATTAAATTAATAACTCACAATGAGGATCTTTTCAGGAATAGAGTTTTATAGAATTAGTCCATAACTATTAAATCTCAAAAAATTTCAAAGTAGTCACTTCTAAACAGTTTCAATTATTTCCTAAAATAAAAAATCTTAAAAAAGATTCCTTTCTAGTTCAATGTTTTAGAAAGCATGAATTTTCCTCGATCCCATCCATGACCCTATTCATTCTTAAGTCCCGTGAAAAACATTTCAAAAAACATGGGATAATCATAAAAAGATTAGTAAGTGTTATAAGATAAATAAAGATAACATTAGTTCATAAATACATACCAACCATAAGCTCATACCGCATGAAATCCTATGATTTATGAATAATAGTTAGAAATCATAAATCATAAAGGGTAAATTGTGGCATCTATAATATACTTACATTGTAGCTTTCATAGCTATGTAGGGAGATACATTTAGAATTCCCATCACTGTAAATTCCCTAAATCTCTTAGGACAAACATTCAAATTTACCTCCATCACATTACCCAATGCATTGGAGAGCTATCTTAGGCTCACCCACCATATGTTTATCATAGAACCACCCGTATGCATAAACAATGCCCCAAAACCATAACACATAAAACAATCCCAAAGGAAAGATAACATTTCTTCATTAAAACAACAATAAATAATTTCAAGATATTGAAATAATAAATTATTTATAAAATTTTTTTGCAATACCAAAATACATAAAAAGGTCATTTGGTATTTATTTTCCTTTAAAAAGACATTGCAAATTTTTAAGGAATCCGAAGATCAAATAATACTCACAGTGGTAGAAAGGACGTTGTCACCAGGTACGTTAAAAAGGAACTGTCCTTTTTTTTGTTTAGTAAATAAATTCATAGAGATAGATTCCATTTGAATGAAATGAAAAGTCAAATGTGTTTATACACCATATATAAGAAAGTTTTGTATAAAACGATATATACCTCAATGAAAGGAGATTGAGACGAAATCCCTTACCTTATGTCCGACTTGACTAGATAATTCCCTAATATCATGAATAATAAACTATAGTTCATATCTACTTTCATAAGAATTTCTTTTATGTTTATTATTCCTTTTATATCAATTATTAACATTCTATAATAAATAGATACTTATTTTAGTTCATATCAGACATTTTGTCAATATTCGGAACTTGAGTTAATAATAAACTTGTTATATTTATAAATTGTCCTTGTGGTCAAAATTCTATTATATAGAGAATGATATTCATGATCTATATATCATATATATCATATATATCATATATATATATATATTATATATATTTAATTATAATAGTACATAACTTTTGGTGATAATAAATGAAATGCGTCGTTCATGCAACGTTAAGCCATACATACGTATGAATGCTACATTCATTTCTATTTCACATTTAATGGTATAAAAGCTTAATGATAAATACGTATATTATAATTATAATATAATATCATATATAATTTTATTAAATCCATCCTTTATATGTTCCACTTATTGCATGAATGAGTCATATCACTTTGAGGGGGCGATAGTCCGCACTTCCACAAATGAAATTATTTTATTTACCCACTATGGAAACCATAATGATATTATATAAATGAAAAATAAAGAAAAATACAAATAATATAAATATAATATATATCACATATAAATTCAGTACCATCTTAATTTCCACCATAAGAGGTGGTATGAGAGATTGAAAAATCATCGTTTCGTGAGGCAGTAGTTCTCCATCCATATAAACCATGTGTTCTTTACCAATTACATAGAGGTGTGTATAAGTGTAGTTCAAATAATTATCATAAAAACAACCTAGTATATTTAGGATAACGATTTGTTATAAAATAAAGTAATAAAAAGAGTTTAGGGGGTTGGATAAGTAAAATAAAACAAAAGAACTTAAGAGAAGATGTTACCTTTAAATCCAGTATCTCCCATTGCTTTGAACCAAATGGATTAATTGAATTTCCTTATACCTAAATGAAGACTTATAGGAGGAGTAGTGGGATGTAGAGAGCTTAATTTGGAAGAGTGTGGACAATCCAAGGGTCTTTTGAAGTGCAATGAATGTATTAGAATTGAGGGATTTTTATAAGGGGGAGGATGGGCTCCTTAAGAATGTTTAAAAATATTATTTTATTATATAATGTTTTTCGGATTATAACAGTACAAAAAGAATTAAAGTATAAGATAATATGAATTATGTTAGAAATAAAATCTTCCAATAAGAATTTGACATATTTTGGATAGTATTTTAATCTAAATAATCTTATTTTTTAAATCATTCATTAATAATGTAAACACTACATCATTATTGTTTCATAAATAATTTTATTTATTTGATGTCAAAAAATTAAAACAAATAATGATGTAGGAAATATTTTCAATTTTCAAATGAAAATTTATAGTCTATGATATATCTCATATAATTCCATGTAAAAATTGATTTACTAAAAGATATATTTTTATGTTATATTTTTCTTCACTTTAAATTAAATAATTTATAGTGTCATTATCACTCCCATATGGCTCCATGGGGTCCCAAAATCAACCCAAGGATGACCATGGTGGGATAGGTATCAACAAATAGGATTGGGACACATGTTAGGGTAATTTTATACTATTATAATATTATTTGTTACACTTATTTACCAGATTTACTCTTTAACCATCGTAAATAAAATTTTTACTGAAGTAAATATTCATAATGTATAAAAATTAATGTTAACTATATACAAAATTTGGACATTAAAATTCCAATTATGGAATACATTTTTACAAATTGAAAACATAGAAGTTTCAGAAATTAATTTAAAATTAATTCTTGCTGTAAAAACAAAAAGTGTGTTTTTAAGAAATAATAACCACCAAAAGACTGATACTTATTTATGTCCAATTTCAAAGTGAAATTACACACAATGACCAAAAGTAGAAAAAATATTTAAAATATAATCTAATTATACAATAACCCCAATTAAAAAGATAGTCTAATTATATAAATAAATTATTTTAAAGAGCAGTTTGGAATTAAAATATTGTATTTTTCACTATTTATTATGAAATGAAATATATCCTAAAATACCAAAAATATACCCAAAGTAAATTTTGATGTCCTGATTCTAAGGAAGAATTTTATTTTTTCAAATAGACCATATTTAAGATACCAAAACTAGATCAATGAGGGTTCACCATTAAAGGAAGTAAATTGACCTTTTAATGAATATTTGAGTATTTATTCTTAAAATCCGATTCTTTCTTATTTTAACCCTCTAAAATTTATTGGATAAATGTATAAACATTTAACAGACATGTATATTCATATTGTAGTTAGTTATGTATATTTCTACCAACACAACAGCTACTTGTGAACTACCATTTAAAATAATATTATATTATTATTTTTAAGTTTGACCCCATGTTGTGTGTAATATAAGCCTTCAAAAAAACTCATTGTTGTATATCGGCTATTCCATCAAACATATAATCTTATTTAAAGTAAAATTAGTATTTAATTTACAAATATTAATGAATATTAAAATTTTATGTTCCTTATTTACCTAGGATGTTACATCCTTTCCCCTTTTGGGAATTGCGTCCCCACAATTCTATTTACATATCAAATAAGTGGGGGATATTTATCCCTCATAGAATTTTCAGATTCCTACATTTCATCTTAAACCATATGGTTTTTTCTCAGAACCTTTATCTAATTAATTACCTTATTCCGCAACACTTCCTCTCTTCAGCCAAGAATCTAGACTGGTTGTTCCTCATAAGAGAGATTCTCTTCCAATTGAACTATCTCTGGACACAAAACATGAGATGGATCTGGCATATAATTTCTCAACATTGAAACATTAAATACATTGCATACCTGGGATAAACATGGAGGTAAATCCACTTTGTATGCAACTGATCCAACTTTATCAAGGATTTTATAAGGTTCAATGAACCTCAGACTCAACTTTTCCTTCTTACCAAAAAGCATCACACTTTTCCATAGAAAAACATTGAAAAACACATGATCACCTACCTCAAAAGAAAGTTCCTTCCTCTGGTTATCCGTATAACTTTTCTGCATACTCTGATCTGTTATCATGTGATTTTCAATCAATTAAAATTTTTCTACCATCTCTTCTACCAATTTTGATCCCATCAACTTCCTTTCACCTAATTTATCAAAAAAACTGGAGTTTGACACTACTTACCATCTAATGATTCAAATGGAGACATCTGTATACTAGAATGAAAACCATTATTATAAAAAAAATTCAACCAATGACATACATTGGTCCCAACTTCCCTCGTGATCCATCGAGCTAGCACGTAACATATCCTCTAAGGTCTTAATTTTTTGTTCTGAATGACCATGAAATTGAGGATGAAAATCTGTACTAAAAATTAATTCAGTACCCAACAAAATCTGAAGGCCTTTTCAGAAGTTAGAAGTAAACATGGGATCATGATTAGATACAATGGAGAGGGGAATACCATGAAACCTGACTATCATTTTAATATACAATCGAGATAGTTTATCTAGAGAAAAAGTATCTTGAATAGAAATGAAATGAGCAGATTTAGTCAATCGATCAACAATAACCCATATTTCATTATTACCTCAAGATGTCTTTGGTAATCCCACAACGAAGATGATGGTTATATTTTCCTATTTCTACTCTCGCTCTGTTAAATACTAAAGCATCTTTTTTGGTAACTATTGCTCTGATTTAACCAATTGACAAGTCAAACACATCATTGAAAATTCAACAATATCTCTATTCATTTAGTCCCACCAGTAATACTTCTGATGATATTTGTACATCTTAGTACTACCAAGATGAACTAAAAATAATGAACTATGTGCTTCACATAAAAAATCATTCTTCAACTACAAATCACAAGTCACACATAATCTCTTACCCAACCTCAAAACACAACCATTTTCAATGTTAAAATCATGAAACATAACCTTCTGAACCAGCTCTACCTTTTTATGCAACTCATTGTATTCCTTCTGTGCTTTCATAATTCTGTCTAAGGGAAATGATTTCACTGAATTCTAAAGAAAATATAGGAATTTCCTGCACCAAAAAATTCTGTGCCAAATTTCATCAAATCAAAAACCAAAGGATCTCGTTTCAAATGTTAAATGGTTAATGAAGCATTTCATTTTTCGACTCAAATAATCAGTCACATTTTTTGGTTTTCCAAGATGGTAATGAATTATGAAATAAGAATCATTGATTAATTCCAACCATCTCCTCTATCTCATTTTAATTCATTATGAGTTAATATATACTTCAAACTTTTTTGGTTAGTATATATTTCACATTTTAATTCATACAGATGATGGCTCAACATTTTTAATCCAAAAACAATAGCAACTTCTTCCAAACCATGTGTAGAGTAATTTAACTCATGATGTATCAACTGATGTGATGCATAAGAAATTATCTAATCATTCTGAATTAGGATACAATGTATTCCATTCAAAGAAGAATCACTGTAGATAACAAACTCAAAATTTCTACAAGGTAGTGCCAAAACTAGAGCATTCACCAATCTTCTTTTCAATTCCTAAAAACAATCAGAACATTTATTTGTCCAGATGAACCTCACACCTTTTCGAGTTAACATAGTCAGTGAGATATATAACCATGTTATGTTTTAAAAAAACCTCAGGTAATAACTCGCCAATCTAATAAAACTATAAATCTCGGTTATATTTGGGGGTATTGTACATTCTTCAACAACTTTTGTTTTGGAAGGATCAATAGTTATACCATTTTTTGAAATAATGTGACCAAGAGAAGAAATTTTTTATAACAAAAATTCACACTTGGTGAATTTCCAAAATATTTTATTTTCATTTAATGTTTGAAAGACAACCGTTAAATGGCATTCATGCTCCACATTAATATTATAATAAACCAAAATATCATCAATAAAAAGAATCATGTTTTATCACCTAATTCAACATAACCATCACTGTAGTAAACTCTTCAATTATAATTTTTACCATCTCAGGATACTGATTTGGAAGGTCATTTCCCTCTGTTTTCCTCCCCGCACAACTGCCCTATTTCCTATTTGAAAAAACCATCTAAAAACAGAAATATATGAGGAGAAGAAATATAGTAATTTTTAAATGCTATATAATTTTATTCTTACCATAAATTAATTTATGTACAATAATTTTAACAATATCCTAACTCCTAAAGTTTTGTAAACCAAGCATTGATACCAACTATAAGGACCCATCACTAAACATTACATAATCTTTAATTAAATTAATAATTCACATTGATTATCTTTTAAGGTTTAGAGTTTTAGAGAATTAGTTCATAACTATTACGTCTCAAAAAATTACAATGTAGACACTTCTATTCAGTTTCCATTTTTTCATAAAATAAAAACTCTTAAAAATGTGACATGTCTAGTTCCATGTTTTAGATAGCATGACTTTTCCTTGATCTCATCCTTAACCCTATTCATATTTAAGTCATGTTGAAAACATTTCAAAAAAAAAACCTGAGATGAGCATAAAAATCATAGTAAGGATTATAAGATAATGAAAGATAACACTAGTCTATAAATACATACCAATCATAAGCTCATACCTCATGAAATCATAAGATTTAGGAATAACACATAGAAATCATAAATCATAAAGGGTAACTTGTGGAAACCATAACATACATATATTGTAGCTTTAAATGCTATATAGGGAGTAACATTTAGAATAACCATCACAGAATATTACTTGAATCCCTTAGGAGAAATATTTACTTTTACCTCTATGACATTACCTAATTCATTGGAGATCTATATCGGGATCACCCGACCTAGGCTTATCATGGAACCACCCGTATGCGTAAACAATTCCCAAGAACCATAACACATTAAACAAGCATGAAAGAAAGATAACATTTCAAGATTAAAATAAAAATTTATAATTTCAAGATATTGAAATAATCCATGATTTCTCAAATCCATTTTTAATACCAATATATGTAAAAAGGGCATATGTTATTTATTTTCCATAAACAACACTACTACATTTTAAGGAATCCAAAGATCAAATAATAATTATAGAGGCAGAAAGGTCATTGTCACTGTGTATGTTAAAAAGAAATATTCCTTTTATTTGTTTAGTAAATAGATTCATTGAAAATGATTCCATTTCATTTAAATTAAAGGTCAAAGGTGTTTATACACCGTATAAAATAAATTATTGTGTAACAAAAATATCCATCAATGAAAGGAGATTAAGAAGAAGTACCTTACCTCATGTCCGAATTGACTCAATATTTCTTTAATCTCATGAATAATAAAATAAATTTACTATATACATTCTTAAGAACCTTTTTTATTTTTATTGTTCCTATTATATCAATTATTACCGTGCTATAACAATTAGTTAATTTTTTGAGTTCATATTGAACATTTTACCGATGTTCGGAACCTGAGTTAAAAATGAACTTGTTATATTTTTAAATTGTCCTTGTGGTCGAAATTACATTATCTACAGAAATATATTAATGATTTAGATATCATATATATCATATATATTCATTATATATATGTATTTATAATAGTAAATAACAGTTTATTATAAGAAATGAAATGCTCTGTTCATGGAGGCGGTTAGCCGTACGTACGCATGAATGATAATTTAATTTGTATTTCATATTTAATGGAATAAAAACATAATTATACATAGGTATATAATAATTCTAGAATAATATGATATATAATTTCATTAAATACATACATTATGCAATCCACCTATGGAATGAACGAGTCATATCACTTTGAGGGGGAGATAGTACGCACTTTCTCAAAGGAAATTATCATATTTACCCAATATGGAAACCATAAAGGTATTATAAAAATTAAAAATAAAGAATCATAGAAACAATATAGATATAATTTATATCACATATAAATATAGTTCCATATTAATTTCCACCATAATAAGTGGTAGGAGAATAATGAACAATCATCGTTTCGTGAGGCAGTAGTTTTCCGTACACAGAAACAATATGTTATTTAACCATTAGATAGAGGTTTGTGTAATTGTAGTTAAAATAATTCTAATAAAATAACCTATTATATTGAGGATACTATTTTTGTTATAAAATAAATGAATAAAAAGTGTTTAGGTGGTTGGATATGTAAAATAAAACAAAAGAACTTAAGAGAAGACGTTACCTTTAAATCAGGTATCTCTCTTTGGTTTGAACCAAAAGGTTTAATTGTATTTCTTTATGCCTAGGGGAAGGTTTCTAGTAGTATTAGATGGATTTAGGGAGATTAATTGGGTAGATGTTGGATAAGAAAATGGGCTTGAGAAGTGTGAGGAATGAGTTAGAAGTGAGGGCTTTTTATAAGGGGGGGAGGGGCTCTTTAGGAATGTTTAAAAATATTTTTTATTATATAATGATTTACGGTTTATAAAAATACAAAACTAATTAAAGTTGAATATACGATGACTCATGTTCGAAATAAAATCTTATCATAAGAAATGGATAGTTTTTGGATATTTTTTTAATCTTTATAATCTTATTTATTTAAATCATTCATTATTAAGGTAAACACTTCATCATTATTGTGTCAGAAATAATTTTATTTATTTGTTGTATAAAAATTATAAAAAAAAATATCATCATATATGAAATTTTTTAGAATTCAAATTAAAATTTATAGTCTAAGAGATAACATATATAACCCTATGTAAAATTTTATTTATTAAAAGAGATATGTTTTTTTCATTTTTTCATTTTTTTTAAATTAATTAATATAAAGTGTAATTATCACTTCAAAGTGACTCTATGGGGTCCAAAAATCTTCCCAAGGTGTACCATGGTTGGATATTTATCAACAAATAGGATTAGGACTAATGTTAGGGTATTTTTAAATTATTATAATATTATTTTTTACCCTTATTTACCAAATATACACTTTTACGATGATAAATAAAAATTTTACTGAAGTAAATATAAATAATGTATAAAAATAAAAGTTGCCTATTTATAAAATTTTGACCTCCAGATTAAAATTATGGAATCTATTTTTTCCAATTCAAAACACAAAAGTGGTAGAAATTAATTTAAAATTAATTTCTGTTGTTAAAACAAAAAGCATGTTTTTAAGAAATAATAACAATCAAAAGATTGACCCATTTTTATGTCTAATTTCAAAGTAAAATTACATATAATGACCAAAATTAGATTAAATGGTAAAAATGCAATCTAAGTACACTTTAAAAACAATTAAAAAGAAAATCTACCCATAATAATAAATTAGATTAAAAGGGTGTTTTGAATTGAAATACAGTATTTTTCACTATTCATTAAGAAATTAATTTTATTAGAAAAATAAAAAAAATATACCCAAAGTCTATTTTAAAGTCCCAATTCTAGAGAAGAATTTTATTTTTTCAAATATAATGTATAAAAGTTAAAAGAACTAGATTTAAATAGGTTTCACCATCAAAAGGTGGTAAATCGACCTTTTAAATAATATTATAGTATTTATTCTTAAAATCATATTCTTTCTTATTTTAATCTGATAAATTTTATTGGATAAATGTAAAAACATTTAACAAAAATTTATATTCATATTTTAGTTAGTTTTTTTCATTACCTACAACCCAATGGTTAGACGTTAACTACCATTTAAAATAATATTATATTATTTTTCATTATGACCCAACATTGTGTGCAACGTAAGATTTCAAAGAAAACCATTGTTCCATTTCAGGTATGCCATCAAACATAGATTCCCCTTTAAAGTAAAATTAATATTTAAATCATCCATATTAATAAATATGAAAATTTTATATTCTTTATTTAACTGGGATGTTATAGGGACACCCATGGAAATTCATAAAATATTTCAATGATTTAAGGTAACTTATATGAGAAATATTCCCCAAATTCACATGTATATGAATTTATAATAATATAGTATTTAAATATATTCAATATATAATAATATGAGTGGTGTTGGTGGAATTCATACCCTTCTGTCATAGTTTAACCACAGGTAAAACCTTTCTGAACTTAACCATGTTAATATTTATTTTGATTTTACTATTCACTATGACCAAGCAGTATATTGATCCTGTTATATTATTTTAATTATTAATATTATAAATATTTAATGAATTTAATTAAATTAAATTTCTATATATATCATAATTAAAATCTAATTATTTACGCAATCTGTAATGGAAAATTAATTTTCGAAAAATTAATGTTTAACCACAAAAAATAATTTACAACGATCATTTACGATGTTAAAAAAATTAATGTTTCAATATTATATTTAATATATAATTTATAAATTTTATTTAAACTATTAATAAAATATTATTACAATAATTTATTAGGATAAAACATTTTGCGCAGATTAAAACATTTTTATAATATTGTGTTTTTATTCCAAAGAAATAAATTTTACCAAAATTGTTTATAAATAGGATTCCTATGAAATTAATTATATTATTTATAATTAAATTATTATTTTCAACATTATGGTCACATTAAAAATAAAAACACCTATTTAACTAAAAAAATGAGGATTTTTAGAAAACAAATTATTTTTCAATATTATTTTTAAAATAAATGTTTTTTGTAAAATAATATAAATTCACCCCAAGATAGAATTTACATGATGATTTCAAAAATGATATTAAATTCATCAAATTAAATTTCAACCAAAATTATAATGTAATTAAAATTTTTACATGAAATAATGTGTTAGAAAACATTTTTGATTAAAACAAAATTTTAATTTGTAAATTGAAAATTGAGTACTTATTTATTATGAATTAGTAAATATATTATATTTATTAAAACAAATTTTAAATTTTTTCATAATGAGGTTATTGATATTAGTATATATAATTTTATCATCTTGGTTATAACATTTATCTATATCATAGTTCTTATAGACTCAACATTGTGTATAATTAATGGTACTAAATAGTTTTTTTTTTCAAAGGAATTAAATATAATATAATTGGTTTCCAAATTATAAAACCCTAAAATTTATATCTCTCTTGAAATTCATTCACTTTAGTATAAAAAATATTGATATCTCTACATAATCATATCTGCAGGATCTAATGTAGATTCTTGAAATATCTAATTCATCCAAATAGATTTTAACATGAGAGTAGTGTTGTATTGTTGAACATTATATGTACTCTCTAATAAATTTATTTGTTTTTCATTATAGTAAAGATCATCCTCCAGTGGTAGAAACTCTGATTTCATTATATGTGATCTGTCAAGATTGTAATTACATAGGGTTCATGCATGTAACACATCATGAAATTGTGAGAGGTTTTGGTAGGAGTTCTATGTGATATTATACACTCCCTACTATATCAAGAAACATTAGGAGATAAATATTCATAGGAAATATATTTAACATATTTTTAAATATATTTAAATTATTACATGGAATAATTTAGATGATAACATTCCTAGTACCATTGAATTGTAGATCACCTTAATGAATGTTAATATTAGTAATTTTTCTACTCTGATCATCCTTGAATTGACTCTTAGAGGCTATAATATACACTTTTATTTCCTCAAGTAAATCATGTAAACATAACTTTCATTATCTAATATCTTCCATCTTTGTCAATTTTATACACTTCTTTCAATAGAGTAATTCAAAAGGATCCTTTTGATTATTTAAGTCAAAGATATTGTTCTAAGAAAACTCTACTAGAGGAAGGTGTTTATGGAAACCAAAAAAAAAACTCGAAAAAAAGTTCCCAATAAATCTTCCTAGGATTTAATGGCCCTATTTATCTGACCATATATCTATAAAAGATAATTTTTAGGAAATATAACTCTATTTAGATGCCCATGATGTCATATTTATAGGATTTATGTAAACCTCATGTTGCGGTTAGATAAAATATAATATGACACCCCATGATTCCATATATCATCATTAGTGAATATCATAACATGTAAATCTTGAGGTAAATGTTATTAGATATTAGTGATGTGCACTGACTTCAAAAAGTGATCAACTAAATCATAATTAAAATATGGAAATTATATATTTTATGGAGTATGAAAATGAAATCCACATTGATGTTTTCCCATTTTCATTATTATATTTACGGGATACATGCTCTATTCATGAATATTATCATTACATCATAATCATGGTTTACCTCCAGAATATTTATCACTATCTTGTTTAATAGTATTTATTCCTTTTGGATGTATTTAATCATTTCATATATATATATTTGAACACTCATTTGATAAAGACAATATTTGTCATCTTATATCTTGAATTAAATGTCCATCCATTACAATTCTATAAATTTTGGATCTTTTTTATCATCATCATCGATAATCCATTAATATTAGATCATTACATGGATTTTAGTGTATTGAGAATTCATGATCCATATTCAACTCTAGAAATCATATTTGGGGGATATTCAACTCATTTGGGGGAATATAATATACTTAAATTTTATGATCGATATAACTGTTACTCCATTATCTATAAATATAATTCCTTGAGATCTTTAATTTTATGATTACTTCAGCTATGTATATATCATGAGTCGAGAAACATTTGCAATGAACCTTCAATTGGAATGAGGGATAATATATAACCATATAATTTATAAAAATATCACAAATATACCCCTACAATTATGAATCTCTATAAATCACAAATTCTTCTCCACTAAAGGGTATTGTGGGCATAGGTGCACTAACCCACCTTCTCTTAAGATCCTTTCAATTTTCATCAAATTCAACCTTACAAACTAATATATATCATTAGTTAACATGTTGGGTAGATAGAATATCGCTCAGAAATATTTCACAATGCATTGAAAATATCCATCCACTACAAAAAAATATGGACCAATATCATATTAGTTGGTTAGGATTGATCTTCAATAACATTTATCTATTAAGGATCAACTAATATACTATTGATTGAGAATATATATCCCAAAAATGAATCATTCTATAACCAAAATTTTCACATGGTATATTTTTCATTAAACATCTCATTCCATATTTTCTTATGTACAATCCTTAAGAGGTCTTTATACCATTATATTCTCTTAGAATATATTTGTATTTCATCCATAATGACTAAACAATTATAATGTTAATATATAAAGAATATATTCAATAAATCCATAAATATATAAAGGTAATTAGTAGGAACAAATGAAAAAACTATTAATGTATAGTTCACATACCTCAATTATATTGTTTTCTTTGGTATTACAACACATTTGAATGAAAATTGATAGTATCCAGACCAAATACCAGTCTAGGAAAAATATCTACACCTCAAAATTGATCAAAATAAATCATCATTATAAGGTAGATGCTATTTATTTTTGATTTTGTTTCTTTTTTTGTTATCAATAATTAAATTAGACACTCATTGATCTATCTTTATTTATATAAAAAATTATAGGAGAGACCCATATAAATTCACATGGATGAATAAATCCATTGTAACATCCCAGATCCGGGTGTAACTCCATGGGTACCCCGAACCCGGTTCATCACATGACCTTAAGCGCATTTCCTAGAATGCCAGAGGATGACGACTAGAAGCGAGGGCCCAGGTCTGAGAGTGGGGAAACTATGCACTCATTTGTCAAAGTGTAGCGCAGCGGAATTCAAAATAAAATGTATAATAAAAGCGAAAGCAATAAAACTCTCATAAGTAAAATGAAGAACTGCAGTAAAAAGAACCAACAGTCATATATATATGTAAGTCAAGTTGCAACATGTCACAAGTTCTAAGAAATTAGCCAGAACATGTTACACAAAAATATGGTACAATGCAATACAGAGTACAGAGTGCAGAAAAGAAAAAAAAGCCTGCAGCATCGCAAGCCTAAGCTCCATCCTATGCTCCCCTACTCCTCAGCAAAAATCATGTACCTGTATAGGGACCCTTTCCCATATCCACACCGGAAGCAACATAGTCTGTTGGGGCTGAAGACATGACCCAAACAAGGTGTGAGAAATAAATCTCAATAGTCACCTAGAAAAGGGCCATGCCAAACTATGTGATAAATATGAAACAAAAGTGTATAGTAGTAAAATGTAATAAACATTGCATTACTCAGAAGTAACTAACTTTAACAGTTATATTTTAATTTTATTGTTCATTTTAACCATTTAATATTAGACATCACATCGGTGAATGCTCTAATTATATAGTCAGTGTCCCCAGACATGTAAACTCTTACCCTCAGGTAATTATAATCATAATCCATAGGTAATTGATCTTATGAATAACAGATATTTCCCTTAGGAATACAAAGTGTCACCCTCAGGCACATAGTTGATTACCCACAAGCAGGAAAGAAGTTTCCCTCAGGCAAAAATAACCAATGCCCTCAGGCTAAAGGTAACACTGCCCCCATGCTTAGTAAAGCACTACCCTCATGATATGAAAGTAACCTAGATGTGACCAACATATAAACAATAATACACATGAAATTTCTCTCAAGGAAATTCAATAACATTATTTCAATGGCATACCCTTGGGTATCCTGGCCAATCGGCTAAACAAAGGAACACAACCCCGGGGTGGTCCTAGATCCAAGCAGTGATCCCACACAACAATTTATTATAACATTTAATTATATTTGTAATTCTAGGTATTCAAAATGGCCAAGGCCTCATCCACACGACACCCCAACATGGGTTCATGTCTCAACAATACAACAAAATGCACAACAATTGGAATTTAAACACCAAGCCACCTACCTCAACACCCTTGAACTGTATATGTGAACGTAGCTTCCAGAAGCACCCAAAGTCGACATAGATCAGGGTTAGAATAAACCCCGTTCAAACGTATATAACATTCACTCGAGAAAGAATTGGTAAGAACAACTTATGGGGAAGGAGAGGCTTACCCATACGATCCCATCGAGATTGATAGAGGTAGAAACGGATTCCTGGCATGCAGTCTGGAGCTCCTCAAAGGTTCAACCCTCTCTCCTGACTCCTACTCTAGTTCTAAGACTTCCCTGTGAACAGGGGAGGATACTTCCCGATTTAAGCCAAAAAAACATGCTACATGGCGTGTACGTTCCATTTTTTAACTATTTTTATGGCGACTTATCACCAGCGTGGCACTATTCATCTGTCGACATGAGTATAAGGTGTGTTTTTCCTAATTACATGGAGTGTACCATCGCTCAGCTGGCGGCTGCCTCCACCTCCTTAATATTCACCTACCGACTAACTACACATCGTGTAAATAACCACTACACGGTTTGTAGTCAGTTTTTACTCCTTTCGTCGCCGACATGGCTACACACCATGTGTACTCATCCCACATAGCCAAAGTACACGACCTGTCGATAAGTAAATGGTGTGTAGTCCGAAAAATTATTATTTTCCCCCATTTTCCTTATTTTCTCAAAAACACTTAAGGAAAAGAGAAAAGAAGATACCTGTACCTCAAGAATAAGAACCGGGTGATTACAAACTTCCCCCTTAAAGCAATTCATCCCCAAATTGCCCTTCCAAGGGTGGCGAAGATAAATCTGTAAACAACTCCAGCCATTGAGCACGTACATCGGTCTCCTGCTTCCCGGTTTTGTCCTACACTCGGCCATGCTTCCATAACACCCGTACGAGAGGAACTGACCGACCTCAGAGAACCTTCATGCTCCTATCCACGATACGAATCGGATTATCCTCAAATGATGCCTCTATCTCAAGCTCAACCTCCTCTGGCTAAAATATGTGAGATGGGTCAGAATGATAATGGTGCAACTGTGATATATTGATGACATCGGGCATGGCCCGGTACCTCTTTGGTAACTGCAATCGATAGGAAACCTTACCGACTCTCCCCAGAATTTCAAATGGCCCCACATAACTCGGTGAAAGTTTATCCAATCTTATGATCCGCCTGTGTCCCAACCTCGGTGAAACTCGCAAGAAAACCCGACCCCTGACCGAGAACTCCCAGGGTCATTAGCGGCGATCAACATAAGATTTCTGGCGAGACTCTGTAGTAGCCATCTGCTTCTGAATCAACTGGACCTGCTCAGATGTCTACTAAAAGAGATGTGGTCCCAATATAGCTATCTCACTTGACTCTAACCATCACTAGGGTGATCGGCATGGCCTACCATATAAAGCCTTGTAAGGTGTCATCTCAATAGTTTCCTGAAAACTATTATAATAAGAAAACTCAACTAGGGGTATATACTTCTCCCAAGAGCCCCCAAAGTCTATGATGCATGCACATAGCATGTCCTCAAGAACATGTATCATACGCTCTAACTAACCATCGGTCTCATGGTGGTAAGTGTGCTCAGAAGCACCAGTGTACCCAGTGCCCTTTGAAAACACTACAAAAAATGATATGTAAAATGGGATCCCTATCTGAAACGATAGAATGAGGTACCTCATGAATACATACGACCTCTTGGATATACAAATTCGAGAGCTCATCCACACCAAAGGTCTCCTTGATCGACAAAAAGTGAGATACCTTCGTGAGTCTCTCCACAACAACGCACACGACATCATTGCCTCGAGGTGACCTCGGCAACCTAGTCACGTAGTCCATCGTGACATCATCCCATATCCACTCTGGGATGGGTAACTGCTGTAATAGTCCGTCTAGCCTCTGATGCTCTGCCTTCACCTACTAACAGGTGGAATATCTCGTAACAAACCAAACTACATCTCTCTTCATAACCGGCCACCAATACTGACGTCTCAAGTCACGATAAATCTTGGTAACTCTGGGATGAACTGCCCAAGCTGATTCTTGAAACTCATGCATCACCTCCACATGTATAACCCCTAGAACCAATATTGATCCAAGGAAACGTTGTACCTCATCATCGCCTACCGTCCACATAGAAGGAGGGTCCTCACTTTCAACCGACTCTCGTAGAACTAGGCCTTCTGAATCAGATAGTTGTCTCATCTTCACTCTATCCTGGAGGGTAAAAGTCATAGCTAAAGATGTAAGATAGGTCTTCCCTTGACTGTTGTTCACCTCCAAATGCATCTCATAGAACAAAACCATGAGATGCCACTCACCACTGGCCTCCTGCACTGTCTGTATCTGAGTCGTCTTACTCAGTGCATCAGCTACTTCATTACCTTTACCAGGTGTATAGGCATGCACAAAATAAATGGACAGAAGGTATTCAACCCACCTTCACTGTCTCAGATTCAAGTCACGTTGATTAAAGATATACTTGATACTTTTGTGGTCGGTGAAAACCAAAAAATTCTCTCCCAAGAGATAATGCCTCCAAAAGCGCAACATATGAACAACTAAAGCAAAATTGAGATCACGTGTCACATAATTACTCTCATGTGGCCTCAACTTCTGAGACCTATACGCAACAACTCATTCACTCTGCATCAACACAACTCCCAGACTAATACCTGATGAATCCAAGTACACTTTATAACTTTCCCTTACTCAAGAAGTATCAGGACTAGTGCTAATGTCAACCTTTCTTTCAGGTCTTAAAAGGATGTCCCACAAGCTTCTGTCCAAACAAAATTCACGCCCATTTTAGTCAAACCTTTCAATGGAGTTGATAAGAGGGAGAAGTCATGTATGAAGCATCTGTAGTAACCAGCCAGCCCAAAGAAACTCTGTATCCTGAACACGTTCTTAGGATGCTCCCAAGAAACTACTACTCTCACCTTCTATGGATCAACGAAAACTCCTGCCTCTGAGATGATATGACCCAGGAAGTGGATCTGGTCCATCCAAAAGTGGCAATTGGAGAGTTTGGAATATAGCTGATGCTCTCTCGGTGTACGCAATATGTTCTCAACATGGGTGGCATGGTCGTTTCGAGTGTGAGAGTACACCAAGATATCATCCACAAATACTACTATAAATGAATCCAGATATGCTTGGAACACACAATTCATCAGATCCATGAAAACTAATGGCGCGTTCATGAGTCCGAGCGGAATAACCAATTACTCGTATAGACCATAACTGCTCTGAAAAGCTGTAAGTAGTATGTTTGATAGTCTCATGTGCAACTGATGATACCCTGATCTGAAGTCAATCTTCAATAACACTCGTTCTTCATGAAGTTGATCAAAAAGACCATCAATCCATGCCAAGGGTTATTGGTTCTTAACCATCAGCTGGTTCAGTTTCTGATAATCGACACAGAGTCTGAGGGTACCATCTACCTTCATCGCAAAGAGGACTGGCGAACCCCAATGAGAAGTACTGGGTTAGATGAAAACCTTTTCGTGTAACTACTCTTACTGTGTCTTGAGATCCTACAACTCTGGTGTAGCCATCCTATAAGGAGGAATGGATACCAGCGCTGCACCTGGAACAAGCTCAAAAGAGAAATCCACCTCATGCTCTGGAGGTAGACATGAAAAGTCTTCCATGAAGACATCCCTGAAACGATCAACCAATGAAGGTAAATTTGTCTGACAAGTACCCTGATCATCCCGATATAAACTTTCAATCTGGGTTGTGACTCCACCTTTCCCACGATTCTATGGTCCAACTTGACTCGCTGGAACATCCCATTTACCTTTTCAAAGAAACTCTCAACCCTTTAGTGATGTGAAAATCACCCTGTGACAATAGCAGTCCACAAAGGCTCAACAGGGAACCAACCAGTCCATCGTGAGAATGAAACCATATCTCTTCATCTCTAAGACATAGAGGTCCCATAGGAAGTGACACCCACCATCCTCAAGGGGTCACTACTTGCTTAGATGCAGACTAACCATTCTAATTCCCAACGAAGTGTCTATCGACATAACAACAGTAGAAGAAGAGACCCAGATCCCAAGGATCTTCACAATAGACAAAAATATAATACTATGTATAGAACCCGTATCAAAAAGTACTAAAGATAAAACAGAATCTACTAGAATAGTACCTTTGACTGTAGAAGGTACGAGATCCAGATCTTGTTGGGTCTATTGCACTGCATATGCCTGCTCTGTGCCGAGGTCCTGCGACACAGCCAGGCTTCCCTGAGCTGTCCCGCCATGTTGCCTATGAGATCTTGGTGTCTGGATACCTTGGCCAAGACCACCATCCATGCCAACATGCCCTGAGGTATTCCAGTTTCCCGAATGGTAAGAAGCTGTTGGTCCTACTCCCACACACGAAGTCTGTACAGAACCCCTCTCACTAGCCACTGTTGGAGACGCCCTACAAAAGCGCTGCAGATGACCCATCTTCCAGCAAGCTCGGCACTCCACTGGATCAAGTGTAAAATACGGTCTCTTGTGACCATCTTTACAACACTAGTAGCACATGACCTGACCACCTAAAACATTCTTCTAGATGGTACTGCCACCGTGAGAGAAATCCATATGTCTCTTCCTCTTACCAAAAGAAATAGTACCCGAAACTGGTGTCGAACTGCCCTGGCATGGACCACTAGCTTCCCGAATGTTCCTCTTTGTAATTAGTGACAGGTTCATAATAGCATGTACATTAGGCAACCTAAAAACATTCACCAGTGCGCAGATGTCATATCAAAGACCATACTCAAAGCATCTAGCTCTCAACATCTCATTACCGACCAAAACAGGTGAAAAATTCTGATGCTCGGTGAAACGAGTAGAATAATCCATCACTGACATAGCCCCCTACTGAAAGATCATGAACTCTCGTGCTCTATCTTCCCTCAATGTCTCTTGGAAGAAGAAGTCATAGAAGGATGTCGAAAAATCTTCCCACACCATGTCTCTGTGATGCTCTGTCTGAGTGGTAACATGCCCCCACATCTTGGCGAAATCACGCAGCATATAAATCACGATCATGACCCTCTACCCTGGAGGCATCTCAAGATGCTCGAAAATAGTCTACATAGAACCCGTCCAATACTCTACAGCCTATGGTCCTCCATCTCCTAAAAATGTAGGCAGATGCTACTGCTGGAATATAAGAGTCATCTCGGACATAGATGTGGCATCTGGAGGTGCTCCCGGAAAGGACCGCATAAACCGCATAAATACTTCATGGATCTGTGCCTCCGTGCCAGAGTTTAGTATAATGGCTGGAAACACATCTGGCACTACTGGAGGATCAACTCGTAGCCCATGGACCACCATCTCTGGAGTATACTCTTTATCACTCTCTTGGAGAATAACGCGTGGTCATATTGGCGACATAACTCTATAAGGTCAAACACACACCTTAGATCATGATTATCAATGACTGAAAAACGAAGGGAACAAAAGGGGAACAAGAGGAAGAAGGAATTGAAGATTTTTAAAACAAGACTACACGGAATGTATACTGACTACACAGTGTGTACCTGCCTTCTCTTCCCCTGCCCGGTTCCTTCTACACGGCTGATCCCCACGGCTCCCGTTGAACAAAACTAGATGTCGTGTATATAATCTGCATGGCATGTATGGTGTAATTTTCCAACTGCCCATGTCATTAGTGGCATGTCCAACTTCTCAGCTTGATACTACACAGCGTGTTTCAAATGCACACAGCATGTAGATAACCCTCTTTCCCAGCCACAAAGCTAAGTCCACATCGTCTGTCCTCAAACAAGACTACACGACGTGTCCCTCAGGCAAACAACGTGTATTGGATGAGCTCTTCCGACCTGTGTTG
Organism: Viscum album; assembly: GCA_963277665.1. NCBI lineage: Eukaryota > Viridiplantae > Streptophyta > Magnoliopsida > Santalales > Viscaceae > Viscum > Viscum album. Next base: position 1,298,953,396 of record OY728130.1, on the reverse strand, counting down.
TTAGTTACACGGCCAGATACAAGTATCACACTACACGACGTGTTCCATATACACACGGAGTGTACACGAAAGGATTACACCGACCCATGTTGTTAGTTACACGGTCAGATCCCAGGTCAGACTACACAACATCTTCCATCGTGGACACGGCGTATATGTCTTAAGGTCTCCTCCGTCCGTGTTTGTTAGTTACACGAGTGTAATCACGGTCAACGCTACACGATGTGTACATTCCGTACACGACACATTTTCCCCTAACCATTTTCTTTCCCTGTGTCACCTCCCACACCGTCTTTGACACTGGAAGAGTTTACACTAAATGTACTGAGGGTAAACGACGTGTACTTAAAAAGTTTTATATTCTTCCCGAACAGAAGAATAGAAAGCATGTTTCTGAGGAACTACCCGGCCTATATCCTGGGTTTTCCGGATAGTAAGCCTCATATACTACTCCGGAACCCAGAAAAACCACTGAAACACTCCTATGTGCCGAATTTCGACCCGTGAGGGCCCATACTCCCCACAAATCAATGTTTGGAATATTATCTGAGTTATAAATACGGTAAACATCCAATGATCCACCATATTATGGTCAATTAGGGCCCATACTCCTTAATGACCAAAGTTTGTCATTCATTCTTCCAAGGCCTCACACAAACATACCCTATCACATAGCAGGTATTTATCATAGCATCTTATCAAAACAGCATGCTTTTCTAGCACAACAACTATCACAATAAAATGAAATTTCTAATGCGCCTACTTAGCATGGAACTATGCATGGCATGTGATTCTAACATGTTCCTAAATTATGCATGAGATGGAATACCCTCATCCCATCAGTTTGCGGCTAAATAGAACCCATAGATAAGATATAAACAACAAAATCACAAGTGTGTCACCCAACGGTGAAATGAAATCAACTATAAAATTGAAAAATAAATTGAAATTACCGAGGTAGACTAGGTTTTCCCTAGACATGGGTTAGCTACGCCCGTGAATAGCTTATTACCAACTACCATTCCCGTCCTATCCCTGAATAAGGCTCTAAATAGTTTGTCAAAGAAAATAACCCCTTTGATACCACTTTGTAACATCCCGGATCCGGGTGCCACTCCACGGGTGCCCCGAAACAAGTTTGTCACATGAACCGAAGCAATTTTCCCAAACTCCAAAGGATGCCAACTATCAGCGAGGGCCCATGTCTAATAGTGGGGAAAATATTCCCTCATTTGTTAATGTGTAGCGCAGTGGAATACTAGTTAAAACGTATAACAACAGCGGAAGGAATAAAACATTCATAACTGAAATGAACAACTATAGTAAAAAACAGACGACAACATCATGATCCTATGCTCGGTCCCATGCTCCCCTACTCCTTGGAAACAATCATGTACTCATATAGGGACCCCTATCATTATCCACACCTGTAGCGACATAGTCTATTTAGGCCGAAGACATGACCCAAACAGGGTGTGAGAAATAATTCTCAGTAGGCACCCACCGAAGGCCCATGCCCAGCTGTGTGATAAATATGCAAAATAAGCGTGCAGTAGTAAAAATCAATAAACTAAGCAGTACTAAAAAGTAACTAACTTTACCAGTTATATTTCTATTTAATATTCATTTTAACCGTTTAATATTAGAATTCACCTCAGTGAATGCTCTATGTATTTAATCAGTGTCCCTATACATGTTAACTCTTCTCCATAGGTTTTTCCATTATGGAATTATAGTAACACCCTTGTAATTTGCTAATGTCCCTTTTGTGTTTATGGATATATTGAATATATTAATAGTAGATTATATCATTAGTTTTATTGTATTATTTCTTGAAGATATCATGATTAAATATAAATCTTATGATGAGAATTAGTTTCATTTATTAACCAATCCTGAGAATATTATTGAAATATAGTTATAAAAAAAATTATTTCTTTATAAAATATACCTTCAGGTCCATATTTTCCCTACGGATGGAATATTGGTTCATATTTCTATTTAATGTGTAGTGATGGAATAATCAATGTGAAAAAATATGACTGAGTTAAACTCTTTAAATGGATTAACTTATAAAAATTGATGATCTATTAAAAAATTATTGATTGTTTAACTTGTTGACCTACATAACAGCTAATATTTTAATGTTGAAAATTTTAAAATAATTTATGGTACTTTTTAATAATAATAGTCGAAATTTTTAATTTCATAGAAAATATATTTCTACTAGGAAGCATTGAATTTCTGATATTTAGTGATGTATCATAGAAGGAACATGGATGTCTTGTTAAGTATAAATATTTTGTGGTTAATTATATATAATGGTAAAAAAATACTCATGAAATTAATTTTTAAAGCCATGACATTGAGTTAGAGATGTATTATTTTCATATATGATGCAGAGATATTACTATTATTTTAAAATATTTGAAATTTATTTGTATCATAAAAATTTGAAATACATATCTGCATAGAAATTTCTCAACATGATGCAAATATGATAGTTATAATTACTCAATAATTATGATTTCACAATTAACTACCACATAGAAATGGAAAATATGTTGGATGATGTGTTGATTGTAAAAGATCATTGAATTTTCTATAATTTTTTTTAAAAGATACTAAATTCCTTTATTTAGTAATGTGGAATATAGAGTTACTTATATCATGGGTACTACCTCATAAATTTCAAATGATTTGAAAATCATCAATATTTTATAAAATAAAAGTTTCTCATCTTAACAATGAGAATATTATAAAAAATATCCTAATAATGAAAGATTTAATGTTTTTTAGACTTAATATATGATGATAGTAAGTTAAAATGTGAAGGATTATATGGTTTCCATCCTTTCCTGTGTTGAAAACAGAATTATTTGATGAATCCCATAGTTAATGTTTATCTATCTACCATGGTACCTTGATAATGTATACAGATTTGAATGAATATTTTTTGAGGGATAATACATAATGGGAAATTTAATATTATGTATTAGGATGTATTATCTTTAAATTGATATATGATTAAAAGTAATATCCAAAATGAGTCATGTAATATCTACCTATTCTAGTATGAAAATGTTGTAATATTATAATATACATTGTTACAAGATAACCAAATACACCATGAAATATTACTACCATATTTGTCATTACTGATCACCATACCTAGTTGTCACATTTTATCTTTATAAGGGAATGACTACCACATGATTACCCCATGATGATCTTACAAAATGATATATTGAGACATCATGGTTCACCTATTTTGAATCTATTATATTGTGATCCACTGTTTACATTAAAATTAGGGATCAGTCTTCAGATGGATATTAATAGAGATCTATGATTGAGAACCACCTATGTTCTTTAAACTGATGGGATGTTATAAATTAATATTCAAGTATCAAAATATATGATGACTTTATTCTTTATTGATAATAATTGTATATGGGATCATTATTTACATTTGGTGTAATTTTCATATAATAATTTTTCAATTCATGATTTAAAATGGAACCATACGATGTATTTTATATAAATATGTTTTCTCCTCTAAAATGTTGGGAACATTATAGTGAAAGGATTATTATAACGTATATCTTAGTAAGAGGGGAACAACAATAGTTGATACTATTTAAAATCATTTTAAGGTAACTCATTGATTATTTTCTGTGTAACAAAATAATTGATTTAGACTTCAAAGTTAGAGATCATGTTTTCTTGATGGTACATTAGTGTAAAGGTTTTATAAAGGGATGTAACAAAGGTAAACTATGTATTATGTATATTTATCCTATTAAATTTGTATAGATAATTTTAGTAGTGGGTTACCATTTTTAAATACATTATATCCTCTCTGATGTTTATTATTTCATCCATACTCTTTTATTATAGACGTAAATTATTGATTAAAAAGTTTTCCCACCACTAAGGAAAATTATTAAAATTAATATTTATCTTACTATGATGTACATGTCTACACTATGTACACTAGAAAACAAGTGTTAAATAATTATATAACAATGTTTTAAAGGTACGATGGATAAATCATAATATATAAGTGGAAACATGGGATCTTAAATATGTTCTGATCAATAACTAAAAATATATTCTCATTAATAATTATTATTTTTTTAAAGAAAATGATTTTAAGGTGGGAGAATTTAATAATCAACAATCAATTATATTAATCATTTCTTCATAGAGAAACAAAAAAATAATGTTCATAACACATATAAGAATTCGTTACAAAAATTAAATAAATAAAAACTAAATTTGGTCAAAATAATTTCATTTAGAAATTAATAATTTAAAAAATATGTTAGTGTGAATTTCGAATCTTGTATATTTTATTTTCTAGTATTGAAAGATATTTATTTTTAAAAAAATCTCATTTAGGAAATTATAATGACATAATAATGAAATGATTTTTTAACTAATTTGATTATAAAGAATATATATTTAATAAGAAACATAATTCATAATAAAATATATTTTGGAATTTTTAAATAAATTCTTAACATTTTAGAAATCTAAGAAATGTTTTCATAGAAAAAAACGTTGTTGTTATTTTCGGGTAATATAGTATATAAAATATTATTTTTATTACTGATTTTTTTAAATAATAAAAAAATTAATTTATCTTAATCCAATAAATTCTATTTCATGCATAATTATTATTTAATTTTTTATAAAAATATATTTATAATTAAAATACAATGTGATCTAAAAAAGATTTTAATTGAGTATATATATGTACATTAAAAAAAATTTCTAATCTTATTAGAGTTGGAAAATTTATAATGGATTATATGTTTGTAGTAATCATAATTAATCTTAGGAAATAAGATAAAATATTTTTTTCATAATAAAATGTAATCATGGTAAATATTTATGACCATATATTAGTATAAAATTGGTTAAAAGGGATAAAAATAAATGGATAAAGACATAAAATAACCCGAAAAACAATATTTAATCATAATGGATAATTTCATTTCACCCATACTATTATAATATTATAATATATTCAAATTTATCCATTTTAAATGAGTATAATAATTAATATATTATAATTATATAAAACATTCCTTGTGTGTCCTCTCCCTCACAAATAAAAATACACCACCATTCTTATCGTCCATGAAATTAAAAAGACACCTATTTTTGAAATTATCTACCCAAATCATTTCATACAGTCTGTTTCTGTGTCCTATATTTCCAATCATTCCATGAATTCAACTTTGTGAATGGAATTTAGTATAAATATAATGAGGTTTTCTAAAGAATATGTATATTTCATAACTAATATTTTAAATTTTATTTCATCTTCTACCACATTAAAATATTCTATAAACATTCCCATATAAAATCATTCATATCACTCATAAAAAAATATTATTATTATTATATAGAAAACATATTCATATCATTTAAATCATAAGGAAAATAATAACATCATATGTTACACCCTAAGCTTCCACGGTACACTTCTCTTTGAAAAATGTAATAGCTTGTATTGTACACAACTTCAAGTTATAGCACACTACGACCGATCAAACATGCCGTTATGAATATTAAAACCCACTTTTTGAAATTTTATACATTTGGTTTTTAAAAATGTAATTAATATTTGGATTCATAATATCAAAATTAGTTTATGGTGAATTTGTTGTTTTTTTTTGAAAACTTTCAATTTTTGATGAATACTGAAAAACACTGCAATATTGTTTAAAACCAAAATTTATTTATATAATTATCATTTTTATTTAAATTTATTTTAAAGTCAAAACAAATACATAATAGCTATATTAGTCCAATTTAAATCATTGAAGTTATTTTATAATAATATTAGATATACAAAATTTGATTGAACTTTTTACCGTCTTTTACCCACCTTCTAGGCACATTTGAAAATTCGCATAAAACATATTTATACCACTTTGGTGAATTTAATTTCAAAAATTAGAGACACATTTTATATAATTAAGTAAAATGTGGTTCAATTTGATAAAAATAATTCTTGGTGAATAGTATGTTTTGATTTTATTTACAACTATTAAAAGTAAATAGGGTAATTAAAGGTAAAACTGATATTATATTTACTAAAACACATGTAATAAGTCTATTGGATAAGTTTAGTTTTACCAAAATCAACATTAGGAATAAAATATTATCCTATCGGTCCACTTCTTTTAGAATGGGACATTTATTATTATATTATTTAAAAAAAGATAAAATTGTTAAATTCAAAGTTTAATAACTAAACCATTTTTAATATAGGTTCATAAAGAAGATAAATTTAACTATAAATATTCATTATAAATTTAAAACATTTTCCTACATAATTGAATTTTATTTATAATTTTTAGACGTTAAATAATTAAATTTATTTATCACACAATAATGATGTCATAATTACCTTATTAATGAAAGATTATAATAATTGATATTATAAATATTCATATATATGTACATTGAGAATTTTGATTCATTAAACAAATTTTATAGGTTAATATGACATGTTAGGATTGATTTAATTTATTTGTTTCTAAGTAATAATGTTTTTTTGACTTTCACAAAAACCAAATACTAAATGGTGTCAAAATTGACAGAAATGTGTTTTTAAAACAAATACTATATTATTAATTGATATAATATTATTAAAAATCCAAGTCCCTAAAAAAGGACATAAATAAGGTTATATATATCAATAATTAACCACTTGGGGTTCTCTTTTCTTTTAATAGTTAGTTTTTAAACCATTTATTATAATAATACAATAATATATGGTAAAAGTTAAACTATTCAACTAAGATTTAAATCTAAAATAAAATGTAATATGTTAACATAAACCTATCTAAATCATATTGGATGAGAGTTTTTCCACCCATAAACACCGTATCCTTGGAATAAATCCTTTTTGAGCCATTATAATGACAATATTATTGTATAATAAATTAATATTTCAAACATTTCCTAAAGTGACCCTCACCTCTCTTATAAAAAGATACTTCCCCTTCTCTAAAAATCACACCTAGAAATCCATTTGAATCAGCCAAACCCTACTCCAATATCCCCCTAACTACCCTAAATTCAACCTATAGGCCTTATTTTGATCATAATCCATCCTAATGATCCCTTTTTATCAAATCAAAATGAAGAACCCGAAGAAGAGGTTATAATTTCATCTCCTCTTTCAATTTTCTTTTCTTCTTCCACTTCATATTTCTTTGTTTTTACATACCTGAATAATAAATCTAGTACCTTATACATAATGAGAAGTTATTATAAATATTGTACCACCATATTCATTTTTTTATCCATCCTATGAATGACAATGTCACCATACATTCGTTCGAACGACTTACCGTCTCCCCTTCGTGGTGTAGTTTCTTATTCAACACTTCATTATTGGGATGGGTATAATAATGAGTATAATTGATGTAAATAATGAATATAACATGTTAATGATTCTTTATATGTAATATACCATCCAATCACATATTATTATACAATTAATATAATGATATTTTCTCATGTGTGTACTTAAGGATTACCATCTCCACGAACACGATGATATTCATCCCCCTTCGTAACCATTCAAGAATAATTTTAATTTTATGATTAAAAATAATGTTTAAAAACTGAATATCATTAATTATATGAATAAAATACATCTTATCCATAACCAACATGACTTACATAACAAGACATATAAATGAAAATGAATCAGTTAACACCTGAAACGGTGATACTACTAAAATATCATTAACAATCCAATATTAGAAGATCTTATATGTTATCATATTTATGTATGTGTTTATTTTATAATGTATTAACAATTATTTGACTATTATAAATGAGGTTAACTTACCCTCAAACAAGGAAATGTACAAGGTAAGGGTAAATTTTACAATATCTTTATTATCCGAGGTTGTTTATCCGTGAGTATCTAATAAAACCTCTTTATCATCCACATCTGTGTTTTCTAAAAATATATTTCAAAACATTTTTAATATTTACTCTAATATGGATTAATATCATGTATAGCCTTTTTTGAATTATTATAAATTTTCTTGAAGGAATCTTTCTATCACTTTCCAAATAAGGTACATTATGACCATTTCGACCAATTAAGGTAATAATGTTTCATTTACCTTATACAGCGGTTGATTCTATTTTCTGCTATTATAAGACCTTCAAAGATTACCATAAAATATTATATGAATATTTAAAAAAAATATTTTATATTTATGTGACTTTAAATATATTTGAAAATAGAAATGGATATTTCTCTCAAATAGTTTTGATTTCATCTATGTCAACATCCTTTGATAGAATTTACAGTTGTTTGATGTTGATTTATTATGATATAATCTACCATGTTTTATTGAAGATTTTGTGATATGTCTTATTGTGGATGTGTTATTTTTATAATATTCATGGTTTATGGTCAAAGTATTAACATTATATATGTTATTTTTAATATAAATGTGAATGTTATGTTTCAGCCTTTTGATATGAGGAATGAATTGAACTAAGTAAGTGACGGGTGGAGCCCACTAAAGCTTCTATATGCATCGGTTGGTCTCATGAGAAAAATAAGAGTCTTGGAACAAGGGCTTGATAAAATCTTATTTGTAGTCTTCGCACGAAGACTTGACTATGTGGTTATGATGTCTGACATTATACATTCCATCATTATGAAATTATCTATTGATATTACATGTGATTATTAGACTTGTATAATATCAATGTGAATACGTAAATGGAATTATTTGACTTATCTTTGCCATATTATACTGAATTTAACATTTAAGAAGTCTTTATATTTAGTCTTATACATTTCCTTAAATTTTTATTCTCATTTATGATCATTTTTTCTATATTGTTATCCTTATTAAGAATATGAGGTCACCCCTTTATAATGTTTTCTTTTTCCAAGGATGTGAAAAAGTATAGTACGATTAACCTAGATGAATAGGCTAATGGATGTGCATGGGTTTAAAGGGGAAACATTGTTTTTTATAATTCATATTGTAATTTAAAACTCATCTATGTATCAAGTACCTAGAAGGCTAATAAACTAATCTATATTTTAATACATGATCTCTTGGGATAATTACAATGTTAATTAATAATGCACCGACTCTGGGTAACTGGGGTTGGGGTTTTACATCGTATGTGTATATGTATGACCAATCATCTCCGTATAGTGGTATAATTTATTTTTCATCACCCATTTACATTGATGTCTATATTGATAGAATAAATATAGATTTATGATATTTATTATATAATTATTATTAAAAATTATAATATATTATTTCACATATTACTCTTTAACCTAATAAAAAATTATTATGTCGCTGAAGCGTACGTCTGAACTACCACCTCCATGAAGCAATGTGATCCATTTTTCAAATCCAACATTATATAATGATTCTAAATATTTATATAATTAACATATATGATATTTATATCATGTTTAATATTATTTATATAATGTAACATTTATAATTATTCAAGGATCAAATCTTCTCTATAGAAACAAATAAGAAAACTGAAAAAGGTAATAATTTTAAATGTCAATTTTAATGGGTTATTATTAATAAATATATGTTCATATGTTATAAGAAGTTACTGTGGGATATTATAATTATTTATGTGGTTATAGTATTTCATTAAAATAATTTTATATTTATAATTAATCTAATTAAAATTACTTATGAATCAACTCATACATGAGTTTAGTGTTTATTTCAAAACATCAACCTTATTCAAGATTCCTTATATTTATGTTTCTATTCACAAAATTATGTTATAATTTTATATTAAACCAAATATATTTTCTTCTTTCTAATTTATTTCTTCGGTTCAGGTATTAGTAATTTTATGACATTATTTGGAACTCAATAAGAAAAAATTATTTTAAGGAAAATTGACATTGTTTATATATTCAACCTAGAATTTCATTTTAGATGCCTTAATTTATTTAAAATGTTTCAAAAGATATTTTACAAAATCTACAATGACATATTAATGTTATTTTATACCATTATTCACTTTTATAAAATTATTAAAGATAATATTCATTTAATTTTCAAATGGTGGTATGTTTAAGGGATGGTGGAATGAAATCATTACTTTAATCTGTACCACACGAAGATATATTTCCACCATAATGACTATTTTTATCATTTATTCTTAAATTCATTATTCTATGGTTATTATAAAATAAAATATTTTACCTACTATTTTTAAAAAAAAATATAATTTATTATAAGTGATTTCATGATTTAAAGGGTATTTTACTGAAGAAATTGTATAGTATCTTTTTATATATTTTAAGCCTGTGACAATATCATTTTATTAATCTTATTATTTATTGGGAATACTGTTTAATACTATAATCTAATTTATTATTTATGGATTACTTATCTCTATGTTTTAATATTAATTTATAGAATAAAATATTAACACTTCATATGGAAATTTTTCAATATAAATGTTTGTGGTGATTATAGATTGAATTTTTACTCACTATTTTAATACGATGAGTAAATAAGACATAATAAATTATTTTTGGGTCCCATTATAGACCTTTGGTTCATTGGTATGTTTTATACCGCAAATTATTTTGGGAATTTTTAATAAGAATAATCTAATTAAATATGATTTCATAGAAAATGTATTGACGATAACATTATGATATAGGACATTATGAATTCTATAATTGTGAAAAAAATTAATTTTTCCAGGTCATTATTTATATTTCGATATCATTATGGGATATTGTATCCTTTTATGACATTAGTTAGATGAAAAAATTTATTATTATTCATTTCTATCTTGTAATTCATGATTTTTTAATTTTATTCCTGGTTCTCCTGTATTATTTCCCTTAAAGAGTATATTTTCTAACTCTTTATTATGTTGTCATATCCCCAAAATACCATGAAAGGATATTTGAATGAAATATGGGATTTCCTAGAAGGAATTATAATTTATTTTTGAGTATTATTAGGTTGTATTTGATGTTTGATGAAGTAATTTGAGAATCATATATGTATCTAGAATCCCAAGAAAACTAATTAATAGATCCTTCAGAATGTGACCCCTTTTATTTTATTTAATATAGAAAATTAACCATTAGAATCAGGTTATCAGAGTATGGCAATTATAAACCAAATACACTATTTTATGATACAATTTTAACTTAGTGATGATTTTACATGAAGTGATATTTTTCATTTGAAATTATTTTCAATGATATTTTATGTGCCATATTGCTAAGAAATATTCATATGCAATTTATGATTTTAATGTTATGGTTTTGGAAAAAGTTCACTACGTTCCCTAATTTTAGGAATCGTTCACATATCATATAAAATGTATTATGGTTGAATTCAAAATATGTGATCTATATTTTAATTTTTTTGTTTTCATTATGTTTTGTTAATGTTAAATGATTATTTTATCATAAAAACATTCTTATATTATGTTAATTTATTAGCCACAATAGATATATCTTATATTCATCACTTACTCAGCATCTGAGATGATCCTTCCTTATGTTCACATTTACTAGGTAACCAAGAATTATATTATGATTAATATGACATGAAGGGAATAACGTGTAGTGATTTTATGGGAGGTATTAAATAATTTTTTTAAAATAAAATAGTTATATATCTAATCATCAAATAGATAAATATTTTAGGTTTTTTAGTGTGACTTATAAGGAAATGAAATGAATATTCTTGAAAAAATATCTTATTTGGGTAATACAATTTGGTATTAGTGTGGAGATTTTATAACTTTTTATATTAGGTTTTAATAGATTATACGATAGAAGTTAAAACAAAATATGTTGAATAAAAATTAATATATAGTGATATTGTAATTTCATTGAGAGATATTAATGTAAATCATTATAGAATTGATTTTCACTATCAAATTATTTGATAAACTAGTTATTATTTATTAATATATATAATATAATTTTTGGATTTATTCGATATATAAAATTAATTTTTAATAATGTATACAACATGTGCAATGAGAAATGTAATTATTTTCAGACTGAATAACAAAACAGTTGAGACGATGGTGAATAAAATTTTAATAAGATGGTTACTAAATATTCACAAGATTTGAATAGAAACTCAAACTATGTATATCCATGACAAATAAAATAGAAGTAAAAATTATCCACTAAGTCCTTGATGTATCCTTGTGACCCCCTCCCCCCAATAGTGGGTCTTCTGATCCAGTATTCACTGAGAAATGGATCAATATAAAAAATGATATTTTCCATTTTCTAACAATATTATAACAAAAATGTTGTATTATTTATTTATCATTTGGGAGTTAAATATATCCAATGGTTTCCTCTCATTATAAATACAAGTAATGAAGAAAAAATATGATTTATCGAATAGGATGAATTTAAAAAAATAATTTTCAATAAATATTTCCATTGAACGTATTATTATGTAATATATAGAAACTTCCATGATAAATAAAAATAGAGGATGAATTTAATGGTAAATATGAATAAAAATTCATTTGATATTATATTCGTACTTATGGTTTTATCATTTTATAAAAGAGAAAAATCAATCATTCCATAAATGTTAATAAAAAATATTTTAAAAGAGAAAATAATAGTAGAGTATGGATTATATTATGATTTTTTTATTTTCTCAATATTTAGGAATCTATATAATATTTTTCCATATTCATAATTGTATTATTTTCATGAATATAAAAAATGAAGTCTCTCAAAAACTCAAATGATAGATTCAATATATGAATGAAAATTAATTTAATTACATAATGAAAATTTTGGTTAAAGAATGGATATAATTTCCTCAGTTGAATAAGAACATATTTCAAGGATGGATCTTTAGTATCCCAGTCTCACATCTCCTCCTCCTGCTAGGGTTTCTTTTCTTATATGTAGATTCCATCCTGTAGTCACACCCATATGGTTAAATGCCTTTCTCTGGTGTTCCTCTTTTCTTCCTTCTCATGTCCTTCCTTCCCCTTGGGCTTCGTCTATTGTTAATTCTCTCTTTTTCATTTAATCATTATAAATAAAACCCACTTGAGTTTACGCAATGACACTATAGTGATTTGGGATATTGCTGGTGGATTCCGGCGAGGCTCTCTTCCTTGTTTCACACATTAGTGCTCTTCCACTGCCCTTATTTCTTCACCCAGCACGAAATACCTCATTTTGGTCAATCACGATGGTGTTTTAAGGATTTTTGGGATGATTTGGGTGGTTGGGCTAAATGTGTTTTCCCCTAGCTCTTCCTGTCATCTTTCTTTTCCTTCCTCTATTTGTTTTTTTGGTTCCTATCTTCTTTTTTTGGGGTATATGGTGTGTGGATTCTAGTTATATGTTTATGGTCTGACATTTTTATAGTGAAATGATTTTTTTATTCCTCACATGTATCGTGGTCTCTAAAGAGGTCATACAATATGTATTTCTTCCGCTCATAATCTGCTCTACCGTGCTTTTCCATCGCTCCATTCCAAGTCTGTATGGTACAGTGGTCTTCATGAAAGTTTTGGGGCATGTTTTTCGAGAAAATAGTGGTCTCTAGAAGGCACACCCGGAATGGTTCAATAGTAATGATGGACATTTCTTCATTGAAATTTATGATGATGGTGAGTCCTTATTTTCCTAGTTTGTGGGGGTATCCTTCATCAGAGGGACAGATCCGACTCACAATCACTCTGGATGATTATTAAAGTTTTCTTTTCTTGATGGGTGATGGTGATGTTGATGCTGATAACATTGGTGGAGTGATGATGGTACCATAAATGGGGACTTTTTGTATCCCTCATGTTAATGTATACGTGTTTCTGGGATCAAGTAGGCATGGTGCAATGCAGTTCTCAATACACAATTTGGGTTGTCTTTTGATTTTTTATCATTCTACCTAGATAATTTAGCATACATTCACATTAGATGTGTTTAAATTTCATTTTTTTTACTTTGTCACATAATACGATTACTTTTGGTTTTTTTGTATTTTTAATGTGAATTGGGCTATCATGGAATTCTGTAAAGGCTCACACTTTTCTTTAAAAAAATTCAAAAAATTAAAAAAGGATTTGGAGGAGTAAGAACATATTTCATGCATAGAAGAAAATTTTATCATTCACATGAGTATAAAAAGGATAAAAAATTGAAATGAAATGAAATAAAATAAGTAATGGTTGAAGGTAAATAAACACTAAAAATATTATTTATCAATTGTATCATGTATGGGAGTTACACTGTATATCCAAAAATATTATGGGTAATTATGAACATTGATGTCAATACCCTCCAATTCCAACGTGAAAGGTGAATTTTTTTAAATCACAAAAACTAAAGATTGTTATGAAAGTTAATTTTTGAATGGTACAATTATCATCAATCAAAATACCGAAATTGAAATATATGATTGTGGTTTCACCCATTTAATTTTATCAAGAATAATTTCAAAGAACATAAATCATAAAACCAATGATTAAAATTTGAATTGTACTTAAAAAATATAATGGTTAAAAAGATTTCATTCTACATATATAACTCATTTACCATATATTTTTTAGGAATGCTCTACCAAAAAATCCTTTTAATCACCCATTAGTCTAATTTTATATGAGTTTTAGAATGCATTTAGTATCTCAACATTGTGACCTTAATACCATTCATGAGAAGGAAATTATATTTCATGTCTGTAATATACCATTGATAATATATAAATAAAATAATTAACATTAAATACGTAAAGTGAATTAATTTACTAATAGAGTTCAAGAAAAATGATTAGTCATTTTAATTTTACTCAAATGATTAGGGAGAAACCCAGTATAGAGGATATGGTGATCTTAAATAAATATATTTTTCTTTTTTCTCAAGCATTACATGGGTATCCCATAGATAATAATTTTATCAATTCAATAGTACTAATAGCTAGTGAAATTAATATATCAAAGAATCATTATATACTAAATCTAATTGAAATATTGGAATTAATGAAGAATGTATAAGGGAATTTAGATAATGGGATTACATGACGTTGTTTATCCCAATTTTGTGTACGAGTCATATTAGTAAAAAAAATTGATAAATGAATATCTATAATTATTTTTATAAACATTTATGATAATTATTAATTAAATCTATCATCTATAACATGTTGATAACATATACAATCAACTATAAGCGGATCAATACTGCTCAATGTGTCACCATCCACACACATATCATCAGTTAAGGGTGGAAATAGTGGACATATATATTGTAATTTTCCATAAAAGAAATGTAAAATTTTGAATACAATTTAAAACCAATTTTATATTAAAATTACATGTTTTTCCTTATAGATATTATGGATAATATATTTAGAGGTCAACATGATTACGTAATGATATTATTTGTAGATGATAATCTCATATATACTTTATGGTCAAGGAAGATCATGTCGATCATTTGAGGATTATTATAAACACATTGTGGTAGGTGAGAATATATTCCAAATTTAGTAACATTGAATTAAATCTATAGAATATATCAATAATGTGTCATGTAATCATAAGAGTGGGTGAATATATACATCCACCTATGATATATGTTATTGAATAATTCCACAAAGAAACTACTATAATAGATATCTAACTTTGCATTGAGTGATTGGAAAATATTGACAATTTTTTAGAATTTTTTACACAAATATCAAATAAAATATATTTTTTAAAATTGTTAGCATGATTTTTTAAGTAATTAGGATTTATTTATGAAAAATAACGTTGCCAATGTTCCTGATTATAGGATACAATTTTTTATTCATAAAGGGAATTATTTTTAAGGGTTTAATGGTTATTCAAGATGAATATTTATTATTTTACATAAAAGGGACTATTCTCATGAAATTCATGTATATTCATGGATGTAGAGGTTGTTTCATGTGAAAAATCATAAAATTACTGATTATTTTTGAAATTTAGGCATACCCTCAAAGAAGTATAGTTATATAAACACACCACCAGTGTATTGTTGTGTGATGTTATCATGAATAGTGGATACACATTTTCATGAATGAAAAAGCTGTGGGATGGATTTGTCCCACTTATAAATAGTAAAACCATACATATTTAATCTTATAATGAAGATTGGAAGATATAGAGAAATTTTTTCAGCATTTTCTTCCTGTGTGATTTATACAAATGTATTTTCCCACATTGATATTTTATGTGGCCATTAATTGTGTGTATAAGTGAATATTTTGATTCCAATACATGTTTTTTATGTGAATTAAATTTATAAGAACGTATGATTGGAAAAAGAAGGTTACTTTCAATAAAATTAAATGATGTTACATATACATAAGTGGAAAATTGGTATTTTTTTATTGATTGGGGATCTTAAAAAACATTATAATAGTGAAGTAAATAGTTATTGAGAACATAAAATGAATCATCTAAATGAATAGTGGATATAATGTAGATAGTCATAGAATTGTGTTCAGGAATATTAAGTGTATAGTGAGTTCTCAAAGAGGGTTGTTTCATGTGTTTCACATTTAGAGTCTTCTTCAAATATTATAAAAAATGGTGTGATTAATTATTCTTGTAAATAAACATGTTAGGGATGTATACTTATTGGATTGTCTTATAGTGTGGAAACCAAGAAAAATTACACATGACCCTATTTACTATCATTATCTATTAATATCCCCAATAAGGAAGATAATATTCCATAATCACTATAGAGAAATAATATTGGTGAGGGTTATTTATTGAAATTAAAATACCAGGATTCACCCATCCATCATGGTATGTGACTTCTTAAGGCAAATAAGTGTTATCACAACTGATGATTCATTCATGTAGATCTCTCCATTACTTTGAAGAAACCAATGTTTTAAAAAAATTGAATTATGATCATTGTTGAGAACAAAATTAACATTTTCAATAATATAATCCAATAATATTTTTGATCCTTAGGAGTGGATGTGAATATATGTACCATACATTGGACATTGTTAAGTATAGACATAATGGTTTATCATATGTTAACTCTATTGAATTAGATATAAAATATAGATGAACTATTGAATTATGTGAAGCATTATCAATGATAATAAACATGAAGGTGATATCATATAAATCCTCAAATTATATATATTAAAATGTACTTAATATATATAATTAATGTATCCTAAAAAAGTGTGATAATAACCAAATAATTTTCTATTTAAGTTTTATAAGGAATTGTGTATGCACCTAAATGAATCTATTGATGAATTATTGGATTCATTAAATCTGATTATTGAGTAAATTAATTGTATCTTAGAAACCATTGATGACCTCAAGATAATTAAGGGAATCTAAATAATATTTCTACACCAGTTTAATCCAATAGTCTTATACATTTAGATAAAGAACTAAACATACAATCATTGTATTTTCATCATTGTAAAATTGTATATATAAACTGAATAATGAGGAAAATGATGATACAAAAAATAGGATGTGTATGGTGCTGGAGTTTGTGGATATAATGTAACTTTCCATGGAGGATAATGAATAATAATAATACATTAATGATTTCATTATTTTTATTTCCAAAATTCCTTAAAGGATTATTTGATTGTCCAAAGGGAAAGATACACTTGAATTTTATCATTGTGGTAATTGTGGAAATATCTCAAAAATATTCCACAATGATTTCTAATAAAATGATATAGGTGTTGAAATTATGATAAATAATTCTTAGATAATTTAAATTTTATAATATGTATTAATAAAAATATTCCGAGATGAATAAATTTCCCTCAAAGGAATATAATAAAACAAAATAAATAGAGGGAAAATTTGATACATAAAATATACTAAAGAATACATTCATGTGGTTATTGTTATAGGATCAAATTAAATTGAATAAAATGATTATTATTAAAGAGAAGATGTTAATATATTTTATCTTCTAGTATAGTTAGAGGATACTATTGAAGATATAGATATTTAGAGTAAGGAAAATAATAAAATCAATAGAGTGGTCTGCGATTATAAAATCTATATGATGTAGAAGTAATTTTAATTGATTGATTTATTAATTCAATTTGAAACACAACATTTTTAATTGATTTAAATATATGAATTTTTAGATGAGAAAAATATAGTGGTCAATGATAATGATTATGATATCGATAGTTTGAATAAAATATTGAATGATCAAGAAAAATAAATCAATTTGATTATTTGATTAGTCCTTAGACAATGGATTAAAATAGTAGATCATCATGGATTACTAAATCATGGTATAAAATGATTACATCGAGTTGAAATTTATATAAAATAGGTAAAGGAGGATTATATAGGTTCAATAACAGGTCCTTGGTATTTTGAAGAGGAAAAAACTTTTATCAGCATAAAAAATCATGAATGTGGTCTGATTATAAATAATTGGAAGTGTTGGTCGATGATAAGACACAAATACCAACTCCATGATTGTACTTTCATTTCAATAAGATATAGAATTAAAACATAGTATAAAACAAAAATTAACCAGAAATATAAAATGAACATATAAGAGTGTACCTTGAATCAAATTTTACTATTGTGGGATTATGTGATATTAAAAATTTTATCTTATATAGAAAAAGGATAAAATAGGTTACATGAAAAATATCTAGCTTTAAAAGAAATAATAATTTAATTGTAATAAAAGAGAAACACTCAAAGAGGAATGTGTACCTTATCAATGTAGATGATGGAATGTTCTTTCAATGAAAAGTGGAATAGAAATATATTATAGCATAAATAATTTAGCCACATGATCCAAATTATATTAAAAAATCTATTTATGTAAAAGGTATATTTTTTATATCCAATATTATCACATGCTCATAAAAACACATGTGTTTTTTGACTAAATGTGAAAAAGGCTTAGACGAGGTTCATTTTATCTGACTAGAATTAAATAAAGGTTATTTTGTTTGTTTTTGGTGATGTGGGTGGCCCAATATCACTATGGAAGATTAATACCAAGATACACTAAGTGTTATTTGTGTTTGACCTCAGCATGATGGCGTGGTTGATTTTCATCATAAATAATTCCCAGTTGATCAATTATATTTCAAAATATAGAATAAATCCTTAAAATATTTTTCAAGAAACAATAAAAATTTTAGATCTACATTTACATTGAGTTTCTAAATATCAATGTGCAGAATAATCGGTTTACAAATTGGGAATTGAAATAAGTCTAATTAGTGAGAACTTCATATTAAATAATTGTACATTGTAGGAGAAACTATATCATAAAAAATTTTAAGAATAATATTTTTTAGAAGTACCTACTTGATTTGTTTTTTAGAAATATAGTATAGGAATAATCCAATTCCACCAATAATGATTTATTGTCTTTCGGAGAATAAATTTATCCATATGAGATGTTGTGTAAAAATTTTATGTCCTTAAAATACATTCAAATATTTAGTAGTAAGTACTTTGTTATCAATAAAAAGAAATTTATAATGTTTTAGATATTTCAAGATAGTGTGATATTCATTGTATAGTCATGAAAGAACTATATATATATATATGTGTATATACAATTCAATTATTTTATTGGATGAATTTTAAAAATAATGGAAATAAAAATATACTAAAATAGAAATATTTTATGTAATTGAATTTTATTGTTTTTAAATATATGTATCAGAAGATGAACATATGAGGGAGAGAACAAGGATGGAATGAAGACTTTGGAGAAAATACTAATTATGAGATGAATAAACATTTGATAATAGATACATTAATATAAAAATGTATATCATAAAATGAAATTATGAATATCATCATTGATTAGATAACTCTATAGTTAAAGTGTCACGAACCAAGACGGTACATCAAAAGAACTGGTTCATGACCCAGCCTATGGCATGACCTCAAGGGCATTCCCAATCCTCATTGGTTTGAAACAAGTGCCTGGGTATCAAAAATTAAGACATGGGAATGATTTTTCCCAACTTTATTGTCGTAAACAACTATACAAAAATTACAGAACTGAAAATAATCAACCAAACACGGAATATTTTTTCTCATATTTCAGTTTACAATATTTGAACTAAATATTAGAGAAATATAAAAAACTAGTAAAAATAAAATATCCCAAAAACTATAGTCTGACAAGAGGAGCCTCGCCCTCAAGAAACCACCATCAAAACCAACAAAGGGATACCTCTAAAAACATGAACCACTATCTCCAAATACCTTTGTCTTATATGTTTCAAACATATGAAATTATACATACACTCAAAGGAGTAAACAGGTTGTGAGATAATTCCCAATAATATTCCTCCCCACAAAAGATTACATTCTATAAACTTTATAACATGAATAACCATGAAATTTTTATAAAGGAAATCCTAGATACATTTTTATAGAAATAAAAATTATTGAAAACATTCTTTATTTGGAAATAACTGAAAAGTATACCATATGCCGATGGTGTGAACAATATCACTAAGAGAACCATGTCATGTGAGAACCCTTCTAGGAACTAGTTAGTAATTAGACACTGGGTACATCGTATCTCTGTGGAATTTTTAATGAAAACCAAGGATAATAGTGTTCTTGTGTAAGAAACACTATGAGGGGAAACCCAATGAGCCTACTAATATCTAATCATTACAATGATTTGATAGTGTTGTAACATCTATCCTATAAGTTGAAACTAGGACCAACCTCTTTCAAATCATCTTGAGTACTATTCCTAGACTTCCCACATAGTTACCCAGGTTTCCATATGTTCTCAATTATGTTCCACCCTTCACATAACACATCATTTTCACTTTACTCAATACAAAAAATGAAACACACAAATTACACAACCACATGTACAACTAAAATTATAATTTCAACCCAATATATGACAAAAAATATTTCAAAACACGATTCTTACTAATTGAACACTTTAAAAACCATCTTTCAAAATTTATAAATCATCTTAAAGAAGAAAAACAAGGTTTTACATAAGAAAAACAAACAATTTACTTTATAAAAACCATTTTCAATCCATATTCATGTTAAATAATATAAAACATTACTTCTTTACTCAACACATAAATCAGATAACACATCCAAATACTCAAGGAAGCATAAAAATCTACTAAATAATTTTTAAGCATGAAATCACCAACCTTGGGCATAGAAAATTTCAGACTATGGTGGGAAACTTCAATATCACCTCAAAAACACTTTGAAGAAGGAATATTGGACCTATAACATTTAAATTAAACTCTGAAAACCTAGAACTAACCCTAAAATCGACACCCCACCGACTAAAAAATAAAATCCATAAAGAAAGAGGGGAGAAAACATAGGATAGAGACACAAGTCAAGATAGGAGACACTTACTTGAGGAGCCAGAGATAAATCACACCAAACATTCCACCCATAAGGGTCCCATGGGAGGGGAGAAGGAGGGAGAAGAACATATAGGGTAGAAAACCCAAGTGTGAAGAGAGTTATAGGATTTTGTGTTAAAATTAGAGAGAAAGTGTAAGGCCTTAGGTATTATTAATGTATGTTTCTATTTATATTTTTTCTTGGGCCCCTTATTCATTGATAGATAAGTATTTTACCAAGTTCTTGAGAACTCTTAGGGGTGTTCTAGGGGGTTGGGATATGAAAAATGGTAAAATGGGGCTCTCTAGACAATCTGCACGGTTTGTGAATGATTTGGAAAACCATGCTAGGGGAGAACATATAGGAAGAAGAAATACACATGGTTTGCACACAGTTAACAAAACTGTGCATAATTTATAGGAATCTGTGCAATGGGGGTGATTTTATTGTAGTATCTTTCACACTATTTTTGCAGGGTTTGGGAAACTGTGCAGCCTATAAAAGTTGGAAAATTTATGAAAATGCCACCCCCAGATTTATAAGATCACTATGTATTTTCCACCCCTTAATTCTTGGAACCTTAAGAATGAACAAAACCAAACAAGAGATCCCAATGATGGTTATACATTGATTATTGGCTATTTGGTGCACCTTTGTTTGCGGATCGAAGCCCCAAGAATGTCTAATTTCATCCTTGCTTCCTCTTTTCGATTAGGGTTTTCATATTTCTCCAATATCATTCTCAAGCCCTAAAACCTACTTTTTTTGGGAGAGGATTTGGTTTAGGATTCAAGGGGTGTTTGAATACAGATCCAAATACATGATTAAGAGTGTGTTCATCATCGAATTAGAGGTATGTGGTCGACAAGTATTATCCCATAGTTTTATTTTGGATTTGTCTATGAAAGTTTTTGTACTTATTTTACTTAATTTTATTTTTGGTTCCATTAGAATGTTTGATAAAAAATGGAGTTTATGTGACCAATTGAGACCCTCACAATCCCTTTTGGGTGATTAATGGAGGACTTGACCATTCTATGGCCATCCATGGGGTGCATCGACAAACCCGAACCTAGAGTGTGGTAGGGTTAAGTGATGGGTTGTTGAATAATAATGTTGAACCCATGGAGAATATGTCTTAATGGTTTATCAAGTTGTAAATGGAATAACGTTAAATATTCTTAGAGTGATAAAGCCTTAAGGTGTTGTTGGAATGACATAAAAATGGGCAATTAGGTTGAATATTATTGTGTTTAATGTTTAAAAAATTTTGGCCAGGATTGCCTAAGGGGATTTGTGCATATTAAATGGTGAACTTATGACTGATTGATGGAATGGGAAATTGGGAGAATGTCAGTGGGAGTTAACAAGGAAATGGATGAATATTTCTAAAGTTTTAACACATTGGAATTATGGTACAGCTAATGGTTGAATGTAATAAGTGGTTAGGATATGAAAAATGTTCTTGAAAAGCATAAGTGGGGTAATGCTTATGAAATGATAAATGTGTTAAATGGGTAAATGAATGGTCATTATTGAATTTGGATAATATATAAGGGATATTGAATACAATAAAAGGGTTAAAGAATGAGAATGCGAATTTGGCTAAATGGATACAAATTGTAAACGGTAAATATATTAATGGGTTAGGGTATAGTATTAATTCCCATGTTGGCTGTTATGAATTGTTATTTACAATGGAATTGGTTATGTTAAGTTGTGTTTTGGTATAATTATGGTGATTAGATAAATAAGTGTGTTCATAGGGCTTGGTAGAGTGGGGTATTAACTTGAGGTTATATGCCCAAAGGTTGATTTAGACTGAGGCTATAAACTCCACACCAAAATGCACAGGTTTGGGAAGGGGATAGAATCACTATTCCCCTAATGGCTAAATTACACCAGACTAAGTCAGATAGGTGAGGATAATGTGTTGATGTGACATGTGAATCCCTAATGAGATAGGGGCTTGATTTATTCCCCCTACACATAGTGATTTATTTCCTTAGACCCATGTATATGTGATGTATGTGCCTAACCCAAAGAGAATGTGTTAAAGATAGATTATGTATTAAAAATGATATTAGAATTAGAATTGGAATAAATGATAGTGATGAATGAAATGAAACTTATTAACTCATGGAACCCAAAATTTATTTTGTTTACTTAACATATTTTTTATACTTTCCTGAACTATATATTAGACATGATATTTTGTCTAAACCATTGGCGGTATCATACTGAGTTTAGTACTCACACCATGCTCGGGCCACCGTTGGGTACCCGAGCATACCACTTGGTTGAAAGTCAATGCAAGGGAAGAGTCCATACTATGAAGTGTTTCATTGGGCTCAGGATGTGCATGGGGAAGGATCAAGAATTGGAGTTGGTACCCATTGGAGTTTTGGCTATTTGTTTCGATTTGTGTTTCTTTTACTTTTCACTACTAGTATGGCATGCAATTGTTGTTCATGATTTGTGGTTTGTACCCTATTTGGGAACTGCATCACTATACATGTTTATTAGTTGTTCATATTTCTTCAAAAATATTTCAGATCTTTCTTAATCTTAAAATAATGTTATAGTCTCCCCATGTATACTATTAGACCCTCACTTCTAGTAAAAAACCTCTGGAATATATGGAGGTGTACTTAAGGTAATTTGATGACTCAACTCAGCGAATCAGTTTAGTGGATTCCGAGTCAAGGATGTTATAGAGACAAAACACAAAATCCATTTTTATGAACTAGACAGGCTGCACTATTAGTCCACATAGTTGGAAAAACATGTGTGGTGAACGTGTGCCCCCTTATGTCCATTCAAAACCAACATCATGGTTATATTTCAGGATTTTACTTTTCATGCTTAATCCATGGGATAAATGCTGCCTCAAACCATCCACTTATCACACATTTACCAATTTAGGGGTGCACAGTTTCCACTAATTGTGTTCCTACCATTCACCACATTATTTCCACCCAAAGTTTTACACTTTTATATAATAACTTGATGGAAACCCAAAGGTAAAAATATAAACATAAAATAAATGAAAAATATATAAAAATAATTCATTTTTGTGAAATAATGGGTAGAATTAATTAACTATATAAAACATTAATCTTATATCAGGTATATCGAAGGAGGTTTTTTTATCTAGATTTGAGAATTACGGTAGGAGATTCATAGAGATATTTTCCTAATATTAAATAAACAAATAATTTTTATTCTTTTAAGTTTTAATTATTATAGATTTCAAAGTCACAGAATATGTGTAGATCATTTCATGTCTATTATAGCTATTAATTATAAGATCCTTCATTGTTATTTCCTCTTATCATGTTACATAGTAATGATGTAATCCTAAGGAAATATTCTTTTGGTGAAGATATTATAATTTTATATAAATATCATTGAATATTTAAGTTTAAATTATAGTGACATATAATACTAGGAGTGGTTAACATGCATAGATTTAGATTATTATAGTTTAGACCATGTTTGAATGAAAACATCAGAGGAATAATATATTTTTGTCACTTATTCTTGCATGAAACTTTTATTTAATATGTTTTCTCTGTATGAGATGGGTTTTAAGATGAATTATTTATTGAAAACATTAGGGATTATAAGGCCCCATCCTCTACATGGTTCACTATGATCATCACGAAAACATAACTTCCATATGACCAAGGATCATCTCACCATTTGATATAGGATTGAAATTAGAAACAAGGGTCTATAAAGGTAATGTCAGGAGACTACAACCCTTAGATGAGAGTGTACAATCATAAAAAATAACTAAATTAGTAAGTAGAGTTGAAAAAAATTAAATTATAGAAATCTAAAACAACACAGAGTTCATCCCCAAAACATGGACAACTATTATTTAATGAATATAAAAATACCTAGGATCCATAGATACCCCATCCTTATAACATTACTATTTTAGATATTACTTTTGATAATTAAATAATGTGCCTCTGTAAAATAATATTTAATGATAGAATAATTATTCTGCATATTTATTAATATTTATGAATTACATATTAATTTTAAATTAATATAGAAACTAATTTCAATATATTATAAGATATGTAACATGATTTTATTTTTAATATTACATTGAATTCAAGGATGAGTTATACCAGAAAGTAATATATTATTTATATTTTAATTTAATATAGTAGTTTTGTCTCTTTTTTATAGAAGATGAGTATAATTTTTTGTTACACTTTATAAATTTAATTTTGAAATACCAAAGTTCGTTTTTTATTTATAATATAAAAATTTACATTTATTGAATTTTCATTATTTTAAGGATAAGTTTATTTTCATTATAATTAGTGTAAAATATTGACTTTTAATTCAAAATTACATTCTTATCTCATTTATCAATATATTTACACAAATATATTAATTTTTTAAAATTTTATTTAGTTTAATATCATATCCATCAGTTAAAAATAGGTCACTAGAATAAATTTCACTTTCAAATTTGATCTAAAAACATCACAATGATTTGAAAATTTACATTAAAAAACTTATTTTTTCATCCCATCATGACATTATTTTTAAATAAATTTCTGCCACTATTGTGTTGGAATTTGTAAAAATTTAATCCATATTTGGAGTCATTGTAATTTATAATTAATAGTATTCTCAACTTATTTTGTTATTTTTGTACAAAAAACACTAAAAATTAATAACATCGATTAAGGTAAAAATGAGTTTACATAGTGGTTAAAAATTAATCTTAACATTCCAAATGTCCTAGAAACTTTTAAAAATACAATTTTATAGATATATATTAACCATATCCCAAAATTTTTGAAATTATGTACTTTATTGGAAGCATATGATGTAAGGGGTACCTTTTAATAGTGTTTACCTTTTTATATTTTCAATAATTCCATTCCCAATCCACTATAAAAATGCACTCAACCCCTCACTTATTCACATATCTCTAGTATATTGGATCATCCAAAATCTAACCAACTTAAATTTAAACTTACCCATTTACAACATGCATTTTTATTTTGTTCCCATCTACACATGTTTAATTTCTATTAATATCCATATTATATAATTTCTTTAATATATTAAATTTATTTATATGTTTTTATGTCATTATCTCAACCTACACGTACACACACATCCATCACATGGGTAATGAAATTACCATTTCTGTGTATGGTGGACTAATGCATCATGAAATGATGTTGTTTTTTTTCTTTACCATCTATCATGGTTGTGATTAATGATGGTAATACTATTTTTATATGATATATATAATATTTATTAAGTATTAATTCTTTTATAATTGATATATATCATATCCATTCATTATTTCCTTTTTGTAGGAGTACCATTTTATCGTTTGTGGACGTGTGAACTACAGCCTCCTAAAAGAGATGTGATATGATCACAAAATGCATGGAATGTATTATGGGTTTAATAAAAATATGTGAAACAAATTATATTTATATGATATTCATGACATAATGAACTTTCTAGAAATATATTATATCATTTCCTTTATTATTCGTTTAACACACTAAAAAAGTGAAAATGTCATTCGTGGATGTGTGGACTACCGCCTCCCCTAGGCAATGTTATTCATTTTACATCACGATAAAGATATTTATATGAATATATAATTAAATTTAGATATATTTATAATAAAATTATAATTATTTAACGATAAATTTTACTTAATTATTTACATAATGATAAATGAAATATGCGAATGTTAGTCATTCATATATATGGCATACCATCTCCACGATTGTAAATTTGGTTCATTTTTTGGACCATCATTCATGATTGATTTTAAAAGTATATTTGATTTAAAATTATGATAATTATTTCAGGATTATTAGTCTAGAGATGTTTTAAAAATGACCACTATGAAATTAGTTGACCTCGCAAACACATTTTTGACACATAAATTGAATATGGTCAAAATATTCAATCTAAACATAATTGGTTATGTTTTTTTTACAATATTATAATAAGTGAAGTAAAAATAATTAAAAATTGAAAAATTATAAGAAAGAAATTAAATAAATTACATACATTTATTATTCATGATCATGAAGACAAATGTGACATGTAGAACTCAATGTACGCGACATCGTCTCAATTTTCTTTCATTGCAAAAATTTTGATTTGAATCACCTTCACATTTTTCCTATGTTTATTTACAGATCCTTAGAAGTTTGTTATCATGAAATTATTTATTCTCATTTTATATAATTTTTTGTTAAATTTTATTCATTCATGGGGCTTGTGATTCAAATTGTTCAAATGGATAATGGATACTTTGATTTGAAAATATCTTCTTAAGTATTAAAAGATTTAAAATCAAAATATTTGCATTCATTATATTATTTTATATTTTATATTTATATAAATCGTATAAAAATTAAAAATTAAGAAAATTTTAAATTATATTCATGGATTTTTCAAAAAGGAATATATTTAAAAGTTTTTCATAGAGTATCTTGACATATAAAAAAAGTAATGTTCTATTATTAATATATACGGTGACAACAACTTTCCTGATACCATCACAATAACATTATTTACGGAGTACATTGCAAGACTTCATGATTCCATAATTGTAAAATTCTCTTTATATTTTTGGGTATTTTGGAATTGAAAATTGGTTTTCAATAAAAATAGGTATTTATTTATTAAAAAAGGGTTATGAAAATGGGTTGATTATTTAAAAAACATGAAATATTTTCGTTATAGTGAAAATGAAATTTTATGAGTGGCATTTTTAAAATTGAAATATTTTTTGTATCCTGATTATATAATGGTTCATGGAGATTTTTCTTTTGGTTTCACAATATATAAATGATGGGTGCTTCTATGATAAACCAACAATGGGTTTGTTCATGATAGCCCACAAATTCATAGGGAAAAGAAGTAGATCATGTCATTTTTCCATTTAAAAGAGAGACATATATAGAAATCCACCCGTTGGTCATTCCATTTATAAAAATGAAAACTTTAATGATGTCCCAAGATATCATTTTGTTTTATCTATGATTTTAATGATATTTATGGTAATATTGTGGTCAAAAAAGGGAGTGGGATGAGATAAATTTCAAAAATAAAATTATTTAATACTTATTATGGGTGAAAATTAATACTTTATTATAATGTTTTCATGGGTTTTATTGGTCTCACAAGACTAACAATTTTCCTTCTTGATGTATCCCTTACTGATATTTTTTTGTCCATCCCCTGTTTTCAAATTTTTTTCATAGGATATGAGGATGGGTAAAGGAAAGGAAGGAATCAAGTCTAAAATCCTGAAAATTTCCCATGAATATAGATCATGATTTATTTTAAAATTTTAT
This sequence comes from Viscum album, assembly GCA_963277665.1. Taxonomy (NCBI): domain Eukaryota; kingdom Viridiplantae; phylum Streptophyta; class Magnoliopsida; order Santalales; family Viscaceae; genus Viscum; species Viscum album. Next base: position 1,298,924,594 of record OY728130.1, on the reverse strand, counting down.
ATTATGGGAAACACTTATTCTAATATAAAGTGTACAATTTCTAATTTATGGTTTTTTGATATATGAGTTATGGAATAATTATTTAAAACTCTAGACCTAAAAAATACTCAATTTAAAAGAATGTAATTTCATGTTTAAAACTCATGATTATGTAATGTTTATGGACATGTCTATATTGATGGTATAAAATGTTGGTTTATATAAAATTAGAAGTTAGGGAAATATTATTAACATTTCATTGACATATTTTACATTATGGTTATGTTAATATATTGTATAATTATAGGTATATCATACTAATTTATCTAAAATATGTTTATAGAATGGTTTTTCATATAGGAAGCTAGAAGTTATAATTGTAAAGGACTAAAAAGATGATATCCTTAGAAATTAGCATCCTGAGATGGTTGGAATTGGAATATAAAATATTTTTGCACTAACATATCAGTTGAATCTGGATATAAATGTTGGTGGTATACATTCTAGAGAGGAACACGATCTATCAGAAAGGAACATGAATATTTTTTATGATTTTAATGATAAAAAATACCCCATCATTCAGTAGATTATATGACTAGGTGGTAAAAAAGGATATATCAATGCTATGGAAAATATATTTTACGTCATGGGATATTTGAAACATAAAAAGTTATCCTTTTGCATTTATCATTTTGAAGGTGAAGCTGATTGATGTTGGTTACTGGTTAAGAATACTAGAATGAAATATGACCTCGATTCTAGGGAATGGGAAGAAATCAAGGATATTTTCATCGATAAATACTTACCAATGATTTATTCCACCTATAATGGAAAAAATTCATGAATTTATTAGAATAAAATATTCCATAGAATCATATGAAGAAAAATAAGAATATTTTCTAGGTATGTTCTAGATTTTATATAGGATTTTGATAGTAATATAAATTAGTTTTACTCATGATTGATACTAATATATCTAATGGAATTGGATTCTTCTAAGATCAAAGGTAATTAAAAAGTTGTTCAATGTTTTAATAAGGTTAAAATGATGTTTTATGATGTTCAATTTTCCCATTGAAACAAGTAAGTGAAGATGTCTAGTTGGTTTGAAAAGGGAAATAATTCATTAGGGATGTTTAGAGGTAAGAATCACAAATTTTAATCTTTTTAAAAGTGATATAAAAATAATCATGGAGAATTTATTTCAATTTTTTGGAAGTGATTATGATGTGGTAATATTGTCCATATGGCATGTGACTTCACGAGATATGACTATGAAAATTATGAAAATACATAGGTAAGATTTTTGTAGCAACAGTGATATGGGTCATTATGATAATGTGTTTCCAAAGCTAGTTTCATATGATGCAAATCAACATGATAAGATTTATCAAGGTGTAGCGAGGTCTTTTTCCACAACAATAGTTGATGTTGGTCCATCAAATGAAGTAGTGAAAGGTGTGTTACTTATGTATTCACTATATTATAATACACTATTTGACACCAGATCCTTGCATTATTTTAAATATAAAAAAATAGAAAATTAAATTTGAAATACCACAACAATAATGTATGATGTAACTTTTGTTAAAAACACTACATGGAAGTATTAATGAAACCATAATTTCATTTTTTACCTATTACCCTTAATGGGATTGTCTTTCGTGAAAATATTGTTGAAATTAACTTAGTATAAATTGATATAATTATTGTTATGTATTGGCATTCATTTTAAAATGAAAAGATATATTGCAGTGCTCAGAATGTCATGTTAAATGATTTCATGTCATTGATAACAAACCAAGAGGCTGAAAAATAGATTAGAGATTAAAAAAAGTTACCCAACTCATACTTTTAAGAATAAATAAACTTTTCTAAATAGTGATGTACCCATGGTAAATGAATACATGGATGTTTATTCATATTATTATTGAGTTTTTATTTCAGAACGAGAGGTTGGTTTTACTGTTAAAATAGTAAAATATGCAATGACTATTTCTAAACCCCTTATCTAATTACTCATGTGAGACTTTTTGAATTGAAAAATAAATTATATGAGTTATAAAATAAAGGATTCATCCATCCTATAACTTTACTATGGGTTCTCCTATCTTTTTTTGTTTAAAATAATAATGGATCAATGAGGATTTTATTGATTTTAGAGCCTTGAATAAAATCACTATTAAGGACAAGTATCATTCTCCTCATATCGATGATTTTTTATCAACTCTTGGGAGCATGGTATTTTTTAATGTTTGACCTAATGATAGGGTACCATTAGTTGAAATTGAAGGAAACTTATATTATGAAGATTGCATTTTTAAAACTATATAGAAGCAATAAATTTTCAGTTATGTTGTTTGGGCTACCTAATGAACCAAATATATTAGTGGATCTTATTAATAGAATTTTTCACGAGGTCATGGAAATGTTTTATGTAAGGATTATTATTTATATTTTTTTATATTCTAAAATTAAATATGTGCATGAAAGGAACCTAAGGGTTTCTTATCAAAACATAATAGAATGAAATTTTATTGTAAATTTATAAAGTCTGAATGTTGGATTCATCATATTTATTTCCTTGGTAACATTGTTTCTGAATATGATATAACTATTGATCCTACATGAATTAATTTTTTTGGACAATAGAAAAGACCCAAAAATTTCACCAAGATGTATAGTTTTCTTGGTTTAGTAGGTCACTACTGATGGTTTGTTGAAAATATTTCCTGATTTTCTAGCCAATGGACTATGTTATCTCGAAAATGAGTTAATTTCTTCTGGAAAAAAGAATTTGATAATTGCTTTTAGGAACTAAAAATAATATTTTTTAATTATCAAGTATTGGACATTTGTTTAAAATATGGATAATTATTCATCTATATTGATTCTTTGTGCAATTGACTTGGTTGTTTCATACTTCAGAATTATTAGGTATTCGGTTATGATTCGCATCAGTTAAAACCTGATGAGTTAAATTTATATATACATTATTTTGAATTTTTTTCTATTGTATTTTCTTTAAAAATTTAGTCACATCATTTGTATTTGTTTATGTGTGAAAGATATACTATATAGTAAAATTTGAAAAAGAGACTCACTTAGAAGGAACTAGAAATGACATATAGAAGATGGTTGGAACTAATAAATGAATATTATAACACGATTTATTATCATCCAAAAAATTGAAAGCATAGTGGATAATGATTTGAGTGGAGAAAATATTTATAAATTAACAATGTTACAATTGGAATAAGACCCTTTGGTTATTGATTTGGTGAATTTTTTCCTATAAGTTAAGGATGCATGCATATCCTCTATTTTATTTCATGTTTCAGTGTAGTTGAATTTTTCAGAAATAATTAAGAGATATATGAAGTCCAATCAATACTTAAAATATAATGTTGAATCTATTAAGAATGATAATTTTACTAATTTTAATATATTTAAAGAAGACGTTTTATGATTGGGAAAAAAATATGTTTTCCTTATGAATCAAATTTGAGTAAAGAGTTGTTGACTGAAGCTAAAAGTTCTCCATTTTTCATTAATCCATGCATCACTAAGATTTACAAAGACTAACAAAAGTATTACTATTGGAATGGAATGAAAAGAGTTATTATTGAATTTTCCATGATGTGTTTGACTTGAAACAGGTCAAAATAGAATGATAATTACTCATGGGAATGCTTCTACCATTTATAGTACTATAGTCTATGTGAAAGAATATATAAATAGATATCAGTGTAAGATATCTAAATAATTATCATGTTAAAAATAAAATTTGGGTTACTTTTAATTGAATAACAAAACCATCAAATTTTCTACCCATTCAAAAAACTATTCCTTTATAAGTTATTTATAATTTGTATCTGAAGGATATTATCATGTCACATGGAGTGCCTCTCTCCATTTTATCACAAAGTTATCCCAAGCATACAAAATATTCATTCAAAATTACATCATAAAACAATGTGAACTAAATTTTATTCATTTTATCTTTTCATCCCCAATGTGATAGATAGTTTGAGTAGTAAATTCAGACCTTATAAGATTTACTTCACTCTTGCACAATGGGTTACTATGAAAGTTGGGATCAAAATATTTAATTTCTATAGTTTTATTTTAACAATAGTTTTCATTCCATGATATATATGCACCAATTTTTGGTATTATATGGAAAGAGGTGTGAGAAATAGTTGTATTTGGTTGATTTAAAAGAAAGGATATTTATGGGACCCGAGTTGGTTGTGGAAATAGAAGAGAAATTTAGTTGATTAAGGGAAACATGAGGATAAATCAGATCTGATAGAGATTTTTTAAAGATAACCATAGGAAATAAATTTCTTTCAAGGTAGGTGATTATTGTTTTCAAAACAATTCTCCATGGAAATTTCTGATGTGTTTTGTTAAGAATTTAAAGTTGAATCCACAGATCATTAAACCGCATGAAATCTTGATGAATGTTGGATTAGTTACCTATTGAGTGGACTTACATCAATTTTATTTTCTAGGTACAGAATATATTTCATGTTTCAATGTGATGGAATTATATATATACCAGATTCATATCTTGTTTTGAGCCTGTAATTAGTTTAGCTAGAATAAAATCATTCTTATGATGAATTTTTTAGTTTAGGTTCTTTACCACAGATAGAACATGTTGTAGAATAAGTTGAATCACCATGTTATGTTTTTATGGAAAAATAACATGGTTGAAGATAGATCTTAGTAATCTAAAAATTATATGAGGGAAAACTCTTTCTAATTATTTACTAAATGAACAAATCTACAAGTATTCAATATAAAAATGTGGAAAGATATAACATCCCAGATAATAATAGATTATTTATTTTTATATTTATTAGTATTTATTAATTAGATAGTAATTTTAAATTGAATGGTATGTTTTTTTCAGTATATTTTAGAAAATTAAATCTGAGTTTATTCTATATCTATAATTTCACAAATCGTAGAGTTTTACCAATAAAATATACTGTATATATTTTTATTTAATATGGATTTTTATAAAATTTTAAATCAAGAAATTTTTTGAAACTATTTTTTGACACATTAATAAATTTTATCTTTCAAAATAAAATTCATTTTATAAATTTGAGTATCAAAATTTACTTTCGGTATATTTTTGGAGTTTTTCTTTAGAAGTTTTAAATTTAGATTAATAATTAAAAACAATGAATTTTATATGAAAAATTCATTTTTATATAATTTAATTATATAGTTGAATTTTATTTTCATTGTTTTAGAGTTTAATGTGTTTAATTTTACATTAATAAATACAATTTAGTTTATTAGAATCAATTTAACATTTAAATTTAGACTAAAATCATCTCAAATATATGATCATTTACTTTAAAAACTTATCTTTATGTCTCATTAATGTGATTAATTTTAATTATATTTCTACCAATTAGAGAATTTAATTTGGAAAAATAGATTCAATATTTTTAATATTATTATTTTATCACTTCTATTAAATTCATCATATTTTTTGACAAAAAAAATTAGTGAAATCAGTTAAATTTAATTATAGTGATTAAGGTACAAAAAAGTTTACTTAGTGGATAAACATTAAACATAAGATGAGAAATGACCTAGAATATTGTTCAAAACCCATTTTATGGACATATATTGACCATATACCCAAATGGATAGAATATTCTTGATTATTTATTGCATATTATTTATGGGATACCTCTCAAAGGTTTTACCTTTTTATAATTACATAAATACCACTCCCCCTCCACTATAAAAAGGCACTCACCCCAACCCCAAACTTATTCAACCTCTAAAGCCATTTGTATCATCTAATACTTGAATATATAGGATTATTAAATAACCCCCTAATCATAGATTCATAACTTTGGGCATTAATCCAACCAAGGAATAACTTTGGTTCATACCAAAAGGAGTTACCCAAACAAGAGGTAATATTCCTCAATGTGCTTTTTTATTTGGTTTCCTTCTCCACTCTAAAAATTTAATATTATATCATGAATATATAATGACCTTGGTAAATTCAACATATCAAAAAAATTACTTTATATTTTTGAAATACACCTATACACGCATCTATTAAATGGTTAATTAAGCCACTATTCATGTGTATAGGGGAGTACCGCCTCATGAAACAATATCGTTTAATTTTTCACTTAAGATCACTAATGTTTGGGAAAAATTATATAAATAACGTTTTTATATGATATATAAACAATTTAAAAAGACTTCATAATTCTATAAATTTTATATCACACATACCCTATTGCATTCCATTTTTTGGGAACACGATAACATCGATTGTGGATGTGTAGACCACCGCCTTCTCAAAGCGATATGATACTATCACACATTAAATGGAATTTATTAAGGATAGGTTTAATTAGAATATACAACATAAATTAAATATATATGATATTCATGAAATAATTATTTTTATCTAAATAAAAAAACATTTTTTACCATTTTCTAATATTGAAAACATTGTAATGGAGTTCGTTGATGTGTAGACTACCACCTCCCCGAAGAGATGTGATTAAATTTATATAACAATAATTCTAAATATGACTATATATAATTAAATATCATGGTATTTATTATACAATTACCATTATATAAAGATAAATGTTATTTACTTTCTTTCTATGATGATCATTTTAAAATGGATATGTTACTCATGCATTTGTAGGGCCTACTATCTCCAAGATTGTAATGTTATTTCTTTTTTTATAAAAATCATTCAGGATTGGTTTTAAATGTACAATTTAGGTCCGAATAGGATAATTTATTATTATTATTTTATAGATGTTTTAATAATGACCCCTTTGACCTTTGTTAACCTACCAAAGTAATTTTTGATAGAGAAACTCAATATGTTCAAAACAACTGACATAAACATAATTGTTTAAGTAGTTGTTTACTACATTGAAATAAGTGAAAAACGTAATTTTAAATGTAAATTTTTTATTAATGAATGTAAATAATTATCATATGATTATTATTTTCTAAGATAAAGGAACATGTAACAAGTGAGACTCAATATAAGGGACTTCGTCTCAATTTCCTATCATTGACGAAATTATTGATGATATGAAATTTTATTAATTTACAATGTGTTTATACAAAACCTCTGAAATATAATATAATGAAATTATTTATACAAATATTATTTAATTTTTTATAAATTATTATTTCATAATGGAGCTTATGATTTTAAAGTTTCAAATTGGTATGGGACAACATTATTTGATATTCATATTTAAATGTTTAGTGATTAATTTCAAAATCTTTTCCTCCATAATATAATTTTATATTTATATTTATATAAAATTATTATACAATACATATTATATCTATTTTAAATTTCATTCATTTTTTTCAATAAGGAATATTTTTATGTATTTTATGCAGAAGGTTTTGAAAAATAACAAATGGAATTGTCTATTATTAGTCTAAAAAGTGGAAATATATTTTCCACCACTATATACATTATGTTATTTTTTCCCTTTTTCTATATTTAATGTTTCCATAAACTAAAAACCATATTTCTATTTTTGGTTATTTTTTCATGGAAATGTTTTTTTTTCAAAATAAATGTGTATTTTTTATTGAAAATGGGTTTTAAAAATGATATGATTATTTCAATAACCTGGTGTATTTTCTTGTGATTTTAAAGAAATTATATTAATGGGATGTTTATAATTTCAAGATTTTATGTGTTATGACTATCTAATGGTACTTGGACATTCGATGAGTGGCTACATGATAAAACAATGATAGTTGGTTCCGTGATAAACCAATGTTATATGGGTCCATGATATCCCTCTAATGAATTTGGGAATGGAATTCAACCATATGGTAATTCCATTTGAAATAGTGACATGTATGTATTTTGACCACATTCTTATTCCATTTATATGAATGAATAGTTTAAGGATGTACCAAGAAAAATATATATGTATCTCAGATTTCTATGATATTTATGGTGATATTGTAATAACAAAAGGGTATGAAATGATATTATTTTCAAAGGAAATTATTTACTACTTCTTAAGGGTGAAAACTTTTAAATTATGATAATTATTCATGGGTTATAATGTTTTAATAGGACTAATGTTTTTCTTTCTTAGTGTATCCCTTAATGTTATATTTTTATCATCCCATATTTTTAAATGTTTTTTAAATGACTTAAATATGGGTATAGGAAAGGAGGGATTCATGTTGATGGTTTTGGAGATTTATCATGAAATGATATCACACATTATTTGCAAAATTTTATATTTTTGAAAAAAATGGATACTAATAAAAATTATACACTTTATAATTCATGGTTTTGTTATGTATGAGTTATGGCCTAATTCATAGAAATTATATACCTAAAATGGTCGTCAATTTTAAAAAGTAATTTCATGAAAAAAATCTCATGATTATGTAATATTTATGTCAATGTACTTATAGAGTAATCCCAATATATGCCTGTATAATTTTTTTTCTCCCACAACAAAATGAAATAGAATCCAAGGTATGGTGTGAGTACACAACTTAGTTGTAATCCAAAAACATCGTCTCATAATATACATGAAACTCAGTGATTTTTTCTTCTGACTTTATAAAAATACATTCTTCAACCTAATGATTGGATATCTCTTGGAATGTTACATTGATTATTTCAAACACCATATCACAACTACCCAAAGGGAATGTCCGTATAATTAAATCTTATCCAATCCATTATTGATCCCCTATTCTATAACCTCATTCAACCATGAAAACCATATACATTTCAAGAATGTATCTTAAAATGAGAATCACCCTAGGGTAACCAATGTTTTCTCACTACAGATCACATGTTCACACCTACATCACAATATTTAAAATATCTTATGGTGTCACAATGAATCATTAATTGTCATGCCCTCTAGATAATCCCTGTGGTAGTACATAAAAAATAATAATTTTAAGCTGAAGATTGTATTCAAGGTGGTGGAGATCCTTTGATATATATCTAGTCCATGCATGACTAATTATTAAACTACCAAGGCATTCAAAAGTTAAACACTCTTAATATCACACCATAAATCTCATGGGTTTCAAATATCTCATAGATACTCCTCTAATCCACCCCAGGTGAATCTAGATGATCTTATTAGGTATCATAATCCTTAATTTAGGGGATACAATATTAACCCTTGGGATATATATAAAATATTTAAGGGGATATATACCCAACAAAAAATTATATCACTACCTAAATCTAGATAATCATAGGAATTTGTAATGGTTTATTATTTCATCCATTTAGATATGGACTCTAAGGAAATCTCATTTATCACAGAACATCAAATGAGTCCATTCTATCTCAGGACTTTTTATATATGGAAACACAGAATCTCTGATGATAGAACCTAGGTACCACCTCAAGGTATCCACTCCCACATAATACAATACATTGGATGACTACTATAGAATGAATAAACCCCTAAAATACTTTGAGATGGGATCCCAACCATGTACCACCTCCCAGGTTCCCATCAAATTCAAAATATTATTCCCTAGAATCACATTCAAAAAAAAATAATGATAATACCTATGGATTATTATTAGACATCTTGGTAATTATATATAATAATAATAATAAAATATTTCAGCAGTTTTTTGAACAACCTAGAATGTTACACTACCTAAAGTCACACTAGCTCATGTGTTTGGTAAAAAATCTTTGTAACACTAATTAACAACACTACTATTATCCCTTTATACTCTATTTGTGTCATATAACTATGTGGAACCCTCTAGAGCATGTATAATCCTTAATTAATCCAAGGAATCCAACTTTGGACCATTTATCACAACGCTTATTTCAGGCCTACGACCAACACATAGAGGAAATCCCATCCTTCAGCATCATAAAATTCATATTTCATCTTTATATGACTCAATGGTATCACCTCTCCAGAATCACTATACTGATAGTTTTAAATGTCATTTTATCCATATCAATGCTACGTGGGTATTCACACCCAAACTATCTACCAAGTAACTATAGGGTCCACACACCAGAAAAATATGGGGACGCCCATCAAAATTCATTTCACACCTCTATCTTAAAGGTGAACAAAAATATAATAATCCTCCTAGTATAGGCTATAACGATTAGAATTTTATGAAAAATTATTTTTCCTAATATTATCAATTGATGTTACACTTTTTTCATTTATATTAGGTACTCAGACAATTATAAAAATTAATTTAAAATTTTCAATTTATATTAAATCAAATATTTCAGTTAAATCATGGGCCATTCCCCTTCAAGAATGGATTCAAAAAACCATTCATATATAACCATCATGATTAATAAACATGGATAATATAATAATGACTATACTTTCATTAAATATTCAAGGTTTTTTAGTATTACCAACAACTACTACCAAAGATCGTCTATGTCATGACCAACATCTTCTAGAAAATACTGTCCTATGCAGGCCAGTATCTCAAAACAAACATGCCATATTAAATGATTATTTTATGGTACTTTTAATTAAAAAAATACATAAAATAGGAATAAATTCCAAGTAATTATCACTTTATCTAGTTAGGTTGAAACATCCAAAAATGGAGTGTAGTTCTCTCCATACATGACCCATACCTATAACTCACCGAAGAGATAACATATAAAATATATTTACAAAGAAATTACAAAAAATTAGGAATAAATAGAAATAAATTCATTTGGAAATGAAAATAATGTTAAATAATGAGTTAATTCTAGAATTAATTTAATCATGCCTTCCTCCAAGTGAGTATAATGGAATCCCAATCAATTGGATTTATTTCTAACACGATCTGGCGGATTTCACCGAGAACCGTAAACATCAATCATCCATATTAATGTGTAATAGCGTGAATCGATGTTTTTAGATGATATTACATATGACAAATGAAAAACACCCCCTAATAGCCACCCAAATAAATGGTTAATAATATAGTAGGACATCTTATTAACAAATCTCTCTTATCCCTAGGAAAAAAGCATTGGGGGGAAATTCATCATTAATTTTTATTAACAGGGTTACATATAATATACAAATTCTTCAAATCATGTATCAACATGTTGATCGTTTTTTACACCATACATAAATATTCATTTTGTGTTTTCAAGATTGATGGTGTGAATTACCTATAGCAGAATCCCAGAGCTACCAAGCCACTCCGTCCTTCCTCCGTCATTTACCTAGAATCTGGTAATATATATGTACATATATACCCAATCTAAAACAGATTCTATTAAATTTTGTTCCTTCATATTTTTATTATGACTCACATTTAAAATAATTAACTTTACCCAAATATGTAAACACAATTTATCCATAGTATTTTCAATATGTTGGGAACACTTGGAATTATAGTTATAATTTAATTTCTATAAATTATAGTATAACTAAAATCTCTAAATCAAGAAAAATATAACATTGAAATAATGTATCATGATTTTAATAAGTATGTGGATTTTTTTTTGTTATTTTAGAGTATTTTACTTGTGATCATAAAGTCACATATCTATAAAAAAGGTCATACCCCTGGTGTATTTGTGTGTGGAAATAGTGGGTTCTTGAAGCCCGTCATCCCCCTATATTTAGATAATGTATATGTGGGATACAAACCCCTCAATGTATGATATGTAAATTATTATATGATTATAGTAGTTATTTTCCTATTACATCCCATAAAGGAGTGGCCTATATGTTCAATTAAAAAGGGAGAGATATTTTCCTTGAAATATGGAGATATTTCTCAAACATATTGAAGGAATGCGTCTAGATGATTATGTGGGAAATATATTATTTGTAAAATTAGGAGGTAAATATGAAACAAAAGTAGTAAAGTGGGGATATAATATGGTTCTAATACATTAAGAGAAAAAAATCATAAAAATGGTGATGTTGAAGTTCTTATTGATTGAATTAAAAATAAAAATGTTAAATTATTATGAAAGATAATTGATAATAAAGGTTAGGTGGAACTTATGTGAGGAAAAAACAGTTTTCATTGATTTTACTTTTATATTATCTTTATTTTTCATATAAATCATGAATAAAATGGGGTTATATTATATAGTGAGTTTGTATTTGTTCTAAATATGGATATGTAGTGGGAAAACAATGTTAGAGGTAAAAAGTGTTTATTATTTGTCTATACAATTTATCGAATTGGGATTGTTGTCAGTAAACCCAAAGGGTTAAAATGTTCTCCAAAATCTATAATGGATAATTTTAATATTATTTTGGAAGTGTTTTTTTACAATAATTTTTTTAAAAACATATAAAATAGAGAATATTATGTAGTCTTTAAGAAGAGATGTCTCTTGATAAATGTAATGTTTTTTTGAGAATATTGTGAAGTATTTTGAGGAAAATAGAAATCTTGTCATGGAAGTATAGAAGAATAATTTATGTTGATATATTTAGTGAAGAGAAAATATTAATTTACTTATTTTATAAAAATATATAAGTTATCCAGTGGATGTGTAGTTTAAAAATACACCAAAATGGTGTAAATGGATGTGGTTTGCAAGAATGTTAGATATGTATTTTTCAGTCATCAAAAAAATATACAAAGGATTATTATATCATATAAATAGGTATCTAATTAGTCATTAAAAATTTAATAATATAGAATGATATAGAAAAAATATCACATATCTATTTTCAAGTATGACATATGATGATTTACTTATATTGTGAAGAAATTTTACATGGTCATCCGTTTCACATAGAAAATAAAACTTTTTATCACTAAGAATTTTTTGAATGTTTGTCACAAAAACATCCCTCATCTAAAATAAGACAAGTTCTAAACATACGGGAATTTACATTTACATAACTTGAAATTTTAACATCATTGTTTTCATAAATGAGGAGGTTCAAAACACCCAGTTCATAAGAGAGATGTGTTTTCCTGATGATATTGGTTGTAAATAAGGTGAAAATCAATGTATTTAGAAAAGTGTGAATAAGTAGTGTGATTATTTATTCTAGTAAATTATCATGTGTTTTATCGTTGATCTATGTAATATCCTATTGTTGGTGAAACATGTAAAAATAAATTTCTCATACAATAATTGATTTATCAATTCATATCACCGTTAAGAGAGATACGGGTTCATTCTTACTTGGGTACATAATCATTGTTATGGAATTTGTAAATAAATTTGTATACCATGATCCCTTCCTAATATATTGAATAGTCACTCTATTCAAGACAAACTAAGAATCATGTTAAAAAATGGGACTTATGTTCCTTTGGATATTTGAATTAATAGAAAATTTGAATAATATTACGTTAATATTGGACACTGCATATGTACTCACATTATCCATCATTGGAGAATGGTATATGATATATTGTGGTATCTTAAGAAAATCATAATCTAACGATTCATTAGAAAAATTACATGATGTATGACTCGGTGCTCGAAATGGTGTATTTTCAATAAACATATAGAGAAATCGTCTACATAGTGATATGTGAGAAAAATATAATTATGAAAAGAGATAAAAGTATAAATGTACATATACATGGTTTAATATATGACAATTATAATGGTTTTATATTTTCATAGACTATGAATTATAATAGAATTACCATAGTGAGAAGATGAAAATTCTAGGTGATACACAGAGTTGGAAGGTTCACACTACCATATCCCTATCAATAATTTTAAGAGACTCAATTATCAGAGTTTTTCAAAGGATGGACCTGTAAATCAAGTGGGAATGTGAAATATCTTGTCATTCCAAAATGACTTCTATAATATCTAATAATATTTTGATCGATGAGGTATGAAAGGAAGAAATATTGAAATCGAATAATGTACATAATATAAAAATTTCCTATATTAATATTGGTATAATTATAAGAATCTTTTAATGAATATGTGTCACTTTTATATCATAATTTAATAATGATATGTTTGATGATTCACATAGCTCAACATTATCATTAAATATTAGAAGAAAAAATTTATTTATATATATATATATATCATATAAAATATTTCTATGGGATAATGATCATGGTAGAGATCACAAAGAATATATAGAAAATCTTGGTATGCTAAAATTCTCATCATGATGGTTAGAAGTAAAATGGGATGGTAGAACCGTTACCTATACCTATATGAAAATTAGATATCATCAACTGGATTTTCATTATTGGATATCACATGATATTTAAGGTCTATATTTCAATTTTTGTTTTTTTGATCATCTTATGAATTCAACACATATCCTTTCTATATGAAAATATATCTCACTAAATCATCTTACCATTATATACATATTGAATTTTTTAAGTATTAATGGAGTACCATTATGAATTTAATGTAATTGAGAACCATTGTTTGAATATATTATTTGAAGAAACCTCTTATAATCTATGGATATTAAAAACTACTTTAATACACCTTAACAACCTTAAACAAATAATAAATCTAAAAGGAACATTAAAATTGATGAATTTATATTGACTTTATATTAAATGGATCTCGATAAATATTTTTTCCAATATATTCCCTAGATAGAGTTCAAATATAAAATATTTTGTATTATGATATTAAAATGGAATCATATGATTTTATATAATAAAAGAGTAATTTAACAATAATACGATTAAGTTAAACAAAATATACCTGTAAGAAAAAATATTTTTGGAAACGTGGTAGATAATATTCAAAAACATTAATGATAAGTTAAAAATATAAAAATTTATAGAAGAGTTATGTTGGTGATTTTTGGACACATATAGATTTTAAATTTTGAGAAAATATATTCTATGAAAATATAACCATAGAAGAATGTTATGAGATTCAAAAAGATTGGAATTTTGATCCCTGGATATAATGACATGTTCAAAATCATCGATTACATGGGGATAATATCTTATCATCTATAACTTATTTAAAATCCCTCCAAATTACATAATATATTTCATATATCTCATTTAGGGAACTATATAATTGAACTATAACATGTATAAATCAAAGAGGTTTTAAAAATATAAAATGATCTATATTATGATGAAAAACTAATAAATATCATGGGACATAAAGATAATGTTCTAAAGACCAACATCACTCAATCGTTTAATGTCACACTATGGAATCATACATATGATGAATCCATGTGGGGACCAAATAATATAATGAGAAATAAGTACCCAAATATTTTTATCAAATAAATTATTACAAATTATTTAATAGAGAAAAATGTTACAATATATGTTTTTTTGTAACACATTTGGATGTCAGAATATATTTCATATTAAATAATTTATATGTTTTTGGTGGATTTCATGAAAACAATTCCGAGAAAAAAATCAATCCATGATATATTATAACCCAAAAACCAAATTATGGATATGAATATAAATAAAAACAAAATATAAAATAAATTTAAAGGATTTATATAATCAAAATTAATTGAATATTTCATTATTAATTATTACAAAAATTTAAGTGAATTAATTTTATAATTACAAATAATGATTTCTACAAAGATTATTTTTATTGTTTTATTTTGAAAATAATTTATATTTATTTGATATCATTTATTATAGATTTTAATTTTGGAAATTAAATTCCTTTTTTCATATCATAATGAAAATTTTTTCTTAGGTTAAATTTTAATAAATTTTAAGGTAATTGTTCATCTGAATATGAAAAAATTACTATTTTTATAAAACCATTATTTAATTTTAGTTAAATCATATAAGTTAAATGTAACATTTATTTAATACTGTATTGATGAAAAATTACTCTAAATTAATATAATATTATTAAATTAATAACGTTGTAGTTATTATTAAATATTATTTTATAATAAGTTCATTTTCAAGCTTCAAAACATATTTTTCTAAAGCTTGTTTTTCAATTAAATTTATGCATTTATTAAAAAATTAATTTTTACCAAATTAATAAATTTAATCATGATAAATGTATAATATATTTTAATCAAGAGTGTTAAATAGGAAATGTACTTCCCTTTTATTTTTTTATTTGAACTAGTAACCGTAGTAATTATTTTTCTCCTATATATGGGTAAAATAAGTTTGACAACGTGAAGACAATTATATAAGGCCTAAAAACACCCTAACACATTCGCATGTCATTTTTTATGAATGTTGTTAAAATAAATCCATCCTTTATATGAAAATATTGAATTTTAAAGCCACATTTTTTTAAGTGTAACATTTATATTACTTTACGGAAAGGATAAAAATAAAATGTAACTTTCTTTATTTTTTATTCTCTTATATGGTTTCATAATGATCAAAATAATATTTTCAACCAATATAAAATTTTATTGAATAAATTAATAAATATTGTTATATTATATTAATTTATTTTAAATATTAATGTTGAAATAATTACTTGAAACCCTTATGCAATGACATTATGGTTCTTCTACAAAAAGTGTTATACATATGGTGAATTAATGTAAAAATTAGAAAATCATAGGTTTTGGATGAATTGTGGAATGAAATGAATATTATAGATATTTATAAATTATAAATATTGGATAATATTCTTCTTTTCTAATCTAATTATTTTATTGAAGTCTTCAAATTTTGATTACATGATTAGTACCAAAAATGTCAATATTGACCTTTATATTAGGTAATATTTTATTAAAGATATTAAATTTCACATATATCTTGAAATATGGAATATGTTATTGTAAATGGTGGGAAATTAGTTACATTTAATATCTATAGGAAACTTTTGAAGTTAGATTAAAATTTATTTTGGTTAATGTTCATAAAATGTATTACTTTAATAAAGAATAAAAAACGGTCAACCCAAAATAAATAGTATATAATTCCACAAAAATTTAAAGACATAATTATGTAAAGGATCATATAAATCATTAGGTAAAAACATCATTATTGTATCTATTTTATTAAAATTTACATAATAATTATATAAATTATCTTTAAAACATTTATGTAATTTGATGTATTTCCATTATATCACTTTAAAAAGAGAAAACCCTCTTAACCATTTTCCCCAATGTATATGAACTATATAATATCCAATACCTAACCAAATAAAATCCTAGGTTAAATACTAGTATCCTATATAATTATTTTCTTATATACCTATCCTATAATGATTAATGTTGTCACAAATCGGTAGTCTCACCAAAAGGAGGTAATCAACCTACCTAACATTTCCATGGATTATTTTTTTCCTCAAAATCCTCTATATCTATTATATACACAATAAAATAATGTATACATTATCATTACTAAATTTTGATTTTACTTTTATTATGGGAAAATTATTTTTAGTTACACTCCATCTAATGTGAAATGATAGTATTAGTTATACATAAGTGTGGACTACGGCTTCCTTGTTGAGATGTGATTCATTTTCCATCACCATCATTAATAGTTAATTATTATGATGGATTTGTATTTAAATTTCTTATTAATGAAATTAAAATTATCTTAGAATGAAATTAATTTAAGCACCTTATTTCATTCCCCTTCTGTGGAAAATGATAATTTCTTTCATAGATTTTTGTGGAATACCACATCCACAAAGCTATGGATTAACCTTTCATTTAGACTTTACCTTTATATTAAAAAGGATATATTTAATAAATATATTAGATATTTATTATAACATAAAAATTTTCTAAAGGTGAATTTTCATTCACCTTACGTATGTTCCATCCATATATTAGTGGAAACATCACTCATTCATACGTATGAATTAATGTCTCCACAAAGTGATGCAATTAATATTACCTAAACCAATTTAATAATGGGTTATAAAATTTAATATAATGAATAAAAATTATATTATTTTAATTATTATTATATTTTATATTTTTAACCCATTACCGCGTTTCAAGTATTATAACCATTAAAAAGAAATATGCATGGAAAATGGATAAATTTTAACAGAACTATAAATTTTTATAATGAAATTATTAATAAAATGATAAATGTATATTCTAAAGGAGTGATAAATGATATTTATAATATTAATATGATTTTGTAATATATATATATATATATATATATATATATTAAATATATTCTTATTATTCAAAATTATATAATAAGTATGAAGTGAGATATTACCGGGGGTAAGGGTTTCTCATCCAACATTTATTTATATGAGACTTGGTATATATTCAATAGATTTTACAGTTGTTTAGTGTATATACAACCCCATTAATATTGTTATATACTCGTTATATTTATATATATAGTGTTTTTTGAGTTATTTTATTGTATTTCTCTAATGGGGGTTATCATTAAAATCTTATCGTAGGTGTTAGGGTTTAAATTATTATAATAATTTCATTAAATAATTATTCATCTAAAATTATATTGAGGATTGTTTTATGGAATATATATTTCTAAAAAAATATTTTATTATTCTATATTTCATAAAGTAATCATCATGTAATAGTATCTTCTTCTACTAATTATTAAATAATATTGTAAATAGAATTATTTTAATGAAAAAGTGACTATATTTTATCATTATTCTATAAACATTTTCATTAATTTATATTAAAAAAATTTATATTTTTATAATTTTTCCCATTCATGAAATGGTAAGAAAATGTAAAATTGTATACCTTTTACAGTGTTTTCAACGGTCTATAGTTATTATTTTAAATGAATCCTTTTCAGAACATATTATTTAATAATTTTAACAAAATAATGAAAAAAATATCCTCTTATAACATATATGATATAAATGAATTTTTCCAACAACATTAATATTCATTACATTGAAGCATAAATTATATGATCCCATAATTATATTCAGAAAAAATAAATTTATAAATATTACAGGATTTTTTATTTAAATTTTTATTAAAATAAAATAACATTTTGGATGTTTTCAATTAATGGTTTGAATTTTCAATTAACTAAAATTTTCATCCATGTAAACAACATTTATCGATTTTTATGCTTCACTAGGGATTTGATAGTATGATAAAATCCAACGAACATCTATAGATGGTTTGCGATGATCATTATTTAAGGATGATATTATGAGACCAATTTCCCTTCCATTGGTTAATTATGTTATGATGAAATATTTATTAAAACATATTAATTTTAAATGGGTTACGGTTTGATGAAATTATTGTATGTTTATGAAACTGATTTTCTTTAAATGTATTATTATACGATGAATTGGTGAATGATTTATTGTTTTTTCCACACATATGTATGGATTTCATTATATGACTGGTGGGAGTATATTATGTATACTAGGGACCATTATATATAATGTGATATATAATGAGATAATAATGAATAGAGTAGGTTGTGGACCCAGTTTTTTTGTTAATCTGTCAACTATGATTGTCTTGGTGGTGAAACATGACTAAGGAAATGAGGAATGGGTAGGGGACCAAATACACTATCATAGTATTCTATATGATTATTTACTAATTAAATAAACATATATACATACGGTTATTCCACAAACCTATATCCTATAATTATGATATGTTGTCATGGATCATGATTAATTATTAATGGTTCCACACTCTTATGAAATATAACTTTTGGTCAAAAAATCATAATAATATGATTTAATATTTGTGATGTTTTACTGATTGGGTATGAATTTTTCAATCTATTATCAAGTATTCATACCTTGATTATTATCTTATTGTCATTTATTATAATTGAATAATATTTATAATTATTAATAGTAAAGGGAATTACATCTTAGCATTTCTTATATATCATCTAGTTACGTATGAAGAATGTTTTTAGATATGTGTTTTTCTAATAAGTGTACTCTAAGAGAATAAATATTTAGATGATATTAGGTATCATTCATAAAATAATATGATAATATATTAATTCTATTAATAATATAAACAATTATGGATCCGGGGAGTCAATTTCTATGAAATATATTAAATATTCAATTAAAATGATGTATTATTTATTTTTGTAATTCATGGGTGAGATAAGTATTTATCATAATATTGATTATATATTTTTAATGATTAATATTACAAAATATTAGTGAAATAATGAGGATAAGTATATGTATAAAATAAAATATAAATTTTATAGTGAATATTGATTTCACGTATTCGAAAAAATCATTCCAATCCTTTGAATTTTTAATTTACATTATCAATACATTATCTCTATAACTTTCTTATGGTATTCCTTGTTGAGACATGTTTGGGTAGAGTAATATGGTATTTTATGATTACTTTGAAACTATAAAGTTGGTCTTAGTGATTATATATCACAAAATTGCTAACAAAATGGATGTGGTGAAATCCATTTTTCCCTTACTGTCATCTTGACCAAAACATGGATGTAAAAATATCCTTTTAGTATATTTTGGAGGTAGTGGTGAGGTAAAAATTACTTTGGTGTGCAAAATTCAACCTAGTGAAATCCATATTTGAATGGATAGCTCAATACCACCTATTCCTTATCTATTTCAAGATGTTGATAAAGGATATGGTTGATATGGGATTTAAATAAAAGAAATGGATGATTTTCAACTTAGGTTATGTAAAAATAAATGTGGATATTAAGTTGGATTGAATTTAGGTTTTTAAATGTATTGAATAATAATTTTTCAACTAATATTAATCACATAATCCCAATATTTCATATTGATTCCATTGATTATATTGAATTCCTTACACTCATTTGATGAAAAAAGAAACCTATATTCCATGGTGTTTCAGCCTTGAATAATCTGTTTTATTATTCAAGATACATGTTTTACCTTCCATAAATATCAAAATATGGATAATAGGTATTATAATTATTAATTAAATCAATATGATCCTCAACTCTATTATAATTTGACTAACCAATAATGATAAAAGATCTCCATTCATCAACTAGACATGAATATTTAATTTAAAGTTAAATAACAACAGGAATTGGGTTATTATACCCATTTTTTCTTATTTGATCCTCATTCAAAAACCCAAATAATATTGGGATGGGAATGGTTATAGTGGAATATTTTAGTGTGTTCTTGGTCAGGATAGTTTGTGCACATGTTTTTTGTGTATAAATCATAAAACCATATTGGGGTTTGAAAACATGTTTGTGTGTTTGATTTTATTATCACGATTATTTTGTTTTTCATTTATATTAATGTGATTGATATGATGAAAAAAATTTGATGAGATTTTTTTGGATGATTTTAAATTGTGTTATTAAACACATAATACCAATGTTATTGGTACTCCTAGTTTGGCTCGATATCCCAAGAAGGATAGTCTATTGAGATGTAATTAGTGAAATGATGATAGGACCTAGATATATCATGGGACATTATGGCCATTTGTGGTGTAAACTAGGGAATAATGGGGTTATGAGATCTTACATGTGAGGTTATTTTGGGAATAATTGAATTTAGTGAACTATATCTAGTGATAAAAACATGGTACAATGGCCTATTATGGTTTGAAATGGGGATCTAGTAGTTATTCTGATACAGATAGAGGTTGGTAATGATGGGCTTATAAGGTCTGACCGAAGCCTCTCAGTATTGTGAGAATCATATGATATATGTGATGATTTTGTGTTTGACCAATGTTAATGACTTGTTTTATGACTATGATAGTCACATAGTGCTGATTTTGGAAATAAAATTGGTTTGTGGAAGCTTCATTAGTGCACAACCACTCACTATGTGATCGTATGTTTTTTTGCTTAATGTTTATTTTTACTATCATATTAAAACATATCTATCTATACTCTTGTTAACAATTCATTGGTGGTGTTCGATTAGGTTAATACTCAATCCCAGAATGATCATGTATATAAACATACAAAAATCATGACCAGTGATACAATAATGGAAATGGTCCCAATGAATTTGACATATGTGATGAATCAAGTTGTATGAATATTATACTAGGATATTCATTGGAGCTATTCCAAAGTGTTTTATTTACTTAGATATCTTGTAAACATTATTATTTGACCATCCAGATTAGGAGACTTTGTTTTATTATTTTATATTATTTGAGGTAATTTCCATTCCGTTTGTTATACCATTAATTTTTTCCTACATTTTTTTACTAATTTACTTATTATTTATATTTTTCAAAATGATTCATAGGGAATAGTCTACCTACATATCGTGTTCACATTTTCACTACTAATCAAAAACCTGTATCATCATAATTCTATTCACCACACTATTTCAACCTCTTTTTTTTAATAATAGTGTTTCCTAATCAATTAAATCATTATAAATATTTATTAATACTTAATTACTAACAAATTTATCATTTGAGATGTTTCCAATCAACACACCCTCCATAAAGAAACTCCATCTTCTATAATGATTTCAGAGACATCCACTATATGATAATGAAAACTGATATTTATGGTATTTAATGATGATTGAGATGGAAAACATTGATTTTATTTCCTTAGGGACTAGAAGACAAGTTATCTATAAAAAATCTATGAAACATGATACATATATCTATTACTACACACATAGGGGAGATGTTTGGGATAAAAATATAATGAGATGTTCGATAAAGTAATGTTGGAAATTACATGACATTTTTTGGAGCTGTTACAACCATAATATATATCATGGTTCTTAAAGGGGATTTAGAAATATAATTATAATCGTTTCATCTAATGATGCTCTAGTATAAATATATATTAACGAATGACATTTCATGTCTCACCTTAGTGTGTGGATTTCACTTTTAGGACAAACACATTCAATGAGTGAAACCTATACTAATTCCCTAATATCATATTTCACCAGCACAGATGATAAAACACAAATTATATCTTGAGGATATGGTGGTGAGAGATTTTATTAGACTAATAACATCATCAAGTGTCTCTCTGGTGTTGTTTTGATTTTTGGTGTATTGTAGTCTTTGGTTGTGTGTAGACTATTGAAATATTAATAAAGTAACCATCAATAATTGATACCCATTTCAATGATTAATAAATTGTATGATCAGTTAAGGGGATCTCCAGGGTTCTACAATATAGAAATATGGTTAGGCTACCACTATAGTTGGTTTAAAAAGAATGATATTCCACTGACAATGTTCAAGTGTTGAAATATTCTATATCAGTATCATGCCATTTCTTTAATTTTTTAAAATACACCAGTGGGTTACATTGATCTCATGCACTTTATTTTACAAATGTTTCTATTCTAATTCATTAAATTATTTTATAAAAACAAACTTATATACTCATAATCCTCATAAATTTAATCAATGTTACTTTTGATATTACTGATCACAAAAAGATAAAATTAGTTTTATGAGTTTATAATGAAGTTTCACTTTTAGATTAGTGATTTTGGTTCATTAGGGACATCATCTCAAATGTGATAATTTCTATGGTCTCATTTTAGTTTGAGTAGGTGATGTATTGGGATCCAACCATGAATGTTTTTTAGATTACGATCTCCCTAGGATTATCTAGGTATTATTGGTCCCCGATGACTTGTCTATTTTGGATGTACCTTTTATGGGAAAAACGGGGATTCCAGATCCAATGTACTTGTCTGTATTAATAGGTCATTTGAAAGAAAATTTTAAGACTAAATAAATCCATTATTTTGAAATTTATATAGAATTAAAGTGGATATTAAGTTTACTATGATGATTATGGTGTTTTTTAGTTATATTATCTTAAAGAGATCTAGTAACCACTTTTGGGCCTCAGTAGTTTTTCCCTATGATCTAAACTACACAAATAATGACTCTTATTAGGCATATGTAGTTATCCTCTAATGTCATAGAAATATTATATCTTAGGTGGGAGGTTTTTTGTCTTCACATACAATAATAGAATCTAATATATATTTTATCAGTAATATCTAAAAATCATGTATATGTGTTGTGTGGAGAATCTATATACTTTTAACATTGTGATATTTTATATTTTTCTGAATGGTACTATTTATGAATACTCTCTTAGTAGTAAAACACTAGGGATACGAGATCTTTTAGAGAAACATTCACAATGATGTTTATTTCTAATGAGTCTCATGGAAGAATCGATATTGATTGTAATAAAGAATCAATGTGTCATGAAATGTGCACCTTATTGATCATTTCATCTTTATGGGAAGGGTGAAAAAGGTACTAGAGTATAAACCTCAGTATGTTGTGGTTTGGGAATTCTTATAGAGGATGATTCTTTTTATGGGTGGTCCATGGATAATGATGATATGATCTATTTTCATCATAGGTTACTACTATTAATTTTCTTACGATGAGAGATGATAAGAGACTCTCATTATTATAAGTGGTAATTATATCTTTTTCAAAAATAATTTATTTGGAAATATAATGTTATTTTTGTTGTATTTTTATAAATATGGACATAACTAGTACTATATAATAACGTATTACAACTTTAAGGGGAAAGTTCAAGTATTAATATCATGGTTTATTTATTCATACAATTCTAGTGTCAATAAGTTTGTGTGATGATTTGATGATTGAAATTGCAACTGTTTAGCCAGAATAATGGGGATTTTAATTGAATTTGAGTGATATATGATCAATTCATGGTAATGAATCATGTCATACTAATCCAATTTAATCACACTTTTTAATATTTGTGGATTTATTATGTTTAAGATATTTTATGAAAATATATACATCCCTCTAATATCTTTTCAAATAAGTATGATCTTTTTAGGTCACAATTTATTAAATTATTATAGAAGGTTTTAGGGGATCAGGGAAGGAACATGATGATTATTGAAAAAAAATATGACTTTTTAATTCAATATTTGAGATAAGGTTTTCTTGTAGATGTAACCTCATATGGGGAATCATTATTTGATGAAGAAGGGGAAGCTGGAACCATTATTTTTTTTGGACTCTTTGGGATCACCCAATGTATTAGAGTAGTGTATTACCCACAATAACATCATCCAGGTTATTATGGATTTCTTGATTTGTGCCATGTTTCTTAAATTCATAGGTATAATATTGATATTATGATTATAATTTACTATGTAGAAACCGAGCTCGAAGAAAAAACATTTTTTATGAAACACATAAAATGGATAATAGAGTGGAGTTGAAATGTGTAATTAGGAGATAATATATAAATATCTTGAATTTTAGGTTATATTTTTCAGATCATAGAGTCTACAATGTAGTGGAAGTCAAATGATCATGCATGGGGGCTTCACTTACTTCAGGAGGACTGCTAAAAAAGCTTCTAAAGGATGATAATTTGTAGAGGGAGAGCTTGTAAAGCCATTAATTTTTTCCATGAATGTAGAATCAGTTTACACATCTTTTACATATTTTCATACATTTTGATTAATGCTTTGTTAATCCACTGTTGTATTTCACATATATTTTTGAATAATAAAGTGGGATTTAATGATTTTTGTCAAAACATCCAAAAACATGGTAGTGGAACATGTCATTTTTCAAGGGCGTCCTCTTTGAAAAAAAAGGGGATGAAGAAGATCAATTTTGGGGCCCTTTTATGGGACTAGGTGGGGGAAAACTTCATCAGGTATGTATAGTAAGACAAAGTGTAATATGTTTTGGGAATGTATGTTCAAGAACACCATTACAACAACCATTTCATGGTGGTGGTTGGGGCTTTTGTTGGGATGGATTTAAAACCATATATTTGGCTATATCTCATCATAGATATTGACTAAATAAAATGGTAAATGAATTTAAATTAAATTCGGTCTTTTCAATGTATTTATTTATTATTTTGACGTATATTTATTGAATTTATCCTCTTTCTCATGCTAATTCCATTATTCTAGATAAATTCAAGATGCTCTATGGATAAACATTGGAAAACATCGATTAATTATGATGTGGAGTTGAGTAATATTATTTCTTCTTGACCTTATGTGTTTGGCCTTTATAAAATATGAACTCATTGATGATGAATATTTTTTCCATTGATTCATACTTGTAAAAGTCCAAAATATGTTCTCTTATCTCTAATTAAGAGAAATATATGTTCATGTTTTGTTAACCATACATTAAGATTACCATTTAAAGTAATTAAAATTGTTTATGATATTTTTTAACTCTTACATTATTTTTAATTTAATCATGTTATAAAACCCATCATTTTTTTCTTATCTATTATAGGAATCTCTTGGTAAGCATGATTTTTATTATGGTTATGAAAATGTGGTTTGTGTTATAATTATCTGAAAAACCATTTAGTAAACATTAGAAATCATGAAATAAGATATTCCTCACTATATAAACACCATGTATATAATATTTTAGAAGTAATGAAATTGTGTTATTATTTTATTCTAACCATGAATGAGTTTGATAACAAGTGTGTATATGTGTAGAATAAGAGACTGTGTTGGTATTTGATTCAATGTTTGTGTTTGGATAATGTTATCATGATTTCTATGTAATGGATATAGATATATATGTATTATACTGTGATATTATTTCCATGTGATGTTTTTGTATATGTTATTTTATTTTTCCCTTTACATGGTACCAATGTGGCAGGTGGACATGTTGTGGATGTATTGACCTAGAGGGGAAACATGTTATCCTTTCATGTGATTTGATGATAGTACTAATATAGTTGAAGATTCATGATGGTCAGGTGTTTCCTATCCCAGGGGAGTGATGAAAAAATGATATTTTACCAATGATCCATTAGTGAGGCATGAAATAATTTGGTTATCTAACCTGAGAAACAGTAATATGGTATGATATCCTATTGTTGTTTGGTCTAGATTAAAAAGATATATGGTGTTATTGAGATTAACAAGGAATTATATCATTCTATGGACTAACAGAAAAATCTCAGTATTGTGACTACCATTAGATATATTATATGTTTTATGGTTTACCCTAGTTCAAAATATCATTTTTAAATATGTTTTCCACAAGGATAATTGGTAGGGGAATCCTAGGATTTTTGATGACTTTTCTCACTCATTACCAATCGATACATTATTGTATGTTATTGATTGTTTTTTTATTTTTTATGGTGAAATACAATCATATTAATGTTTATCCATATTATGGATGAATTGGTGACGTCCTACTAGGTTTTTACAAAAACCCAAAATTTCAATCTCAATGAACATAGAGACATCAAAATCTTGAATACATAGAAAGGAAAATTCCACACGATTGGGTGGTAGGATAAAGCTATTGTTGTTTAGTGGGTCTACCAGAATGAACATTATAGTTATAGAATAGTGTTATAATTACTTTATTTTCATATATAATATATTTTCGAACCTTCTACATTGGGGGTCCTTTTTTAATTATACAATATTCCTTGATAAACATTCTATGAAATGTGGTATAACATTAATTCTATGAAAAACATTATTAAAATGAATATTGCATTAACACTTTTTGATGATGAAAAATATTGATAAAAAACCATATTGAAAATGTTAATTGAATATTAATATTACAATTAATTTTAAAATATTGAATATTTCATTATGTAATAATATTTTTAGAGATAAATATATTGAAAAAATAATAAGAAGAATATTGATATGCATGGATTATTTTTCGATCCAATTTAAATGATAAGGTCAAATATAATTATAAACGCCCCTTCTGTTAATTTTATATCCAAAGAGTTAAAAAATGTTCTAAATATAATTAAACCCAATGAATTAACATAATATAAGAAAAAATATCAGTTTTATAGATAATAAAATCTAATTTACATAAATAAAAGAGAAAAAAAATATAATGATTTTGAAAGGAGTTTGGAAATGAAATGAATACCTTTTTTCATGACATTAACATGTATTGAAATGTTGTATACTAAACATAACTATCCAAATCACTTAATTACAATACCTATTTATAGATATTGTGTTATAATAATATTCAATTACAATCATCTATTTAACATTAATTAGTTATTTACTATATATTTTCATCATTAGATGTTAGTAATTTTTATTATTTTTTAATAATATTTTAAATGTACAGTAGATACTCGTTCATTGATGCCATATTAATAGTTCCTCTTTCTATTAATATAATCTAATAATTTTGTTACAATTATTTATTTAGTTCCATTTTATCATGAATTAATTTTTTCTATGGTTTATTATAATGGAATCTATGTTGGGAATGTTTTATGTAATTTAATAATACTAATAATAAGTTAAGTTATAATGAGAATTAATTTTTATGTGTCACATATAATGAAAATTCATGAAAAATTTAACCCTTTATATCATCTACTATATATATTAATTTGTTAAATCATATATCACATGAGTGTGATGATTTTGTTATGACATCATTTAAGTGTGTTGTTGAACAGACTTAAATAACAACATGTCATACTGGGAGATGAGTAACAATTTATATTTATACAATAATTGTAAAACATTCAAATAATAATAAATGGGTTAATATAAAATCATTATAGTTTATTACATGATTTATAATTGGTGAATATGAGATGTTAATTGAAAAATATAGTGAGTAAATAGGTACTTATATTGAAGAATTTCCCCTTTATTTATATGTGTTCCTTTTTAATGGTGGATTTATGGCTCTTCTACTAAATAAATAGATATGAACTTCTCAAAATGAATTGTTGGTGTGAAAATGAAATGATTTTTCAGAGATAAATTAATACATTTAGTGGTTTTGGAGGGGTTGAGGTGGGTCCCTTTTATAGGTTCATTTTTATTTTTATTTACATAAATATTCATTACCTTATATATAAGGTTTCTATTTTAATAGAAAAAAATTAAAAGTAAAAAATAATCAAGATATGCCATGAATCCCCGAATAAATATAATTTATAGATTATTATCAATGATATTTTATGTAATTACCACATAGTTTAATCTCTAACACCTTTTTTACCTGTTATAGTGCCCACAAATATTTTTTCCTTCACAAATTTTTTATTAAAAAAAATATACTTATTACATAATTTGGAAATAAAGATTACAAATTTAGAAAATATTTAATGTTGTTTATTTTTTAAATATTGACATTTTATCTTCTGAGGGAAAATATACTATATCTACTTGTTATGTTTAGAAAAATATATTTTCCAATATTATGTGTTCTTAATAATTTTTTATATAATGTACTATTCAAATAACTATTAATATATCCATTAATAATTGATATATTACATTACATTAATATATTTAATGCGATTAATTTTCTTAAAAAATAAAAATACCCAATAAATATAAGGACCCATCCTTTAAACATCACATAATCTTGAATTAAATAAATAATTCACATTGAGGTTCTTTTTAGGTTTTTAGTTTTAGAGAATTAGGCCATAACTATTACATATCAAATTGAAAATTACATGTAGACACTACTTCTTAGTATCCAGATTTTTCATAAAATAAAAACTCTTATAAACTAACATGTCTTGTTCTAAGATTTCGATAAAATGAATTTTTCTTAATCCCATCTTTGACTTATTCATCTTTAGGTCCTATAGAAAACATTTAAAAACATGGGATGAGCATAAAAAGCTCAAAAACAATTATAAAATAAAGGATGAAAACATTGGTCCATCAATAAATACAAATCAATGAAACCATATTTTTCAATCATAACATACCTTATGAAATCATATGATTTAGGAATAACACCCAGAAATCATAAATCATAAAGGAAACTTATGACACCCATATCATACTTACATTGTATATATCAGAGATAAATAGAGAGTTAAATTTTAATACCCATAACAGTATATTCTCTAAATCTCTTAGGAGAAACATTAAATTTTCCCTACGTCACGTTACCCAATGCACTGGAGAGCTATCTCAGGCTCACCTACCCTAGGATTATCATGAAACCACCTATATACATAAATAATGCAAAATAACTATAACATAATCATAAAACATAACACAAGAATAAATTAAAGATAACATTTCCTCATTATAATCACAATATATCATATCAATATATTGAAATAAACAATGCTTTATACAACCTTTTTCAAAACCATTTAAAATATTTAATGAAGATATTTTTTAGAATCAAAGTGTCCCATAACACTTTGAAACCTTTAAAGGAACTAAAATTTCAAAACATTAATTTTCATATAAATAAATCATAAAAATAATTTTCTAAATGTGGAAATTAATGAGAAAGATTTAGAAGAATAAATATTTAAAACATTTAAAACAATATTTTAGTTACAGTGTTTTTTACAGAAAGATAGACGCTTGAATAAAAAAACTGAGGAATAACATTAATCAAAACATTATAATATCATGAGAATAAATATATTTGTGGTATAATATTCTAATGGACAGTATATACACCATATAAAATTGAATTAGCTCATAACAATAATGAAGTATCAAAAGAATGTAAATTGTGATGAAATCCCTTATAAAGATTGTATCCTTAAATTAAGGATCAATTAATGAAATAATTATTTGTGAAAAAAATAAATATACCCAATATAAGTGGATATAATGTTAAAAACAATCATAGGTTATTCACATATATTCATATAATTACATAATCAATAAGTATATTTTTGACACAAATAATTGATATTGGGTTAAGAAGTTCTCTTACAGAAATTCATTAGCCTGACGAGAACCCTTAAAAATTCAGAAAATGATTTATGGAGAGAAAAAATGGTATATCAACACATATACATAAAACATACAACAATAATGATATATAATAACATATCCCACCATAAGAAAAGGGAAATTAAAATACATGACTTAAAATAATTCTTTGACTAAAAGAGTATGGTGAATTGTTCCCTTACCGATTTGGTATCATACTAAACATACACTGCATGAAGGGAGGATTATAAAATAATGATTTAAATACCCATAACACTACTGGAAATATGTCTTTTCCCAATGCTTCTATACCAACGGTTTGAAAAAACCGTTGCTATAGGTTCCCTTTCCCAATGGTTTGGCCAAAACTTTGGGAAATCCCACTTTGAGGCAACTTTTCACAACGGTATGGCCAAACCATTGGGAAAGGGTATGGATTTCCCAATGGTTTGACCAAACCCTTGGGAAAAGTACCCTTTGTGACTACCTTTCCCAATGGTTTGGCCAAACGGTTGGGAAAGGGTCCCATTGGATCAAACTTCACCCAGAATGACGTTCCAAACTCAAAATCTATACCAACGGTTTTGACAACCGTTGGTACAGATCCCTTGATTTTTTATCAGTTCTTCTTAACGAGAACATTATATAAATAAAAATTTAAAATAATTATGAGAATACATATATATATTTATGTAATTATGTTCACAAAATTCATGTTAGGTTAGTGGTTAAGTCATTCAATGATAAACTAGGGGTCTTGGGATCAAATCCAAGCGGTTGTTTTTTTTGAAATACATATGCCAATGGTTCCATAACCGTTGGTATATATTTCCATATTACTTATACCAACAGTTTCCAAAACCGTTGGTATAGACCTATCCCAACGGCTTACTTGGCAATGGTTCTCCAAAACATTGGTATAGGCTATACCAACTGTTTGGAGGCCTATACCAACGGTTCCAAACCGTTGGTATAGGTTAGTTTTCTAGTAGTATATGATAATGTTTATTTCATAAATAATACAATCATGGGCATTACATACACCACACAAAAGTAAATAGTGGAAAATAAATGATGAATGTAATGGGAATTAAAAGTGAGATGAATACCCTTAGCCCGTTGTAATCAATCGAGTCATGTGAAAAAAAGTTAAAAACCACAAAATGAATTACATAATAACATTAATATAATGATATTAATGATAATATATAGAAAATGGTATTACACAAGACACAACTTTCAATAAATAATTGGCGAACAATGGAAATATCATGAAGTTAACAGTGAGTTAAGAATCCCCTCACCTTGTTTCCGACTTGACCCAATAATTCTTTAATCTCATGAATAATAAGCTAAAGTTAATTTCAACTTCTTTAAGAACCCTCTTTAAGTTTATTTTTCCTTTTATATAACTTATTACCATGTTATCAACTTTATGCAATCATTTAAGTTAATAATGGTCATTTTGTCGATATTTGTACCTGAGTCAAAAATAAACTTCTTATAATTACGTGTTTTTCATGTGTTCAAAAGTCCATTATCTCCAGAATGATATTCATGAGTTAGATATCATATATATAATATATGTCCATTATATTTAAGTATTTATAATATTACATAATATTTTGAGATAAGAACTGAAATGAAACGTTAATGGAGAGGGTAAGTCATCCATACACATAAACACTACATTAATTTCTATTTCGTATTTAATGGAATGAAAAATTAGTGATACATGAGTATATTATAATTAAATTATAATATCATATGATATATATTTTAAATGATTTCATTAACTCCATCCTTTATACATTCCAAGTATGTCATGAACGAATCATATCCCCTTGGGGGGTAGTCCAAACGTCCTCAAATGAAATTATCATATTTACACATATTGGAAAGCATAAAGGTATATTTGTAAATAAAATTTATAGAAAGATAGAAAAATCATAAACAAAATATATATCATATATAAATACAGTTCATTAATAATGGCCACCATGAGAGGTGGTAGGAAAAGATCGAACAATCATTATTTCGTGAGGCAGTAGTTTGTTGTCCTCAAAAATAATGTGTTCTATACCCATTAGATAAAGGTTTGTGAAATTTTAGTTAGAATAATTCTCATAAAAACATCCTATTATATTTAGGATACTGGTTTTGTTATAAAATAAAGTAATAAAAATAGTTTAGGGGGTTGGAGAAGTAAAATAAAACAAAAGAACTTAAGAGAAGATATTACCTTTAAATAAGGTATCTTCCTATGGATTGAACTAAAAGGTTTAATTTAACTTACTTATTGCTAAGGGTAGACTTATAAGAGGAGGATACGGATGTAAGGAGATTAATTGGGTATAGTTAGGATGAGCCTAGGGGCTTGAGAAGTGTGAGGAATTTGTTATAAGTGAGGTCTTTTTATAATAGGGAGGAGGGGCTATTTAGGAATTTTTGAAAATATTATTTCATCATATATTGATTTTATGTTCATAAATGTTAAAAACATATTAATGTAAAATATAAGTTGACTCATTTTTGAACTAAAACTATCCAATAAAAATTGGAAAGGTTTTGAATATTGTATTAATATTTATAATCTTATTTATTTAAATCATTCATTAATAAGGCATCCACTTCATCAATATTGTGTCATAAATAATTTTATTTATTTTCTTTCTAAAAACTATAAAAAAATATAATGATTTAGTAAATATTTTTATCTTTAAAATTAATATTTATTGTCTAAGATATAACATATATAACCCCATAGTAAAATTTATTTACTAAAAGATATATGTTTATGTCATTTTTGTCTTTACATTAAATGAATTAATATAATGTGTCATTATCACTCCCAAGTTGCTCAATGGGGCCCCAAAATCGACACAAGGATAGCCATGGTAGAACAAGTATCAACCAATAATATTTGGACACATGTTAGGGTAATTTTATTTTATTTATAATATTATTTTATTACCCTTATTTACCAGATTTACCTTTTAACCATGGTAAATAAAATATTTTCTGAAGTAAATATTCCTAATGTCTTAAAATAAAATTATAAATATTTACATAATTCTTACCTCTTGATTCCAAATATGGAATCCATTTTTCCATATTCAAAACATAGATGTGACGGAAATTAATTTAAAATTAATTTCCATTGCCAAAACAAAATGCATGTTTTTAAGAAATAATAACTCTCAAAATATTGACACTTTTTTATATTCATTTTCAATAAGAAATTACATAAAATGACCAAAATTGGTTCAAATGGTAAAAACTTAATCCAATTACACTTTAAAAACATTTTAAAAGATAATCTAACCATATAAATATATTTCATTTAAAAGTAGTTTTGAATTAAAATACAGTATTTTCACTATTGAATAAAAATGAACTTTATCATAAAAACAACAAAAAAAATTCCGAAGTAAATTTTGATATCCTGATTATAAATAAGAATATTATTTTGTCAAATATAACATATAAAAGTGAACAAAACTAGAATTAAAAACTGTTATCCATAAAATGAAGATAAATCGACCTTTTAATGAATATTAGAGTGTTTATTCATAAAATCAAGATATATCTTATTTTAAGCCTTTAAAATATATTGGATAAATGTTAAAACATTTAAAAAACATGTATATTCATATTTTAGTTAGTTCTTTCTATTCCAGTATATAAAATGGATAGGAATTAACTACCATTTAAAGTAATATTATATTATTATTTTTCAGTATGAACCTACATTGTGTGCAACGTAAGATTTAAAAGAAACTCATCATTGCGTATCAGGTACACCATCGAACTAAGAATCCCCTTTAAAGTAAAATTAATATTTAATTCAAAAAATTTTAAAATATGTAAATGTTATATTCTTTATTTACCTAGGATGTTACATTCTTCCCCCCTTTTGGGAATTACAACCTCACAATATTAATATTGGGCTTGAAGATTTCATTGAAAGTACCATATCAGAAAAAGAGTCAATAAAAATATTAATTTAAAATAAATAAAGACAAATAAAAAGGTTATCTGATATATACCATACTAGGATTCCATGTAGGAAAACATGGATATGTAAGAGACAAAACAATCAAGTTTTGATGTAGAGTGGTAGAAAACCTGATTAGGAGAAAGTTACCAACCAGAAAATCAAAAACTTGTGATGGGTTAAACTGTATTTGATTCCCTGGTAGGAATGTTTAATAGACAATATTTTTTATTTATGTTTCTTTTCATAATGTTGAGTAATTTGTTTATGATCTTGAATAAGAACATATGAAATATACATAATTTTCATGTAGACTTTATCCTTTACTATATTTGTACCACAAACTCATCTTTTCTCCAAATGATGAGTATTCATGATGCCTTGTTCACGTTGAAAGCGCTATAATAATCTTCTATAAAATCACATAATCCACAAAAGATAAACTATATTTTCCCCATGTCTTTAGATATTAATAAAAAACATAATTTTTAGTTCAAGATCAGATAATCCGCAAAAAGTAAAATCTTTTACAAAAAGAAGAACTACACTTAATCTCCAAAATTCAACAAAAGACCCCAAAGTTCTAGAAAGACAATACAATATTCAATTGTCCAAAAAATTCATTAAAATAATCCTAACAAAGATTGAAACAAAAAACCCAGAAGGATTTAATCGCATAGCCTTCCATAGTAAATCCTAACATTTATCTCAAAAAAACATCGATTACAGTTAAAGTCTCATACTAAAAAATAATTAACCTAATCACATATTATCCATGATAGGTTAATCATTTCCATACTAAAACCAAATCATCAAATATCTAAAATAAAAAAATGATTCTTATAAAATAAATTTTCAACCATTAATCCTCAAATGAGATTTCATCGTATTCTATTTCCCTTAAGCAAATAATATTTTCAAAAGATAAAACATCTTCTAAAATAATATTTATCACTTAATAACCAAATAATTTTCCTATATTAAGGATATCCATTTGATAAAACATATGTTCCCAATATAAACTTATTCTTGATCCATAAATTTTTTAACAAAATAGAATAAGTCATACTAACAAAGGAATTCACATAGGACAATGGTATGAGATAAATCCCTATCACACTTTGGTTGTAGGTTCAATTCCCATAACATTTTCTGATACGACAGGTTGTCCCACGGTCTGCGTTTTTTTATTTTTATAAAACAAAAAAATAACCCTAACATGTTTTAACCTAAAAGGTTTTCTAATACCTTCCATTTTCATCCCAACACATTAATACCTCAACATATTATATATTAACATTTTTACCGTCATATCATAAAATAAAAATATTCTAAATAGAAAAAACATCATACCTTGATCATGTTATCCATATGGTTTCATATTCATCTTGTTCATGTGGGTAGAAGGTTCTTGTACTACAACAATGATTTAGAGATCCTTCAAAACGATTTTCTTCATTAATCCAAATACACCTTGTACCACTTGGGTCATATGGTTGTTCGCAATAAAACATTTTTTGAAAATAATCGTGTATGACATATAATTTCAAAACATCTGATAAAACATGATTTTTATAATATATTCGGACCGAAATTGAGTTAAATTTTTTGATCAATGGTCCATTTAAAATACCATAAGTATTTGTTGAGAGAATCAATTGTAAAAGAAAATATAAATAGGTTACGCAAGGGCCTCCTTCTTCATCACCTTTTTCAAAATCATAATAAGCTTAAAAATCTTGTGATAAAGTAAAATATTTTAAAATTCTTGATTAATATTTACCTTTTTTGAAAATATGATAATATTGAGAGAATAATATGTGATTAAATAAAATCCATGATCCATGATTATATCGAGGTATAGTGGAGGTGTTTGATATCTCAAAAAACTACTTTAAAGTAAGTTATATGATATCAAAATATTCACTATCATCAGAACATGACTTTGTAATAATTATTGCAAGAATGTCATGAAGAAGAGATAAGAATTCCATTTGAGGCCCTTATCCTTCCATTTGTAACTATGTTTCCTTGATCTACAGAATTTATAAAAAAAAGGATTTAACTGAGATAATAGACATAGGGACTAACCATGAGTTTAATGAAAACTCATAATCCTTAAAGATGTTTAAACCAATCTATGATTATCACCATAAGGACCCAACCTTAAAACATTACATAATATTGAGTTAAATGAATAATTCACTTTGAGTATATTTTCAGGATTAGTGCTTTTGAGAATTATGCCATAACTATTACATATCAACTGGAAAATTATATGTAGACACTACTAATAAATATCCATATTTTTCATAAAATAAAAACTCTTAAAAAGTAACATGTCTAGTTTCGATGTTTTAGATAGCTTGAATTTTCCATGATCCCATCCTTGACCCTATTCATCATTAGGTCCTGTGGAAAACATTTAAAAAACATTGGATGATCCTAAAAAGCTCAGTAAAGGTTATAAAATATAGAAGGAAAACAATTGTCAATCAATAAATACAAATAAATTAAACCATACTTTTCAATCATAACATACCTTATGAAATCATATGATTTATGAATAACACACAGAATTATAAATCATAAAGGTAACTTTGTTGAATATATATTATACTTTCATTGTAGCTATCATAGCTACATAGGGAGTTATGTTGGAGTACCAATCACTGTATATTCCCTAACTCTATTAGGATAAACATTAATATTTACCTTCATCATGTTACACAATGCATCAGAGAGCTATCTCAGGCTCACCCACCCTAGGTTTATCTTAGAACCACCCTTATATGTAAACAATGACCAATAACTATAACATACTCAAAACACATAACAAAATCAAAACGGAAAGATAACATTTCCACATTCCAATAAGAATATATCAAATCAAGATATTGAAATAAACAATTCCTTATCAAACCATTTTAATAACCATTTAAAACATTTAATGAACAGATTTTTGGAATCAAAATGTCCCATACCACATTGAAACTTTTAAAGGAATTAACATTTTAAAAAATTAATTTCTATATACATAAATCCTAAAAACCATTTCAAAACATGGACATTAATGATAAATATTTAGAATTATAACTCTTTAAAAACATTAAAACAATATTTTAGATAAATAGTTTTCATCAAAACGAGAGATGCATGAATACAAAGAATTGAAGAATAACAGTAATCAAAACATTATAATATCATGAGCATAAATGTATTCAGGGTATAATATTCCAATTTACAGTATATACACCATATAAAATTGAATTAGTTCATAACAACAATGAAGTATCAATGGAATGTAAATTGAGACTAAATACCTTAAAAATATGGTATCCTTAGATTAAGGATAAATCAAAGACATAATAATGTGTAAAAAATATAAATACACCCAATATAAGTGGATATTATTTTTAAAATAATATAAGTTTATTAACACATATTCATTGAATGATATAATCAAGATGGAGATGTTTAACCCAAGGAATTAAAATTAGGTTAAGAAGTTCTCTTATAGAAATTTGATATCCTACCGACATCGCTTTAAAATTTAGAAATTGATTTTATGGGAGAGAAAAGGGTCTCTCATCACATGTTAATAGAATTTACAAAAATAAGGATATAGTAGAACATATCCCAATATAAGAAAAAGGAAATTAAAAGACATGACATAAAAGAAGTCTTTGACTAAAAGAGTACGGTAAATGGTTCTATTACTAATTTGGTAACTGACAAAACATACACCCCATGAAGGAACAATCATAAAATGAAAACGTAAATACTCATAAGTAAAATTATATTTCACAAATAATACAATCATGGGCTGAACATATACCACAAAAAAGGAAATTGTTGAAAATATTACATTAATCTCATGGGAATAATAAGTGAGATGAAAGCCCTTCGCACGTTGTAATCAATCGAGTCATATGACCCAAAGTTAATAACCCAAAAATTAATAACATAACTCAATGAATATAAAGATAATAATTATAATATATATCAAATGGTAGTACAAAATACTCCACATTTAATAAATACGTGGTGACCAATGTAAATCTCACTGAATTAAAAGTGAGATTAGAAACCCCTTATCTCCTGTCCCACTTGATCCGTTCATTCTTTAATCTCTTAATACTAAACTAAATCTAATTTAAACATTATTAATAAACTTTTACAAGTTTATTATTCCTTTTATATCACGTATTACCATGTTATAAACATTATTCAATCATTTACGTTCATAATTGTCATTTTGTCGATATTTGGTACTTGAGTCAAAAATAAACTTCTTATAATTACAAGTTATTCATGTGGTAAAAAGTACATAATATCCAGAATGATATTAATGATTTAGATATCATATATATTATATATATCCATTATTTTTATGTATTTATAATATTACATAACATTTAGAGATAAGAAATGAAATTCACCATTCATGGAGATGGTAAGCCGTAAGTACGCATGAATGCTACTTTCATTTCTATTTCATATTTAATGGAATGAAAACTTAACGATACATGGGTATATTACAATTATATTTTAATATCATATGATATATATGTTACATTATTTCATTAATTCTATCCATTATACGTTCCATGTATGTTATGAACGAATCATATCACCTTGAGGGAGCGGTGGTCTGCACTTCCTGAAATGAAATTATCGTATTTATAGATATTGGAAATCATAAAAGTATGTTTGAAAAAAAAAATCACCGAATCATATAGAAAACATAAAAATAATATATATCATATATAAATATAGTTCCATCACAATGGCCACCATGATAGGTGGAAGGAGAAGATTGAACAATCATCCTTTCGTGAGGTAGTAGTTCGATGTCCACAAAAATAATATGTTCTTTACCCATTTGATAGAGCTGTGTGTGAGTGTAGTTAGAATATATTTCCTAAAATCAACCTGGTATATTTAGGATACTAGTTATGTTATAAAATAAAGTAATAAAAATAGTTTATGGTTTTTGATAAGTAAAATTAAACAAAAGAACATAAGATAAGATGTTACATTTAAAAAGGGCATCACCCTTTGGTTTGAAAAAAAAGTTTAATGGAATTGCCTTATTCATAGGGGAATAATTATAGTAGGAGGAGAGATATGTAGGGAGATTAGTTGGGTAGGGTTTGGATGAGCCAGGGGGCTTGAGAAGTGTGAGGAATGGTATAGAAGGGAGGGATTTTTATAAGGGGGAGGAATGGCTCTCGAGGAATGTTTAAAAAAAATATTTTATTATATAATGATTTTCTGATTCTGACTGAGAAAAACATATTAATGTAAAATATAATATTAATCAAGTTTGAAATAAAATCATCCAATATAAATTGTACCAGTTTTGGATATTTTTTTAATCATTATAATCTTATTTATTTAAATTATTTATTAATTAGGTAAACACTGCATCATTATTATGCCATGAATAATTTTATTTATTTTATGTCTAAAAATCATTAAACAAATATCATGATATATGAAATCATATTAAATTTCCAATTAATATTTATAATTTAAGAGATATGTTATATTACACCAAGTTAAAATTTATTTACTAAAAGATATATTTTTATTTCATTTTTGTCATTACTTTAAATTAATTAATATAAAGTGTCATTATCACACCCATGTGGCTCAATGGGGTCCCAAGATCGACCCAAGGATGCCCATGGTCAGACATGTATCAACCAATTGTATTAGGACACATGTTAGGGTACTTTAATATTATTTATAATACTATTCTTTTACCAATATTTACCGGATTTACCTTTTGACCATGGTAAATAAAATATTTACTAAAGTAAATATTCATATTGTTTAAAAATGATAGTGACCTATTTAAATAATAGGGATATCTTGATTCAAAATAATGAATCCATTTTTCCAAATTCAAAACACCTAAGAGGCATAAATTAATTTAAAATTAATTTTCTTTCTTCAAACAAAAAAGCGTGTTTTTAAGAAATAATAACAATCAAATGATTGACACTTGTTTATGTCCAATTTCAAAGTCAAATTACATCCAATGACAATCATTAGATTAAAGGGTCAAAATATTATCTAATCACACTTTAAAACCTTTTAATAAGTTAATATAACCATATAAATAAATTAGATTAAAATGAAGTTTTGAATTAAAATACGTTATTTTTCACTATTCATTAAAAATGAACTTTATCAGAAAATACCACAATTTTAACTAATGTAAATTTTTATGTCCCGATTCTAGAGATGAATATTATTTTTTCAAATTTGACATATAATAGTGACCAAAAATATATTTAATGTGGGTTCTCTATCAAAAGGCGGTAAATCAATCTTTGAATGAATATTAGAGAATTTATACTTAAAATCAGATT
Organism: Viscum album; assembly: GCA_963277665.1. Classification (NCBI taxonomy): domain Eukaryota; kingdom Viridiplantae; phylum Streptophyta; class Magnoliopsida; order Santalales; family Viscaceae; genus Viscum; species Viscum album. The sequence goes on along the minus strand of OY728130.1, from coordinate 1,298,883,604 downwards.
CTTTCTTATTTTAAGCCTCTAAAATTTATTGGATAATAAAAAATTTTAAAAAAACTTAATATTCATATATTAGTTAGTTATTTACATTCCCACCAATACAATGACTAGTCGTTAACTACCATTTAAAATAATACAATGATATTATTTTTCAGTATGACCCAACATTGTCAGCAACGTAAGATTTCAAAAAACCCATTGTTGTGTATCAGTTACGCCATCGAACATAGCATCCCCTTTAAAGTAAAATTAATATTTAACTCACAAATTTTAATAAATATTAAAATTTTATATTCATTTTTTACCTAGAATGTTAAAATAAAAAAATTTAGTTCTTCAAAAATAATATTTTTTAAAAAATAAATACTTTCAACCACATCTTAATAAATATATTAATTCAGAATACATCACATTAATTTTATAATTACATTTGTAATAAAACCATTTAATGAATTTTAAAAATTCACAAATTAATTCTTTAATAGTAAAAATCATAGTAATTTAAAAAAATATTCTAATTAAAATTTATCCTTTTTATTTCATTTTAGTATTTAAATATTTTTATTATTAAAATAAAATTTACAAATCCACAATTTACCTATTATAGACTTGAATATCTATTGACTATATATCTAATTACCATATTTCAAATCATCATATTTCCAATGATCACATATATAATGACTATATATAATGTTAATATTTCATTCCAATATATAGTTTTTAAACTATTCATGCAGTAATTCAACATCTACAATTAATTTTCTATCAATATATATATTATATTCATTCTTCAATTTTATATTTACATATTTGGAGTTAGGGTTATCAACATCATCAAAAACCACAAGAACTTTTAATTTATTCTAGAGTAACTTTTATTTACATGCGTTCTAATTCCGATTGGAACACTCTTAATGATGTTTCAAAGTATATTCTCATACTTTGTTAATAATTATAGTTAATTTTAATATTTATATACAATATAATGTATTGTAGTTCATTTGAGTTTTCAGATTCATGTGATATAACCTATTTACAATGATATATATTTTAATGAAAAATAAATAATAAATTTGTGGGGAGTCACATTTTACCCCCGATAATATAATATCTCCTAAAAAATTTGATTCTCAATTTTAAAAAACCAATGAACATTTTCTAATTACATGAATTTGTTCCCATGTTGTTTCTCAAACATATGATTCTCCCATATAACTTTCACTTGGTTAACATTATCAGGTAGTATTACATTATCTCTACGGTCCATGATTTCAACTAGTGGTTTCTCATAAGAGTGGTCATGTTATTTAGATATTACCTATACATTCAATACATAGGATGTTTTTTTTCTACCTTAAAATAGTTACATGGATCACTTTATCCATATATTTGAGGTTGTGTAGAACTTTATGAGGATACACAACTATCCCCACATTATCGAGTATTTGAACAGGGCCAATGTATTAAGGGATCAACATTCACTTTTACCCAAATATCATAACCATATTCAGTGGTAATTTATAAAGGTATAATTTTAATCAAACTTGAAATTATAAATATCATTTATAGTTGTCACGACCCGTCCTCGGAGCCCGTGTCGTGACTACCCCATGCCCGCCTTCCATAGGCCAGGGGCTGGCGACTAGCACCAAGGCGTAAATCCCGGTAAAAAAGGAAGGCATTGCCTTTGTAAAGTAAACAAGCACTACAGAGTAAGCAAGCGTAAACGTAAACACTAAGTAAGAACAGAGTACAACTGAAAGTGAGGAAAAGTAAATGGGCCAGTATACAAACCCAAACTGAAAGTAAAGTACAACTCGAAAGGGAAAACAACAACTGTAAAGTAAAAGCTGCTACACCGAGCTGTCCACTGGAAATCCCACCTAAAGGGTGGGTACAGGCAGCTCCACTGCTCCTCGGGTCCTGTCGTCCGCTCCGGGCACGTCCCGCCCAGTGGTCCACCTCCAGGTACCGTTCTACTCTGCAAGCCTCAGCCACGATCAACGTCGTCCATCGTCTGCAACCAACATAATGTAGTGCGGGAATAGCCCATGCAGGGGTGAGTATAAGCTACACAGTAGAGACCCCGAGACCCCTGAAGGTCTCCCAAAATCCACAAAGGATAAACCACAAAGGAAGATACAGTCATGAAGTAACAACCGACACTGCTTAGGTATATGCCCATACATATACCTAAGTCATCAATTCCAATACGCTCCAACCTCCGAGCCCAAGTACAACTCAGTCCCCACAGGAAAGTATACGTATTCCACACAGGAAAACAAAACGAAATCCACACAGGATAGCACAACACAATCCACACATGAAAGCAACAGGATTCATCTCACACAGGTATACTTCTTTGGATAATGATAAAGATGATCACTGATCCATCTATGTCGTCGGACCCATGAAGGATCGATAGGTAACTAACCCCCGCAATGACCCACACAGGATCGGGCCCACATAGGACCTGTAGACGTTGGTTCACACAGGATCGTTGAGCGTTTACCCACACAGGATCGGACCCACACATGATCGGGCCCACACAGGACCTGTAGCACTGATCCACGTAGGATCGCAGTGTGTTGTAGTCGTCATCGAATCCACCAAGGATATCTGTACTATCGTCGTCGCAGTCACAGTGGCAGCCAGCTCTAGGGTTCCCGCACACAGCAAGCTCGTTCGGGAGGGTCCGCTCCACGAGCCGAGAGGCTGATACATCAACTGTCACAAAGTCCAGAGTTGATCCATCCAAAAGTTCTGTATCATCAACAGGAACTCAACGCAACAGACGGCGCGTCGATCGGACGCCCGGTCTGAGAGTTATTGGCTTTTTCATCCCAGGGGCCCGGTTGGTTTTTAAGGAAAAACCAACCCGACCGTACTCCACCTGCGTCCAAACCTCGGGCGGAGTAAGCCAAAAGATCCCTCTCACTAATAGAAACACAACAAAGCTGACGGCACGTCATTCGGACGTCTGTTGCTCAAGATATGAGTGTTTCCGCTCCGAGGGCCCGGTTGGTTTCGTGTACGAACCAACCCGGCCGAACTCAAAGTATTCTGAAACCTTGAGTGCGATATACCGAAATTACCGTCTCGATCCAAGGATCGCATCGCCGCTGACGGCGTGTCGTTTGGAGATCTGTAGCCCTTGTTATGGGCATTTGAATCCAAACCGCTCGGTGACGGGGGTTTCGGACCCGGGCCGTCCCGGCCCGAGACCCCCCGGATGGCCCGAACCGGTTCGACCCGCCCCAGACAGGGTCGACCCGGCCCGGCCCGGCCTGGCCTGGCGAACCGGCCATGCGCACCGGTTCGGCGCAAGGCAGTGCGCTGCCAGCTCGGTCGAAGGCCGAGCTTGATGGAAAAACGGGGGGCCGCCTGCCCCCCTTTGTGAACCCCCCCCCCCCCACATTATGGGGGGCCAATTTAACCTCCCGGGGGAATTAAATTCCCCCAATTTCCACCATCCTGGCTGGCCCGACCTGGCTGGCCGGCTTTTTCTCAACAGGACCGGCAAGGGCCGGTCCTCTTCTATCTTCCGGCACCAGCGGCCCGGCTGGCCGCCGGCCAACACGTCCCGCTGCGGCCCGTAACCGGCCGCAGCCTTCGTCGTCTGGCGCAGTGCGACGACACCGCGCCCCTCCGCCGTGGCCCCGCTCCGGCCGCGGCGCCTTCGGTTTCCTTCGATGTGGCGTGACGGCGTCACATTCATGATAATCTTTGCACGGCGCGGCGCGACGGCGCCGCGCAAGAATTGTTGAAAGATTTCTGCGTGGTGCGACGGCACCACGCCATCACGTTTCATCCGCAAGAAACATTCAAGAATAAAGGAGGGGGGTTCGACCGTTGTTGGTGGTCTGGCCCCCCTCTCGTTAGACGATAACACTTAATCATTTAACCTCAAGGATCGTCATGCTAGAACCATGAACGTGATTAAATAAATTAAACAACAACAAACCCCTACCTTGGTTTCAAGAACGATGTTTGTCAACGACCCACGGAAGACGAGTGTCGCGGTGGTCAGCGTCGCGGAAAAAGGACGTTGATGTCGTGAAGCGAGGATTTGAATCTCTTTGACGGCGATTTCGTCGTGGGAAACCGTCCCAGAAGAGATGACGCGGAAGAAGTACGTCGCATCGCGGATACGGCGTCACGGAAGGACCGAGTTCTTCGACGGAGAGGTTCTTCGTTGAAGAACGGCATTCTTCGCGTTCTTCGTTGAGTTTGAAGAAGAAGAAGAAAGCTCCAAATTCTCTCAAGGTGGCTAGAGAATTCTAAACAAAATAAAATAAGCTAAAGTCTTATTTTATTTACACAACCAAACTATTTTGAAATTCAAAGGTTTGAAATTAAACAACTCAACCCATTTAATATCCCAAGTTGTCAAGTTCATTAAAAGAGGAGTTAAAGGGAGTTAAAAAAAGAAGGTGAAGTGTTAGGGTTCGTGTGGGCCCCACCACACTTAATCCTCTCAAGGGAGGTTAAGTGGATGTGGGTACCACCCCTAACTCCCTTTGGGAAAAGTTAACCAATAAGTTAAAAATAAAATGTGTTTCCACATTTTATTTCACTTCTTATAATTTCTCCCAAAACTAACTTTCATTCCGCATAAAACGCAACCTCAGAAAAGGTCTCCTTAAGCGAAAATTGGCAATGCGAGTTCATCGGTGTCCTCAGATTTCAATTCCGAGCACCGGATCAAAAGATAGAAATTTCTGCTCGTTCGTTCATTGAACGTACCCGAGCCAAACTTCGGAAATTTATTCCGGGCACACCGGGCCTGGGAATCAGGTGCCGTCAGAAACCGCGTTCTTATAAATTTCCAAAGAAAATTAAGAAAAAATTTCCCTTGAATTTTACGCGTATTTACATTAATCCCACCTCAGGGCTTTACGTCCCCGTAAAGATACATCAAAATCTAGGGAAACAAATGAGGGTACTGAGGACGCATCTGAGCCTCCCGCTACCAAGTGCTCTCCTGGAGATTCTCGTGCTGCCATCTGATGCGCACTAGAGGAATCGACCGTCCACGTAGGACCCGCTCCTGTCGATCCTCTATCTCCACCGAAACCTCCGTAAAAGTCGCCCCATCGTCAACGTCAAGATCTCCATGGTCAATGATGTGCGTCGGGTCGTGCACGTATCTCGTCAGCTGAGATACGTGGAAGACGTCGTGCACCCGGTGCAACTGAGGTGGTAGATCCAGGCGATAAGCCACCATCCTGCTGAGGACCTAGAAGGGTCAGATGAAGCGCGGAGATAACTTGCCGCCTAGACCAAATCTTCATATACCACGTCGATGTGAGACCCGCAAGAAGACGTGGTCTCCATCCTCGAACTCTAGTGGCCTCCGCCTCCTGTCAGTGTATGACTTCTGCCGGCTCTGAGCTATCCTCATCCGCTCCTGGATGACCTGGACCTTCTCTGTCGTGGCCTGGACCATCTCTGATCCCATAAGTGCTGACTCCCCAGGGTCTTTCCATCAAGAAGGAGATCTACAAGGTCGGTCGTACAACTCCTCGTACGGTGCCATCCCGATGGTGGAGTGGTAGCTGTTGTTGTACGCAAACTCCACCAAGGGTAGGTGGCCCTCCCAGCTGTGACCAAAGTCGAGGACACATGCGCGGAGCATTTCCTAGAGAGTCTGAATGGTCCTCTCCATCTGACCATCCGTCTGATGGTGAAAGGATGTGCTCAGACGTAGCTGCGTCCCGAATGCCTCCTGTAACCCCTTCTAAAGCTGGGAAGTAAAGAGAGCATCTCGATCGTAGACGATAGATGATGGCACACCGTGGAGCCTCACAACCTCCTGAACGTAGAGACGTCCCAAGCACTCCACTGAGCCCTGCTCTCTGATGGGTAAGAAGTGTGCCGACTTGGTGAGTCGGTCAATAATCACCCAAATGGAGTCGTGACCTCTGGAAGTGCGTGGAAGTCCAGTCACGAAGTCCATAGATATACCATCCCACTTCCACTCCGAAACCTCCAAGGGTTGTACCAAGCATGCTGGTACCTGATGCTCTGCCTTCACCTGCTGGCAGGTGAGGCATCAAGAAACGAACTCTGCCACAGCCTTCTTCATGCCTGGCCACCAGTGCTGTCGTCTGAGATCCTGGTACATCATCGCAACTCCTGGATGTACCGCCAAAGTAGAAGTGTGAAACTCTCTCAGCACCTCCTCTCGCAAAGCGACTGGTACCTTGGTACGTCCTCTGAAAAGGATGGTGTGCTCTGCTCTAAGGGAGAAACCATCAGGTGCTTGTCCCGAGGATATCTCTGCATGACGTGTCTCACAGTCAGCGTCCTCACGTTGTGCCTCTCTGACCTGCTGCAGTAGTGGAGGGGTGACTGTGAGAGATTGGAGGATGGCTGCTCCATCTCTATCCACGAAGGATATCTGCAAAGAGGCTAGCTGCTCCGTCGCCTCCTCAAGTAGCTGAATGCCCATCCTCCTGCTGAGGACATCAGCTACTACGTTCCCCTTCCCAGGAGTATAGACTATCTCAATGTCATAGTCCTGGAGGAACTCGATCCATCGCCGCTGTCTCAGGTTCAGGTCCTTCTGCGAGAAGATATACCTGAGACTTTGTTGATCAGAAAAGACTGTAAAGCGCCCGCCCATCAGGTAGTGTCTCCATGTCTTCAGAGGGAAAACCACTGCTGCTAACTCCAGGTCATGGGTAGCGTAGTTCTTCTCATGCGGCCTCAACTGACGTGATCCATAGGCGATCACTGCCCGCTCCTGCGTCAGAACACATCCGAGTCTGGTCCCTGATGCATCGCAGTAGACTACGTACCCTACTCCCTCCTCAGGCAACCTCAAGATAGGTGCGCTGGTGAATCTCTGTCTCAGCTCCTGGAAGCTCTACTGACATCTGTCTGACCACAAGAAGGGTTTCCCCTTCTTCGTCAAAGTTGTGAGTGGTGCCGAAACTCTAGAGAAGTCTGGCACGAATCTCTGATAGTATCCAGCTAGTCCCAAGAAACTCCGAACCTCTGTCATTCTCCTGGGTGGCTCCCAAGCTAGCACTACCTCGATCTTCGCGGGATCCACTGCAACTCCCGCCTTAGAGATGACGTGTCCCAAGAAGTGGACCTCACGTATCCAGAACTGGCACTTTGAGAGCTTACCATAAAGCTGGTGCTCTCGGAGTGTGTCTAGTACAACTCCCAAGTGGTATGTGTGTTCCTCCTCAGTCGTCGAGTAAATCAGTATGTCGTCGATGAAGACCATGACAAACCGATCGAGGTATGGCTGAAAGATCATGTTCATGAGGGCCATGAACACTGCAGGAGCATTGGTTACGCCGAAAGTCATAACCAAGAACTCATAGTGGCCATACCGACATCTGAAGGTCGTCTTCTGCACGTCCTCGTCTCTGACTCTGAGCTAATTATAGCCTGACCTGAGGTCTATCTTCGAGAACCACCGTGATCCCTTGAGCTGATCAAAGTGGTCATCAATCCTCGGTAGCGGATACTTGTTCCTCACTATCACCTGGTTCAGGCGACGATAGTCAACACAAAGTTTCAAGCTCCTGTCCTCCTTCTTGGTGAACAATATCGGGGAAGCCCAGGGTGAAACACTAGGTCAGATGAACCCCTTGCCCTGCAAGTCCTCCAACTCTACCTGTAGCTCTCGAATCTCGGCAGGGGCCATCCGATATGCTGGAGTGGATATCGGGGTTGTCCCGGGGTATAGGTCAATATAAAAGTCTACCTTTCTGCGAGGAGGTAGCCCTAGAACGTCATCGGGAAAAACGTCCGAAAACTGATCCACCACTGCAGGAAAACCAGGACTCCACACGTCAACTGCTCCAAGGATGAGGCTAGCCAACTGATGAGTGATGGGCTGTCCTCTCCTCCGCGGAAGTCCATCCTGTGCTGCAAAGTCTCCCTTCTCGCCGGTGAAGGTGAACCTGCTCCCGTCGGTGCGTACACATCGCACCTTGTGCCTAAAATTGTCAATCTGTGCATGGATCATAGATAGCCAATCCATGCCCAAGATGACGTCGTAAGGCCTCGACGCTGCTACAAGAAGATCCCAGCCGAAGCTCTCACCTCCTAGAGTAAGATCACACTGCCGGCACCAGTGCATAATCGTCGAGTCTGCTCCCGTAGGAGTCTCTAGCCGTAAGGATCGAGCCAACAGCTCTGTTGGAATCTCCGAGCTCCGAACAAGGGAAGCGGCTATGAAAGAGTGACTCGCTCCTATGTCTATAAGTACTGCAACAAGGGTGGAATAGACACAGAGAGTACCTCGAATCATCTCTGGCGCCCCGTGGTCATAGGCCTCTACTGCCTGGAGCTGTGCCTGTCTCTGCCAGCCAGCTCCCTGTGGTCGGGGTGGACCTTCTGGTGGTGGTGGTGGCAGAGCCTCAAAGTGTCGCCCACCACCTGCTTCTCGGCCAGCTCCTCTGCCTCATCCGCCTCCTCCCTGCGAACCGCCACGGTCGACCTTCTGTCCCTGCCTCGGTGGTCCCTCAACCGTCTGCTGCTCCTCGGCACGGCGGGTCGGGCAGTCAGGAGCCATGTGGCCCTGCCCGCCGCACGAGTAGCATTGGCTGTCTCTCGAAAGACTGGCTTCGCGCTGTGTGCCCCGCACTACTGAGCCAGTGTCCTGAGGTCGTCTGCTTGAAGGTCTGGTCTTCCGGGACCCCTGAGTCATCCGTTGACTGCCTGCTGCAGATGACTCTGCCACGTTCCGCCCTGCGGTGGGTCTCGACGCTGGTGTTGACTCAGCAAGGAATCTCTCGATCAAAAGGGCCCGTTCCAGTACTCCTGTCTGAGTCGGTATGCTAATGGAGATCAGCGATGCCCTGATCTCGTGTCTCAAACCCTGCTCGAAGGTCCGGGCACGGAAGAATGGGTCCCGTACCATGCCGGCCGAGTAGTGCGAGAGACCAGTAAATCTTGCCGAGTACTGAGTGACCGTCATGCTGCCCTGCCGCAGCTAAAGAAGCTCCTGGATACGCACCGCACGAAGGGTGGCTGGGACGATCTCCGACCGGAAGAGGATCTCAAAGTCCGTCCAAAGTAGAGATGCCTCATCATTCACCTGGAGCATCAAGCTCCACCATCGTCTTGCTGCTGCGTGTAGTAGGCTCGCAGCGAGGATCACCATGAGGTCTGCAGGTGTCCTCACTAGCCTAAAAACTCGTACCACTGCCTCCAGCCAGTCCTCTGCTGCATGGGGGTCCGTCTCCCCACAGAACCTAGGCGGTCGCTGGCGCTGGAACTCGTGCAGAGCTCCAAGGCGACGTGCATCGTCAGAGGCTCGTTCTGGAAGCATCAGTGGCTCGGCGGGTAGAGCTATCACCGGTGCCACTCCTGACAAAGGGCCCTGCACCGAGGCCTCGTCGCTCGGTGGGATGTCGTCCAGCTCGACTCTCGGAACCCTAGCTGGCTGCCATCGTGGGGCCATCCTGAAAATGTAACAGGTGCGCCACGGTTAGAACAGTATACCTGGTGAGCTGATATAAAGTAATCATAAGGAAAACTTTGAAACACACACACAATCAATGTTTTCGTGCATTAAGTCGGAAATTAGTAGTCAGGGTCCTGGTGTACGGATACGTCGGCCGCCGCACCAACACCGGACTCCCTGGACTGATAACCACACTCAATACTCTAAACATTACTGCTTCACATAGAAAATATTAGATTTCGCGGTAGAACCGAACCCCTCTGATAACAATTTGTCACGACCCGTCCTCGGGGCCCGTGCTGTGACTACCCCAAACCCGCCTTCCATGGGCTAGGGGCTGGCGACTAGCACCAAGGGGTAAATCCCTGTAAAAAGGGAAGGCATTTTCATTGTAAAGTAAACAAGCACTACAGTGTAAGAAAGAGGAAAAGTAAACACTAAGTAAGAACAGAGTACAACTGAAAGTGCGGAAAAGTAAATGGGCCAGTATACAAACCCAAACTGAAAGTAAAGTACAACTCAAAAGGGAAAACAGCAACTGTAAATTAAAAGCTGCTACACCGAGCTGTCCACTTGAAATCCCACCTGAAGTGTGGGTACAGATAGCTCCACTGCTCCTCGGGTCCCGCCGTCCGCTCTGGGCACGTCCCGCCTAGTGGTCCACCTCCAAGTACCGTTCTGCTCTGCAAGCCTCATCCACGATCAATGTTGTCCGTCGTCTGCAACCAACACAACGTAGTGCGGGCATAGCCCGTGCAGGGGTGAGTATAAGCTACTCAGTAGAGACCCCGAGACCCCTGAAGGTCTCCCAAAATCCACAAAGGATAAACCACAAAGGAAGATACAGTCACGAAGTAACAACCGACACTGCTTAGGTATATGCCCATACATATACCTAAGTCATCAATTCCAATACGCTCCAACCTCTGAGCCCAAGTACATCTCAGTCCACACAGGAAAGTATACGTATTCCACACAGGAAAACAAAACGAAATCCACACAGGATAGCACAACACAATCCACACAGGAAAGCAACAGGATTCAGCTCACATAGGTATACTTCTTCGGATAACGATAAAGATGATCATTGATCCATCTAATTCATCGGACCCACGAAGGATCGATATGTAACTAACCCCCGCAATGACCCACACAGTATCGGGCCCACATAGGACCTGTAGGCGCTGGTTCACACAGGACCGCTGAGCGCAGACCCACACACGATCAGACCCACACAGGATCGGGCCCACACAGGACCTGTAGCACTGATCCACGTAGGATCGCTTAGTGTTGTAGTCGTCGTCGAATCCACCAGGGATCTCTGTACTGTCGTCGTCGCAGTCACAGTAGCAGTAGTAGTAGCAGTAGCAGTCACAGTCGCAGCCAGCTCTAGGGTTCCCACACACAGCAAGCTCGTTCGGGAGGGTCCGCTCCATGAGTCGAGAGGCTGATACATCAACTGTCACAAAGTCCATAGTTGATGCATCCAAAAGTTCTGTATCGTCAACAGGAACTCAACGCAACAGGCGGCGCGTCGATCGGACGCCCGGTCTGAGAGTTATTGGATTTTTCATCCTAGGGCCCCGGTTGGTTTTTAAGGAAAAACCAACCCGAACGTACTCCACCTGCGTCCAAACCTCGGGCGGAGTAAGCCAAAAGATCCGTCTCACTAAGAGAAACACAACAAAGCTGACGGCACGTCAATCGGATGTTCGTTGCTCAGGATATGAGTGTTTCCGCTCCGAGGGCCCAGTTGGTTTCGTGTACGAACAAACCCGGCCGAATTCAAAGTATTCCGAAACCTTGAGTGCGATATACCGAAACGACCATCTCGATCTAAGTATCGCATCGCCGCTGACAGCGCATCGTTTGGAGATCTGTAGCCCAAGTTATGGCCATTTGAATCCAAACCGCTCGGTAATGGGGGTTTCGGGCCCGGGCCGTCCCGGCCCGAGACCCCCCGGATGGCCCGAACTGGGTCAACCCACCCCGAACAGGGTCGACTCAGCCCGGTGTGGCCCGACCCGGCACGGCCCGGCCCCGCCCGACGCGGCCCGGCCCGGCGCGGCCCTGCCCGGCTTGGCCCGGCCCGGCCTGGCCTGGCGAACCAGCCAGGCGCGCCGGTTCGGCGCAGGGCAGTGCGCTGGGCGCGCTGCCAGCTCGGCCGAAGGCCGAGCTCGCTGGAACAACGGGGGCCGCCTGCCCTCCTTTGTGACCCCCCCCCCACATTATGGGGGGCCAATTTAACCGCCCGGGGGAATTAAATTCCCCCGGTTTCCACCATCCCGGCCGGCCTGACCTGGCCAGCTGGCTTCTTGTCAACAGGACCGGCAATGGCCGGTCCTCTTCCATCTTCCGGCACCGGAGGCCCGGCTGGCCGCCGGTCAACACGTCCCGCCGCGGTCCAGAACCGGCCGCGGCCTTCGTCGTCCGGCGCGGTGCGACGGCACCACGCCCCTCCGCCGCGGCCCCGCTCTGGCCTCGGCGCCTTCGGTTTCCTTCGACGCGGCGCAACGACGTCGCGTTCATGATAATCTTTCCACGGCGCGGCGCGACGGTGCCACACAATAATTGTTGAAAGATTTATGCGTGGTGCGACAGCACCACGCCATCACGTTTCATCCGCAAGAAACATTCAAGAACAAAGGAGGGGGGTTCGTCCGTGTTTGTGCGGTCCGACCCCCCTCTCGTTAGACGATAACACTTAATCATTAAATTCAAGGATCGTCATGCTAGAACCAAGAACGTGATTAAATAAATTAAACAACAACAAACCCCTACCTCGGTTTCAAGAATGATGTTCGTCAACGACCCGCGGAAGACGAGTGTCGTGGTGGTCGGCGTCGCGGAAAAAGGACGTCGATGTCGTGAAGCGAGGATTCGAAGCTCTTTGACGGCGATTTCGTCGCAGGAAACCGTCGTGGAAGAGATGACGCGGAAGAAGTACGTCGCGTCGCGGATACGGCTTCGCGGAAGGACCAAGTTCTTCGACGGAGAGGTTCTTCGTTGAAGAACGGCGTTCTTCGCGTTCTTCGTTGAGTTTGAAGAAGAAGAAGAAAGCTCCAAATTCTCTCAAGGTGGCTAGAGAATTCTAACCAAAATAAAAAAATCTAAAGTATTATTTCATTTACACAACCAAACCATTTTGAAATTCAAAGGTTTGAAATTAAACAACTCAACCCATTTAATATCCCAAGTTGTCAAGTTCATTAAAAGAAGAGTTAAAGTGAGTTAAAAAAAGGTTAAGTGTTAGGGTTCGTGTGGGCCCCACCACACTTAATCCTCTCAAGGGAGATTAAGTGGATGTGGGTCCCACCTCTAACTCCCTTTGAGAGAAGTTAACCAACAAGTAAAAAATAAAATGTGTTTCCACATTTTTATTTAACTTCTTATAATTTCTCCCAAAACTAACTTTCATTCCGCATAAAACGAAACCTCGGAAAAGCTCTCCTTAAGCGAAAATCGGCGCTGCGAGTTCATTGGTGTCCTCAGATTTCAATTCCGAGCACCAGATCAAAAGTTAGAAATTCCCGCTCATTTGTTCACTAAACGTTCCCGAGCCAAACTTCGGAAATTTATTCCGGGCACACCGGGCCTCGGAATCAGGTGCCGTAAGAAACCGCATTCTTGTAAATTTCCAAATAAAATTAAGAAAAACATTCCCTTGAATTTTACGAATCTTTACAATAGTTATCAGTCATTCTCTTTCAGAAAATTTATATAGTTTCAATATTCCACTAAATGGATTAAATCTTCACTTATATCTATTTAGAGATATAAATTCCAAATAAAATTACACACTCCAATATCTTACCAACATATTTATGTTCTAAAAAAATTAAAACATATTTCCCAATATAATATCATTGTAATGTTAGAATAGAATTTTTGTTATGTGGTAACTCCAAATGGGAAGATGATGATCTCAACCTCATTTTATAGACCATTAACATGTTATCATCATATCATCTAGAGTTTGATCTCTCATACCACATCACTAACTAGTTTATAGATGACATGAAGTGTTTATTATTACCTTTGTATCCAAATATTTTTAATGTCTTATAGAAACATCGGATTCAAATACAAAGGCATTGCATCATTTTTTGAAATATTTATTAAATTATATAAACACATTCCAAAATACCATATTAGTTTACTACCATTGGAATCATTGAACCACATACATTGATACATGTGAGCTATATCATCTCACAATATGTTCATCATAACTAGAACACTTATTAAACACATTAAACATAATAAAAATCTTTATAAACAAGGAAAAACATAAGGAAGTGTGATCATAGATGTTTAGTAAGGGTAAACAGGGTGACATATAATCATAATAAGAACCTAAGGTTATTATAACATTAACACAATATTTGAAAACCACACCCTGCATTTCAAAGACCACTATCATGAGTTACAAATAAAATATTAGGAGTTCATAATACATGATTCATAATGGAATCAAAGAACCTAATCAATGAGAAAACAACATTGACATAAGACATGAATATGTAGAATACATTTAAGAATATAATATAATTTCCATATTGATTAAATCTCACTTCCTAGTCCATCACAACATAAAAATTCCTTTATAATGATGAGTTCACTCATTGTTCCATCCCTATAACAGTACATAATGTTTACTACTCATTCCAATCCTATATTAATATATGGGGACGAATCCCCATTCCAGACATGCATATGTCATGAGATATATCAATATTTACCCAATTAATTATAGTTATATATAGGTACCACCTATCCCGTAATTAAATTATACGTATGTGTGCCTCAAAGTCATATACATTATTCATACCATCACCGATGAATTGAAATGGGTATGATAAATATTGCCGAATAAATTATCCTATAGAGAATAAAAAGTTATCATTATCATTTCTTCATATCATAACTAATATAAAATAGGGTTTCATAAGTATATTAAATATGAATGAGAAACATGTTCCATAATAATATAATATATATAGGGGAAAAGGGTTTAATAAACATTATTCCATGAAAACATAAACCATTTAGTGAAATAATATAAATGGTGACCTCAGATAATATCAAAAATAAGTCATGAAAGACACCATTGAATTCCATCTTATATATAAAATAATTTTGAAAGATCATTTAAAACATATATAGAGGTATATATCAATTCTTCTTTGAAAAATTATCTTTAAAACATAATATATTTTTAAAAATATATTTCATTAAATATTAGTTTAACAAAAATTTCCATAATATAAGGGAAACAATTATTTAAAAATATACTTGTAATATTTAAAGGGAATATTAAATGAAATTATTGTCTTGAAAGAGGGGAATATTTACATGTTGTACATATTAAATGAACATTCATTTTCCACAGTATTGTTTTTGTAAAAATTACTTGATCAGAGAATGAAAAAAGTTTCCTTTGAAATTATTTTGAAAACAAATTGGTGTCAATTAACCTTTAATAAATATTTTTGAAATGGTTAAAAAATATTATCAAAATATTTTTATAAATCATGGTTTTGAAAGAATCAAATTTCTGACAGAAGAGAGAAATAATTTCTGAAGTTCTAAATAACATTGTTTTAATTATCTTAAGTAAAAAATAGTGGATTATTTTTAATATTTCTTTAATAAATCATTAATAACTATAGTATTAGAATAGTGATGATAATTATGGAAAACCGACCATAATATTTCATTAATGGAAGAATAATCATAAATATACCTGATAATGGGTGAGATTTTATTAATAAACTTTTATCACTTTATGTGTCATTGAATCATAAAACCCATGAAATAATAATACAATAGAAACCAAAAATATAATGTGGATAAAAAAATTAAAGAAATTAAATTTCAATGTACGATATATGTAGCTTATGAAATCTAATAGGTGTATAACATAATGTACGTCTCAAATAAGGCATATTGAGATAAATACACCTTACTGTTTTGGTATCATATTTAATGTAAACCCCATGAAAGACAGATCGGAAAATTGATATGTCAATACAAATGATTCTTCATATAATAATCATAAAATTAATCCATGGTCCATATACACACCACACATAAGAAATATGTGGTGAACATGGCATGTGTCTCATGGAAAATGAAAGATGGAAATCCCATAACGTAAGACTTGAATTCTGCCACACCAATTAAAAAATTCTAATATAATAAATATAATTTTATTTTAAATATATTTAATTATGATATTGATATATATCATATCATATATGGTTTTCTTCTGACCACTTATTACTCATTTATTAAAGGTACAATTTGGGTAATTGTGCATTTTTTTCATGTTTTGTTTGATTAGTTATATTTTGGGTCCTCTTCCGTTAATAATTATTTCATCATTCAAAAAAATGATAATGATGATATAAATATCATTTATATTCTGTATATATGTATCTATAATATTCTATAAAATATAGAAATTGGAAATGAAATACATTGTTCGTGGAGACGGTTTGTCGAACCTAAGAATGAAATATGTTTCCATTTTGTTATCATATTGAATGAAATAATGTTATATGAGATATAATAACTCAAAAATAATTTATATTTCATTTATATCACATATTTTTATTAAACCTACCATTATTAAATTCCATGAAAAGAGTGAATGAATCACATCGCTTTGCGAGTTAGTAGTCCACAGAAAACATGAACGATGTTATTATTTTCTAACCAAATGAAAATCAAGAATGTATGTGTGATATAAAAATTATAGATTCATAATACAATTTATGAAATCATTAATATAATATATAAGAATTTATTTCCTTATTTCCAACCATGATAGGTGATAATGGAAAAACAATTGATTTTGGTTCACAAGGTGGTAGTCCAGGTACACACGAATGGTATATTTAATTATCTATATATTTTTTTAATATAATTAAATTTTAATCATTTTGAATATTTATATATTTGTTTTCATATTACTATTTTTAAAATCATTCTTAGAATAGTCTAGTTTAAAGAATTATAATAATATTTTTTCATAGTAAATCAATGTTTTCTATAATTAAAGATAAATATAGTGTTTTATGCAACAATAATATAAGTTGGTGTTGTATATAAGAAATTAAAATAAATACATTTAGTTTGTTGTAAACAATGTTCATAAAAATATGGGGTTCAACATTTTAACTCCATTAAAATGTATATAACCCTTGATATTTATCAATATTATATGAACAAATGAGGATACTTATACCTCATCAAATTGGAAGGTTCCCATAAATCCTCCCCAAACTAGTGGTTTCACCAATAAAAAATTTACTTAGTGAGTGGTAGTCTTTCAAGAAATATTTTCTTTACAATCCACAATCTCCAATAGTTGTTCCTTATAAAAAAGATCTTTCTCCAGTGGTATGACTTATGATTTCAATACAATAAAAGGGACCTATATTTACTTCCTCAATATTGATACATGTGAATAATTGGGGAATTTTGAGAAAGTTTATGGATGGTCCTATTGATAGGCTACTATCCCAATAAAATCAAGAATTTCAAATTGACTGATATACCTAGAGAATAGTTTCTCTTTCTTATAGAATATCATAACATTATTATATGAGAAAATTATTAGAAACACATAATCATTATCATAAAATTATATATAATGTCAATGATTACCAATATAATTTTTCATGAGATTCTCAGATGCCTTGACATGCTACTGAATGGATCAAACATTCTCTACCATTTTATTAGCTATACCATATCCCAATAGCTTTCCTTATCAAACTTCATTCCCTCAAATTTGGGATCTAAATTTCATCAAATATAGGGCTTCATAAAGAGCCATCAAAACACTACATTGAAAGCTATTGTTGTATGAAAAATCAACTATATGGAGGTGATGTTACAACCCTGCTTTATAGTCCAAAGATAATTATATCAAAATAACCTATAGGGTCTTAAGGGTACATTAAAACTAACCACCAATTTGAGTATAATACATAGTTCTGAGAATAAAAATCATCTCATTTTCTTGGGGAAGGCTTAGCTACTACATTGATGTGAACCACAAAACTTGATCAGATTTAATAGAATGTGGTACTCCATGAAATCTTACCACTTCGTTAAAGTGCATCCTGGAATGATGATTTAGAGTAATGTATTCTGTTTTATGGATGAGGTGTGTTGACTTAGCTATAATAATGACTAAAATCCATATTCCATTATTCACATTAGGGGTTTTGGGGGGTCTAATGAAAAAATATGTGGTGATTTTATCTAATTTCTTCTCTATAATTTGTATTATATAGAACATCCTTATAAACTATTTTCTTTCATCCAAAACATGTTGACATACTAACCATCAAGATACAAACTCTATGATATCTCACCACATTCCATCCCACTAGAAATATTATTTCATATCTCTATTCATCTTCCTACTTCTTGGATGAATATATAATAATAAACTATGAGGTTCCTCTAACAAAACCTACTTCACATTTGTTACGAAAGGTACACATAAAATGTTCTTTAATTTTATCATTCCACCATGATCAAGGTTAAACATTGAAACACTTATTTTTTTAATGGTAGCTCAACATTTTCCTTATGTGCCTCTTTAATATTTATATAGATAGATAGTTGAATATTAAATTAAGAAAGATAATTTTTCCCTATCATTCAATATTTCTTAATCTTTCCTTTTAAAATCTTGAAATATGGGATTTTCTTATCCACATAATGGATAATATATCATAAACCCTTTAAATCAATGCACCATCAACCGTGTTCACCTTTCTAGGGTGGTGATATATTGAGAAGTCATAATCATTAATCATATCTAACCAAATTATTTTATGCAATTTTAAATCCATCTATATAAATATATAATTTTATGATTAGTATATATTTCAAAATTTTCTCTATAAAGATAATCCCTCCATATATTTAAGGAAAATAATACCATGGTTAACTCCATATGAAGAGTTGGGTAATATTTCTTATGAATCATTAATTATCATGAGCCAAAACCTACAACCATTTTATTCATTATAAGAACACATCTTAATCCCTTCTTAGTTGCATCATTATATATTACAAACCCATCACTATTACATCGTAATGTATGAATACATGTGTTCACTAACCGTCACTTTAGTCCAATGAAATTTCACTCACATTCATCTATATATTTGGTAATTGGTTATCATAATTCCAATTACCCTTACAATTGATTCACCAATGTGGGGGGGTTAATTTTGTGAAACATTATCTCTTTTCACATTGTTAGCTAACTTCATCTAATTATTTATGAAATCCATTATGAAAAAACATTCCCTTCCAAACATAAATCATTTATTAGTACCCTTATGAAGTTTCCCTCCAGGAATTTTCTACACATTGAGCATAAAGGAATAATCTTCATCTTCTCTACATGGTTTTTAGATTTTCAATTATACTTTATATTCCTTTTCTTATCAAAATCTTGATATTGTTAAGTAACTATAGAATCCATTTCCATCTTTATATAAAAGTTCACTATATTATCATAACTATTGAAGTACAGTATGGATAATTCCACTTTTAGACATATTTTTAACCCACTGAATTGTCGATCAATCGTACTTTTAAGTTGGATTATAATATTAAAATCATACATTTCATGTCTTCTAAAATAATCCTTATAGATACCCACATATTCATCATCCTTTTTATTTATCATGAGGGAGAACTTATCCACCCTTGTACAAGTAGCAAGAGGGAATTACATATTAAAAAATTAATCTCAACAAATTGTCCCAATACACGGAGTAAATTTCATCATATTGTCTTATATTTATAATAAGACTCCACCATTCATTTGTTACACATTCTAAATAGTTGATATCCAAAATGATGTATTCTTGATTTGAACACTAAATAATAAAATCTATATTTTCAGTTGTACATGTAAATTATTTAGAATCAAAAGGATTATAGGATCCACTAAAAGAATGGGGAAATAACCTCATAAAGGATTCAATATAGTTTTGTTGCCTCCTTTTCTTATTTTGAAGTCTATCATAATTCATATCTTAAGAATATTTTGGGAGCATAAAAACTAAATTTTTCATTCCATATCCCAAAATTTTTGGATTCTAAGTATGAAAATAATTTCATTTTCAATCACACTAATAATTAATGTAGTTTCTTAAGGTTCTAGCCATTGAATAAAAAATAATGATTAAGAAGATGTAATCTCTACAGGGAACCACATAATCAAGAAAAACAACATAACTTATGTCAACATCATGTATCCTACATTAATATATGTCACAGTTTATGTATACTTTCTCCTTAATAGTCATAATCTATTTAATTCTTTCATGGTGACTCATAAACCATTTTTGAATTTCCAAAGTGTATCCACTAGAAATGTAAAACCATGTGTGTAGTAAGGCGTGCTTTCATTCACCAATTCACAAATGAGCCAAGATCAATATAATATTTTTAGGGTGGTTACTCCTATGTATATGTATTATTTATTTTCATCCATTTATTATATTTATTCTAGGATTTAATTTATTAGAAACCACTTTCTATACCCATTATAAAAAGTTTAGGACATTTTCTAATACTTTATTGAGTATCCTTAAACATGTACTTATGGATCTCAAATTTTTTTCTCATAATAGTTTACAATGGATAACTAAACCTTTACTCGGATACCAACAATAGTGACCTAGTCATTACATAAAAATATATAACATCATTTTGGAGGAATATTTATTGTATTACTCAAACTAACACAAAAGACCATATTAGTTTAGTGCCATTGGAAATTGGTATATATAAACAATAGTCTATATAAGCTACATAATCTCCCACAATGTTGTTCATAACTAGAACCCTTCTTAAAAAAATCACAAATAATACATATGTTCATAACCTTGGAAACAAGAAAATATGAAATGATGATCTCAGATTCTTAGTATGCGTAAAAAGGGAGATAGGTAAGCATAACATGACCATAAGGGTATGAGAACCTAAGAATAATATTTGAAAACCATACACTACATATAAAATATCAAAATCATTAGTCATGGAATGAATATTGTCACCCTATAATAGATGAATAAAAATGGAATCGAAGAACATGATCTATGAGATAATAAAATTGGACAATGACATGAATTTGTGTCATACGCATAATAATAGAAAATATTAAACATATTGGTCAAGGGTCACTTACAAGGACATGATAGAGGAAATTTCCATTCTTGTAATACGTTACCTCCTAATTCGGACCCAATAATACTGAACCAAGATCACTCATCATTCAATAGTTATATTACTGTACTAGGTTTACACCCCCTTATAGCCTTGTATATCTCATGAGGTAAATAAATCATTACACAATGCATTGGAGGGAGATAGAGGTATCAACCATATCATAATAAAATCATACATATGCATTCTTTAAGATCATATAAATTCATCATGTTATAACCAATGAAATGAAATGGGTATCATAAAAATTTCACAATTTATAAACATATTGAAAAAAGATATCTCATAAACATTTATATGTAGTATTATCAATGAATAGACCATTGTTACATAACAATATAACCCTTGGACGTGAAATTGATTTCATAAGAATATAACATGTGGTAGAGAAATGGATTTTCTAAACACCATGCCACAAAAACACAAATCATTTAGTGAGATAATACAAATGTAACCCATGGATCGTATCCCCTTTAAGGAATTATTTTCACCTACAGATGACATCTTGTATGGAAAATAATTTTTAACGACCATTTAAAAGATTTCATGAAAAAATTATTCTTTATTATTATAAAAATTATTTTTAAAACATAAAATTATTTTGAAATCATTTTTCTTTGCAACCCACTTAAAAAATGAATTTCTATAATATAAGGAAAATGATTTATTAAAAAAACATATAAATTTTAAAGGGAATCTTCAATGAAATGAAGGTCATGAAAATGTCTAATCTATACATGTTATACCATTTAAATAAACATTTCTTTTATAATTTTAAAAGTTTAGAAAATTCCCTTCATTTGAAAATAAAAATAATATTATGTTGAAAGAATTTTTTTGAGGGAAACATAGGTAAAAATGAATTTAGTGAATAATATTGAAAATCATAAAAAATGACAATTATTTTTGAAAAAACGGTTTTGAATGAAAAAATATTTCTGACCTAAGAGAAAAATAAACTTCAATATTCTAGTTTTTTTCAAAATTATTATTAGTACCATATTTTGGATAAATCATACAATTACATTAAGATGTCATGAATAACCGTATCCCAAGAAAATAAATGAGAATTATTGAGTTATTAAAGACAATATTTCATCAATTTAATCTTAATCATAAACAATTGAAAAAAATGATGAGTTTGTAGCAACAAACTTTTACCACTTTGAAAACATTGAATCATAAGAAACATGAAGGAATAACATAAAATAAAACATAAAATGTCATGAGGTTGAAAACATTTATAAAATTACATGTCATAAAGGATTTATATACACCTATTGGAAGAATATATGCGTATAACATAATGTACATCCCAAATAAAGAAAATTCAGAGAAAAATTACCTTATTGCTTTGGTAATGTTTTAACTGGTACCACAATGAATGACAGATCCTAAAATTTATATTTAAACCCAAATAATTCTCTATATAATAATAATAACATACATCAATTAGAACTATACACACCACATTCTATAAATAGGTATTGGACCTGGCATATGTACCTTTGAAAATAAAAGTAAAAAAGGAAATATGTTACCTTATGTCTTGAATTAGACCATATTCATTAAAAATTATATATAAAAAATATATTTTATTATAAAATTTTTTAGATATTCATATACATATATATCATATCATATATGATTTACTTATGACCTTTTGTTAACATTCTATTAACAATTACTTGTTAATGTTACCTTTCAGGATATAACTGCTTTGCTTTTCCTATATATTTTGGCCTATTGTGCTTTTGTTCTTATAAAATTAATCATGATTTTCTCATATCCAAAATGAAAACCTAAATTTTAATAATATATTTAATGAACAAAACTATGTTACCCTCAAACCTGGCACCCGACCCGATCCTTCACATAACTGAAGGGCGTTCCTGATCTACACAGGCTGGCGACAAGCACCTGGGCATCTGACTATAAAATTGAGGGAACACTTTATCCCTACACAAACAACAACATGTAATACATATACAAGTAAATAAAGGATCAGCTAATGTATAAAAAATATATATGCCATAACTATGAGAAAATAACAAAACAAAACAATTATAACAGAAGTTAAAATCTCCCAAAGATAAGTCCGACTATAAGAGACTCAAAAACAACATCTACTCCAACGAAGGCATGGAAAAAGTCCAGCCATATGACCATCAGCTACCCATCCCAGCTGACATGAACCTCACTACCTCATTTTGGAGCCTTGCCTTTCCATGCACTAGAAGATAAATAATGATCTATGCACCACCAATGTAGTGTGCAGGTTGTGTGCTAACATGCTTAGTAGGATCCCACCTAGTGTTCGAAAACCATTCTCTGTATAAAAATTCATGTATGCTTATTGAAAATGTAAAACATGGCATGATATTAAGTAAATTATATTAATATAAATCTTGGTAAATATTACCATGTTTGATTATTCTAAATAAAATAATGTATATCAGTTTCAAAGAATATTTTCCATAACTTTTTTACATAAGCCTAAGCATGCATATCCAGGATATCTCAGAGAGCCAAGAAATACAAACAGAAGCACAATTATCACAACACCAATTAAAACTAATGGTCTTGGTAATTGACTACTCATACCAAAATAATCAAGTGCACAAAACTGATCCTAGAACAACGATCCTAGGAAGATGAGGAAAACCACAAGAGTAATCCCCCAAAAATGTCAATATTAATATACTAGAACAATGTTCCTAGGGTATAGAGGAAATCCCAAGAAAAACCTCATTGACAATCACATTGAAATGGATGATGTCATCAACCTAAACCTCCCACCTTAGTACACATGGTAACCCATGCGTTATTTTTCACAAACCCATTTTAATGTCTTGAAACCCATTCCAAACCTTTTATAATCCATTTATTAAAATATAATGAAAAACACTTTTCATTCAAAAACCCTTTTCAACACTAACAAAAATCATGAGAATTTTGAAAATAAATTTATAAAGCAATTTTGAAAGCAATACAAGCTATTTCATTATCATAGGATAGAGGGGGAACCGCCTAACACAAAGTTCAGGTCTCACACACCCATAACAGAATCCAAAACCAAGAACATCACACAAAACCACCAACAAAGACCCTAATATCCAATCAATGAAAATACTGATTTAAACATAAATATAAAAGGGCTTCAAAAGAGAGGAAAACTACACAACTCAAAGAAGGATGTCCAGCATACCACAACCAACGAAGGAAAAAGGCCTCCAGAACAAGATATCACAACGGATCTAGAAAAAGACAACGAGAAACATCCAACATGGATAGGTAGATCTGATAACACAAGGATAGGGATCTATAGTGATCAATCAAAAAGAATAATCAATGAGAACATTTACCCAGAGAGATTCACTATAGAAACAATGATGAACTAGAGCCGATCAAATCGATCTAAAAGGTGGAACGCCTCTAAAAAATGCCTAGGTAGAGTCTAGGGTTAAGATCCCCAATGTTTGGATAAAAAATGACTAAAAAATCCTAAACACAGGAATTTAAACTGGGTGCGGGCCTGGTCGTTCCATATATCCCTTGATCATGATATGAATACCATGATGGATAAGTTATGCTGAAAAATTTGTAACCTCTGATTAAAAACTAACATTTTCACCCTACATGATGTGTACCCATCATTCACGATATGTACAATCTCAAAATGTGACCTCCACCTTCACAACATGGTCTCCCAGGCCACGACATACATCCCACACCATGTACATGACATGTACTTTAGGTACACGACATGTACCTATTATGTAGTCTATAGTAAACCAAGAAAAATCACATAAAAGGATTTTAAAACCCATAGAAAACATAGAATGTGGGAAACTAACCCGATCAAGGTAATGGGATGTTACAAACTCCACACCATAAATAATTTTTTTCCCTAATATGGATTTTGGAAGATGTATCCATTGGAACGAGATGAGGACACTTATCCCCCATCAATGACTCACATTCCCAAGTCTCATGAGAATTTGATCCTTATTGCTATAGAACTCTGACCAATGAAACCGACTTCCCATTCAAGAATCTCTCTTGAGAGTCAATGATCTCCATTGGTTTTTACAAAATAGAATCATCTGGTTATAACTCAATTTCATTAAAGCATATAACATGAGTGGGGTATGGGTGATACTTCCTGAGATGAGATATGTGGAAAACATCCTGAATTCCTATCAATTGAGCCGGGAATGCTAACTGATAAGCAACCTGAACAAATCATTCTTTGATGTAAAATGATTCAACAAATATTGGATCCAACTTTCCTTGTTTTCCATGTCAATGGTGACCCAAATGAGGAGACAATTTCAAGAAAACCTTATCACCAATGGAAAATTCCAAAGGAATAAGTCTCTGATCTGCATACAATTTATGTCAACTTTGGGATGTAACCAAATATTATCACAACTCTTGGATCCTTAATGACATCTACAGAACTTGAATTGGTCCATCCAAGGATTAATATCCCACATATTCCTAACAATGAGGTTATTTTCACGGGGGACCATACAAACTCTCAAAAGGAGACATTCTGATCGATTACTTGTAACTGTTGTTGTAAAAAATTCAACCGGTCCCATCTGACGATCCTATATTCCCACAAATCATAGATTCAGGCCTAAAGCATATCCTCTAGGATCTAAATTACACACTCCATATAGGAATATTTCTAGGGATGATAAACTGTTCTCAACATGACTTGATTCCCCATTTCCTCTTTAAGATTACTCTAACACCTTGAGGTAAACCTAGGATCTCTATCTGAAATAATTACATAAGGACTCCAATCTGGCCTCATGATCTCTCTCACATATAGCTTACCCATGTAATCAACTTTAGTGGTGTCTTTGATCCTAAAGAAAAGATCATACTTCTTCAAACGATCAACAGACAACCAGATAACATTTTTTCCTTGGGGTGTCCATAGAAGTCCAACAAAAAAATACATGGACACCTCATCTCACATACAAACTGACACTAGAAGTGGATTAATAGATCCAAAAGGTTTGAAGTGCTCTATTATTATGCTTTGGGAGGTGTAACAACAGGACACAAAATACGCAATTTCATGCTTCATACATGGCCACCAGAACCATCTTCTCATGTCATAATACATATATGTAGAGCCTAGATGAACAGACTAAGATGCACTATGGAAATAAAACAGGAATGAACTTATCACAAATTTTGGGATGAGAAATTTCATTCCTAAGTGAATTATTCCATCTTAAGAAAGAGACCAAATGAGAACTGTCTCCCCACCATAATGGTTTTCCCGAATTTTTTAAAAGTCATTATCTTGTTGTTGACTTTGAAAGATGGACTCTAGGAGAGATGTTGACAAGTAAACACTGGTCAAAGCCATACCTGAGACATCCTCATGAGAATCCAAGAACAACTGAGTAAAAAAGCCCCATAAGATTCCACTCCTCCTTAGATTCTGGAATAGCCTATGATGGTACCTTCCTCCTTAATGCGTCTATAAATTCATTAAATTTCCCCAGAGTGTAGACTATTTCATGTTAAACATCTACAGGTATTTTACCCATCATTTCCTTTTTGAGATTCATGTTATTCAGGCAAAAAATATAGCTCGGACACTTATGCTCAGAGAAGACTGTGAACTTCTCCCCAAAGAGAGAGTACTACAAATACTTAAGTACATGCATCATTACATCTATATATAATTCATGGGAGAGGTAGTTCTTCTCATGTGTTCAAAGCTAAAGAGACCCATATGCTACCACATGATCATCCAACATAATCATGTATCCCAAACCAGAACTAAAACCCTTATAGAACACAACATACCCCTTACTAAAATCAGGTAAGATCAGAACAGTTGCCAATGACAGAAGTCATTTCAGTTCAAAAAAATAATACTAACACCTTTCTTCCAATGATAATTTCACTACCTTATTGGTAATAGCATTCAAAGGTGATGATATATTATAGAAATTGCTGATGAACCATTGTTAGTATTTATCAAGGCTAAGGAAGCTAGGTATCTCAAACACATTTCATGGTTCCTTCTAGGGAAAAAACAATTACCTTATTTGGATCAACTGATAAGCCATGATTATAAATTCTGTGCCCCATGAATTACACTTCTCGAATCTAGAAACATTATTTTGAATGATTTCCATTGAAGTGTTGTTTTGTCAGAATCTCCCAAACCAAAATCAGATAGTGCTCATGCTCACTCTCAAACATTGAATAAACCAGAATATCAACCATGAACACTACCACAACAGTCACTACAACAGAATGGCCATTTAGCAGCAGTTTGTTTTTGCGTTTACCAGCGGTTTAAACCGCTGCTACATTGTTTGGTGGTGGTTTATAGAAACCGCCACCTAATAGGGCATCGGCAATCTATTAGCGGCGATTATTTACATTTAGCGGCGGTTTTAGGAAAGTGTCATAGTTTCCTCATTTAACGGCTGTTTTCCTGAATTTAGCGGCGGTTTTAGGAGCCTTGGATTTCACTTTATTTGGGGCGGTTATAACCGCCATGAATAAACTCAAATTCTAGTGACCGTAAAACGACCGATAAATTCATGAAAACCGCCGCAGAATGAGGAAGCCACAGTGCTCCTATTTAGAGGTGTTTTTCACCATTTAGAGGTGGTTTAAACCACCGCCAATATACATTTTGCAGTGGTTAAAACCACCGTGAAAATCTTCCTAGAATAAAGAAAATAATTCTTTTCTTCTGGTGCACCACAGTCCTTAAAAAAACCCAGAAAAAACCATCCATGGCCTCCCACCAATGTCCAAGAGCTGAATATCCAGAATGAATCACAACATCCAAAAAACATTTTTTTCTTTCAATGAGAAATAATATACAACTTTAATATTTAAAAATAGAACAAAAATCTAAACCCCTGGAAAATAAGACATCATATTAGAGAAAGTATTATTAACACAGCAGTCAGATATCCATCAAAGGTTCCAATACATTCCTCATACTCATGTATACAATATATTAAATAGTAAATACTAGTAAGATAAAACTCCATTGATAGAACATTGTAATATCCCAAACTGGATTCCACTAAATCTTATAACTTCACTTTGTTAGGGTAGATAATCTATAGTGATTCCACTCTACTTATAAAAATTGATAATTGATGAATTAGTAGTTATATTAGTACCAACCCATTTATATAATTATTGTTTTTGATTTTGTGGCCTAGAAACCATCCTAAATAATTATAATAAATTTGAACTGATGAAATAGCTTAAATAACACATTAGAAATATATTGTAATAAATAATCCTATTATAGGAATAGTTTTAGAGTTACATTAGGATATAGATTTTATAAGAACATGGATATTTCCAGTGAGTCTTAGTTGACATATTTTTATGTTGGAATATAAGTTAGGTGGGAGATTCTAGTGACCTTTTATGAATAAACCTAGAATTAGAGTTGATTCATCGTGTTATGTGACGGGTTAACCTAGATTTCTATCATCCATGGACATATTAAGCATCATTGGATGCATATTTTTGGTTTTTGGTCATAGAATGTGTTTTTTATGTATTTTGGGATTGAGTAGGACTCTAGTTGTGGAAAGATTCCCCAAGTTAGTAGGAGATCATGAGATAAGTAAAACTTCTAGGTGTTATGAGAATCTTTAATGCTTGAAATTAGTGGGACTAACATGCCAATATAATTTTATTTAGATTATTTAGTTGTGTGAGTTTAATTTCAAAGGTGTATGACTCAAGAAGTCATCATCAATGTTGAATGGTTATGTAGGATAACGTGACCCTTGGGTTTTATTTTTTGAGTAGGATAGAAAATACCAAGAATGCACAGTGTCATTGGTCTTATGAATTATATGAAATGGGTTTTACCATTTCATTGATGTAACATCAATTTAGTATTCATTATCATAAAAATTTCCTTTTTAACTATGGTTTGGTGGAGAGATTTGTGTGGTGTTTTGTGAAAAAATTTCTGTCTCTGAGAGTTTGAGGGATGAAATCACAGGTAACACCTTGAGGGGTATTATCACATAACAACTTGGTTTAGGGTTGTGGGATATCATACCAAAGCACCACAAAAAACCTAATAAACACATCACAAGAATGAAAAACGTATTTATAAATTTATCTAAATCACCCAAGGATCAATGGAATGAGTTAGAAGGGAAAAATATGGAGACACCTACATAAATGGAGGGAACATGTGATGAAACTCTTGGATAAAGAAGAAAACACTCCAAAGAACAATCCACGCACCCTAAAAAGAAATAAAATATAACCAGACATCAACCCTAACATATATGGTTCATATAGAGGGATGATCCCACGAGAGAAACAATGAAATTATAAGGGTAAAGATAAAAGAGGAAAATGACAAAAATCCAAATAATCTTACCTTGGAAGCTTCACGAACCACTAACAGAGAGAGAAAAACTATGGGTCATAGGGTCACCGGGGTTGCCGAGGTCGTCAGGGTCACCGGGTTCACGCGGGGCCGGGGTCACCGGGGTCATGGGGGGCCGGGGTCGCGGGAGGGCC
Organism: Viscum album; assembly: GCA_963277665.1. Classification (NCBI taxonomy): domain Eukaryota; kingdom Viridiplantae; phylum Streptophyta; class Magnoliopsida; order Santalales; family Viscaceae; genus Viscum; species Viscum album. Next base: position 1,298,854,338 of record OY728130.1, on the reverse strand, counting down.
CAAGGAATCTGGGTGAGGAGGGTCGGGGTGGGGGAGGGGTTGGGCTATTACAAAAAAATGTTTCGCGGCGGTTTATTATAAACCGCCGCGAAAGAGCGGTTTTCTTGTAGTGAGTGTCAATATATTGGTGGAATATATGAATCATTACATCCAAAAAAACAATAGGAGCATTAGTCAGATTGAAAGGAATCAAAAGATATTCATATTGACCATACCGGTTCTTTAAGGTTGTCTTCTGTATATCAAACATCTGGAGTCTGTGCTAATGATAACCTGATCGAAGATCGATCATTGAAAACCACTTTTCTCCCTTCAACTGATCAAAAAAATAATTCACACGTGGAAAATGATATTTTTCTTAACCATTACACGGTTTAACTTTCGATAGTCTAAAGAAAGACGGAATGAACCATCCTATTTCTTTTAAAATATAATAGGGGATTCCCAAGGACAAAATCTAGGGTGAACAAAAAAATTCTCTAGTAGGTCATCCAAATGAATCATTAGTTATTTAAACTCTTCTTGTGCCATTTGTAAGAAGGAATTGATATCAGACGTGTACATAGAACTAGGTAAATTGTGATCTCTACCCCTCTCTAGAAAAATACAGGAGAATTAATCTAGAAAAATGTCAGGAAAGTCTTAGAAAACATAAGGAAGACCCTCAATAGAAGAAATTTCATTGGTCTCAAATGAAACAGCAACAAAGAAACATCTGAGATTTGGGAGGGATGGTCCTACACGACCTGACCTCAGATCCCACTCCTCAAAAAACACATGAGAGCTCCCATCAAAATAATGAAATGAAAAATGCCGATGATAAAAATCAACCATAGCCCGATGAGCAACTAGCCAATCCGTACTGATGATGACTTCAAAAAAATCCAGATCAAGAATAAGAAACTCTCATAGTAAACCCTTGTCAGCTATCATAAACAATTAAGTAGGATACTAGAAACCCTACTCTTTTATCATTCTTATAGGTGTCACTAACACCATTATAAAGGGAATATGTTCTGTTTGAAGTTTAAGAATATCAAAAAACCTCTAGATATTAAAGAGTTGGAGGCACCGGTATCAAACAAATCAACAGCTATTGAAGCTGCAACAAGGATAGTACATATCACTATTGTAGGACCTTCATCAACTTCTATTAGACACTAATCTAATATGTGAAAATACTTCACTATTGAGGCATGTGGCTGGTTCCCTATAGTCTTTGAAGCTTCTGACTGCACCATAATAGCCTTTAGAGCCGAAAAACCCTGACCATAACAAGGCGTATTTATATCTTGACAGAAACACAATAGATGACCAACAAGTCCCTGGATATTGCACATATTCATGGGCATAAGACAAGAATGTATGGGGTGACACGCCTTTCTTCACTAGTAGTAATTTAGAGGCACACTTCCAGCTATATCATATGGTACAAAGAAGGCTCACTACTAAGACCCACCTAACACCTCTCTTGAGAAGGTCATTCCACATCCTCTTATTCCCATGTATGCCACTGAATCTATAACTAATTATAAGAGAAGAGGTGGTAAAGCTAACCTCACCTACCATGTTCATCTCTGCCATAATTTATCTGTCTACTTTCTCTACATAGGTAGAATGATTCAACATGAACACCTATACTCTAATGTCTGGTCGCAAACCATGTAGGTACTTTTACGCCTTTAAAATGTCATTCCATACCATGTACGAAAAAAATGGCCTTGTTCAGAAAACCTGTTGGTGTAGGATAAAATTGACACCCTCCATACTATAATGATAGGAATTCTAGAGAATGTTCCAACATCCAAGACTCTGAAAAAAAGCTGAGAGAACAGGGTTTTGAAACCCTTCTAATCCATGCCCACATGTATATCTTCCTGAACCAAAGATTCCTAACAACACTTATTATAACCCTTGAGTTTGAACATTGTGCACTTCTACCTAATATTATATGGTGTCTTAAAGAAAATGACGATTTTATCGATCTTACCCAAAAAAATACTCAGACACTTGAGGTTCATTCCTCCCTTTAATGGACAATGGATTCTCGTGCAAGAACTTTCGTGATCAATCTCATTCCACTCCAGGTCTTGAATGTACAACAACCACTATATTCTGAACATGGGGAACAACATAATCAACAACACATACTTTTTGTACAATTTTCTCGATGAGATTCTGATCTATAGGTGGATTCCCTTGAGGTGAATCAACTGCACCATCCTAAGGAACCTATAGAACACAAATTGGAGGCATATCATTGCACACCAAATCATAAGAACTATTATAAATAGAACAAATCTTAGTTAAAAAAATAAACCCCAAAAGGGAAAAATAAGATTTTAAAATAAAAAAACACTAGAGTTACATATCCCGACATCCCATGGTAACATGAGTCACTTTATAACCAGAGATGCCCAGAAACTCATCTCAACACACCTCTCAAGTCCCAACAATCCTCTCTCTAGTATAACTGAAATCCAAAGAAATGATTATCAAGGATTAGAAATCCTTTGATACATAAATATAAGGAACTGAGAAGAGTTACCCTAAAACTTGACACCTGACTCGATCTGTCACAAACCTAAAGGACGTTCCCAATCCCCACTGGTAGGAGACAAGCACCCAGGCATCAAATGAAAAAATAGTGGGAATGATTTCTCCCAACCTGAACAACCACATGGAATACATATAGAAGGAAAGATATGTACATCGACATACTATAAAATATATATGCCATAACTATAAGAAAATAGAGTTAACAAAACAACTATAAAAGCAGCTAAGAAATCAAAAAGAATAGTCTGACTACAATGAACACAAAACCAAATACTAATACAATGATAGAATGGATGAACTCAAACCATCTAACCATATGCTACCCATCCTAGCTCACACAAACCTCTTCACCATAGTGAAACACCATACCTTTCCATATATTGGAAGGAAATTAATGGTCTACACCCCACTTAAGCAGTGTGTAGTGTGTGATCTAACATGATCAGTAGGATCCCACTCAGGTGTTCCACATATAATATCTGAATAAAAATTCTTGTATACATATTTAAAATTTAAAACATGCATGATGAGTAGTAATGCAGGTTTAAAAAAAACATCGTAAATATTTCCCTTTTTTCATAGTTATAAAAAATAAATTATATCAGTTTCAAGGCATATTTTCCATAACATTTTTCTATAAGCATAAACATGCATATCCATTCAAACTATGAAATCCAAGAAATAAAAATTGAATCATATGTATCAAAACACCAAGGAATTCTACCGGTCTAGGTAGTAGACTACTTTTACCAAAACAATCAAGTGCACAAAACTGATCCTAGAACAATGGGCCTAATAAGTAGAGGAAAAACCCAAGAGTAATCCCTAGAAAATGTCAATATTGGTCCCCTAGAACAATGGGCCTAGGGAATGTAGGAAATCCAAAAATAAATGTCTTTGATAATAAAAAAAATGGATGATGACCTTAATCTAAACCTTCCACCTAAGTACCCAAGGTAACCAATTTCCTCTTTTTGACAATCCTATTTCAATGTCTTAAAAACCATTCAGAATCATTTATTATCCATTTATCAAAATCAAGGTAAAACCACTTTTCTTCCAAAACCCTTATTGAAAAAACAAAAAAAATCATTCCAATATCATAAATCAATTTATAAACCAATTTTCATAGCAAAACAAGAAGGTTAATTATCATAAGCTAGAGACGGAACCACCTACCATAATGTTTGGGTCACACACACCCGAAATAGAATCCAAAACCAAGAAAGAAACCCAAAAACACCAACATAGACCCTAATATCCAATCCATGAAAATATTGATTCACACAAAAACACAATAGTTTTTAAGAAGAGAGGAAAACCACATTAATCGAAGAAGGATGCCCACTACACCACAACCATCAAAAGAAAAATCCATCCAAAATGAGATCTCAAAACGGATATTGAAGAAGATGAAAAAAAAACATCCAACCTGGATATGTGGATTCGATAACGCAAGTCTAGGGAAATACTATGATAAATCGCAAGGATTAATTTTAGAGAACAGTTACCCAGATAGATGCACCGAAGAAACAATGATGAATTGGAGCTGACCAGATCGATCTATAAGGTGAGACACCTCTAAAAGATGCCTAAGGAGAGTCTCTGGTTGAGATCCATGATGTTTTGAATGAAAAGGATCATCCAAAACACCCAAACATATGACTTTAAACTGGTCGTGGGATAGTTCATGATGTGTACCCCTTGGTACTGATGTAAAGTCCATTCTAGATAAGTTATGCTGAAAAACATGGCCTCTAGGATTAGAAACCACCATTTTCACACTAATCGATGTGTACCCATCATTTACGATGTTATCAAGATCACAATGTGACCTACCCCTTCACAACATGGTCTCCCAGGCCATGAAAAGCAACCAACACCATGTAATTGACGTGTACATGAGTTATACGATGTTTATTTGTTCTGAAGTTTGTAGTAAACCCATAAAAATAACCTACAAATATTTTAAAACAAGAAGGGAACATAGAATGATGGAAAACTAATCTGATCAAGATAAGGGGATGTTTCAATATATATTTAGTATAAATTTATATATAATAATGTAAATAATGTAGATATATGAAATTATATACAAATTTTATTGATATGGTAGGTTGTGCGTACATAGGAACATTGTTTTTGACATTATTACTGAATAGAACGAAAGAAACGTTTTTGATAAATTTCCAATACATAATAATTTTTACATCATATATATTAAGTATTTTATTAATACAATCCATAATGCATTCCAAGTAATTCATGGAAAAACCATATCTCTTTGTGAAGAAGTAGTCCTTCGCAAACATGAATGACATTATTATATTCCAATAAAATGTAAAGAATGAGTTCGGTGTTATATAAAAATTAAATAATCATAAAAATTCATAATAATAATAAATTTAATATATATATATAGTATTCCCATCATTATTTAAGACCTTGATAAGTGTTAATGGAAAAAATAATAACATTGGGTTGTGAGCTGATAGTATGTTGTACACATGAATGATGATTTATTATCACATTTGATTGAAGTGTGTGTAGTTTTAGTTTATAACCACAATATAAGAATATCCAAGTATATTTAATACAATTATTTTATTATATAAGAATGAGAGAAAGATATTTAAATGCATTGTGTAGGAATATGTAAAACAAAAATGGTCATTGATGAACATTACCTCTTATTCAAGTATTTCTATTTGGTTTACTGAAAAGAATTTCTCTAGTTGTCTTGAGCTGAATGTAAGGAATATAAGATGAGTATAGAGATTTTGAGAATATATATGTATATATACTGGCTGCTAGAACTTTCTTGAGTGGTGTGGATATAGGGGAGGGGTGGCCTTTAATAAGGGAGGTTAGTCACAAACTTTTAAATTTCATAAATAGATAACTCCACACACATTTTTTCCAGGTAAATGGCCTCTAATAATGGACCAATATCTATACAATAAGGGGAAAATCTAAATATTTACACCAAATGGATGTTTGAAAAATTTAAATATTGTGTTTTACCTTATTTATAATATTTATTTGAATAGATATATACATCATATAATGAGGAAGATGGTGGTACGAGTTGCAGGTGTTCTGACCCTCGACAATGGATTCTAGCATTTAGTATGGTCAGCACTCACTATATCGATTTCAACCTCCTCCCTTATGATGGTATTGTGTTAATATATTTTCTCATTAGTGTCATATTGCATCGTACTGTCTCTTGAAACCAAATAGATGTGCACACAACTCATGCTTTAGCAAGTCCTGTCTTTGTTTCAGATCAACTCGATAGATCTTTAGTTACGATGCCAGTTACATGTCATTTTTCCAGCAGCCCTAAGGATGCATTGAATTATCCCACCTTTGAAATTCTCACTCGGTCTCAGATCTACCAGACATATCTGATGATATGATCCAAATATTGGAATTCTCCATTTCAATTCTAGATCTCCCGGATAGGTTTGAAGATGTGTTGCATAGAAATAATTATGTAGTGAATCCAAATCATAGTGATTTGCATATTCCATCTAGGCTGAAGGATAATGTACTGCTACAGGATGCTATGGTGGATTCAATTTTTCATTATTGTAAGGATTTTCCTTCCTATTTTCATGATCATTATTTAAATAATATAACTTTTGGGCTGATGTTTAATGGAATTAGTTATTAGGTATGTTCAAGGATTCATGTCCTGGTAAAATCCTTCCCATGGGCTCAATATCTCACATGGAAGCTAATCCTGCAGTGCTTTCAGAGAGACTGAAAATTGGAAAAACTCATTGATTTCACACATTGTTTTACCTTAAAATGAAAAACCATTTATTTTTTATGATTTTATTATAAGAACCTTAATTTTATGGGGATTTTCTAGTTAGAAAAGTGCCGTTATGGGTTGAGTGTTTTTTCATTGTCTATTTCCTTTAGATGACTTGAATCTTTATGCATATAGCATTGATATGCTATTAATGAAACCTGGTTGTATTTACTTACATGAATGGTCTTTCAAATTTAATGTTTCACATGCATGAAATGAATTTTCGCTAGTATGGGTTCGTCTTTATGGGCTCAGTTGGGTCTTTTGGCATCCGAAAATTCTATATGATATCTCTAGAGAAATTGGGACTCATAATTTTCTTGACAAGGGGATTGAAGATGTTTGGGTTGGACCCTAAGATGTTGGTGGAGGTTAACCTATGCTCCACCATGGTTTAAAAGGTAACTCTCTTTACCCCATCTTATAAAAATTAAAATTATGTTGAGTTTGAAAAAACTGATTTTCTGTAATGAATGTATTACTGTTGGACACTCTTCAGAGACATTTCAGAATCATGTTTAATATAATGCATGTAGATTGAGTGGTCAATAATAACAATTATTCCCAAGGATGATGAGCATGAAAGATGCATAATTGTACATTGTTCATGATGGTGATACACTCAAGGAGATATTTCCCAATGTGGCAAATGTGATGTTTTCTAAGAAATCTGACTCTCATGTGTCTAAGATAATGGAAAGTGTTTATTGGTGGATGTGTCTCTAGAGAGAGATCATAGTGGCACCTCATATCCCCAAGTTTAATTGGTTATTGAGGTTTCATCACCTAGGGAAATCCCTCTATAGTTTTCGAGATTAAACTCTTGGGTTGAAGTCTCGCGCCAGACTAATGCACCTCAGCTTGTTTTTTATCACTAAGAAATCAAAAAAATCTCTCAATATTCAGAATACTCTAGGAAATGGGGGAATGTTTCTAAGGATAAAAGAGGGAATGTAACCCCGATGAAGTCTTATGGCAGTGGTGGGTGTTCATCTTTCAAGGATGTAGTCATAAGTGGTACGGAAAATATTAATGATGTTGAGGGTTTTACCTCAGTTCCCTCTAAGCGGAGACCACACAAGAATTGTTACAAAATTCCTAAAAATGTGTCTATAAGATCATCTTCAATGATTCCTAGGAAGGTGGACACAGAAACTGTAACGCCCCGACCCCAGTTGCCCAGAGTCGGTGCATTAATTACATAACATTGGCATGATCACAAGAAAGATCAAATCTCGAAAGACCGATTGGTTTAGTAGCCTTGGAAACACTAGATATAATCATAAAGTTTTACATTACATTTCAAAGTGAAAAACTACTACAAAAACAAAGACTTCATATCCACACTATTAACCCCTCATAATATCCCTGCAAGTCATTCATAATTTACTTCTTCACTACCTGGGAAAAATAAAACATAGAAAAGGGGTGAGCTCAAATGCCCAGTAAGGATAACAATATAGCGGAACATTCATAATAAGCATAAACATTTAAGGCAATGAATTACTAAAACAAAAGCCTTTTAAAATTGAACATCAACATAGTATGGCAAAAATAAAAATGAAATAATGCCATTTACTTATTCACATGGATATTCTACTAATCGAATAATCACATGCAATATCAATAACCACTTTCATAATGTTGGAATGCATAATGCCAGACTATCATAACCACATAGCCAAGGCCTCGTGCCAAGACTACAAATAAGATTTTGTCAAGGCCTTGTGCCAAGACACTAGTTTGTCTCATGAGACCTACCGATGCATCGAGGAGCTATAGCGGGCTCCACCCGTCACTTATTAAGTCCAATGCATTCCCATATGAAAAGGTTTAAACATAACATAAACATTCGTATTAAAACTAGCATATGAAATGTCAATAATTTCACCATAAACTATGAATGGTATAAAAATAGCACATCCACAGTAAAACATATCACAAAACCTTCAATACAATATAGAAGTTTTGTATCATAATAAATCAACTTCAAATAATCTTAAAATTCATCAAAGGATGTTGACATAGATGAAATCAAAATTCTTTTTAAAGAAATATCTCCTTTTATTTTGAAATCATTTAAGATCCATATAAAATAAAACATTTTCTTTGAAAATATTCTTATAAGCTTGTAAGGGAAGCTTTGAAGATTTTATAATGGCAGAAAATAGCCGCACCCGCCGTATAAGTTAAAAAAACATTCTTACCTTAATTCTGTCGAAAAGGTTAAAAAGGACCTTGTTTTGAAAACGACCGAAAGATTCCTTTATAAACCACTTATAAAAGTCAAAAAGGGTATAAATGACTTTAACTCATATTCTAGTAAATAGTAAAAATGTTTTGAAATGTATTTTTAAGAAACATGGATGTGGATGATAAAGAGATCCCAGTAGATTATTACGTATAAACAACCTTGGATAATGAAGAGGTTGTAAAGTAAACCCTTACCTTGTACTTTTCCTTGGTTGGGGTAGGTTAACCTCCTGTATAATTGTGAAATAGTTGTTATTAAATTATACAAGAATCATATATATTAATATGATATCATATATGATCTTTTAACATTGATTTGTTAATAATATCATAGAATTATCGTCGTTTCGGGAGTTAACTTACTCATTTTCTTTTATATGTTTTGTTACATAAGCCATGGTTGTTGTATCTTATTCATATACAGAATGATATACAGTCCTTAAACATCATTTTTAAATCATCAAATGATAATTATACTTGAATGGATACGATGGAGAATGAATCTCATCGCGTTCGTGGAGACGGTAGTCCGTACGTACGCACGAGCGACAATATCATTCTTTTGATACTAAAATAATATATAAATGGATGGTATATCATATATACAGAATCATTAACATGTTATATTTATTATTTACATGAGTTACACATCATTATTATACCCATCCAAATAATATTATATTGAATAACAATTACACCACGACGTGGAGACGGTAAGCCGTACGTACGCACGTATGGTGACATGTTATTCAAAGGGTGGATAGAATACTGAATATGATTGTACCATATTTATAATAACATCACAGTATATGTGAGATACTGGAGTTATTATTTCAGAATTGTAAGAACAAAGGAAGAAGAAGTGGAAGAAGAAATGAACTTAGAAAAGGGTGGTGAAATCATTACCTCTTCTTCGGGTTCTTCCTTTTGATTTGATCAAAAGGGCTCCTTAGGTTGGCTTTCTGATCAAACTAAGGCCTCTAGGTTGTAGTGAGGGATGTTGGGATAGTATTTGGGCAGAGTTTGGCCGAACCAAAAGGCTTTGAAGGTGTGAAGAAATGAGAAGGAGGAGTGCCCTTTTATAAGAGGGGTGAGGGGCACCTTTGGAAAAGTTAGAAATATTAATTTATAATAAATTCATATTCGGTTTCTAATGGCTCCAAAGCTTATTATTCAAAGGTTAAGGTGGGGATAAGTCGAAAACCACTCAACCAATAGAATTTAGACAGGTTTGGGTACTTATATTAACCTTATCTTTAAGTATTAACTCTAAGTTAATTAGTTTCACTTTTACAATGTCTCTTTGTATTTTTATATAATATGGTTAATAAACTTACTATATACATCCAAGCGACCCCCAAGTGGTACATTAATGATGAACCTATCATGATATAAGTCTCTTGGACGAACCTTAGATTTTTAGGAATTTAATATCAATTAATAATATAATATTTGTTTTAAGAACTCTTTTATGTCAATTTTGACACTATTCAATAGTTGATTTTTTTGAAACTCATAACAGATTGATTACTTCGAACAAAGTCAATTATATCAATCCTAATATATCATATTATCCTAGAAAATTAGTTTAATTCATTAAAAGTTTCATATTATATTTATTTGGGTATTTATAATATCAATTATTTTAATTTTTCACTATTATAGTAATTACTGCATCATCATTGTGTCATATATAAAATAAATTATTTAATGTCTAAAAATTATAAATAAAATATCATTATGTAGGAAATATTTTTATCTTTCTAATGAATATTTATAATCTAAAATCCAACATATATAACCCTATGTAACAATTGTTGTTCTAAAAGATATATGCTTGTGTCATTTTTGTATTCATTTTAACTTAATTAAAATAAAGTGTCATTATCACTTACAAGTGGATCCATGGGGTCCCAAAATTGACACAAAGATGCCAATGGTCGACCATGTATCAACCAATAGGGTTAAGACACGTTTTAGGGTAATTTAGTATTATTATAATATTATTTTTTAAACCCTTATTTACCGGATTTACCCTTTAACCATGGTAAATAAAATATTTACCGCAGTAATTATTCAAAATGTGTAAAAATAAAAGTTACCTATTTACACAATTTGAACATCCTGATTCCAAATATGGAATCCATTTTCCTAAATTCAAAACACAGAAGTGGCAGAAATTAATTTAAAATTAATTCCCGCTGTCAAAACAAAAAGCGTGTTTTTAAGAGATAATAACTATCAAAAGATTGACACTTGTTTATGTTCGGTTTAATTGTAAAATTATGTCCAATGATAAACATTAAATTGAATGGTAAAAATATATTCTAAATATAATTTAAAACCACTCGAATTCATAATTTATCACTATTAATTATTTTGATTAAAAAAGTTGTTTTTAATTAAAATTTAGAAATTTTCACTATTCATCAAAATATGAAAGTTATCCGAAATGTACCAAAATTTCACCCTAGGCTAATTTTGATATTCCGAATCCAAAAATGAAGTCCATTTTGAAATATAGAATATATATGATTTCAAAAAGTAGGTATTACTATTCACAACGGCTAGTTTAATTAGTTGTGGTGTGTGTTAGAACTCGAGGTTGCGTACAACACACGCTATCGCATTATTCGAAGGGAAACGTACCGTAGAAGCTTGGGGTGTTACATTCTCCCCTCCTTCAAATAATTGAGTCCTCGCAATTTCTAGGGTATTACTGCATAAAAAGACTCGTGTGGTTCTTCATCATAAGTTCCTCGGGTTCCCACGTTGCCTCTTCCATCTTATGATTTCTCCACAAAAATTTTACCAGACGCATCGTCCGGTTTCTCAGTACTTGTTCTCTTGTATCAAGAATCCTGACGGGCTCTTCGCAATAAGACAGATCGGGTTCCAGTTCTAATTCTTCATAGGTGAGTACATGCGTCGGATCAGGCATGTATTTCCTCAATAGAGATACGTGGAACACATCGTGAACTTTGGAGAGACTTGGCGGCATTGCCAATCGGTAAGCTACAACCCCAATTCGTTCTAGAATTTCGAAAGGTCCGATGTACCTGGGACTCAATTTACCTTTCTTACCAAAACGTATGACTCCCTTCCACGGAGATACCTTCAGAAAAACATGATCACCGACTTGAAATTCCAAATCCTTCCTTCGATTATAGGCATAGCTCTTCTGCCTACTTTGATCTTCTTTGATGTGATTTTGGATTACTTTCACCTTTTCCACCGTTTCCTCCACCAGCTCTGGGCCTACAAGTTTTCTTTCACCAACGTCATCCCAACAGGTTGGTGTACGACATCTCTTTCCGTATAACGCTTCATATGGTGCCATCTGTATACTCGAATGGAAGCTATTGTTATAGGAAAATTCTACCAGTGGTAAATATTGATCCCACATACCCTGAAAGTCAAGTGAGCAAGATCTCAACATGTCTTCTAAGGTTTGAATAGTCCGTTCTGATTGTCCGTTTGTCTGAGGGTGGTAAGCAGTGCTCAAATGAAGTTCTGTATCCAGGGATTTCTGAAGACTTTTCCAGAATCTTGAAGTAAAACGGGGATCACGATCAGAAACAATTGATAGGGGTACTCCATGAAGTCTCACAACTTCATTAATGTATAGTCTTGCTAGACGTTCCAGGGGTAGATATTCTCTTATAGCAAGAAAATGTGCTGACTTGGTAAGACGATCAATAATAACCCATATTGCATCGTTCCTTCTAGGAGTCTTCGGTAGCCCCATGACAAAGTCCATCGTAACATTGTCCCATTTCCACTCCGGTATGGGAAGAGGTTGCATGACTCCTCCAGGCTGTTGCCTTCTAGCTTTCACTTGTTGACAAACCATACATCTTGACACAAAATCAGCAATCTCCCTCTTCATGTTGTCCCACCAAAAATGTTCCTTCAAATCTCTATACATTTTGGTGCTCCCAGGGTGTATAGAGAAATTGGAACTATGAGCATCATCCAGCAATTCCCTTTTTAGATCAGGTATATTGGGAACACAAAGTCTCTTCCCGAATTTCAAAATTCCATCTTCATACACAAAGTCTCTCAATCTCCCATCATTCACAGCTTTAATCTTCTTTTGGAATTCGTCATCATCGGTCTGAGAACTCTTAATCCTTTCTAGTAAAGATGGTTTGGCAACCATTTGAAAAAGCATTGATGTTTCACCTTCCCTGGTTATTCCCATGTCCATTTTCACTAGATCCATGAAAATTGGATCCCTTTCAATTCTCATATTGTTCAAAACTCCATGGTCTTTTCTACTCAAAGCATCTGCCACCTTGTTTGCCTTCCCCGGGTGGTAGTGTATCGTACAATCATAATCCTTGAGTAATTCAAGCCATCTCCTTTGCCTCATGTTGAGTTCTTTTTGTGAGAAAATATACTTCAAACTCTTGTGATCAGTATAAATCTCACATTTTTCACCATAGAGGTAGTGCCTCCATATCTTCAAAGCAAAGATCACAGCTGCTAACTCAAGATCATGAGTAGGATAGTTTTGTTCATTAATTTTCAACTGTCGTGATGCATAGGCAATAACTCTATCATTCTGCATAAGGACACAGCCAAGTCCTTTCTTCGATGCATCACTATAAATAACGAACCCATCATTCCCCGATGGTAGAGTCAATATAGGAGCATTGACTAATCTTCTCTTCAGTTCTTCGAAACATTCTTCACACTCTTTTGTCCAAACAAATTTAACCCCTTTACGTGTGAGCTTCGTTAATGGGTTAGCCAATCGGGCAAAATTCTGGACGAAACGTCGATAATAACCTGCCAAACCAATAAAACTACGTACCTCAGTTATACTCGTAGGTGCTGGCCATTCTTGGATTGCCTTGGTCTTAGAAGGATCAACAGAGATTCCATCTTTAGAGACAATATGGCCAAGAAAAGAAATCTCCTGAAGCCAGAATTCACACTTGCTAAACTTCCCATATAATTCATGCCTCCTCAGAGTCTTCAAGATAATGCGCAAGTGATTTTCATGATCTTCGTAGGTTTTGGAGTATACCAAGATATCATCAATAAATACCACCACAAATTCATCGAGATACTCCTTGAAGACTCTATTCATCAGATCCATGAATACAGAGGGTGCATTAGTCAATCCAAACGGCATTACAGTAAACTCGTAATGCCCGTACCTGGTTCGAAATGCTGTTTTCGGAATGTCTTCCTTCTTCACACACAACTGATGGTATCCAGATCGAAGGTCAATCTTTGAAAAGTATTGAGCTCCATGCAGTTGGTCAAATAAATCATCAATACGAGGTAGGGGATACTTGTTCTTTATCGTTATAGCATTGATCTCCCTGTAGTCGATACATAACCTCATAGATCCATCTTTCTTTTTAACAAAAAGAACAGGGGCTCCCCATGGAGAAACACTAGGGCGAATAAATCCCTTATTACTCAATTCCTCTAGTTGTTTCTTTAGTTCGACTAACTCTACAGTGGCCATTCTATAAGGGGTCTTCGATATAGGCCTTGATCCAAGAATCAAATCAATAGAAAACTCAACTTCTCGTTCTGGAGGATGTCCAGGTAAATCTTCTGGAAATACATCTACAAATTCTTTCACAACAGGTAAATCCTCTATTTGAACATTCATTTCCTCGCCCGCAGTTATTTCATTCTCTTCCTCCCCAATAATTGAATTTAGTTGAGCTATTGAGGGTGGATCTAAATAAGAATTAGGTGGTGACGATTCTGCTCTAAAAATAAGGTGTTCCTTATCATTATCATCAAGAATCGTAACCTCTTTCTTCTTACAATAAATCTTCGCATCATAGTCCGAAAGCCAGTCCATACCGAGGATTATATCAAACTCGATCATAGGTATGACGATGAGATCAGCAGATAAAGAAAATTTATGTGCTCTAATGGGGACTGATTCACAAAACTTTGTTGTAACGATACTTCCCTTAGGAGTTTTAACTGACAACTCCCTTATTAAATCAAATTGGAAATATCTAATTTTCTTAGAAAACTGGGAAGATATGAAACAATGCGATGATCCAGAATCAAATAATGCATTTGCTAAACTTGAGGAAACCATTAAATTACCTTCCACCACGTCTTTCGGAGCTTCTACCTCAGCAGTAGTGATAGCATAAGCCTGGCCTTGATCCCTTGGCCTTTTCTGAGGTTAGTTCTCCTGACGCTTAGGACATGCATTTGCATAATGCCCCATCTCCCTGCAATTGTAGCACTGAACGTTGGTAGCTTCCTTCTTCCCCTTGCAATCATGAGCTTGGTGGCCTTTTTCACCACACTTGTAACAGACTCCCATTCCCTTCAAGCAAGTACCAGGATGTTTCTTCCCGCATTTACCACAAGATGGATATTCAACCTTTCCCTTCTTCCCCTTATTTCCATTCCCAGATTGATCAGCAGGTCTCTTCTTCTCTTTCTTTGCTTTAAAGTCATAAGACTTAGAGAATTCCTTTTCGGTCTTTATAGCACATGAGACAATGTCTTCGTACGATGAAAAGGATTGTGAGACTAATGCTCAACGGAGAAATGGTTTTAACCCATCAAAGAAACGATCAATCTTACTTCTTGGGTTGCGAATATAATCTCCAGCATACCTCGCTAACCTTGTAAAGTTAGCCTCATACTTTGTGACATTCTCATCCTCCTTTTGTCTCAGACTCAGAAATTGTCTTTCCATATCCGCTCGATGGTCGCGAGGGAAGTATTTTTCTAAAAACAGATCTTTGAATTCCCTCCATTCCATATTTGATACTTCATCATCTTCCTTCGTATTTTGAATCAATGACCACCATTGATCAGCATCTCCAGTGAGGCGGTAAACTGCCATGATAACTTTTTCCCTTTCACTGCTCCCCAAAGCCTGCAATATTTTCTCTAGGGAAAATATCCATTGCTCAGCTACTAAGGGATTTGTATTCCCATTGAACGTTGGTGGTTGTTGCCTCATGAATCGATCTAACATTGATCCTCCACGCTGCGGATCAGGGTGCTCCATACGGGTAAGGTTATTATTCATAACCTGAGTAAGTTGTCCCAGTATGGTGATTAGCTGATCAGCACCAGTTGCATCACCAGCCCCACTATAATTATCTTGAGCAGGAGGGCAATCCCTACATGGAGTGCGTGCATTGATACGGTTTCCATTTCTTCCACTAGGCGCCATTTCTAAACAATGGCATAAACTAGATCAGTTTATGAATCAAAATACATAATCCCATACTTATAAAACACTTAACATAAATTGAACTATTTATGGATATAATCCATAATCATAAAAATGTTTTCTTTGAGGAAGTATATACTCATAAACCCTTCATAATGATTTGTAAAGATAATGAGAGTTATCCTAATCATATCCCCCGGGAGTGTCGTAACCAAGAGTGCAGCAAGGCCCGTTGTCGTGCACCAGTTCCCGTTCGAGTCTAGCTCAAAGCGGTGTTTTCGGGTTTTACCCCTAGGTACATCTGTGCCAGAGCCGCCTCTACCTGCTCGTATCCAGACAGGGATGTATTGCTCAGAAAACTCACAAAATCTCTACAATACCAAAATTCTAGGAAGTTCTTCTATACTAATCCTCAAAGTTCATCTTAGGTCTACGTGCTCTAATCAGAGTTTATCTAAATCTAGTTTCCAAGGTTTGTACTAAACTTCCTCTGATACCAACTGTAACGCCCCGATCCCAATTGCCCAGAGTCGGTGCATTAATTACATAACATTGGCATGATCACAAGAAAGATCAAATCTCGAAAGACCGATTGGTTTAGAAGCCTTGGAAACACTAGATATAATCATAAAGTTTTACATTACATTTCAAAGTGAAAAACTACTTCAACAACAAAGTCTTCATATCCACACTATTAACCCCTCGTAATATCCCTGCAAGTCATTCATAATTTACTTCTTCACTACCTGGGAAAAATAAAACATAGAAAAGGGGTGAGCTCAAATGCCCAGTAAGGATAACAATATAGCGGAACATTCATAATAAGCATAAACATTTAAGGCAATGAATTACTAAAACAAAAGCCTTTTAAAATTGAACTTCAACATAGTATGGAAAAAATAAAAATGAAATAATGCCATTTACTTATTCACATGGATATTCTACTAATCGAATAATCACATGCAATATCAATAACCACTTTCATAATGTTGGAATGCATAATGCCAGACTATCATAACCACATAGCCAAGGCCTCGTGCCAAGACTACAAATAAGATTTTGTCAAGGCCTTGTGCCAAGACACTAGTTTGTCTCATGAGACCTACCGATGCATCGATGAGCTATAGCGGGCTCCACCCGTCACTTATTAAGTCCAATGCATTCCCATATGAAAAGGTTTAAACATAACATAAACATTCGTATTAAAACTAGCATATGAAATGTCAATAATTTCACCATAAACTATGAATGGTATAAAAATAGCACACCCACAGTAAAACATATCACAAAACCTTCAATACAATATAGAAGTTTTGTATCATAATAAATCAACTTCAAATAATCTTAAAATTCATCAAAGGATGTTGACATAGATGAAATCAAAATTCTTTTTAAAGAAATATCTCCTTTTATTTTGAAATCATTTAAGATCTATATAAAATAAAACATTTTCTTTGAAAATATTCTTATAAGCTTGTAAGGGAAGCTTTGAAGATTTTATAATGGCGGAAAATAGCCGCACCCGCCGTATAAGTTAAAAAAACATTCTTACCTTAATTCTGTCGAAAAGGTTAAAAAGGACCTTGTTTTGAAAACGACCGAAAGATTCCTTTATAAACCACTTATAAAAGTCAAAAAGGGTATAAATGACTTTAACTCATATTCTAGTAAATAGTAAAAATGTTTTGAAATGTATTTTTAAGAAACATGGATGTGGATGATAAAGAGATCCCAGTAGATTATTACGTATAAACAACCTTGGATAATGAAGAGGTTGTAAAGTAAACCCTTACCTTGTACTTTTCCTTGGTTGGGGTAGGTTAACATCCTGTATAATTGTGAAATAGTTGTTATTAAATTATACAAGAATCATATATATTAATATGATATCATATATGATCTTTTAACATTGATTTGTTAATAATATCTTAGAATTATCGTCGTTTCGGGAGTTAACTTACTCATTTTCTTTTATATGTTTTGTTACATAAGCCATGGTTGTTGTATCTTATTCATATCCAGAATGATATACAGTCCTTAAACATCATTTTTAAATCATCAAATGATAATTATACTTGAATGGATACGATGGAGAATGAATCTCATCGCGTTCGTGGAGACGGTAGTCCGTACGTACGCACGAGCGACAATATCATTATTTTGATACTAAAATACTATATAAATGGACGGTATATCATATATACAGAATCATTAACATGTTATATTTATTATTTACATGAGTTACACATCATTATTATACCCATCCAAATAATATTATATTGAATAACAATTACACCACGACGTGGAGACGGTAAGCCGTACGTACGCACGTATGGTGACATGTTATTCAAAGGGTGGATAGAATACTGAATATGATTGTACCATATTTATAATAACATCACAGTATATGTGAGATACTGGTGTTATTATTTCATAATGGTAAGAACAAAGGAAGAAGAAGTGGAAGAAGAAATGAACTTAGAAAAGGGTGGTGAAATCATTACCTCTTCTTCGGGTTCTTCCTTTTGATTTGATCAAAAGGGCTTCTTAGGTTGGCTTTCTGATCAAACTAAGGCCTCTAGGATGTAGTGAGGGATGTTGGGAGAGTATTTGGGCAGAGTTTGGCCGAACCAAAAGGCTTTGAAGGTGTGAAGAAATGAGAAGGAGGAGTGCCCTTTTATAAGAGGGGTGAGAGGCACCTTTGGAAAAGTTAGAAATATTAATTTATAATAAATTCATATTCGGTTTCTAATGGCTCCAAAGCTTATTATTCAAAGGTTAAGGTGGGGATAAGTCGAAAACCACCCATCCAATAGAATTTAGACAGGTTTGGGTACTTATATTAACCTTATCTTTAAGTATTAACTCTAAGTTAATTAGTTTCACTTTTACAATGTCTCTTTGTATTTTTATATATTATGGTTAATAAACTTACTATATACATCCAAGCGACCCCCAAGTGGTACATTAATGATGAACCTATCATGATATAAGTCTCTTGGCCGAACCTTAGATTTTTAGGAATTTAATATCAATTAATAATATAATATTTGTTTTAAGAACTCTTTTATGTCAATTTTGACACTATTCAATAGTTGATTTTTTTGAAACTCATAACAGATTGATTACTTCGAACAAAGTCAATTATATCAATCCTAATATATCATATTATCCTAGAAAATTAGTTTAATTCATTAAAAGTTTCATATTATATTTATTTGGGTATTTATAATATCAATTATTTTAATTTTTCACTATTATAGTAATTACTGCATCATCATTGTGTCATATATAAAATAAATTATTTAATGTCTAAAAATTATAAATAAAATATCATTATGTAGGAAATATTTTTATATTTCTAATGAATATTTATAATCTAAAATCCAACATATATAACCCTATGTAACAATTGTTGTTCTAAAAGATATATGCTTGTGTCATTTTTGTATTCATTTTAACTTAATTAAAATAAAGTGTCATTATCACTTACAAGTGGATCCATGGGGTCCCAAAATTGACACAAAGATGCCCATGGTCGACCATGTATCAACCAATAGGGTTAAGACACGTTTTAGGGTAATTTAGTATTATTATAATATTATTTTTTTAACCCTTATTTACCGGATTTACCCTTTAACCATGGTAAATAAAATATTTACCGCAGTAATTATTCAAAATGTGTAAAAATAAAAGTTACCTATTTACACAATTTGAACATCCTGATTCCAAATATGGAATCCATTTTCCTAAATTCAAAACACAGAAGTGGCAGAAATTAATTTAAAATTAATTCCCACTGTCAAAACAAAAAGCGTGTTTTTAAGAGATAATAACTATCAAAAGATTGACACTTGTTTATGTTCGGTTTAATTGTAAAATTATGTCCAATGATAAAAATTAAATTGAATGGTAAAAATATATTATAAATATACTTTAAAACCACTCGAATTCATAATTTATCACTATTAATTATTTTGATTAAAAAAGTTGTTTTTAATTAAAATTTAGAAATTTTCACTATTCATCAAAATATGAAAGTTATCCGAAATGTACCAAAATTTCACCCTAGGCTAATTTTGATATTCCGAATCCAAAAATGAAGTCCATTTTGAAATATAGAATATATATGATTTCAAAAAGTAGGTATTACTATTCACAACGGCTAGATTAATTAGTTGTGGTGTGTGTTAGAACTCGAGGTTGCGTACAACACACGCTATCGCATTATTCGAAGGGAAACGTACCGTAGAAGCTTGGGGTGTTACAGAAATTCAAAAGATTTTTAATCAGGATAAATCTTAATCGGAGTGGGATGTTTTTAGTGACTCAGATTATGGGAATTATATGTCGTACATTGAAATTTAGACCCTTTGTTAGGTGGATGAGAACATTTCAATTTGTTTTATCCTATCTTTCTCTTATATGGACTTTTTATTTCTTTTGAATAAATGGTTTGAATCTGTGATTTTGGCTAGACTTGTTGGTTATAATGTTTATTCCTTTACTATACTTGTTTTTCTCTTAATCATTATGATTAATTTTAACTCATTTCAATAATAATTATGGTAATAAATTATGTTTTTCTTATTGAAAATTGTAAATTACGATGATTAAAAATATGGATCCATTTTTTAAATTCAATATAAATAATTCACGGAAATTAATATCAAATTAATCATATATATGGGATGAGACAACTCGTTTTTAATGTTAAAATGCTCAAAAGTTTTAAAGTTTATTATATCCAATATAAATGTAAATTATTTTAAAGTGCTCAAACTTTTATTTATTTATATATAATTTATCATGTTAAAATTTAGAACCAATTTATAATATAATTTAAATATATAAATATATATGACATAACTATAGTTTTAATTAGAATTCAATATTTTTAACTATTTAGGAAAAAAATGAAATCTTTGATATAATTACCAATAATTCACCAAAATATAATTATTAAATTGTTAATTTAAATGTTATATTTTTTTATCTTATTAATTATATAAAAGGATGAAAAATTATTTTCATTATTATTTACATAAGGACATAAATAGCTTTTCTTTTAAAAAAATTGTATCTTTAAAATATATAATAAATTTACTAAAACATATACCAAGAAGTTTCGGGGCCAATCCAATTATTATTAAAATAAAATAAAAATAAATAGTACATGAAATAAGGATGGAGTCAAAAAGGAAATCCCAAATATAAATGAACAAAAAAATCAAGCTTCACTATAATCATGATCAGAATAATGACTAGAATCATTAGTATTATCAGTGAACTCCCACTCTAACTGTGAATTCCTCTGATTTAAAAGTGAAATATAATACTACATAGGCTTAACCTGAACATGAGTGAGTTATTCCCTGAAATATCTAGAAGAAAAACCTCACCCACATCCTCAATTTGTATCATCTTGACCACCCGACATTGAATATTTGGATGTCTACCCAGCCTCCATGTTTTTTGATACAATATTACATCATGTCCACCTAAAATATGACTAACATCATTATTAAGTAATTAAAGTACCTCAAAACTATTATAATCTATGAAATTATTTGACTAATAAAATATCTGATTATAATATTTTGGTGACATAGAATATCCTTTCTTCATTGGAATTTGAAATCCTTCTTCATCCACGGCTTCCTTAACACTGATACTTCTTCAAACCATTTCCCCATGAACATTGAAATAAATAACAATGACTTGAGTATATTTTCTCTCAATGAAATCCATTATTAATTAGAAGAAGAATAATCCATTTTTGTGATGACTCCTCCCACTTTTCTACCCATCTCACATTGAACTAGAGGAGTGAAACCTGTATACACACCTGAAGCTTCGTCAACAGACTCATCATCATGGGAAGACCTTCTCAATCCAGGGTCTCATATAACCTATTTCACAAATTTATTAGATTCATCAAGGTGACGTTCATCAATAATTTTCACCGATGTCAAGAAATCCTTCTTTCGCCTTTCAATACCCTCAATTTCATGTTGTCCATATCAAGTCCCATAATCAACATGATCCCTGCTAACTGAAACAAGATGAGTATAATTATGAAGATCTCTATGAGAAGTTGCATGACCATTTGAATCTATTTCCCAAATATTTACCACAACATCCTATCCTTCCACATGAGGCTTCCCTGACATCCATTTTAATGACTTTCCCCTGATCATGAATATATTTCTAGAATCAATTAGTAGGACCAACCACTTCCATAACTAGTGTAGTTTCCACCACCTTCTTTTTTTCATTTGTCTTACAAGAGTCAATAGTGTTCCCAACTAGACCAAAAACGTCATAGAAAAATATTCTTTGAAAATTATCCATCGTATGACCAATTTTCATGTAATTATAACCTATGTCGGGATACCTATCATCATAAACAACCAAATAATTTTTTTTATCATTCGCATATATAATATGTCACGACCCGCCTTCATCAAAAGGAGGGAAGGGTCAACAGATTGATAGGCCCTTCCTTCTTTAAGTTGAAGGAGAGATAATGGCCCTCGAAACCCGCCTTCAATAGGTCCCGGAGTGGCGTGTAGTACCAAGGGTATAGAATCACAGACATAAAATAAGGCATTACCCTTTTTCTTTTAATATGATCGGGAGATAAGATGGTAAATCCCAACAACACCAAAAGAGTAAGGTCAAAGTAAATCCAAGAACCATTCCCAATGCATGTCACAAAAGTAAAATCCACAAGGTACAAAGTGAATACAAGGGTAATGTACCAAAGAAAGAAAAACAACAACTACAACAGCCCCAAAGGTCTGAGCTAGTATGGTCCCGCGCGATCCCTGAAGTCCTCCTGGAAACCTGAAAGTGGTTTTATATACATAGGGTGAGCATACAAGTATACGCAGTAGGGAAAACCCAAGACTCTCATGAAAAAGTGGGGGAACGTACTAACGTCCTGTTAGAAAAAGTGTAAACCAACCACCTAACAAGGTAATTTATTCACTCAAGCCTCACCAAGGCACAGTCCCCAAATAACGCAAGTCAAGTAATGTATAATAATAGCACATCGATGTTTGGGTACCCCACGCCACTTTCCTACTGGTTATTGAAGGCATCCTATGCATCGAACCAATCTTTCCATTCTCACCGTAGTCCCACAGCCATACCTAGCCCGCACACACCTAGGCCATATCCTCACGTATTCCCACTGCCAAACCCTGCCCACACACACCTGGGCTAGAAGATCCACGACCATGCCCGAAGACACCTGGGCTAGAAGATCCACTGCCATGCCCGAAGACACCTATGCCTCATCCCGAAGACACATGGGAAACCACCTGCCCGCACACGCCTGGGCCAACCACCACACTACCCGGTCCGAAGGTTCTTGGGCTAATAATGGACTTCAGGCCATCACAACCTTTACGATGATACTTGGGCTATCCAGTAATGGGAGTAGAAATGAGCTAATAACCATCCACTAATAGAAGTGTTGGGAAAACACCAACCCCCATGAAATGGGGGTGTTCGATAATAAGTGCTCAACTTGGGTGGGAAAAAATAAAAAATTCAAAACGACAAGTATAAGTATAGGTAGAAATCACTCACCCAATTTAGGTTTTTCTTCATCCAGCCTAAAGAACATGAACAACAGCATGTCCAAGTCACAACATACACCAATCCAAAAATCCATTCGTCCCATCCTTGTTTTCATGTTCAGTATTGATGTTTAAATATGTTTCTGCACCCACTTGGGAAACTTGTAATCATAAGCACAAGTCAAGGGAAAGCCAAAAGTCAAGCATCAACTACAACACCCACACCTGGTTCTCTTGTAATGTCAAAACAATAAAGGGATAAGTGAGATCCCTTGAAGTACTGGAAGAAAAGGAAACCCCGAGACACTACCATGTGTCCCCATAAATGTTTTCTTGTCAATAGAGGATCCCACCCCAATTCCTGATATAAAAAATGTAACCACCCAGCCATAAAATTCACAACCACTGAATACATATCAACATGGGATCACATCCCCATCTACATCCCCCAGCAAACGGCCCGTGAAGGAAAAAAACCAAACCACCACCACCAACACAAAGCAGGCCCATGCCGGTATTTTCAGATTTATAACATTTAACAGACTCCATGATTTCAATATCCATTTGCTTTAACCAGGGTTATCACAAAAAGGATTGATCCTGGTGCCTCAATTTATTTAGCCAGATTTACGTGATTAACCAAATATTATATAGTAGAGGATCACAACTACAAAACAATCCATTTAAAACATCACCAGGGGTTCATTAGTGAACGGAGAAAGATCAATGATGGCCATAATTTTCAGTAGGCGTAATCCAGCATGATTCAGAAATTATTAATTGAGTAAGAAGATAAAAACTAAGCAACATTATCAGTCACATCACTCCGATTTCATTCTTTAGAATCAGTTTATAAATTTATTATAGTTTGGTTCATCCAATTCTATAGAACTAGTAGCACACCCACCCGTATGATACACAAAAAAGGAGAGGATATGTATAAAACCCTACTTGTTGATCAACGATCGACGCTAAGCGTGGGAGTCGAACTCCACGGATAGCGATGCGGCTCGTCTGAAAGAAGGGTACGCCTAGGACAGGGTAATCGAGAATAGAAACCTAGGGAGAAAACTTAGGTTATAAAGGATGAGATACAGCATGCCCCGGGCTGTTAAGATATGGAGAAAAGGAACCCGAATCTACGTAAGGCGCGGGGTCGTGGGTTGTCCATGCAGCCCCAAATGTCATTAAAGGGTCGGGCTGTTTAATCTGATGCACACACTAGGTTAATTCATTAAATATTTAATTAAGCGACATTTATGGGTGTTACTGGGCTTTAAAACAAGCCTAAATGGGTCAAAATCTGGTTTAAACCCCAATTTGCGGAAAAGGGAGGCGTCACTGGAAAACACCAACAAGGCTGGGTGACACCGATCGGTCTCACCGATCGGCCGATTGGTCTCACCGATCAGTCTCACCAACCGGTCGTGCCGATCGGTCTCACCGATTGGTCTTGCGATCGGTCTCACCGACCAGTCGCCCCAATCGGTCTCGCCGATCGGTCACGCTGATCGGACTCACACTGAGATGCTACCCCTTTAGGATTCAGATTTTTTTTGGAAAGGAAAGGACCCCGAGAGTCTGGGTCATCACATCAGATACCTCTCAAATTATTCTCGCCCTCGAGAATTTAAACAACCTAGAAGGAAACAGCGGGTCCGAACAACCACCTCGAAAGATACCTCTCAACAGTGAACCTCATTGTTAACTAAGAACACCTCCCTATCCAGAACCAAGAAATATACAATATCAAACTGCCCAGCCATGTGGGTTGGGGAGTCTCTTTCCCCATGTCAAGATACTATCTGTTTTGGGTGGCACTGACTCACCCGCACGGGTTTTATCATATCCACCTTAATGCGTCTTGATTAGGGGTCGGGTGCTCCCCTCCCCGTAGCCAAGACTCTTCACACACATTAGGAGGAAAGAAAACCAATATTTCATAGCCAACAAGGTAAAATGTTCTATCACAACAGGTATAAACCGAACAGTACAAAACTTAAAACAACTCTGGGTACTGGGCACGCATCTGTGCTTCCCTCTCCCACGTACTCTCCTCAAGCCCACCATGTCTCCATAACACATGAACCAAGGGGATGGTTCTCCCACGAAGCACCTTATCCTTGCGATCCTCGATCATCACTACTCTCTCCACAAAGGTCACGTCGTCCTCAATGTCCAACTTTCCCCAACCGAGGATGTGCGAATTGTCCTGCAGATACCGATAGAGCTGGGACACATGGAATAAATCATGTATCCTCATTAGTGGTGGTGGAAATGCTAGCTGATAAGCCACCTCGCGACTCGTCACAACACTTCGAAGGATATGAAGAACCTGGGAGAAAGCTTACTCCCCTTGCCGAACCTCCATTGCCCACGCCGAGGGGAGACCTTCAAGAACACGTGGTTTCCAACCTCAAACTCCAAGGTCCTTCTCCAGTTATCATCATACGACTTCTACCAGTCCTGGGTAGCCTTCATCCTTTCCCGTATGAGCTGAACCTTCTCTGTCATGCTCTGCACCACCTCCGGGCCAAGGATTCCTGCCCCTCCTACTACGGTCCAAGACACAGGTGAGCGGCATGGTCTCCCATACAAGGCTTCAAACGGGGCCATACCAATGGTAGAGTGATAGCTATTATTGTAGGAAAACTATACAAGAGGCATGTATCGCACCCATGATCCCCCAAAGTCCAGGACACATGCGCACAACATATCCTCCAATGTCTGGATGGTGCACTCTGTCTACCCATCTGTCTGGGGGTGGAAAGCAGTGCTAAGGTGTAGTTGGGTGCCAAAATCATGTTGTATACCCCTCTAGACTCGTTAGGTAAAATTTGAATCCATGTACGAGACTATGGAACTCGGGACTCCATGAAACTGCACTACCTCATCCACATACTTCTGTGCTAGAGAGTCCACTGCACTCGACTCCTTAATCGCCAAAAACTGAGCTGATTTCATCAACCAGTCCACTACCGCCAATATGGCATTGTATCCCCCTTGGACCTTGGGTAGTCGAGTGATGAAATCCATTGAGATGTCATCCCACTTCCACTCGGGAACATCTGAAGGTTGTAACAACCCGAATGGAACACGGTGTTCAGCCTTTACCTGCTGACACACTAGGCACTTGGCCACAAACTCTGCCACTGCTCGCTTCACTCCGGGCCACCAAAACCATCTCTTCAGTCCCTAGTACATCTTGGAAACTCCTGGGTGTACCGCTAGGGGTGAGTTATGGAACTCATTGGGAACCTGGGCACGCATTGCCTCTGGAACAAACATCTTCCCCTGGAAAAGCATCTGGTTTTGGCCATCCTCTGTCAATCCATCCAGAGCATTTCTCTAATAAACTCGGTCACACATCACTTCACACTCTGGGTCTCCCCATTGAGACTCCTCCACTTTCTGAAATAGAGATGACTGCACTACCATCTGATACAGACAACCTCTACCGCTATCCATCCTCGCATCCAGGTGTAAGGCAGCCAACTCCTCCATTTCCTTCCAGGTGTCTACCATCTCTCAGACCGCATCCTTCTGTGATCTCCTACTCAAGGCATCAGCCACTACATTCCCCTTCCCTAAAGTGTAGGAGATCTCAATGTTGTAATCCTGGAGGAACTCCATCCACCTTCGTTGCCGCAAGTTTAGGTCCCGTTGGGAGAAGATATTCCTCATGATTTTGTGATCTATGAAGTCTACAAAGCGTTCTACGATGAGGTAGTGCCGCCATAGCTTTTGTGCAAAAATGATTGCTGCAAGATCCAGGTCATGGGTGGCATAATTACACTCATGAGGGTGTAGATGCCTAGACCCCTAAGAGATCACCCCTTTTCACTACATCAACACACATCCTAGGCCTTGTCTTGAAGCATCAGAGAACAACTCATACGCCGCCCCTTATTCTGGTAATCTTAGCACTGGGGCACTAACCAACTTCTCCTTCAAATAGCTAACGGATACCTTGCACTGCTCACTCCACAAGAAAATCTGGTCTTTCTCAGTCAAGGCTGTCAAAGGGGATAAAACATGGGAGAAGTTGGGTACGAACCTCCGATAGTAACCTTCCCGCCCGAGAAAACTACATACCTCTGCCACATTCTTGGGTGCTTCCCAAGAAACAACTGCCTCAACATTTGATGGGTCCACCGCTACCCCCCACTCAGACACCACGTGCCCGAGGAAGTGCACTTTTTTCATCCAGAACATCCATTTCGTCAACTTACCATAGATCTGGTGCTGTCGGAGGACATCCAAAACTGTCCTCAGGTGCTCTGCATGATCCTCCTTTGATCTTGAATAGATCAGAATATCGTTGATGAACACAAATATGAACTGATCCAGGTACTCCGATAAGATGGAGTTCATAATCCCCATGAACACAGCCTGGGCGTTCGTAACACCGAAAGGCATGACTACGAACTCGAAGTGTCCATATCTTCACCTGAAGGCCGTATTTGAGATTTCACTCTCCTTTAACCTCAACTAGTGATACCCAGACCGTAGGTTGATCTTCGAGAACCACCATGCCCCTCTCATCTAGTCGAAAAGGCCGTCTATCCTTCGAATAGGGTATCGATTCTTAACAGTTACCTAATTCAGCCTCCTGTAGTCTATAAAAAATCTGAGACCACCATCTACCTTCTTTGAGAACAAGACTGGAGCACCCCATGGTGACGCTCTTGGTCGAACGTAACCTCTCTTAATCAGATCGTCAATCTGAATCCGCAACTCTCGTAGCTCCGAAGGTGCCATCCGGTAGGGAGCCATCGAAATCGGACGAGCACCAGGCTTCAAATCTATCCCAAACTTGATATCATGTCACGGGGGTAGAGTCGTGACCTCCTCAGGGAAGACGTCTATAAACTCAATAAAGATCCTGGGTACCCCCACTATCTCAGCATCGACTGACTCCACTGACATCTCGGCTAACAATGAGAGGAGGGGTTCCTCTCGTCTACTTCCCTTATGGACACCCTGATCACCAGTGAAAGTAACACGTCATCCACCCATGTATGAGAACACAACCCTTCCTCGAAAGAATTCGATGATGGAAAACACAGAGAAAAACCATTCGATACCTAGAATGACTTAGTATGGTTGTATCTATAGCAGAAGAAGATCCATAACCGACTGATTTGGCCCTATCGTCAGACTGCATCCTCAACAAACATATAACAAGTCAGTCTGACCCCCCGACTGGTGTGCTCAGCACCAGGGCCACTGGATGTCTCTCGACATCTAGACCCAAGGCATGGGATAGAGTAGGTGAAACAAAGGAGTGCGAAGCTCCGGTATCGAACAAGGAATAAGAAAGGGTGCGAAACAAACTGATCGTACCTCGAATAACCTCCAGTGCTATTGGAACTGCTGCCTCTGCGGCATGCAACTGCCCACACCCAGCTCCTCTGCCCCGCGGCTGTCAGCCACCTCCCCGAACACACCCCGGTTGAGGTCCCTAAGGAGAGCCCTGAGGTCAGCCTCCTCCTGCTACGTCTGCCCTCAAAGGAGTGGGAGCTCACTATCCCTACTGCTGCTGCTGGAAAGGCCTGGCTAGAAGATGCAGCTAGGGCGGGGGCTGGGGATATCCGTCACTACTGTACTGTACCTGGTCTGGGCAATGACTCCGGAGATGTCCTTGGCTCCCACAGATGAAGCACCTCGGTCCTGGGCCTGAAGGAAAAGGGCGAGGACCAGGGGACCAGAACTGAAACTACTGCAGCCTGCTCCCTGCTAGTCGGAACTTGGAGGGTCCTGACGCTGGAGCCCTGGTGCTAATGGCCTTCCCCTTATATGGTCCCAAGTGGATCCCCTCTCGTGACACACCTCCTTTAGCATGAATCCTCTCCACTACTTCGACCTTCTTCTGGACCTCCAAGTACGTCAGCAGGGTAAATGGGGTAACAACATACTGGAGGGAGGGTCAGAGCGCCTCCTCTAAACATCTTTCCCGAGACTCCTCATCGGGAAAGGGGTCTAGAGAAAAACGTATAAGGTCATTGAACTTGATTCCCAGCTCCCTTACTGACATACTCCCCTACTGGAGGGAGAGTAGCTCCTTCCTCTTATCCGCCTTCATCATCGAAGAGTGGAATTCCGCCCGGAACTCCCTCTCAAAATCAGACCATGCCACCTCAGCCTCTCTCCTCTCCCCCAGGTAAACCGTCCACCACTGACGCATCGCTCCCCACATCTGGAAGACGGACAGAAGAACATAGAACTCATACGGGGCCCGAATCAGGCCAAAAGCTATCACTAGCTCTTCTAGCTAGCCCTCTGTCTTCATGTCAGAGGTGCTACCCTCATACTTCTTGAGGGTCTATCACAGGACAGCCCGAAGTGTATTCTTCCACTAGTCGTCCTTTTCATCTTGATCAGCTCTCTGTTGATCGGCCAAGGTAGTATCCTAGGCCTCGATCGCCCGCACCACATGTGTTTGCCTCCTAGGTTCCATAGCTGAAAGGTAAACAAGGAAAGTCTAATCCCATGTAGTGCAGGATATTGTTCTTTAAAATTTCTTAAACTTATTATTCATTTTAATTACCCAAACCCCCATGAAACATGAGAAAACAAGTCATTATGATGCATTTACCTTTCCTAGGTTCTCTACCCTACAATCAGCGTGGCCTCACTTGGTCGTTCGGTAGGTCCAGAGTCCTTGCATCAGATCACGGGGGGACTTAAAATCCCATGTCCTAGCCGATCTTCCCTGGGGTAATACACACACCAAGGTCACCCAACACTGTTTCCATACCATCCCATGCAATCCTCATTGTGCCTAACTCCAAACCCCATCCTATCTCTCAACTTTTGCGACCTCTGATACCATTCTGTCATGACCCTCCTTCATCAAAAGGAGGGAAGGGTCAGCAGATTTCCAGGACCTTCCTTATTTAACATGTAGGAGAGACAATGACCCCTGAAACAAACCTTAAATAGGTCCCGGAGTGGTGACTAGTACCAAGGGTATAGAATCACACACAAAAAGGAAGCAATTTCCCTTTTTCTTTTAATAGGATTGGGAGATAAGATAGTAAATCCAAATAACACCAAAATCGGAAAGTAAAAGTAAAGATAGGAACCATTCCCAATGCATGTAACAAAAGTAAAATCCACAAGGTAAAAAGTGACTACAAGGGTGAAGTACCAAAGAAAGACAAACAACAACTGCAACTACCCCAAAGGTCCGAGCTAGTACGGTCCCGCGCGATCCCCGAATTCCTCCTGGAAACCTGAAAGCAGTTTTATATACATAGAGTTAGCATACAAATATACTCCGTAGGGAAAACCCAAGTCTCTCGTGCACAAGTTGGGGAACATACTAAAGTCTCATGAGAAAAAGAGTAAAGCAACCACATAACAAGGTAAACTATCCACCCAAGCCTCACCAAGGCACACTCCCCAAATAACGTAAGCCAGGTAATGTATAGTAATATCACATCGATGTTTGGGTACCCTGTGCCACTTTCCCCCTGGTTATTGGAGTCATCCTATGCATCGAACCAATCCCGCCATTCTCACTGCAGTCCCACTTCATACCCCGCAAACACCTAGGCCAGAACAACCACCACCACGCCCGAATACACCTGGGCTAGAAGATCCATTTCCATGCCCGAAGACACCTGGGCCTCATCCCGAAGACACATAGGAAACCACCTGCCCGCACACACCTAGTCCAACCACCACACTACCCCACCCGAAAGTTCTTAGGAAAATAATGGACTTCAGGCCATCACAACCTTCTTGAAGATACTTGGGCTATCCGGGAAAGGGAGCAGAAAGAAGCTAATTACCATCCACTAATATTAGTGTTGGAAAAAAAACCCTCACCCATGAAATGGGGGTGTTCGGCACTAAGTGCTCAACTTGGGTGGGGCACGAATAAGAAACACAAAACTACAAGTATATGTATAGGTAGAAAGAACTCACCAAGTTTAGGTTTTTCTTCATCCATCCTAAAGAACATGAACAACAACATGTCCAAGTCAGAACTTACACAAAAACAAAAACCCATTTTTCCCATCCTTGTTTTCATGTTCAGTAATGATGTTTAAATATGTTTCTGCACCTACTTGGGCAGCTATTAATCATAAGCACAAGTCAAGGGAAAGCCAATAGTCAAGCATCAACTACAACACCCACACCCGGTTCTCTTGTAAAGTCACAACAACAAAGGGATAAGTGAAATCTCTCGAAGTACTAGAAGATAAGGAAACCCCGAGACACTGCCCCATGTCCCCCCAAATGGTTTCTCATCAACAGTGGATCCCACCCCAATTCGTGATATAAACAAGGTAACCACCCGACCTTAAAATTCACAACCACTGAATCCATATCAAAAGGGGATCCTATCCCCATCTACATCACCCAGCAAACAGACCGTGAAGGAAACACAACCAAACCACCACCACCAAAACAATGCAGGCCCATGCCAATATTTTTAGATTAATAAGATTTAACACACTCCTTGATTTCAATTTCCGTGTGGTTTAACCGGGGTTATCACAGAAAGGATTGATCCTGGTGCCTTAATTTATTTAGCCGGATATATGTGATTAACCAAATATTATACAGCAGAGGTTCACAAATACAAAAAAATCCATTTAAAACATCATCAGGGGTTCATTAGTGCACAGATAAAGACCACCGACGACCATAATTTTTAGTAGGTGTAATCTAGAACAATTCCGAAATCATTAATCGAGTAAGAAGATAAACAAAGAGAAACATTATTGGTCACATACCTCCCACTTCATTCTTTAGAATCAGTTTATATCTTTTTTAGAGTTTGGTTCATCCAATTAAATAGAACCAGTAGCACACCCACTCCGCATGATACACAATAAAGGAGAGGTGATTGATAAAACCCTACTTTTGGATCAACGATCAACGCTATGCCTGGGCGTGGAACTCCACGGATAGCGATGCGGCACGTCTAAACGAAATGTGGCTCATTTGAACGAAGGGTACTCCTAGGATAGGGTGGTCTAGAAAATAAACCTAGGGAGAACCCTTAGGTTATAAAGTGTGAGATACAGCATGCCCCGTGCCGTTAAGATATGGAGAAAAAGAACCCGAAACTGTGTAAGGCGCGGGGTCGTGGGTAGACCACGCGGCCCCACACATCATTAAAAGGTTCATGTGGTTTAAACCGACACACACAATAGGTTAATTCATTAAATATTTAATTAAATTACATTTTTAGGCATTACTGGGCTTTAAAACAAGATTAAAAGGGTCAAAATAGGGTTTCAACCCCAATTTCCCAAAAGGGAGGCATCAATGGAAAAACCCTGACAAGGCTGGGTGACACCGATCAGTCAGTGTCACCGATCGGGCAGTTGGTCTAACCGATCGGTTGCATCGATCGGTCGTGCCGATCGGCCTCACACCGAGATGCTACCCCTTTAGTATCTGGATTTGTTTTGCAAAGGAAAGGACCCTGAGAGTCTAGGTCATCACAAAATAATTGAACATTTAATAGGGGACATTATATCAACCTCATTAAGAACCCAAAAAATGACCATAACTGGTTCTTTCAGTTCCCTTTTCCATCGAAATCATAACACCAAATGAAGAAGAAATATCCCAAAGGATGTTTAGAAACCAAAAAAAACAAACATTGGTTTATGGTCTGTATCGAAACTTGGGTAACATAATTTCTAAACATTAAAGTGTTGAAATCTATATCTGAATACTAGATGTGAAATAATCCATGTTTATGGTTAAAAAAACCTTAACCCCAGTCCCTTTGTTTAATATATGAAGATGGAAAAATGAAATGAAAAAACCCTCTACTGATGGAGGTTATACTCCAACCATCAAATCCCAGAAGATCAAGCATGCATTTTCTGATATCCAAAATTTACAGAAGAGACTCCCTATTCAAGGAAAAATGAGAAATAATATATTACTTTAACTCTTATATTATTAACAATAAGAGACTATGATTCACTTCAATAAAAGTAGTTTCCCCTTTCTTCCTAATTTTTGGGTTGGATGCACAAAAATCATCAATGTTTCGACATTGAATTATCTGTATCCCTTCTCCTTCAAATCGTACAAATGTGGACAATCCCTGAAGATCTTCATCAACCTATTAATTGGATGTAATAGAGGGTAGATTGACCTTATTCATGTCGATGATATGGTCTACAAAAAATTAGCCTTGTAAATTGAGTTGGAAGCACCGTCATCCTTACTCCGATTGGAAGCAACATCTGGCTTTAAGATCTTGTCAGAAGAAATATCTCTTGTGTGGATTTGGTCAGAAGAAACATCTACATTTTAGATTTGGTCAGAAGCACCGTTGGGAGGGAGAGAGGCTGACACAACTGCACCCACATCCATCAAATGAATAAAGGAGTATAACTCTCTATAAAATCCCTTTCATGAATCAAATATACCATTAGAGAAGAATGAATAAACATGAAATTATATATTTGGAACATCCATACACACTAAAGAAATGAAACTCTAAAATCCATTTCGGAATTGGATGGAGCCCCCACAGACCATCATATCTTTTCTAATTAAATATATATATATATTATTATTAATATTATTTCATTAAATAAAATAAAATCAAATAAAATTTGAAATTTAGTTACTAAAATTTATATTATTATGTTCAATATATAGGTTATAATGGTCTTGTTTGAGTAATTATAATAATAAAATTTAATTTTGTAGAAACTTAGTATTTCATGTAATAAGAGTAAAACCCTGTGTTATATTTAATTCCAGCTTAACATAGTGTTTCATATAAGGAAATATAATAATGAAATTTAATTTATTAAAAAAACTATAAAAATTCTTGCAGTTTCCTATATTTTAAATATCATTGAGGTATTCCTCAAATTTTTATTAGATACAATTGAGTGTAGTACTCTTTGAATCCTTATCACTACCTTTGTAAATATCATTATAGGTTGATCGAGTGAGGAATCATCATGAATATAAATGAAATGTTCCAAATTTATAAATAAATAAACAATAATCAAATGAGTCCTATCTAGATGGTGGTAACCCAAGTATGTCACCCAAGGTCCACAACTAATAGTCTAGTGGATAGACATAATTTTTGAGTACGTACACCAATATATGTGACCTTATCCTAATGTACCCATATAAACCCATATAACTATTTACATGCATTATTATAAAGATATAATAAAATCCTAAAACATATAGAATATAAACACTAAGTGAAACAACCTCTCCAAAATACATCAAAGTATAGTCATGTAATTAAAATGACATAAAGGATCTAAATACAAGCCCAAAAAAAGTGGTCCCAACCTAACAATAACTAAAAAAAGACTAATGAGATTCGAAAATAAAATCATCAAATACACCCATTGAACAAGGTTAAATCCATTCTGTGATTCAATGATCTACTAAATCTTATTACACAAAGGTCACTAATGATCATTCTATATTATTTATATGAATCAACACATAAGGGAAAATAGAATGCTGGGGTCAGTATATACAAACCACGTAGGTATCTCTAAAAAAATACAGAAGAACAAAAAAAGAAATAAGAAACTCAACCCATAAACAAGAGGTAATGTAAAACATAAAAACATAAATTCCCAAGGGAAACCCAAGTAATAGAAAAAAAAATTCAATATAATTTTCTAGCTACAAAAATTGAGTCAACTTATAGCTCCAATGTTAAATCTTGATGTCCGGCACCAATCACAACCATACATGAATCCATGTTGAGGTTACCACTTTCCACTATTATGTTCCACAGTTGATGGGGACTAACTCCCAGGGATAAATTTCTCTCTTTTTGAGCTTGATGATAGGGGTATTCCACTATATAGAGAGTAGAACCCCTATATATCAACCATGATTTTTTAATTATTATTTTTTGAATAAATTAAAATTATTTAAGGGATTACATTACCAGATACACCGTTTCATGATTTATTTATAAGAAACATCAAGTTAATATTTCGATAGTTGAAACACTGATTTTATATTTTGGGATATTAATCAATATGTATGTCATGTGTTACAAAAAATACAAAGTACATTTGATAGCCTTTGTTAAAAATAATACTTGGTTTTACTGAACCACAATATACTATTAATATTACTAGTTAACTAAATAGTTATATCCTTGTCATTGGAGGATTTTATAAATATTA
Source organism: Viscum album (assembly GCA_963277665.1). NCBI lineage: Eukaryota > Viridiplantae > Streptophyta > Magnoliopsida > Santalales > Viscaceae > Viscum > Viscum album. The sequence goes on along the minus strand of OY728130.1, from coordinate 1,298,818,764 downwards.
AAAATATTAAATTTTCACATGATTCTTAGTTATATATTGATTAAAAATAAATTAATAATCATTTAAAAAAATTGTATTCGGAAAAATAATATCTTTTCTAAAAGAAAGAAAAATCAGACATGGAACATATATTTTAAAATTTAAATTTATATGTTTTAGAAAATTTATTTGACAAAATAAACATCATTTTTTAGAGATTAATATAAAAATTATAATAGGGTTAATTTTTCGTTTTTTATCAGAAGTATAATTTTTTGACAATTAGAGAAAACTACTGAATTTGAATTGAAAAATACATTTTTATCTTATTTATTTATATAATAAAATAATATATTAATTTGGTTTTAATGTACATTTAATTAAATAATATCTCAATAATTCCAATTTAGGTCATTTGAATTAAATTCACAATGAAATTGGATAAAAAATTCACAAGTTTGAACATTTTCACATTAAAAACCTTTTATCTTGTCCCATATGTGAGACTAAACATTAAATTATTTTCTTCCACTTCTTTGAGTTGAATTTATAGAAATGGATTTCATATTTTGAATCATCATAGTTAATAATATCCAATAACACTAACATAATTTTATAACCATAATGAATAGTTAAAACATAAAAAATTAATCCTAGAGATTAAGAGAAATACGAGTGCACTGAGGGACCAAACAATAAACATAAGGGGGAATATGAACTATTAACAATTACATAACACATTTTCTAGACATATTTCATCCATTATGACATTAGGATCTATTTTTATGACTTCTGACACTTTTCCATGAATGTGAACAATATAATTAGAAGTTAGGTTAATATAATGAATTATTGCCTAAAAATAATTTTTTATTTAAATAAATCATGTTATATAGGATTTAGATTAATATATAAATATTAAATCATTGTCTTGATATTTTAAAATCAAAATTTATTAAATAATGTCAAATTTGACATTAATGTTATATTATAATAATGATTTTTATTAAATTATTTAAAACTATTGAAAATCATATCTTCGTCCAAGTAATTTCTAAATGTTAAAAATATAATTTATGGTCCATAATAGACCAATTTATATTTTATAAGTAAAATATTGACCCATATATAGTAAAAACATTATTAGCACAGTTACGGTTAATGTAGTGTTTTTTTTGTGCATTGCATGCTACTTTGTTTAAATTATTTTCCAGTACATATGTGATATTTTTTTTATAAAGTACATAAAATTTATGTTAATCATCTGGTCTAAAGTATCAAATAATTATAAATATAATTTCTTCCAAATTGATAAAATAACTTCGTTATAAAATTATCTACCTTAATAAAAACTAAAATTTTATAAATATGGTAGCATAAAAGTTAAGAAATAAAATAATAAAAATTAATTTTATTATGTAGTGGTGGTTTTTAAAAAACAAAAAACCATTTTCTCCATTATTATTCAATTTTTTGAAACATGAGTTATACGAGACCTTCAAATAGTTAATACCTTTGAATATTGATAAAAATACCAGTCCTCTTCAAAAATAAAAATAACAAAATATCTCACATTATTAAAAACTATCAATCCTTTTGGATAAAAAATATAAAAAAACAACTTACCAAAATCCCTACACTAATACTAGTAGCCTCAATTTGGGAAAAAATAAAAACTTTTGTCGTTTTAGTGCAATCATAAGGAAGATACTTGAAGAATATCTAAAGTTCTTCTAAAATAGTTTTTATTTTATTTTCTTACCCAAGTCATAAAAATACTTCAATATAATTATTATATAATTAACTAAGTGCATATAATGAGATATTTTCAAGATAACTTTATGATCTAAAACTAAATTTACTTCCATTAGACGGGTTATAAAGTCATCATTTGTGTGAATGAAGGACTACCACCTAACAAATCGATGTCATTCGTTATTCAAATACCTCTTTTAAATGTTAGGAGTAGTTATGTACATAATATTTATATATATATTATATATATATATTAGATTTAGTATTTTATTATTTTTATTTTATATTTATATCGCACATACATTCGTGCTATCCATTTTGTGCGAATATGATAACATCATTCGTCAGCTCACTGGGCTACGACCTCGCAAAGAATTATTACTCATTAATGCTTTATATGGAATGTATTAAAGATATTTGTAATAAAATTATGTGATAAATATGACATAATAATTCATCTCTAATTATAATATATATATATATCTCTCTTTTTTCTGTCAATTTGATAAGAAAATTGAAACTACGTTAATGCCTACATAGGACCTTCCATTACCATGAACGATGTTTTAAATTCCATATAATTTTTTTATTAAATATTATAAATAAATATATATAGAATATATATGACATTGATATGATGGTTTAAATTATACAGATTATGAAACCATGATCTACGTAAGATAACTAAATTTAACTAGTCAAAACATGTATGACCAAATAGGTTATTACTCATAACATAACATTAAAATGGAATTCCTAATAAATGAGCAGTAAAAGGTCACCAAAAAATCATATACGATATGATATAATTGATTATGGTGGTGTGATTTATTTATAATAAAATTATATTTATTTTAAAAGAATACAACATGAGTCAATTCTTAAGGTAAATGATTTTCATATCCTTATTATTTTCAATGTGACACAAACCATGTTCATCACCTATTTATAGTATGTGGTGTGTATAATTCCCATTGATTTATTTTAATATAATTATAAAACAATTTAAGGGCATTTAAAAATACATTTTTAGATCTCTATTTATATGGGTTTATAGTGAATATGTCACCTAAGAGGTGAGGATATATTTTTCCCAATTTTTATTTTCTAAGATGCATGACACATTATGCACATGTGTTATTTTTGGATGTGTAAATAAAAAACCTTTTAAATTTAATATAATTATTTGGTTTATCATAATGATATTTTATGTTTCATTTTTTTTATTACTTCATGTATTTTATGATTCAATGTTTCCAAAGTTGAAATTGTTTTTTTCTACAATCTCATCATATATTACGATGTTTTATGATTATGATACAATTAAATAAATATTTTGATCCACCTATATAATAGTGTCATTAATTTTCTTATACAATATTTATTCATGATATATTTTTGTAATGGTACCAATATTTTAATATTTTCTACTTAATATAGTTAAGAAATTGTTTTTATGAAACTATGACTTTATTTATCTCTTTAGTTGGAAATATTTTTTTTATCAAAAACCATCTTTTCTGAAAATGTTTTCATAAATATTATAAAATTATCCTATTCTTTTTAAAAGTCATTATTACTCTTATTTTACCTTATTACAAAAAGTTTTTAAAATTAATTTTCTTATCATTTACTATTCATGGATCTTTTGAATTCTATAGACAATGTTAATGAAATATTTGGTTTTATGTATACATAATGAAATGAATTATCCAACATCATGAAAAATATATTTATTTAAGATTCATTTTTAAGATTCAATAATATTTTTAAATGAAAATAATTTCTTAAATACTTTAAAAATATTATCATTTAAAATTTATTTTCATGGAATGTAATTTTGAAAATTTTATATGTTCAAAAATTGTTTTAAATGATTTTAAAAGAACCATATATATGTTCTAAATTTTATTTCAAATGAAACATTTTTTAAAAGGGACTTATGTTTTAAGAAAAATAAATTTTCAATTCATGTAGTATATTTTTTTAACCAAATGTTTGGAATGAGTTTTCAAATATTTCTTTTTATGTTTCCAAATTTTAAATTCAATGAATTTTTTTTGGAAATGTTTTATGTGTGTGATTTTTAAAATATTGGTTAGTTTCTTTCATAAATGTTATAAAATATAATTTAAAATACTTATACAAATAATATTACATGCTTTGATATATTTTATTCTTTACTAGTGATAAAAAACAATGACCCATATTTTTATTTTTTAATGAATGGTTGATGTTTAAGATGATTTTTTTATTAATACAATATTAGTTGCATGAATTAAATCATGATAAAATAATTATGAAACCACTCCCTTTTATGGTTAATGATATCATTATGAAACCTATATTTCTTAATAGGTTATTATTTAAGAAATATTTATGAAAAAAATTCATTTAATGGAATATCATATGATGGTTTTTTTTCTTATGGAATGTATATATATAATTTCATTATATGATTCTTGGGACCTATATCTATCTTTAATTAGTTGTATAAATATTTATATATCTCATTAGATCGATATGGAAGGAATGGTGTGTGAACCTACTATAGGAAGTGACATTGGCTATTATGTTTATTTTTAGAGGGAACTTATTAACATATAAGCTGAGGTTTGTGACTTAGGAGGGTGGTGTGTCCCGCATAGTAGGTGCTTACCCATTGAAATTCCATGATTATTTTTGGAAATGAACCCCTAATTAAAGTGAATTATTTTATATTCTTATGTTTAGTCCTCAAATTTAGTAATTATTTTTATTTTATACTCTCCTGGATCATGTTCATTGGTTATATTGTCGTTAATGCTTTTTAGTTGCCAATTTATATCTATGAGTAATTGTTATGATCTTTTCTAGTCATGGTAAGGTTTTAAAATGTTATTCTCATGTTCTAAAACACTTATGTTCATTTTATTCTTACATATCTAATTTATTTACACATACTAATAGTCTAAAATCAACATTTATGATGTTTACTTTCCCAGGTTATGAAGAAAGGATTTAAGTAGGAGTGCTAAAGGGGAAATCATTATGGTAAAAATTTTATATCTTTTAGTAGACTATAATATTTTGTTATAAGTTTCCATATGAACTAAAATATAATAGTCTCAGGGATGATTTTATGTAATGTGATTAATATTCATAAAAAGATTTAATATTTATATATGTTAAGACTGGGTTACTAAAGTTGTTATAAAAGTAATGGTTTAGTTCACATTTAGAATATAGGTTGATAAACAATTAGTGAGATCCCTAGGGATATTTCTATGGATATGTCTAGTGATGACTCTTAGTATAAGTTTGAGGATGAGTTAATGTGAAAGAAAATGTCCTAGAATTTTGGTAATTAATAGAGAGAGTGGGTTCGTAGTAATAGATCACTGTATATATAATACCAATGGATGTGGATATGGAATATATGTACCTAGTGGTAACAAACACAAAACAACTGTATAGAGGAAGAGTTTATCAGGAACTGATCCACGAAAACATGCCTTTTTTTGCACACCTAGTTTGACATATTCGAGGGATATACTTAAAAAATTCATAGAATCATTAAAAAATAACCATGAAGGATTTAAATAAATGATAGATATTAATAAAATAAGAGAAAAAGAATGTTTATTATATTAAAGAAGTAGATTTCATGATTTAGACATCCTATAAGAGATTTTCTGGATTATATGATATTACACAATGATTAGTTCTTCTCACTATATGTTTTTGGTTTCAATAAATGGATTGAACTAGTAGTAATAATGTTATCTTTGAATCTAATATAAAATTTCATGACTACTAGAAACAAAATTGGATGATTACAATAGTGAAACATATTTTGATTCTGCATAATGATCTATCATGACATATGATTAACAACATGAAGTTCATTGAGATTCTTAACACAATTAATAAGAGGAATATATGATTTAATGAATGTTCATGTGGAAATAAATAGAGGAAAGAAGACTAGGATTTCTACATATAATGAATGTGGGAAGAATAACCCGATGGGATATCTAAAATGGAGGAGAAGATGATATCTATGTGGGAAAATGGGCTATTAAATATATATTTTTCGGAGTGGTACATCTTATCTACGACTAACCATATTATTAACCAACTCAATTCCATGATCAATGTATTTTATTTTAGAATAAGGAATGACCATTTCCTTTTTAATCCTTAATGTGGAAGTATTTTAGTATTATATTATTTAGATTTATGAATTATTAGTTGTGAAATATATAAGAGTTTCTTGGTATAAGTCTCTCATTACGGATTTTAATATATATGTTAAAATATTTTTATGGACTGTAAAAGTGATTTAACAGAAGGGGATATTTTTATTATGGGAAGGTTCCCATTAAAATGATCTGGATGGTAATAAAATTGTGTTTAGTATAGATAAAGAGATAATTGATATGGTTAAAGTAAATTATATAGTATTTATTACCTACAAAAATAATAGGATTTATTGACAAATTGATTTATTCTATCACGGATAGAATTTACATAATATTTGTAATTATAAAGAATATCCAATAATTTGTGTCTTGTATATGGAATAATGGCACATTAATTTTTCAAAATATATTAATGTGTTCAAAATGGTTTTATGGTAATTCAAGTATCAAACCATTGATTTCCCAGACTATTTTCTTGGAGAAAATTTATTTTATAGGGTGTAGAATATAACACCTCATGAATTTATGAATCATTATTTCTAATGAATTTTAAATAATTTAATCGCATTCCGTTCGTGCTACACTAAGTTATTATTTCTATATAAGCAACATAATGTTTTGGTTTCTCTACACAAAACACTAATTTCCGATTTTAGTACAAGAATCATTATGGTTGGATTATTTTAAAAACACTTATCTGTTCGTTTGATTTATTTTGAGACACACCAGACCATATTTAATCAAACTATAATATAATATTAATATAATTATTTAGTATAAAACTTATTTCCTAAACATTATAAAGAATTAAATGAATATGATTAACTAAATTATGAAAATATATAGTTTTCACTTGTTTATTAGTAAGTATTTATTATAAATAAAATATGAATCATTTGAAAAAATATTTGAATTCTGATAATAATAATTTTTCTAAAAGAAGGTTTAATCGTTCTTGGTACACATATTTTATAATTAAATTTTACAATATTTAGAAAAATTATTTCACAAAAAAAATTCATTTTTTGAAGTTTTATTTCCCAAATTATCTTAGCATGATTTTTAGTATATTTTTCTTAAGTTTATTTTTTGATCAACAGTGAGAAATACTTAATTTTAATTGAGAACTACCTTTTCATCTACTTTATTTATAAAATTAAATTATATTTTTAATTTTATTCAAAGTATAATTACTTCAATTATACATCAATAAATCAAATTTAGGTTATTAGAATAAATTTCATTATGAAATTAGATATAATAACATTTCAATAATTTGAACATTTTCACTTTAAAAACATATTGTTTAATATTATCTGTGATAATAAATATTAAATTAATTGCTTACAATTATATGAGTTTAATTTTGGAAAATTGATAACATAATTAGAATAATTATAATTAATAATTTAAATTTTGTTCAAATTAATTTTTAATGAAATTATTATTGAAAAAAATCCAAAAAAAATCAAGTTAATTAACAGGAAAACTAGTTTACTAAGGGTATAAACATTTAACAGAACGGTAAAATGACCAAGAATAATTTATAACAATTTTTTGGAAACAAATAGACCCTAAAACCATAGGATCAAATTTTATGAGTTTTGTTGGACACTTTTCCATGAATGTGACCCATATAATATGTCATGTAATGATAGTGACAAAATATGAACCTTCATTATTTTTAATTTCTATAATTATTTGCAACATGGAAAAAAACTACACGGGTTCTGTTATAAATATTTATTTGGAAGATAAATGAGTTTTTACCTTCTTGTTTATTTATATATGATATAATTACAATAAAATATTAATAAAATCCAATTCATTAATTTTTTCATTAATAATTAATTAAAATTAATGATGCCAAAAATATTAAAAGTGAGGAAAATTAAATGATTTATTATCTTTCATTAATTTTGAATCAGATTATATAATGTTACCCATGTTAGAACATAATATATTCATATTCCATCCATTTCAATATATTTTTAAAATAAAAAAAATTAAAAAATGTCCAAATTGACATTAATGTAATTTTATAATAAATAATTTTTGTTAAATGATTTAGAATTAAAAAATATCTACTAATAATCCATTTTATTTCTATATATTTAAAAATATTACATATCATCCAAAAATAGACCAATTGACATTTTATAATTAACATATTGACCCCTAAATAGACAAAAAATGGTTAGTGAACTTATCGTTATCTAATTGTTCTTGTGCATTATGTGTGATTTTATTAAATTTAATTTTCAAAACAGATGGAATTTTTATTTTTTAAATTAGCTATCATATTTTATAATAATTCAATATAAATTTTATAATAAATCTCCTTTTAATTTAGTCATAATGGATAAATTACTATGGATAGAAAATCAGCTAATCTAATGAAAACAAAAATGGTAAAAATATTGAAACATAGATGTTAAGGAAGAACATTATAAAATGAATTTATTTTTTATGGTTGTTTTTTTGAGACCATATCAACCTAAACCTATATTATTATTCAAATTTTGATCCAGATGAAGTATGTGTGACCTCCAAAGAGTGAATACCATTGAGTATTTACAAAATTTACACTCCTCACCTATAAAATGGAACTAACTACCCCCCATATTCACAACTCTCAATCCACTTCGAATGAAAAAACACTAAACACATAAACTCATAACAACCCTTATATCATCCTAGAATCCATATTTTGTTAATAAATCAAAACTTTTTTGTTTTTAATTCAATCATAAGGTGGAAACCCTAAAAGGAGGTAATGTTATTCTAAAAGTGTTTTTTATTTTAATTACTTCTCCACATCCATCATTTATTTTAACATCTGGATTATATAATATCATTAGTATCATCTAAATAATGTGATTTTATAGCGATAATGGTACAACTTAAAACCAAAAACACTTTCATAAAATTAGTTATTAAATCATCATTCTTGTGTACAACATACTATCACCTCACGAACATATATTCTTCATCATTCCATTATCACTTTAAATTAATGGGGATAATGATATAAAAATAGTTATATATATATCTGATATTTATGATGATATTATTTCTCCTTAATTTTTATATCACACATACCATCATGATTACCTTTTTTTGGGAATATAATAATGTTGTTCATGTATATGATGAACTACCACCTCATAAAGTGATGTGACTCATTCATGATATACATGGAATGTGTTATGGATTATTTTGATAAAATATATGATTTATATTACATAATAATTCCATTTTAATGATTATATATATATATCAATTAATTTTATTTCATTCAATATGAAAATAAAATGGAAACTGTGTTCATGCATACGTACGACCTACCATATCCACCAGAAATGTATTGCATTACCTATCTTTAAATTTAATGGACAATATATATAGATATATAGTAAATATAATGATACATATAATTTTTTTTACATTATCAAGACAATAAAACCATGATCAATTGAATAGACAAAAAATGTCAAGTTAAAACATGTATGAAATAAACAAAATGGTTATTAAGCAAAACATAACTTTGATAATGAATTTTTACAGAATGGATAATAATAGGTCATAAAAAAAATCATATATGAAATGATATATATGAATATAGTTATTTTAATTATTATTATTAAACTTCTAGTTTTTGAAAAGGGATTTTTAATTATTACGATGAGAGTCAATACTTATGGTATGGTATTTTTGTCTCAATTTTTTTTAAAAATAGACACAAGCCATGTTTACCACCAATTTAATGTATTTTTGTTTATAAAAAATTATTTTTTATATTATGATTTTTATAATGATAATTATTGTGATTCAATATATCTATTTAAGGCCATCTCTTTAATGGGCTTCATAGTTAAAATGTCAACAAATATTTATGGAGATTTTTTGCTCAGTGTCCCTTCTTAGTGATGATGGTTATGTTATGAACCTATATTCTTTCATTAGGTGTAAAAACATATCATTTTATATTTAATATTGTGTATTTTTTAATTATCAATATATTTAATGTCTCATTTTTTTATTCCTTCAATGGGGTTATGATTCAATGTTACCAAAGTGGTTAGAGTTTACTACCTCAATCTCCTCATTTATGAGGATTGTTTATTATTATGATTCTATTGGTGAAATCATATGATCCATCTACCTAGAATTATCATTACATTTAATATTCTCTACTTATTCATTATTTCCACATGTAATGGTACCATTTATTTAATCATTCATACATAATATAATTAAGAAAATCTTTTTCAAAAAATATGATATTATTTCTCTATTCAGTTAAAAATATGTTTTCTCCCATGAACATGATTTATAAACATGTTTTTAAAACATTAAAATTTTATAGTATTATTTTAATGTATATTTGACCACTTTTTTAAATTTTAAAAAATTGTTTTAAAATCAATCTTCTTATTATTTTTAGATCATGGAACTTTTTAATTCTTCCAAAAATGTGAAATGAATCCTAGTTTTTAAATATACGTCAGGTATAAAATTTACTTCCATCATTAACAATCCACTTTCTGAAGGGTTACTAATAAATTTTTATGAATATTTTTAAAATATAACTTTTTCATAAATTTTTTTTAAAGCATTTATTTAAAATTTAATTTTAAATAATGTTATTTTGAAAAAGTTTTATGTTTTAAAAGGGTTTTACATTATTTTTAATGATTATTCTACATGTTTTAAGGTTATTTTCATAGAAAATAGTTTTTAAAAGATTTTATTTTTGAAAGCTAATATTTCAAATTTGAAAGTATATTTCTATCAAGATATATCTTGTGTTAATTTTAATTTCATTATTTGTATGTTTCTAAGTATCATTTTAAAAGGAAATAATTTTTAAAAATATTTTATGGGAGGGATTTTTAAAATAATGGTTATTTAATAAGATATGTTCCATGTTATATTTCAAAATATTTCTCTATATTAGATAAAAAAATTTGATATATTTTATTATTTATTGGGGATATGATCCAAGGACACCATTCTTATTAATTTATTGATTGGTTTATATTTAAATTGATTATTTGTTTATAAAACCTATTTCTCTTTAACAATTTAGACTTGATAAAATTCTTTTGATACATGATTCTTTTCATGGGTTGACATATTTTTATGAAACCTATATCGTTTTCATTGGATATGATATGATGAGATGTGTATGATACCCATTTAATTTCATGCATTGTGATATAATGAATGTTTATGATCTTGTCGTGCATACATGTATGATTTCATTATGTGACATATATGCCCCCATATCTCCCTCTAATTAATTGGGTAATTATTTATATATCTCATGAGATATACAAGGTGGAATGTGGATTGAAACAAGTACACTAAGGTACTTTTTCCATTTTTATGGATTGGGGAGTGAACCCACTCCACTGTAAGAAAATAGATCTGACTAGGGATGGTGTTGTGCCTTCTCTAGTAGTTGTAGCCCCATGAAGTGCTAGGATAAGTTTTGACATTGTGCCATTACTTCTAGTGAATGTTTATATATTATTATGTGTAGCAATTAAATCAATGTATTATGTTTATTTTATGACCCTAAGGATCATTTTCATTGTTTATATTATCATTGTAGTCTTATGAACTTCCAAACATTATTAAATGATTCATGAATATGATCTTTGATATGTATGTTGATGTTATTAATGTTTATTCTTAAGTCCACATACACTTATGTTTTCTATTGATTATGTATATACATCGCTTAACATTAATGAAAATTTGAGCTAACCCTTTATTATGTTTCCTTTCCCTGATTAATAAAGAAATGTTTTACATTGGAGTATTAAAGGGGACTATTATTATGGGAAACATTGACTATATTTCACCAGACAAGAAGATTGTGTTCCATTTTTCCAAATACAGTTAAAACTGTAGTCCTCTGGCATAAACATGTTTAATTTAATGAATATTCTGATAAGAAGATATAATATACATGTATGTAAATGTGGGACTCTATACGCTCCATTTGTATTATGGAGGAGTACATGATCTCCTATATAAAGAGTATATGAGACCCATTACATATTTCGATAAGGTAATTTTGACCCTGATATATATAAGATGATCCAACATGAACACATTCATTATCCATGTTTTTATGAAGGTAGTTTCATGTTGAAAATTATTTGTGTCACATATCTGATTACATTCTAAAGGCCGCCATATTGTTCCATGATGAAAAAAATCATGATAGACTACTTGTAGACCAAAAATGAGTCTTATATATAATGATAGAAATGGTAGATGTTCGAGTTGATTGTTCACATAGGGTAAATTGGGTTACAAAACATGTCTGGTATACCCAATGTCATATCTTGGACTCTATCTTATACATAATTACTATGGAACTTTCCAATGTACTACATGATCATTATATTTGTTCTTTCTAGTTACCCAAGTCATACATACCCCCATTTACTAGGATCCATAAGCATCATGTCATTAACTATATCATGACCAGTTAATAAAAATTGGAGAAATTTTATTTTTTTTCTCTCTGGGGTTTCTGAGGAGAGAAATGGTATTTTATCCAATCTTGTTATATCGAATATTTTTTAAGTTCACTCAATTGGTTATGGGCTAGAGTGTTCACCCTAGTATAGGATTTCAGTGGAATTATGAGAAATTAAAATTTTGGAAGAATATTTAATTCTCAATTAAATAAATATTATTTATTCATGCATGTTTCTTCATATAATTCTAGATTTTTGAGCATAAAATATGAATTTTTAGTATTCCATTATGCCTAGAAATTTTGGGTTTTCATAGGTAAGGCATAACCTCATGTCAGACACCTATTATGGGTTGGACTTCTTTTGCCTCCCTCTATTATTATTCTTAATATTTTTAAACTATTAATTATTTTCAAAATTTTCAAAATTTCTATTTTTTATCTCCATTCCTCCTTTAAACTTCGCATACACCCCTTGGGTAATTTTTCAGTCCAGAGAGTGTAGATAGAGAGGGGCGAGAAGAGGGATAGTGGGTGTAAGAGGTTCCACTATAGAGCTCAGGACACACTAGATTATCAAGTGGGTGTTGTGGAATATGGATTAGAAAGAAGAATATGTGGTATCTACTAAGAGGTAGGAATTTTTTTCAATGAAAAATAATTTGGGGAATTCATGTTCTCATGGAATATGTTTTGTTAAAAATAATCTCAATTTTCTTCCAGTTCGTTACGGGTAATATTTTTATAAGTATACTATATTAATTTATGGGAATGACATGTAATATTTCTTGGATATGTTATTGGACATTTTTTAACATAATAGAATGTTGGATTTAGGGATGTAAACACCATATAACTACGGTAAACCAGATATAGTTTTTCCTGGTAATGTATCTATTTAAATGGGTTTATGGAAATGTGATACCACATGTTCTGTACATGGAGTACACTTTATGTTGTAGTAATTATAAATATGGCCATGAAGTTGGGAAGACACCATGTGTTGAGAGGCATGCTAGTGTGATAGTACATGGGAAGAAAATGTGTGTTCCATAGTGATGTGAAAGTATATTTCAATGTGCATCTTTAATGATACACAATGTGTAATCAGATGTAAAAGTTGTTTACTCTATCCAAAACTGGTGTTTTTTGTATATGTATTACATAGAGTCAGAATTAGACTTTTTAGTAGTCTATTCGAATAATTTTACTGAATAGATAAGGATTTTCAAATCCTTTTGAGATTTAGTTAGTATCGTGATGATTTTAACCGTGATAGAGTTTAGATAATTCTTCTAATTTAGTTTTATAATCCTTCAAGGGGGTGGTTTGTGTGGCATGTGGCATGGGTCAGGTTTTCTAATTTTTGACAATTTTGGGTTAAGGATGCCATGTGAGTATTCTATAGGTTAATTGGATAGATTTTTTGGGATGTAATCAAGTGTATTCATGGAAAATATGGCTACTTTTTTTGTTTTAGGTTTACATCTGGTATCATATGGTTGGTACTAGAAGAAATTTGGGTGGTTCAACATTGTTGGGTGTAATGTTTGGATGGATTTTATTTCTAATTGTTTAAGGCTGGTATGAGGAAACTACGATAAGGAATTTAATTTTAGTTGATGTGTTTCTTGAGGTATCCCATACAGGATGGTGTTCTATGTGTTTGAGAATGAGGAGCAATAATATTCTAATTGAGTGGTATTTCATCGAGGCTTGGTTATAATTGAGGACACCCTTATACAGTTTCCTACATTGGATGATGTTTTCTAAATGATCCCATTGTAGGGTGTCATATTGTGATTTGGTTATGGGAAATATGGTTCTTACCCTATGTTTAGTTTTATTGTTAAATTGATCATTGTATTCTTTATAGTTTTGGTCTGAAGTTGGGTGTGTTATCAAACCCTAGTATTTGAGTTTGTGGGTGTAATGGTTTGATGCAATTCTTATTTTTGACAGATGAGTGTTGAGACCATTGGGATATTATTGGACCAACTATATTCCATTTTATTGATTTGGTTGTTCTTCTTCTCTAGTTGGTTGGTTACTGTGATGAGGTTCTATAGATCTAATGGGTGATCTGGTTGAGTGCAACCACCATAGTTCAGCTATTCCCCCAGGGCATGGGTAAGTTGGCCATCATATCTATTTTCTCATGGTTGCTGGTTTATTGGTTTGGGATATATTTTAATTTTTCAAGTGTTATCTAATAGGTTATTTCTCCCAATATGTTCTACATGACTATTAGGCATGGTACTGTACCTTGAGGTCAATGGGGAATTACCACAGCCAGTTCAGATCATACCTTTGGAGTCTTAGTGCATGATATATGCTATTAATGTTTTGGATCATGGGATGTTATACTAGGGTTTAACAAGTGTTTTATTCCTTATGTTGGACTTTGGATGTCCTTCAAGATCAGTAATACATGCTCAGTGTTGTGTCTACGTGAGACACATTTCTCAGTTCCTTGGAATAGGGAAAGAATGATGGTAGTTTTACTAAAAGGTATTAGGATAGATCATGAGGTTTTTTATTTTCCTATTTTTGTTAAATATATTTCCTTTTTTCCTTTTTTATCTTTATTTTGGTAGTCATATTCTTCTAGTCTAGACATGAAATGAGTTTCTTTGAAATTTTATTAAAGTAGATGTTATGTCCACCATTGGGGGTGACCATGTAATATTTGTTTCTTACCCCTACCCGTGTACATGGACAAATGTGCCACATCCTTTGTAATTATATAAAATTAACTGTTCATATTTATTAACAATTAGTAATTAGATATTAATTTAAATTAAAAATGGATTCTATATTTGATAGCATACCTGAAGCGCAACAATAGGTTTCTTCGAAATCTTACATTGCACACATGAATGAGTTATACCGAAAAACTATATTATGAATATTATTATATGAAATTGTAGGTATCACATAGTCATTAGAATGGTGGGAATGAATGAAATTAAATTAATTATGAAAAAATGGTTTACACATATTTACATAATGATTCATTGGTTTGAAAATTAATCAAAAATGAATATAGAAGCTAATTGAATATAAAGGATGTGTTTAAGTGCGTTTTTTATAAAATAATAAAATAAACCTTTTTGATTATATTAAAGAAATAAAAATTAAATATTATGTTTAAAATTTATCATATATGTATTCTACACATTTTATAAGAACAAATACAATTTTTTTGGATAAAATGACTATTTTTCTAAAAATTCAGATTTATTGCCTACGGATGATGAGTCCATTTTAAATATAGTTTTGGATACTTTTATAAGTTATTTTTTACAAAATTAACTTATTATTTAGAATATGGGAATGAAATTTTACATTGGATAATGTTTTGGTATTTTTATGATAATATTCATTTTTACTGAATAGTGAAAAATACTTCATTTTAATTCAAAAATACATTTTCATCTAAGTTATCTATATAGTTAAACTATAATTTTATTGTGTTTTATATTTTATTTATATTATTTTTTATCACTTAATCAAAATTTTTTCATTTTATTCAATTTAAAATTGAAATTGGTTATACAAACAATGTGAACTTTTGAACATTTTACTTATAAAATTCATTCTTATATTTCATCAATGAGATTAATTATTAATTAATCCCTACCAATTTTGTGTTTGGAATTTTTAAATATGGATTTATTATTTCTAATCATATGATCTAAATTATGTAAATAGGTCCCCTTTATTTTTGGACATTTTGAATAGTATCATTACTAATAAATTTTATTACCACGATTAAAGGTAAATTGGGTAATTAAAGGTAAAAATAATATTATAATAATATAAAAATAACATAAAACTTATACTAGTTAAATTTTATGAGTTTATCCAAACCATGATCATACATGGGTATATTTTAGGACCCCTTGGAACAACTTGTGTGACTTTAATTCATTAATAATATTATATTGAATGCAAAGTCATTTGTGTGACACTTTTTAAAAAAACATGATGTATTTTTATATAGACTTATATTGGGGTTCTACATGACTATAAAAATTATTTATAATGATAAAAATATTAACTACATCATGGTAATTTAATCATAGTTTTTAGAATATAAAGATTAAGAATTAATTGCTATATAAAGATGATGCAATAATATATTCATCAAAGAAGAAATCAAATAAATGATATTAATCATCTTAAAATAAATATTATTGGACATAATTTATGACATACACAAATATTATGGAATTATTTGACATGTTTTTTATGATTTAAAGTAGTTTTTTGAAGTAATAATGATGTTATGAATTTTGTAAAAGTCAACTAATGAATAGTGTCATAATTGAAACTATTGGTATTTTAAAATATAAAATATTTTATAAAATGTAATAAAATTCCTAAAAATATAAGATTTAAGAAAACTGATAGAATAAGTAATAATATTTTATAAATTAAACTTTTATTTGTCTTTTGAAATGTTATGGTAATTACATTAACACGGAAAGTATAAATAACATGATATCATAGTAATATCAAAAATTGAAAAATATGGGTAAAACCAAAAAAGATAAGTATTAAAAAAATTCAAAACATATATAATATTAATTGTATTATGGGTATTAGACTCAAAATCAAATTATATTTTCAATAAATTATTTTGGGACAGTTTGGAAACGAAATTGAATTTATATTAATTTAATACTTTTAATAATTGAATGGTACCCCTCCCCTCTTTTATAAATAAGGAAAAAAAATCTCTAAAACTCACCCTTAAAACCCCATTTTTTAGAAAAATCTACTCAAAACTCTTCTTAGAATCTCTATTCAAAATTTTTAGACCTTATATTAGTCATAACATTCTTCTTAAGGTGTTATGGTGTTATTCCAGGGTGATCAACCGAAGAAGATGTATCGTTTTCATGTGTTTCGATATTATTTCTTCTTCCACTTACTTTAAATATCATTAATCTATGATGAAATAATAAAAAAAAGTTCCTATATATATTATTATATTATTATGTTTATATCATCAGCTAAATTTATCTCAATTTGCATCAAAATGGAAATTAAAATTTCGTTCGTGTGTACGTTGGACTATAGCCTCGTGAACTGATATAGATATTTTTTCCTCACTATCTATCAAGACTAATTATAATGATGAAATAAATGTTTATATATTATATTAATGAAATATTTAAAATTTTAAAGGAATAATATTTCAATTATTTTCATACATTACATGCACATAAAAATGATAAGATAATTCGTTCGTACATGTGAATTATCACCTCCACAATGTGATGTGAATCTTTTTTATTCACCAAATCACATTTATGATAAATATAAGTATATTTAAATTATTATTATGATTCTAATTATATTATAATAATTCAATAAATATAAAATAATAATTATCTTATTTCAATAATGATCAATGAAAAATAGAAACGTTACTCACGCGTACATATGACCTACTACCTCCATGATTATAATGTTGTACATTTTTTCATAACACAAATGAATTGTTTGATTTAAAAAGTATAATTGAAATATAAAAATGATCATTATTTTAAAAAAATTATTCTGGATATGATGGACGTATGGACACATGGACTAGTGACATCAGACGATTTTCATTTTTGACTCAAGTACCAAATATCGAAAAAACTTCTGATATGTACTTAAAGAATTATGTAATTTTTATAACATGGTAATGTGTGATCTAAAATAAATAATAAAATTGAAAAATGTTCTCATAAAAGTATAAACTAACCTATGTTTATTGTTTAGGAAGAACAATGATCATACGTGACAAATCAAATTTAATGTAAGGGAAATCATAACTCAATTTCCATTCATTGAGTTAAATATCCACGTGATAGGTTTTATTTTTCCTTGAATATATGTGAATGACCTCTTATTTTTTTACACTCAATATTTGTATATATTGGGTGTATATATATTTTTCACCCATAATTATGTCATTCATTTATACTTAATATAATGATACGATCTTTGTAATGGTTTTCGTCGTAATCTCCATTCATCGAGACATTAATTGGTAATAGACACATTTATTCTTATATAAGGTGTATATACAGCAACTATGACCTCTCATATCAATACTTTATCTAAAATAATGTTATTTATGGTTTATTAAATCTATTATTTCAAGGTGTTTAATATTTAAATTTTCAATGTGGCATGAGACACCTTGAACGTTTAATGTTTTAATTTTCAAATCTTTTTCTCAATGATATAAATTAACATATTTATTTATATGGATGTAAATGGATTATAAATTATATTTTATGTATTTATTAAATTTAATTTAATGATTTACAAAGGAATATTTTTTATATTAATTATTTTACGTTGTTTACAAAATGACTAAATGAATGTTTTTCTTCTATACGATGATAACGAATTCTCCAACACCATAACAGTTATTTTATATTTGGCTTCCTCTATGAGCCTTAATGTTTTTAAAATGAAAAATAAATCCATTATTCCCTATTTTTTCATATTTTGGTATTTATAATGGTTTTTTTGTTGATTGTCTATTTCTATATCATGAAATGATTTCTTTGGATTGAAAATGAAATTTTACGAGTGAAATGATGATAATTTCAATATTTTATGTGTAATTATTATATAACGATACATGAACATTTGACAAGGGGTTATGTGATAAACCAAAGATGAGTGGTTATGTGATAACCCAAATATGGGTGGTTCTGTGATAAACCATGGATAGATGGTTACATTATAACCATTAATTCATTGGGTATGGAATTCGGCCGTATGGGTATTCCATTTAGTGAGATATGTGGAAATCGACTGAATGGTTATTCAATTTATGTATATTACTTCCCAAGTAACCTTTATATGTTATATATTTTGTTCTATGGGTTTTATAGTAATAATCTGGTTACGAAGGGAGTAATCGATGGGATTATGTTCAGCGATGTGTATTTACTACTTATTACAAATGAAAAGTACTAGTTTATGATACAGTATTCATGGTTTACATTTTTTCATAAGACTAATAGTATTCCTTCTTTGTTCATCCCTTAATGAAATTTATATTCTCATCCTAAGTTTTAAATTATTTCACAAGATTTAAATAAGAATAGAGTTAAGGATGGGATCAAGGATAAGTTATGATGTTTAAAAATGAAATGAAACCATTTTTCTTTTTAAAATATTCTACTTTTATAGAATAAATGGATTCTATTAGAAGTTTCCACTTTGTATTTATATGGTTTTGTTATGTTAGTGTTATGGAATAATTTTCTAGAGCTATAAAATTGAAAAAATCCTTCATGTTAAATAAAGTAAAATTATTGACATAACTCAAGATTATATAATGTTTAAGGATGGAACCGAATAGTTGGTATCAGAGGATGGTTTAGAAAACATTAAAGATTAAGATGTCTTCTTATGAGATATGTATATCATCATTGGTTTATAATTTTAAGGTTTATCCAAAGTTTATTTTCTTAGAAACCTTATTTAGACTAATGTTATGAAATTTCAAGGTGATTAACAATATTTTCTAAAAAATTATTTTTGATATAATTATGGGTTATTACTTTTACGAATGAAAACTGAAAGGTATAGAATAACCTTGATGTTACAATATGTTATGGTTATTTTTTAGGATTTTATCTAATTTTTGGTAATTTTATAATAAATATAATGTTTTTGAAAGAGGGAAACACGCAAACCATGTGACAACCCATAACATAGGTTAAGGGTGCGGGAATTGAACCCACAACCAAAGTGAGACATGGATTAATCACCTACCATTTGCCTATGTTAGGTCCCTGGTTAGTATGAAATAATTATTTTTAATTAAAAGATTTGATAAAATGATTTTGGGAACTTATATTTTATCAAATAGATATCCTTTTAATTGTAAAATTATTTAGGGATTAAGTGATAAATGTTCTTTTGGAAGACATTCACTATTTCAGGAACCCTATATGCCTAAGGAAAATATAATATTATAAGATTTTATTTAATGAAAATTGGTTGAATTTTATTTTGGATTAATCTATATTTTTATTGTGGTCTAATGGATATTTATGGAATTTGTGGAAATTATTAACATATTAGGGGGAATATTTGATTAGAAAATTACCTTTGGGTATGAGACATTAAGAGTGATTTGCCTTATCTGAAGGTAAATAATAAAACTTATCCTAGAAGACTATGTAAATAAATCCTTCAATATTTTGTATTTCAATATTAGTTTGTATTATTTTGAGAAATTTTAAGGACAAATATCTATCAAATAGTATATGTTGTACTTTGGGTATTACTTTTGAATTTTGTATATTAAAATTAGTTTTTCATCATATAATGGATTATTATTTTTTGGTGAATTATCTGATCATGTAATAACTATTTTTGTTTATTTTGTATTTAAAGATAGAATAAATGGATAGTTAAATTTATATGGATTATATGAGTTTTAATATGTTGATTATAGTGCTTCATGCATGAAAAAAATCATTTT
Organism: Viscum album; assembly: GCA_963277665.1. Lineage (NCBI taxonomy): Eukaryota > Viridiplantae > Streptophyta > Magnoliopsida > Santalales > Viscaceae > Viscum > Viscum album. The sequence continues at coordinate 1,298,797,835 of OY728130.1, read as the reverse complement.
AAATACACACAGATTCAAAGAAAAGATGAGTTCATGGTGGAATTTGACTAAAGGATGAAGCTATACTTTTCAAGTAAGTACATTTCACTATGTTATTATTCTAATGGTCAAATTAATTCCACGCCATATGAAAATGATATTAAAATAATAATTTTTTATTTAATTTTCCTATTAATAAATCAATGATTATTTAACCAATCATAGTTTTGTGATTTTATAATTGTTAATATTCTTCTGATCACGTTTTATATCACTCCCCATCAAAAAATGATGGTTATTATTTTCTTCCATATCCATGTTTTTTCTATATTAAATCCTAGTTTGCATTATATTGGGTGACCATTTTAATTCAATTTATTTCTTATAAAGTGTATGTTTTATTGAATCTTTTTCCATTGTGGGTTTTCAATGAAGTATTTTTGAAATGTGAATCCTTGGTTATCAGGACCAAATTTAAAATTCCGAGGACTAAATTTCTAAAATGGGGGATGAGTGTAACATCCCAAGTAATTATGGAATATTAATTTTTTGTATTTACTAATATTTATTAATAATGTTGTATTTTAATTTAATAGGGATTCTATTCCTAATAGAATACCTGACACACAATAATTAGTTTCTCAGAAATCATATACTGCACAAAAGACTCAATTATACTAGAAAATAATATATTATTAATATTATTATTTCAAATTTTAGGTATCACATTTTTATTAGAATGGTTAGAATGAACAATATTAATTTAATTATAAAAATAAGGTTTACACATGTTTATATAATTATTCATTTGTTTGAAAATTAATTAGAAATTAAAATAGAAACCAATTAAATATAAAAGACCTGTTTAAGTGTGAATAGTATTTTTTTATAAAAAAATAAAATAACTATTTTTTAATTATATTAATGAAATGGAAATAAAATTTTATGTTTAAAATTAATCTTATATTCTTTTCTAGACATTATATAATAAAAAATACAATTTTATGGATAAAATGAGTGTTTTTCTAAAAATGAAGCTTCACTGCCATTTAATAGAGATCCCATTTCAAATATTTATTTCAATGTACTTAAAATTTTTGTTTGAAAAAAGAAACTTCTTCTTTGGAAGGGGGAATAAAATTTTTCTTTGGATAAATTTTTGGTATTTTTCTGATAATATTCATTTTTTAATGAATATTGAAAACTACTGCATTTTAATTCAAAAATGATTTTTTATCTAAGTTATTTATATAGTTATATTATTATTTAAATTGGTTTTAAATTATATTTAGATGATGTTTTTATCATTTAATCCAATTTTTTTCATTCGAATCAATTTAACATTCAAATTGGATATAAAAACCATGTGGCCTTTTGAACTTTTTACTTAAAAACCCATTTTTTATTCTGTCAATGGAATTAATTTGTAACTAATATTATCCAATTATATTTTATGTATTTAAAAAAATGGATTTCATATTTGTAATCAGAAGGTCCAAAATATTTAATTATTCTGCTTTGATTTTTTTCATTATGAATAGTAACTTCCTAATAAATTTTATTACCATAATTAAAGGTAAGTTGGGTAATTAAACGTAAAAATAATATTATAATAATATAAAAATACCCTAACACTTTTCATAATTTGACTATATGAGTGTATCCAGACCATGAGAAAACATGGGTGGATGTTAGGACCACTTGGAGCCACATGGATTACTTTAATGTGTTTATAATATTACATTCAATGAATGTTCATTTTTATTACACCTTTTTAAAAAAATTAAAGTATTTTAATATGGATTTATATCGGGGATCTTGTCAACTATAAATAGTCTTTAGAATGATAAAAATATTACCAACATCATGGTAATTTATTTATAATTTTTATAAATTTAATAATTATATATAATTGTGACACAAAGATGATGTAGTAACAGATTTATTAAATAAGGAATCAAATAAATGTTGTTAATAATATTAAAAAAATATTATTTGACCTAATTTATGCCATACACTAAAATTAATTATTTATTTGACATGTTGGTGAGTATTTAAATGAGTTTTTTTGAACATATCTTTCTATAATGATATTTTGTTAAAGTCAAATAATAAATAGTGTTAAAATTGACACTATTGGGATTTTAAGAAATAAAATTGTTTATACAATGTTATAAAATTCCTAAAAATATAATATTTTCACCAAATGGTTAGAATAAATCATAATATTTCATAAACTACACTTTTATATGTCTTTTGACATGTTATGGTAATTATATTAAAACACAAAGTATAAATAACCCGATATCACTATAAGATTAAAAATGGTAAAATAAAGGTTAAACAAAAAAGATAAGGATTAAAAGATATTAAAAACATATATAATTTTAATTGGATGATGTTTATTTGATAAAAAATAATCATATATTTAAAATAAATTATTTTGGGACCATTAGAAATAGAAATTGAATATATATTAACTTAATAATTTTAATAATTCCAAGGGTGACCTCCCCTATCCAATAAAAAGGTACCCACATTTCTCTAATTCTCACACTTCAAGAGGATTTTGTTTTGGACACTATATACTGAAAAATATTCCTATAATCCCATGCCAAATTCTTTAGACCTCATATTAGGCACAATACTCTTCATATTGGTGTTAAGGTGTTGTTCCAAGGTGATCAACCGAATAGGAGGTATCATTTTTTAAGTGTTTCTATTTTATTTATTCTTCCAATTCCTTTAAATATACTTCATATATTCTGAAATAATAAATATAGTATCCCCAATATACTTAGATGTTATTATGTTGAAATCATCTCCTAAATCCATCTCTAATTTCATCAAATGGGAAATTAATATTTCATTCATGTTTACGATAGACTACCACCTTGCAAACCTATATAGTTTGTTTTTCATTACCATCTATCAAGACTGGTTATAATGAAGGAATAAATTTTTATATATTATATTAATGACATATTTAACATTTTAAAATAATAATATTTCAATTATTTTTTTACTTTCCGTGCACATAAAATGATAACGTCATTCGTCTGTAAGTGTGAATTTTCACCTCCATGAAGCGATGCGAATCATTTTTATTCATAAAATCACTTTTATGATATATATAAGTATATTCAAATTATTTTTATGATTTTATTTATATCATGATAATTATAGAAATATAAAATAAATTTTTTCTTATTTTCATAATTATCATTGAAATATTGAAACGTTACTCATGCATATGTATGACATAACATCTCCATGATTATAAAATTGTTCATTATTTACACAATAAATCAATATTTTTATTTAAAAATATTAATGGATCTATAAATATTATTATTATTTCATTAATTTTATTCTAGAGAATAAGAATTATGACCACTTGGACTAGTGACATCAAACCATGTTCATTTTTTATTCAAGTTTCGAATATTGACAAAACATCCGATATGGACTTAAAGAATTATGTAATTTTTATAACATGGTAATAAGTGATATAAAAGAAATAATAAATTCAGAAAAGGTTCTAAAGAAAGTATTAATTAACCTATGTTTATTATTCAAAAATAATAAGTAAAATTTATAAAAAAATTTACTTAAGTTAACAGAAAATATTAACTCAATTTCTATTTATTGAGTTAAATATACATGTCATTGGTTATTATTTTCCCAAGACATATGTGAGTGACTCTTAATGTTTTACTCTTTACATCCAAATATATTTTGGGTATTTATATTTGTCACACAAATTTATGTAATTGATTTATCATTAATATAATTATATGATCTTTGTAAGGTATTTCATATCAATCTACTTTAATTGAGACATTGCTTGGTAATACACATATTAATTATTCTATAATGTTTCCATAAAACCACTATGACATTTCAGATCCATATTTTATCTATAAAAATGTTATTTATTGTTTTTTTAAATATATTAATTCATAGAGATTAATTTTTAAATCTTTAAAGTGGTATGGGACAACATGAATGTTTAAATATTTAATTATCAAATATTTTTCATCATGATATTAATTTATATATTTCATTATATGGATATAAAAAGATTATATATGACAGTTTACATCTATCATGAATTTCATTAAAGTTCTTCATAAGGAATCTTTTTATACAAAGTGTTTTACTTTCTATATAAAATGACTAAAGGAATGTTTTACATGTATATAGAGAAAATGAATTCTCCGTCGCTGTAACCGTTTTTGGTTATTTGGTTCGTCTATAGTAAATAATGTTTTTAAAATGAAAAATAAATCCCTTACTCCCTTTTTTTGTATTTTGGTTTTGAAAACCGTTTTGAAAGTGGATCGACTATTTCAATATCTTGAAATTATTTCTTGTGATTTCAAATGAAATTTTATAATTGAAATGTTGATAATTGGAATATTTTCTGTGTTATGATTATATTACTATACATGGACAGTTTACTTATGGTTTTGTGATAAACCACAGATGGTTAGTTAGGTAATAAACCAAAGATGAGTGGTTTCCTGATAAACCAAGGATGAGTGGTTACATTATAACCTCCAATGCATTGGATATTGAATTCATATGTATGACTATTCCATTTAGTTATATGTGTCGAAATCGACCATATGGTTATTCCATTTATGTATGATTATTTCCCATTGTTACCTTTATTTGTTATATGTCTATTTTTATCAGTTTATGGTAATTATTTGGTTACAAAAGGGTATGCAATGATCCTATATTCTATGAAGTGTATTTAATTATTATTATATGTAGAATGTATTAGTTTATAAAATAGTATTCTTGGTTTACATGATTTCTAAAGGCTATTAGTTTTCTTTATTCATGTCTCTTACTAGGATTTTTATACTCATCCCATGTTTTGAAAATTTTTTCACTTAATTTTAAGAAGATTAGATTGAATGATGACATCAAGGATATGTTATGTTATTTAAAAATGAAAAACCAAGTTTATTTTTAAATGTTTCATTCTTATGGAAGAATTGGACTCTATTGGAATTTTCCACTTTGTATTTCTATGGTTTTATTATATTTGAGTTATATACTAATTATCTAGTGCTGTAAACATTAAAAGATCCTTAATGTGAAATAAATTCAATTTATTTACTTAACTCAATATTATCTAATTTTTATGGTTGTGGCCTTATAATATGTCCATACATATTATTGTCTATTTGGTTAAGAATGATAACTTTTGGTTTGATCAAAGGCCCAATGTTTTTTTATTGATTGGGATATATATGGTAGAGTGTCGGGTTTGTAGTGGAGTTTTTTAGATATCATTGAAACTGAGTATGTGGTTTATATTAGTATAGAAGTATATCCTTGTGTATTTATATTTGATTTTTTTATTATTTGTGTGGTCGAACTAGTTGCAGATCAATGTCTGTATCCTATTTTCTTTAACCCTATATATAGTAGTCCATTATTTATAGTTTATTTATTTATTAGTTTTTTCTACACTATGATGTTCATGGATTTAAATATGTTTTGTTTATATCCATTGTTATTTCAATCTAATCATATTTCATGGTCTTCCTAATATAACTTTTTTGGATCTCACTACCAAATAAAAGCCTTTAGAATTTGGGAAGGCACCCTATAGGCCTTATTATCGGATGGATCAAGTGACATGTCTGGTCAACCAAAGACGGATAGTGAAAAAATGTTATCAGAGAATTATTTTTCATTGTATTAATATTTTGGGAGTTAGTAAATAGGATACATAGAATGGTTTTAGAGCCCGTGATGGATATCAGGCTAGTTCATTATAAAAACGTTTTCGGATAAAAATTCTATGTTTTTAGGATTGTTATATTTCAGTTCATGGTTGTCAATTTTATGGTCCAATGACTTTCACCTTGATAGATGTAGTTTTGTTTATATTATTTCGTGTTTTGGATCTTTTGACTCTTATTTGGATGAAAAGATTATTTTTATTCATGAATCATGATATATATGAAGGATCCTCATGAAATTTTATTGAATGTGTGTGTTTTTACTAATGAAACATATTCAGTTTTCTAAAGCATTAACAACATATAATAGATTATTTTATCAAATCAGTACATACTGTAATTTTAATTAGATGAATTGTAGGTTAATCTATTCACATTACAAGTCATTTGGATCCTTTGTTGAGGTTTTCCATGGCAGTGGATATTCATTCCCTTCTTATAGGGATGTATGGTGTCCCTTCTATGTTGGTTTTGGCTTTATGATTCGCTACTGATGATGGTGGTAGTTGGATAAATATATTCAATGATGTTGAAGAGATTCTTGGTTTTGGTTCATTTTCCTCTTGATTTTGGCATCCCAGATATGTTATGTGGTGATTATGACGATTCCATGGTCTTGTGATGTTCAACACAAGGGGTACTTGTGGTTTTGTGTTATCTGGGATGGTTTGGTTTTGAGGAAAGGTATGCTTGGATATTTGACCACTTTAGTCATTGGTTGTACTTTGGGTAGCATGGTGAGATTGTGATTTGGGTCTATTAAACTATAGAGGTTGGGATTGATGGTGTATCTCACTACATTGGATATATTTTTTTAGTAGAGGAGTTTCGATTGTTCTTCGGTTTTTGGGGACATTCTTTTCTATGAAGCATGGTTAGTGGATTTGGGTATGTTATCCCTGATATTGTAGCTCATGGATATTAAATCATGAGATTTTGTGGTAGTATTTTTATTTATCACTTGATATTTAGGAGGGAAGTGGTGGTTGGTGTATATTTTTTTGGAGGAATCTTTATTTATAAGGAATGTGCATTATAGTTAGAAACAATGTTGGTTTTATTGCATGAGTTTGTTGAGAGTTGTTTCAATATTGAGGATTCCTTATGGAGGGGATTTTACCATAGGCAGTTCTAAGTTGTAATTACTTTTTAAGAAGTTTCTATGTGTCTTGGGTTATTAATTCTTATTAGAATAGGAAGGTGCTACAGTTGATGGTCTATTTTTGTGCTCTAGTGTGGGTGTTTTGACAATATATATCCATTTTATTGAGTAGTGGAAGGAGCATGGACAATGGATTTTTGTTCTTGGTTGAGGGGATATGATATTGATACTCCAATGATACAAAGTACATGATTGGTAAATGTTGAATTTCCCTTGTTTAAAGAGTTTTATGGGAAATTATATATTGGTTTGTGGACAGTCATGGTTTAGATAGAACCACTATTGTTCGAGTTTAAGATTGGGATCTGGCATATCATTAAGGTTTCTCAGTGGATATAAGTGTTTATAGTGGGTATCATGTCTTGAAATTCATCTTGAAGATTTATGGGAATTAGGTGAAATATTTATTTTATATCCTTAGTGGTTTTTGGGGGAAAAATTGATATTTATCCTTTAATGATTTCTTGTATAACTTTTCTGACCACAATGTATGTCATAGAATAGGTTATCTACCCTATTATAGTAGTTTTTTGGAATTATGAGATGTTATAATTTGGTCTAAATATTTAATATATAACTAATTAAATAATATTTACTTGTTCATGTTCTTTGGGTGATGTCATATTTTTTTAGAATCATATCATAACTCTAGATTATTAATCGATTCTATAATTGGTTTTTCTTATATAAGGCACAAACAATTTTGGGAATTTGGTCTGGTGCAGACTCCTTTTTTCTCAGTCTTAATTTACTTTATATTTTTATTTTATTTTTCATTCTTTTATATTTTTTTTATATTTTCTCACTTAATCCTATTTTGGGTCTCCCATTCCCCCCACATGGGGATTCTTTTAGAAAATTGAATGGAGTGAGTAGGAAAAGGAGGGGCTGATGTAAAGCTTGGGTTGCACTAGATCATCATCTGGGTACATCAGAATATGAACAAGATAGAGCATTATGGGTTTCATCTTTAGGTAGGGACTCTATAATTTCTTTATTTTAAATATTTATATGTTAGTAGTATGAAAGTATAAATCTTATTTTTGTTTTATTGGGTACCCATTGATGTTTTATCTGGTGGGTTTCATGTTAATTGGGGGGTTTCAGGTAGTTTGGATAGATTTATGTTAAGAAAATACCGACTGTACAGTCCATGGTTTCATGAATATAGGACTCGTATTCATAATATTCTTCGAATATGGTGTTTTTAGAAGTACATATGTACTTTAAGTACAATCAATGTAGTAGTGATTTTCCATGTTCCTGTACATGTAGAAGTTTTCATTAGTAGTCGGAGTTTGGGAAGAACACACTGTGTACCCAAGGCACGCCCCATATAATTTTTCAAGGCTATAGATCCATTTAAATTTTTATATATACATGTGATACCACACATTGTTTACATAGAGTATATTCTGTGTCATTTTACGTTCCCATGTGACCATGTACCTTAGAAAACATCCTATATAGAGATTCATGGTTGTGTAGTACTAACTGGTAAGATATTGTACTTATGTAAAAGTAAATAGGAAGAAATTTTGTGTGGCCTGGCTTTATAAGAGTACATGTCAAGGTGCACCTTTGAGGGTAAACAACATGTACTCAGATGTACACACCTTGTACTTTTTCCTAGAAGAGTATTTTGGGTGTCTTTTTGCACAGAAGTGGGAATTAGTCTTCTGAGAATACAATTCTAGGTTTTATTCAATGTAGATATTGATTGTAAAATCTTCTAGGAAGATATATGTAGTCAATATAGTGTTATAATAAAATATAGGTTTTATAGGATACAAAGGTGGTTGTGGTTTTGGAATCATTCCAGGGGATGGGTTGTGTGTTTTGAGGACCAGGTTAGGTTGTTCACTTTTTGGCCACCATATCTTGAGGACACAAGGAGAGTTTGAGTGTGGTTATTTGGATAAATTCTGGGATGAATAACTAACTTTCTACTTTGAAAATATTGATAGTTCAGTTGTATAAGTTTTAGTTGAGGACTCCTAAGGATAGAACTGTTATGTCCTTTGTGTGGTTTACATCATGGGATGTTAGCTATGACTAGGTTACATAGAGATGAGTTTTAGATATGTTTAAGGGACCCATTTTGATGGATTTTTGTAGAAGAGGGGTTTCTTGATATTTTCTTTTTAGGTGAGTGTTCTTTAGGATTCATCTTTGGGACCAGGAATAGTTCCTATAAGTATGTTTGGAAAAATATTTTTATTTTTTGGAGGATCCTCTTATAGGTTTTCCTACATAATCAAAATTTTACTAGAGGATATCATTGTTGGGTTTACAATTGTGAAACAGTTTTTAGAACTATGGGGGCTTCCCTGTAATTGGTTTTATTTTTAGATGACCCATTCTAGTATTAGTTGTTTTTGTATGAGGGATCATGTATTCACTGACCCCGTTGTTTGATCATTTGTGTTTGGAGGTGTAATTTTATTCTTCTAAGGATGTATTCTAAAGTATAACATTGATATATTATTATACTAGGAATATTCATTGAGATTTATTATATTATTCACTTTTTCTTGTTGTTGTTTTTTTGAGGTATGGATAAGGGATAATGGATGATGATAATGAGTGGAATGACTATAGATCCTTCATTCTCCCAATGATCGGTTTAGTGCAATATAGAGTATATTGTGCTCCTAGGGCATGGTTTATAGGTATATTTATGTATCTTAGTGATGCATTGATAGCTTCGTTCACCCATTTTTTTCAATAGGAATTTTTCATATAGTAGTGTACCTAGATATTGACAAGGAGTTCATACTTTTAGTTAAAATCATACCCTTAGAGTCCTATTTCTTGGTAGATGCACATAATATTTTATTACATATGACTAGATCTTAGGGTCTAAAATGTATTCTGTCCCATGATATGGACATTAGATCTCGTTTTTTCTCCAGAGAAAATGTTTAATTTTATTTTATGTGAGAGATGTTTCATAATTCATCTGGTTGGGGCCATAGTGGGGGTAACATTATATATAGGTGTAAGGATAGAACTAGAGGTTTTATTTATTTATTGTCCCTTTTATTATTTTCTATATTTTTCTTAGCTTTATTTTTCTAGTAATGCTCTGCTTAGTTGGACATGTGTCATGTTACATGAACTTGTTAAGATAGATGGTGTTAAGACCACGACTATGGGTAGCCTATTGAGATTTTTTTCTCAACACTTTCCCAATAAAATTAGTGTAAATGTACTACTTAAAGATTATTTCATGAAAGGAATAGAATGTGGTTGATCAGGTAGAGGCATAGTGTTTCTTGATTGAGTGGGATGTCTTGGATGGAGTCCTTGGTTCATATTTAATATATTCACCTATCATGGAGACCATGAATGTGATTTTTCCCAGAGTACCAATAGAGACTTTTGTATTTTTGTATTTTATTTATGGTTATCCTAGTGGATGTAAAGTATATATATTGTTTATCCTTGATTCTATATACAAAATCTAATTAATTATTGTCAGTTTATTTATTTATTTATTTATTTATTTGAACTGTGATGTTCATGGATGTGTATATATTCAGTTTAATTTCATAGGTATTATAATATTTTCTAAGTGAATATTTTCACCAATATATTCATTTTGGAACTCACCATTAGTTAGTATCCTCTACTGTAAGGGTAGTTTCTATTTTTGAGTTATTGTGGGATAGATTGGCTAAAGGTTCAATTCAAACCATGACAATTCATGAAAAATCAATTTTCAAAGTGTGTGGTAAGACCACATGGAATGTGATTTTAACTTTTGGTGAAGCCCTATTAATATTATAAAGTCACTACATTATTTATGATCATCTGAATTACACATAGCATAAGTCGAGGTTTTATAGAATCCACTAGTCTCCATGTGGTATCACTCATGCTTCTTTCTCCATCATTCTAACAACAAATTCGACCAAAGAAACACGTATCTTATTTGAACAATCTTGATTGTATATCAGGGGTCAGATTCTGGCCACTCATTTCACTTAGTAATCTATCATCATCAAATTGCTACACTATAATTCAAAAACATATTAATAGAAAAATTTCCATCTGATCCCCAAAAAGTTTAACATCATCATGTACTTCAATCATGCCATCGATCATGAATACAACCCCATTGTAACAATCGTTTTAACCAAAGTGAGATTTCATAAAGATAATCTATCTAGAATTTGTAGAACCACCTTCCTAGGGAAACAACAATGATGAACATACAATGAATGATGAGATAAATAAACAATTTAATATTTGAGGATTTAACCTTATCTATTATTTGGGTTGTCCTCAATACATTTTCATGGGGGAGATGAATTAAAAAGATAATCAGTAGTAACCTAAATTTTCCAAATTCTAATTCACGGAGTATAAAAAAATCACCCTTTACTCTATGATTTATGAACAGAAATAAATTACACAATGATTTCCAAATAAAAAAGAGTAGGAAATAATTGAAAAAATGTAATTCACCTCAAGAACATATCAATTGTTTTTGAAGACCATGTCTTCTACTAGTGAAGTTGATAATAACACTATGTTCATCAACTATCTCACGAACTCGCTTATTTTTTTTATCCATGTTTCTATGTTTCCAACACCAATTACCTCCTCCTTCGCTATAATCTATTTGGGTTATGTGTTAGACCCTAGAGATTTTACATAATAGAATGTTAATATAGATGGATTAGTTTCTAATCCATTAAATAAATTAATTAATTCCCTTAACTTGAAGACCAATAGTCTCCTTCAACTGATCACCAAATGCTGACCAATGTTATATTTCAACTAGGGTATACCACATGGTTAGTAGATAACTATAGTTTCATATTTTCTATCTCTGATTATGATCATTTGTAAAAATATTATTTGAAGATAGATTCATGTGCAATTTCATTTATAATAATAATTTTGAAATTTAAATTATGGGGTTCTATGAAATGGAAACAATGTTCCTAATTTATAGTAATATATATATATAAAAATACAATGAATATAACTATTAAAATGAGAGTCATTATATTGAACTATATTTCATGGTTTTTTGAAGTAAAAATAATAGTATACATAAAAAGGTTGGTGTAATAAGACCATATATCGCTCTCACACTCCAAAGTGCTCCACCTCGTACTCCTTTAATTCCAAGAAAAATGAACAAAAGAGATGGACTTTCCATGATGGATCATCTTCGGATAATCCTCAAAAAACAATAGGTACTTCAAGATGGTGGATCTTTCTTCAAGGTCTAGCTTGACCTAGTCAGAAACATGAATAGGGTGTTCAATGTATCTCCTTAGAAATGACACATGTTATAAATCATGCACATAATATAACTACGGGGGAAATTCCAAGTGAAATGAATCCAAAAAAAACCTATTTAGTATCTAGAATAGACCATGATCCTCTAGGATTTATTAGTTCCCTATACAAATCAATGCATTCCTATTTGTGGGAATACTCTCAGGAAATATGATCTTCCAACTCAAACTATAAATACTTCCTATGTCAATATGTTCAATATTTGTTTTATATATAGGCTATCCTCAAACACTTAGGGATCATTAAACCTTCTCTTTAATCTCATTCACTTGCTATATCCCAACAAAAGATGTCTCACAAATCTCAATGTAGCATAACAGTGATAAAAAATATCTCTTGTATGGGGCCTCAAAAGGTTCCGTGGAAATATTAGAGTCATAGCTATTATTATAATAAAATAACTACCAATTCAAATTGATCATTCTTGCCTCGTCCAATTTCTATGATTCATAAACTCATTCTTTCCTCCAATACCACTATATTCCTCCTATTCTCTCTATATGTATGGGGGAGAAAATATTTTCTCATACATAATTTGTTCACAAAATACTCATGAATTTCCCTCCAAAAATATTATGTGAACCTAACATTATCATCAGAGAAGATAATTGTTGGTACCTGTTAAAGTTAGATGATCTCCCTCACATATAAATTCCCCTAAAATATTGAATGAACATTGATCCCAACATGAAATTAAGTATGACCACATGGTGATTAAATCTATATTAACCTTGAGAGATATAGTGATCTAAGATCATCATTCATGGATAATATATATTTCAATATTAACAATTAATGGATTACACAAACTCATGCATGAGGACCATATGGTTTAGTTCCTTTGGAAACTTGTAACATAATCTTTTCAATGAATGAAATATATTACATTTATTGCATGAATATTTTATCCTTTAATACTCCAACAGAAAATAATTTATTCATAACCTAGTGAATGTAAACATAAGAAAGGATGGGAAAATATGATCTGTAATGGTAAATAATTAAAATATGTAATCATAACATGAGAAAAGGTATATGAGAGAAATAACATAAAAAATTAAAACCATAAGTAATATATCAAGGATCATAACATTGAGTCATGGAATAAATATTGGAATTTTATAAGATAATAATCAGAAATAAATAATAGAATATGACCCATGAGAGAATAACATTAGCATATGAAATATTGGTGGATCACACATCATCTTATAACATTATGAACTTGTATGAATAGAGATATTTTTACTTATTATATTAAGGACATGAAATTAGGAACTTAAATAAAAATATGTACACAAAAACAAGACCCCACATAACACAACTAAAATTAAAGATTAATCCACACATATCATCGTGAACAAGTAATTAGGTTCATACACAATATTGTGAGCATGTAATCAGTTTTGGGGATAACATGGACAACATTTAATTAGCTTCACGTGTAATATTTTTTATCATGATCTATCCATCCTTACCCAATTTATTGAAAGGAGATACATTCCCCAACCATCGTTTAATGAAAATCATATTCATGTGTTCCAGAAGATCATAAAATGTTCATCATATCATAACACGTGAAATGAAATGGTTATCATAAACATTTAAACACAACATAACATATAAAAATAGATATATTTTATAATCATTTCATTATTTACTCATATCCTAACATGTGGAAAAAATAATTGGATTTCATAATAATTTTATCACAGTATAACACATAGAATTTTAATGGGTTTCATAAACATCATACCTTCATAATAAGTAACCATTCAATATGTGGATAAGAATGGTATCCTTAGATCATATCCCATTTAAGCTATAGGTTACAAAAATAGACATCATTGTTGAAGGATAATGATTTTTTAACCATTTAAAACATTTCTTGTGTAAAATATCCTTCCCCTTAGAAAAAAACTTGTTCACACATAAAATAAAATCGAAAATATTTTTATTTAAAAATAATCATGAATTAATATAATGGAATGTTCAAATAAAATAATGGTCATGGTGATGTTATATTTCATTTATTCTGTATATCGTAAAAAAAATATTACCTTCACATTCTCCGTAAAATCCAAAGAGGAATTATTCTGAAATGGACATGAAGATTCATTTAAAAAGTATTTTTACAAGTAAAAAAGGGTAAAAATATCATCTAAAAATATTTTAATAATAATAAGACATGATTGGATACATTTTTATAAAACATTTTGTTGGAATAAAATATATTTTTAACCTAATAGAGAAATAGTCATATTTTTTGAAACACATTTTCTCAAGTATTTTAGGTACCAAAAACATAAGAAATAAAAGTATAACTTGAAAATATTATTTAAAAAAGAAGATAATAAAATTTATGAGTATCTTGGGATATGGAACATAAATATTATCATATAATACATAATCATAAACAATCATGATAAAAATGATATTTTATCATAAAATAATTATATCGTTAGTAAATTGGAATCATAATAACTGTGAAAAAATTATATAAAATCCCTTACGGATTTGGTAAATATCAAACTATATAACCCATTAATGAGATATCATAAAATGTATCGGAAAATACAAATAATTTGTATCATATAATTCATAAAATAAATTAATGGGATGTATATACACAACAAAAATTAACTAGATGGTGAATATGGAACGTGTCTCATAGATATAAAAATTGAGAAGGAAACCCCTTCTCGTAAGGCGTAAATACCTTTGTACTCATTAAAAAATATTTTAAAATATATATAAGCTTATAATACATCTATTATATATGAATAATTATATATCTAGTAAAATTTATGATTTAATTATGTACTTGTATTATCCCATTATTAACAATTCTATGTCAAAGTCACATTTCTGGTAATAACCACATTGTTTGTCATATATGTCATGATATGTAATTTTTTGTCATACTACTTGGATCCTAGTTTCATAATCTATATAATAATAAATAATAAATAATTATAATATTTATACATAAATTATAAATTTCTGACCAATCAGTAATTATGGTTTTGAGAAATGAATTATGTTACGATTGTGGAGACGATAAGTCATGCGTATGTATGAGTAACATTTAATTTGTATGATGGTAATTATAAAAATGATTTAAGTAATATAATATAATTAAATAGAAATAATAATAACATAAATATGACTTTATATACTTATACATATCATCCATGTGGTTTGGTGATGAAGAGAGAGAGAGAGTCACATCACTTTCTAAAGGTAGTAGTCTCTATATACATGAAAAAAGTTATCTTCATTTAGTGAGTGAAAGGGTAATCATGTGAATGATATATTAACTTTTAAAAATATTAAATATTTCATTCATATCATAATTTTATCATTTATAAAACATTTATTTATCTTTATTACATTCCATATATATTTTCAATGAAAAATGAATCACATCGCTTCGTGAGGCGGTTGCCCGCCGTATACACAATAGACGTTATCATATCCCCTATAAAATGGATAAAAAATGACATATTTGAGATATAATGACTAAAATGGTATATGTATCATAAAAATATAATATATATATATATAATTTCAATCACCATAGCCAACTGCGAGATGGGGTAATGAAAAAATGAATGACATTTGTTCACGAGGTGGTAGTCCGCCATAAACATGAATGATGATTTCGTAACCCAATTGATAGAATTGGAGTTGATTTCATGTAATTAATTAAAAATAAAAATATAATTATATGGATCCTATCTATTTTATTATATCCTAATTTTATAATAATAATTATAGGTGGTGGGGATGAAATAAATAAAAAATGGTCATTTTCTGAACATTACCTCATCATCGGGTATCCTCCATAGGTTTGCACCCAAAAAAATCCTAGGATAGATATCTATCCTAAATAATTTTTATATAATTATATTTAGAAAACTTAGTAGTGTATTTTACATTATTTTTCTGAAATAAAGAGGTTCTTTGGTTTAATAAATAGTAGAGAGAGGTGGTCGTTTATAAGTGGGGTGGGAGGACACACTTGGTATTTCTGAACTAATATAAGTAATCTAGAATTTTTCATATGTAATAGTCATAAAAAATAATATATTTTAAAACATAATAGGGATAATGGTTGAAATATGTTCATAAAATATGTTTCATAAAATTTTACAGGTCATTTTAACACTTATAGTTTTTGTTGAACAACCTGGTAAACCTATTTTTACCTTAACAACTGTAATTAGTTTTTACTATTTCATAATTCATTTTTTTCCATAATTAATTTTATTTTTTTATATAATAAATTATTTTATAATTAGATGTTTTTAATAGATGTTTATAAATTTAATTCATAGAAATGGTAAAATTTATTTAACTATTTTTGACGTTAATGCGACAAGAATGTGGGGTTTTAAATAGAAAATGTATGAATGTTTACAAATATTTTATATCAATTTTCATCATCAATATGATTAAAATAAACAACATTTCATTAATGGAAAATGAATTTCAATAAATTTACTTCAAATCCAATTTAAAATAAAATTTAATATTATATATAAATTAAATAATAATTAAATTATCAATTAAAATTGAATATTTATCATTATTAATAAAAAAATGATACATTACTAAAGAATCCTCAAAAAGCCAAATATAATTTTGAAATTACAATTTTAAAAATAAAGTTTATTTTTTAAAAATAAATTTTCTATCATTGGTAAAAATTAATTTTAAAATAATTTTCCAAATAACACAGAACTAATTCTTAAAAATATAGATTTAAACTTAAAAGTGGATTTATTCTTATCACTTGTCAAGAAAAAAATAAGATTAATAGTATAGTTTTTATGGAATATATAATATTTAAATTTGATTATAATCACTCACCAAAAGTGATTTGTGTAATATATTGACGTTGATCATTTTTATGTGTATAAACACAGTTCTTTAGAAAAAGATTACAATTATTTTCAAAACCCTGTTTTAATTTCAAATTAATTTTTCTCAAATGAAGTAATTATACTTACATTTGTAAAAAATATATTTTCATAATTAAATTAATCCTATTAGAACATTACATTCGAATTGCTAGATGAAAATAATATTCATTCATGGTTTTTCGAAGCATATTGTCCCATGTCATTAACTCTACAGAAGAAAGTCATTCTTGAGTGTAACTCAAGATAAATAGAATATTTAATGCAATACAATATATACATAGTGTAACATGTATTGATAAATATAATAAATAATAAATTCATTTAAAAATCACTAAATATTAGAGTGTTATATTCTACACCCCTTAAATGGAATTTTACCATTGAAATTCATATCAGTATTCAAAGGATTAACATTTGAAAATTTATTCATAGAAACCAACATTATTTAAATGAATAATAAAACATACCTTACAAATTGAAAGTCAGAAACATAATGGTATCCTAAAGTAACTCACTACTCGGATTCCTCATAAGATAACATAGGAGTTAGTGGAATATTTTTACAAGGAGGAAAATTGTAATTAATTATTGAGAGTGATAGAAATAATTGATTATAAGAAAAGGGGTGATACAGAAAATATCAGTGACCTAAACTCAAAAACTAGAGATGTGTGAAAATAGAAATATCTATCATAAAAAATTATGATAATATGAAAAAAAAAATATTCCAAAGTACTTTTCCAAATTTTTTGATAATATTTAATAAAATATATTATTAATTGATTTCAGTCCATTTCATAAGTACAATCTCAACCTTTGGTTGTACCGTTATATATTTTTACATTATCTCTTACACCATGAAATGAAGGTCCATTTTTCATTACTGAAGCACTAATAGATCATAAGATCTATAATAAATGATAATTTATCCATTATATCACTAGTTTTAATAAACAAAGTGCCTTTCATAGGTTATCCAATTTGAATGATTTTTCATATGGTGAAATAATACATTAATCTCAACATCCTCATTCAAAGTTAAAAAAATTATCATAAATTCTTAACCTTATGTCCCTTACAATTGATTAAAATAAAAATATTTAGAAATATAATCAATAATATTCCAAAATGATCTTATCATTGATCCTCCAAACAACATGAAATAATTCTTAATTTTCACATGCTAAACATTTGAATAGCTTCAATAAATATTCTATTAAGACCAGAATAACCATTAAAATTTATTCAAAACATACATGAATCATTATTCTTTAAAAAAAATTAGTATTTGATATATTCCATTAATAAAAAGATACTATATACTCTATAAAAAATATAATGATAAACTTTTTTGAAAAATCTTCTATCATTTTTAAGGAAATCAGCACTATCCAATTTTCATTCTCAACTTCAATCATATATATATCCCAATATCATTCTCTAAATATTCATGACATATAAATGATTATCATAAAAATGTCAACTTACAATTAAATAACTTTTTAATTCCATATGAATCATTCAAAATATTCATTAAAATACTTAATAAAAAATATATAATGAAAATAATTATATATTTCATGATTCAAATAAAATAATATTTGAAATAAAATACATAAATAAATAAATCTTCCATGTCCATCTCTAAAAAACTTACATGGATTCATCATCTTATTCCTTAATACATCTGTTCTTTCATATTATATTTATAGTCTCCTCATCATCAAGAATATAACCATCAATCATAAAACCTTTTTGATTTTCTTCGTGATATTCACCCTTAGAACATCAATTTTCATAAATCCCATATTTTTCGCATTTTAATCATTCAAAATTAAGTGATATATTAGGGGGCCATTGTAATCATCCATTTTTTTACCAAAATTTTCATTTTCCATTTTCAGTTACGTGTCTTCTGTCATTATTTTCCAATGTCAGAATATATTCCCATTGATAAAAGATATCATCATGGGAGATTGTTTTGACATTATCAAAATATAGAATAATGAAACATATTTCATTCATGGTATCCACTACTTGAACCCTAATTTAACTCTCTCCATAACATCATTAGTGATTCTAAGAGTAGCTTAAGGTATATATAGTTAATCATGTTATATGAAAAAATGATAAGCATAATCAGAACATTCTTCACTCTAGTCATCAGCCCGTTTGGATTCTCATCTGCAAATCATCTATAGAATTCAATTTTAACCCAATTCCTTCTCATTTATTACATTTTATAAAACAAAAATATAATATTGAAAATAATTCTAATCAATGAAGAAAAACAAAAAATCATGAAAACATCTTATTTTGGAATTATAAACCATGAAACCTTATTTTTAACCTATCACACCTTAGGTTTATCTGAGGAAATTTGTTGTCATCTTCAATTTAAATCATTATTTACTGTCAGTAATGATTTTTTGAATTACCGAAGCATGTCCCCTATGAGTGTCAAACTAGGTGAGTAGAAATGTCCATTTACATGCATAGGGTGATGATCGATTTGATATCAATGAACCTTTTTACAAATTATTACCCCTATACACATTTTTTGCTAGATTTAAATACACCCGTACTATCCATATAGTAAGGTAATTTATTAAAAACCAATTTCTATTCCAATTAAACCAATTAAATCACATTTTTCTATACATTGAATCACCCTTAAACATAATATTAGTTTCATCCCTACACATACCCACAGAAGTATCCCTATGTATCTTTTTTTTCTCATCCTAGTTTACAAAGGATAACACAAAATATCCTTTGATACCAAATACAGTGACACAGACATAACATATATGGATATTACATCTTTTAATTAGATATTCAATAAATTATAGAAATAAATTTGTGATCATAATTGTTTAGTCACATTGGTATTGTAGAATACAATATTTCTAATTTATGAAATATATTCAATGTAACCCATTAATATATTCTCCTTTATTAATCAGACACAAAAAGAATTCCTTATATCCTAGGGTTAATAATCATAAGAAAGGGTGAAATTATATACCCAGTAAGGGTAAACAAGGAAAATACATAAGTCGTAACTTGACCATAGGGGTTTGATAACTTGATCATAATATTTTATAACCATAAAATATACATCAATGTTCATATCCTTGTGTCAACGAGAAAATATTTTCATTTAATAAGACTTGAATTGTATGGAAATCAATAAAAATGATACATGAGATAATACCATTGGAATGATACATTGATCTTGGGTATACATATCATCATATACCATTTTGAACATGTATGAATAGATATGGTTTAACTAATTTAGTTAATGAATAATAAATAATACACTAGCATAAAATTGTGGACGTGAAGCAAGTTCTTAGAATATCATTATATACAAGAATGATAGGTCTGTGAATATTACTGAGAGAATTCAATCGAGTTCACACATAACATTGTGAATATGTGGTTAAGTTAATTTAGTACATGGAGATCATGTAATAATGTCCACACAATACATATTTTTTCATGATCTATATATAATTACCATGTGAATTGGTGTGCTATATAAATATCTCACCTATATCATAATTTAGAACCATAATTATGTGTGACATAGGATAATTGTTTTTCATCATATAATATCCCATAAAATGAAATGGCGTCCACAATAATTTCACCATATCATAACCTCTGTAAAATAGTTAGAATTCATATTCATTTCATCATTTCATCATAGAATTACTTATGGTAAGAAAGTGGGTTTCATAATAATATTATCATTGTATTATCCGTGGAATAGAAATGGGTTTCATAAACATCAAGGCATCATAAGAACAAAACATTTGAAAAATTAATAAGAATGGTATCCTTGAATCATATCCCCAGTATGTAATATTTAGCAACAAAGGACATCATCATATATGATAAATTATATTTATTGATCATTTAAAACATTTATTAAGTAAAATACCGTTTACATTTTGAAAAACAATTACAAAGAGAAAATATATTTTTTAAAATAAATTTGAAAAAATATATATTAATTTTCCATGAAAATAATTTTCATGAATATGGGATTATTCATTAATTTCATATAATATAAAACAAATATTTCCTTAATTTTTTTTATAAAAGTCTAATGTGAAATATTTAGAAAAAAATGAGGATTCTATTAATTTTTTTAAAAAGTTACACATGGTTAAAATATTCATTTAAAAATTAATAGCATAATAATAATACAGTTTTGGAAACATTTTTGGAAAACAAAATCCGAAGAAAATGGATTTCCGACCTGACTGAGAAATAATGTAGGATTTTCTAAAAACCATTTTCTCAATTATTTGATATACCAATGAGTTTATAAATGCTATTATTAATTTAAATTATAATGAATTACTAAATGGTAAAAAAGTTAATGATTTTATTATGAGATCAATCATAATATTTAACATTACAAACATAATATAAAGAATCTCGATAAAAGAAGATATTGTAATATAAGATCATTACCAACTTATTAAAACTGAATTGTAATCCCCATGAAGTAATAAAATAAAATTTAACAAAAAATATCATTTTTATGAACAAATAATGACATTACAAGTCCAATGGTCTTCATATATACTTCTTTATGGAATATAGGTGGATAATATAATGTATATCTCAAATAAGGGAATTTGAGAGAAAAACACTTCACCACATTCATAAAATTTGAACCATAAACACCATGAAAAATATATAATAAAATTAATATGTAAATAACCTTAATTTAAATGATCAAATTTGTAAAATAAATTCATGATCATTATATACACATCATAAATGAAATAGGCGGTGATTATGGCATGTTTCTCACAAAAGTAAAAAGTGAGAAAAAATATGTTACTGTAAGTCTTGATATCCTTCATATCATAAAAACCACCAATATAATAAATATTATTTTATTATATATATATTTCAAAAAAATTAATATAGACATTATACCATATATGATTTACTTATTCCCCATTATATAACCATTTATTAACAATACCATGTTAAGGTCTTGTTTTGGGTGATAATCGCTATGTTTTTCATATATATCTTGAATTTTTATTTATTTTCCTTTGATATGGATAATGGTTCCATAATATTCAGAATAATAATCCTGAAATAATGATAATATTGATATATAAATTATACTCTTATGAGAAATCTTGAATGATTTTTTTATAAATTTCATACCTTTTGATCACACTGTTGGTGGGATGTGTGTACGTATGAGTAACATTACCATATTTCAGTTATCATTATGAAAAGTATAAAATTAAAATATATTATTTATTTAATTCTCATAATACCAAAAATATCATATTATATAATTTAAAATATAAAAAAAGTGGGGTTTTTTTTATGAAAATAGATAGTCACATCGCTTCATGAAGGTGATTGTCCACACCTATATGAATGATGTTGTCATCATATAGAGAGTGAGAAGGTAATAAATAAAAGGATATATTATCCATAAATAATGATAAATATTATATTAATATAATAATTTTTTACTTAATATCACATATATTAATACTTATTATCATCCATGTAATGTGATAGTGAAGGCAATCCTCATTTCTTCAAGAGATGGTCGTCATCCATACACAGAAAAAGAATTTTCATATCCCAAATTCAATTGAATGAATAAAGGTATATATAAAATAATTAATCCATATTCATATTAATTTTAAAAATATTACTTATATAATTTATATCCATCCACATACCCAACTCTGAGAGGTGTAAATGAAGAAAAA
Organism: Viscum album; assembly: GCA_963277665.1. Classification (NCBI taxonomy): domain Eukaryota; kingdom Viridiplantae; phylum Streptophyta; class Magnoliopsida; order Santalales; family Viscaceae; genus Viscum; species Viscum album. Next base: position 1,298,774,911 of record OY728130.1, on the reverse strand, counting down.
AATATGATCAGTTATAGAGGTTGTATTCTACCACACACACAATAAACAATTTTGAAACAAATTGTATGGAATTGTAGTTTTTTATTTCTTTAAATTATCTTAAAAATGTATATATATTGAATATATTAATTTTTTACGAAAAATTTATAATAATAAATTTAGGAGGTGGGGACACAAATAATTGTTTATAAATGTTACCTCTTCTTCAGGTATCCTCATTTAGTTTGCGACAAAATCCTACTTAGGTTGGATCTTTAGAAAAAAATAATCATTCTGGGGTTATATGAAGTAATTTTATAAGTAATTTATATAGGTATTTTCCAATACATATTTTTTGATGGTGTGAATAATATAGGAGTGGGATGGCCTTTTATTAGTGGGGGAGAGGATACCCTTGGTATTTGTGAAAAGGAAAAAGTTATCACTTGTTTTTGCCTTAAAAATTGTAACAAATTGAAAATTATATAACCTTAGAGTTTCATTTTTATATAATCTTCCTAAAATTAGTTTTCATACAAGTGAATAGGTCATTTTACCCTTATCATTTTACTTTAACCCCAGGTAATACCATTTTTACCATTACAACAATAATATTTTTTTTCATTTTTAACCATACATTTTGGTATGAAATTATGTTATCCTAATTATATAAAATAATTTATTATGATACCAAATATGGAAACCATTTTTAAAAATTCCATTCCCCAATTTGAAAACGGTATTTAAAAAACTAATATCATAGATGCAATGAAAAGAAAGTTTTATTCAAGAGAAAGTGTTCAAAAGACTACAATGCTTTTTATTAATGATTAGTATGAAATTGACTCTAATGATATAATTTTATTTAATGTATTTTTAATTGAAATAATTTTAATCTAAAACTAATTTCAAATCAAATTTATTATAATAATAATAATAAATTAAAATTAATTTTCTAATTATAACGAAATATTTATATACATTCATCAAAAACTGAAAATATTCATAATCAATCCTAAAAATTAAGACTAGGATAGACTAATATTAAAAACATAAGAAGTATTCATATTTTTTAAAATAATTTTTATTAAATTTGAAAAAATTATCTTTAACATAAGTACACCAAAGGAGACCAAACTATTCTATTCGAAAATATAGTTCTAATCATAAAAATGGATTCATTCTCATCTATTTTTGAGATAAACAAAAAGTTGAATTTAAACAAATGAATGAATATAGAATATACCAATCTAATTAAAATCATTAATAAGAAGTTTATTAATTTAATTTGTTAAGGTAAATCACATTTATGTTAAGAAAATATTTTTTTAGAAAATGGTTTAGTTCGTATTGAAAATGTTGTTATTTTAATTTCTATAAAATGGACATCAATTCATTAATTATATATATATATATATTTTTTTATGTAAACTATATACTTTCATAATTTTGTTAATCTTATCCATACCCTCAATTCCAATGGCTATGTTATGGTAATATTATTACATGTTTTCCAAAACCACGGTGTCATGTGTCATGCACACTGTTGAAAAAATTTATAGCTTCATGTAACACAATATAAAATTGGTGTTGCATATTAAAAACATATATACTTAATGTTATATTTGAAGATAAATATAAAAAATATTATATTCATTTGAGAAAAAATTAAAAAATCTTAGGGTTTTATATTTATAGTGTGGCCCATTTCTTTATAAAAAATACTCATAAAAATCGTTCGATATTCCAGACCATGTCAATTTACGTAACACAATAGGTATACTAAAACAATATGTAACATGATGATTAGCATTTACCATATCACATGATAGGAATAACGAGGAAATCATAGTTATAATATGCCTCATGTAATCACACCAAAACATCCAGTAAAGGTCCTTTTACATCTTTAACAAACCTGAATATAAAACCAATATAGAGGTATGAAACTACTAAATACCTACAAATTAAATGTGATTGGAACCACAATCCAACCCTTTAAAATGATGGAATGATATATTCTATAAAAAACCTTGTAGAGTATCTCATGATGATATATAGTCATGTATAACCTTATAGTAAATATCTCATAATTGATCATCTCATAAACGATGATGATTTTCTTGGGTCGCAAACATCTACTAAAGGGATCATGCAACCCTCTCATCAACAATGGTCATCTGCAATGAAGAAAACATTCCTGAAAAGAACATGCAACCCTCAATTATAATAATGATCATACTCTATTGACGAAAACTATATGACATATTAATTTTAATATTTTGGGAAAAAATCTAATTTTATAATATGAATATCTATTTTGACCTTGGTCAAAATAAACAAAGAATGAATTTCATAAATTTTTACTTAGAAATATAAATTTATGTATTATTTAAAATAAATCATTTAATTATTTCTTTTTTTACTTATAATAATAAGATATAATATGAAGAACTAATAATTTTTATCTTAATAATTTTATGTAAGTAATGATAAGATCATCTGGAAATAAAAATATGTATTATTAAGAAATGTGTTTGTTCTCGGATTTTTTTTAAAAAAATCATACGTGAATCAATATTTATTAATTAAAATAAATCTTAATTATGATAAATTTATATTAAATTAATAGATTATATATCAAAATAAATTAATTTAATTATATATATTTGTGAACAATAGTCAAATAGTTAAATTTATATAATCTTTATTCATGAAAAATCATTCTCTTGAAAAAAAATCGAAATCATTTGTGGGAATATTTAAATTAATTATTCTTATTTTTGCATATGAATTTTAAAAAACAGATTCCATAATTATATTTAGAATAATTTATATTAGATAATATTTTTAATTTAATGTTTTTCATAAGGAATAATAAAACGATTAAAAAATATGTTCCAAGGATAAAGTTAAAACGAATTTTTATGCATTAAATGAGCTTGTGTTGAAATAAATTTTCCAAAAATATGGATTTTTTATTTTAAAATTTTGATTTAACATTAATGAAAATTGGGTCCAATTTATCTAATAAGTTTATTTTTTTAGTTAATGGATAAATTAGGTAGGTTAAAAATTTTGTTATGTGGTGAAAACTCAACTAGTAAAAGCTTGTTACCTTGAAGGTAACTAAAATAACATTATTAAAATATATCTAATATTCATGAAGGATGTGTTTCATGACCTTATCTTTGATCCAAATAATTTTTATCAATTTTTGAGGAACTAGATTAAGAGTGACATTCCAATATGGAATAGATGTACGTATTTACAAAATTCCAGTCCTCCTCAATTATAAAAGGCCACTCATCCCATAAATTCATCAAACCACCAAATCAATTTATCTTAAAAAATTACAAAGGATCCCCTAAAAATCATTTTAAACATTGTATATTATATGTTAGTCCGAAATGTGTAATATTGGGGTCCCTAATAAGAGATACAAGTGAGGTTTCTCTTTTAAGAGAATGCAATCCTATTCACCAAACACATTCCTTTTTGCTTATTATTTTATGATCATCAAATATTCCTTTCGAATAATAATATAATAAAATATTACCAACCATATACTGAGATGTAATTTTTTAATTTAATAATATTTATCTATCTACATCTCCATTTAAAGTGAAAAGAATCCATTACTCATCAATATGGTGGACAACCTCATTAAGAACTGGTGCATTTTTTTTCAATCACTAAATCAACTAGATAGTCATTATTATAGATATAATTTATATTTATGATACATTATAAATGGTATAATTATTTAAAAATATTAATACCAACTACTTCTTTATAATTTCACTCATTAAAGGAATTATAATGTTTCATGTGTGAATTTACGACCTAATATCTCCATGAAGCGATGTGATTCATTTTTTGAGTAAAAAATTTAATAATGAGTATATTTATAATAAAAAAATTAACCTTATAAAATTTATATAACTATGTAGAATATTTATCTATTTAGTATTTATAATAGTTGCAATTTCCATGACAAAACATGTATAAGAAATTCAAGAAGATGACACCCGAAACAATGGTATTAGTGAAATATTTTTAACCAACAACTGGTAATGTGTAATAACTAGAACATATAATATATTATAAATATTAATAGAGTTCTATATAAATGATTACAATTCTAGAAAAAATTACACTGATGTTTAAAACATTTTCATCTAAAGGGAAGAATAATATTTGGTCTTTTTTTCTAAATTTACATCCATTGAGACATAATTATTGAGCACATATTAACTTTTATGTTCTGTATATGCATACCCTTTTATGTATTTAAAATTTTTACATATTTATTCATGATTATTAATATATAAATTATATTCTAATCTTTCAAGGGGTATCAATTTAAATTTTATGTAAGAGGTAGGAATCCATTTTAAAATCTCAAATTCATTAAAAAAATTTAATTTTTTTAATAAATCATAATTTTTTCCTTAATATGATCTAATAAATTCCTTATAAATTTTATATCGATGTAATGTACTTATTTTATTCCATATTTTCTTTATTTGGTACTTGAATTACTAAATTAAATATTTTAAAGAAAAAATCGATATAATTTCTCTATAAATTAGATATGTTTTTATTCAATGTCTATATTTTCAAAAAAAATTCCACTAATTTCATTTTATTTACTCAAATGATTTTTTAATAAAGATTCAAATAATAATTAACTTTTAAAAATATTTTTAAATGAATCATTATTCGATTTTCATTACGAATGTTTTTGAATTTCTTTAAAAAAAATTATAATATTTTTTTAAATGTTAAGGGTGATAACATACTTCCCCATTTTCATAAACATTTTAGAAAATTTGTCTTCATATAGATTATTTAAATGGTTTTAAATAAAAATACTTTTTACAAATCTGATCTTAATATTTCACTTCCATTCCCATTATTATTTCACGGTATATGATTTTATTTCAAAACCTATATTCCTGATGAATTAATGATCACCTAACTTCTCTTGGTTAATTTTGGGTCATTTAACATTATCATAAGACAATTACTTTCATGTGATCATTTTTCATTGGAAATTATAAATCTATTTGGTATCCATATACTCTGTAACATATATATTACTATTGAAAAAAATATATATCATTTTTTCATATGGTTTTTTTAATATAAAATTAGTTTGGTTGAGTGGAGAAAATATTGATAAATTTGTATTATTTACTCAATATGAATTTTCATTGGTAGGGTATTTTTTTATTAATTAAATATTATATTCTATATATGAATAATGAATTATACATGAAATTATGGAAGTCTCTTACTGTTATATTTGACCTGTATTCATTTACACATCCCAAGAGACACATAAATTTGAAAAATTAAAAGGGATTTAAACAATAGTTTTATATTATCATAGAATAAGGTATTGACAACACATATATCATGATGTTTGAGTTATTGAAATGTAATATTAATTATTTTCATCATTTATAATTCTATTCTTATTATCCATCATATTATTACATTGATATTATAAATGGAATCATTTCATGGTCATGTCATTGATTAAATGGAATGTGTTTTTAAATATGAAACATTATATATTTATTGTGCCTTATTTACTAATGATAGTATATGTGGTGCATAACCCTTACTATTCATTTGAGGAAACCCTTATTTTTTTTCTTTCCAAATTATATAAATATTTTTTTGTTTCAATGAGTTCATGTATGTTAAACCATATCCATTTGTGTGTTTTTTATTTTATACCCAATGTAAAATGTGAATATGGTGTGTATCTTGCTCTCCAAGACAACTAAACTGACTGGTCCTTCTAGAAGTTAACCCTTGTGCCTATTCTAATGTAATATAATTTTACCACTTGATCTAGGATAATAGATTCCATGTTATTATAGTTTTTATAAAATTATTTTTAATATAATCATTGGGAAAATTTATCTGGGAAAAAATATTCGGGAACTTAACCCTATGATATAATTTTAGGTTATGTCATTTATGGGAATAATATACTATTTTTTTAAATTTATAGATTATTTAATATTTCATATTAATACAAACATATATTGATACAACATGTGGACAGGGTTCTATAATAGTTGTACCTATGTGTAATTATTTTGGAAAGGGAGAATTTCTATTTGAATTAATCGTCACCTAGTGTATGGAAATAGAACTTATTGCAATCCTAGATTGAGACTCTACATGTATATTCTTAGTATAATTCACATATTATTCACAAAAAACAATGATGTATTTGAAATTATTTTCATTAATATATCCCAAAAGAAAATAAGTTTACAATTCCATGATTAAAAATATATAAAATTTCAATTTATTTTTCATGTCACATGATATTCATAATTATATTTTATTATGTAAAATACATAATTTCTAAATCTAATAAATTATATTTTTTTAAACGGTTGGGGTCGAAGCCTTATTTTTTATTAATAAAGCAAATCAAAGACCTCTTTTAACTGGGTAGAGGGAGACCCATTACATAACCCAAAGGCCCAGTGTGCTTGTAGCCCATTACATAGCCCGTAGGCCCAAATTGTTTGCCAAATTCCTATTTTGTGAATAGTAACCCGGGTGCTACAGTACCGGCTACAGTACCACCGCTAATACAGTGCCCTGCCGCCGCTACAGTTCCCGCCGATCAACAGTACCGCCACTGCAACAGTACCCGCTACAGTACTGCTACAGTACTGCTACAGTACCTGCGCCCAATGGGTTTTGAACCCCCATTTTTCATGTAGTATTATGGGGTGCTTACCACTAAGACAAACCCAAACTACACATTATATTTTATTCTTTTTAATGGTTCTTGTAAAAATTGATGGTATCTTTACTCATGATGAATGTATACATCTCCTTACTTGGAAACCAAAATAGTTGGTATTTAATCTATGAAAACATAACTAAATTTGGTATTATGACTCAATTTGTGATGAATAATATTTCCTAGTATGATAACCCCATTATTAAATATTATGAAAATTCTATATTAGATAATTTTATTTGATAGAGGGACCTATAATTTAGTGAGAATACTAACCTAGTGGTAGATTAGTGTTGGATTATTACCTTAGAAATGATATTTCATTCATTGGGATGTGATGAATTGGAAAAGGTTACACTAGTAGTATATTGTTTCAAGGTTCATTTTGATCACATATTATCATTTATTCAGTGTAAATGAGAGGATGAATAAATTTTATAAATGGAATGAAATTATATTAATGAAATATTCTTCAAAATATATTTCCATCACGACCAATAAACTAAATTGAAGGGAAATTTTCTTTTGATAATGAAAATGGAAAAAGAAATAATTGTATAGTATGAGGATACATTTATAAGACAATATAGGTATGATATGGAATATATTAAAATTAAGTATATCATTGTTGAACATTTCCTTGAAGGTCTTAATCCATGCTTCCAAATGGAACTAGTTTTTCAATAAATGTCATCATATAAAGAATTATATTTACGTGTCATAGATACATAGAGGTTATTTTATAGATCCTATATTTTTTTGTGGAATCAATAGAATAATTGTTTATAATAACACCGTAAAAATGGAAATCATAAATAAATAAGAAGATAAAAAATCATTTCTCATTATGTGTAAATTATAGGAGGGGAAATCCTGGAAAATGTTTGAAGGGAATGAGTGATTATTATAATATTGTTGATAAGATCCATTTGGATAATGAATGAAAGGGAATGAATCAAATCAATTTTTATTGTGATATAACTATATAGAAAAGGGTTATTATTATGAGTGATTTACTAAGTGTTGAGGGAATAAATAATAATATAATCTATGGGGAGAAGGCAATAATTTTTCAATAACTTCACCTATGGTGGAAGTAACCAATGATTTAGTTAATGTAGTATAAATATATCCATAAATTTATCAAATAAATTATTTGATTTTGGATCTTCACACTATTATATATTCAAATTTTTCAAATGAAATTATATATTTCCCAATCTCCTTACGAAAGGAGTAATCATCTAAAATTCATAGTGGAAATTTAACTACAATAAGAATATGTCTGGATGTTCCCATTATAAAATATAAAAATTATATATTGGATAGAATTATTATCATACCAATGGTTTACATCAATTTAATCCTTGATATGGATTTTATTTGAAAATATTCTAGAAATAATTATTATATAGGGAAAGGAAATTTATATTTTTGATAAAGATATGGAATCCCATTACACTAGAGTGGAAACTACATCCTCTGTGAGATGTATAGATTCAACCCTAATATGTCTTATAAATAATATTATTTAGTAAAATTTGATTGTAAAATTTATGGATGGAAATTAAATCATCAAATTGAGGATGTATATATTGTATAGGAAAAGAGTGGTGTAATTCATGTATAATTTTCCAGTGATCTTTTAAAGATTTATGTCATGGTTTCTCTTAATTAAATCTATAATGGAAGACCAATATTAATGTCTCTATATGGATTGGACACTATGGAGTTAGTGTATTTAAATAAAAAACTAGATTATTTGTGTGATAAGTGATTTATATGCCCAACTATATATCCAAGGGAGTCCAATATTATCTCTATCAAGAAGATTTATGGATCCATAAGGCTATGAATTGATTATCAGTAAATAAATGTGATTATGATAATGAAAATGTATAATATTCCTTGAATTAATTAAATACTTCCTCAGATTAATAGAGATAAATAATTTTTTATACATATAGTATCATTCACTATATTTTCAACTACGAGTAAATCTGAATAAAATTACAAAGAAATAATTTTGAATGAGGTATGAGCATTAAATGTTCAAATTAATTACATTTTGATTAAAAAATTATTCATTAATTATTATGGATCTAATTAACATAGTAATAAAAGAATATCTTTATAGAATCATTTTATTATTCATAGATAATATAGTTGTTCATTCTAAGAGCTATATGGATCATGATAATCACTTGTAGAACATGCATGAGACTCTTAGAAAAAATATTATATGGGAAATTTAGTAAGTGTGGATTATTTCTTTAACACTTTTCTTTTCATGGTCACATTGTCTTGAAGTATGGAATATAAATTGATCCAATGTAGACATAGGTATTAAGATAATTTCATACTATAATATAAATAATAAGGATATGTATTTTCATTGGTTTGGTAGGATACTATTAGTTATTTGTTTATAAGTTTTCTTTATTGTTTTACCTCTTAAAAAAATAAATTTAAAGGGGATAATTTCATATGGAATTTAGAATCTGAATAATGTTTTTTAAATTGATGTAGAGATTGGTTAATGCTCTAATGTTGACTCTACAATGAGGAAACAAATTTTTTACATATATATTGATCAATATAATAAGGGACATGGTTTTTTTCTTTTAAAAAATGATAAATTTATTTCATATACATCAATGTAGTTAGACATAGATCAATAGATTTATCAAACCCATGATCTTGATTTTCAAGCACTAACATTTCCTTTTATTATTTAATGACATTATCTTTATAGAGAATTATGATAGAAATGAAAATACCATAAGAACCTAAAATACATGTTCTCAAAAAGTAGAATAGTGTGAGGTATAGATGATGGCTCAACCTACTCAATTATTATGATAGATCAATATACTACCAACCTATGGAGAAAAATAATTCAGTGGATTATTTGATAAATAAAGATCACGAGGTTCTGACTCAAATGAGGATTGTTAGGTATACTATGTTACAGGATCTACTAAGGATGAATATATGAAATATTAATGAATTTTATATATCCCTACATTTTAAAATGAAATTAAAACCATGTTTATTAGAAATGATAAAAAATTTCCAATCTATAGAAGATAATTTTAATAAGAAAAATTAATTCATGAATGTTGCGAATCTAGGAAATAACATTTCTGAAGATAATGTATTTATATTTGGAAGTATTCTATGTGTTCCATATATAGTTGATCTATAAAGGGAATTTTTGGACGATATTATAGGTAAAATTTACTTATTGATCATGGTAGAAGTTTGTTATATGTGTATTTGAAGGAATGTTTTTAGTGGGATAAAATGAAGTGGAAATTTCGAATTTTATATCATGATTCTTTGTTTTTTAATAGGTAAAGTGTGGGGAATAACATCCTGGGGGAGTCCTACATCCGGTTCCTATTCCATTGTAGAAATGTGATGATATTACAATGGTATTTTTCACTATTTTACAAGATAAATCTAGAATTAATGAGGATATATGAGTTATTATTTATCACCTTTCCAAATATACACATTTGCTCCATTTAATAATAGATTTAGTTTTTGAAATATTCACAAGGATCTATATTAATAACATTGAAATAATTCACAGAAAACATATTTTAATTTTATATGAACAAGATCCCTAATTTACATCACACGTATAAAACGATAATCAGAATTCTCTTGATCCTGAACCACATTTAATTAATAGATATTATCCTTAAACTAATGGATAAATAAAAAGGACTCTTAAAACATTATAAAAAATCTGAATGTCATGATCACAAGGCATTCGAGTTATGTGTTGTCATTATTTACTATTTATAGATTTATCTTGTAAGAATAGTTCTTATTAAACTATTCAAATGGTTATACATGAAGTATTATATGGAAATATATTTGATATTATGACTTATTGGGATGATGGTGGTGAAAAGAAACTAAAGGCCCAAAACATGTTGAGTTTAAAATGAAAAAAGGTCATAATATTGGCGTGTATATTATAAAAGACAAATAAGGAATAAGTGTTGTATCATTGAAAGAAGAACTGCTTTGGGATTGAAATTGGGTGAATTTTTTTTATTGAAAGTGGCTCTATGGAAGTGTGTCACACGGTTTTCTAAGAAGGGAAATTAGAGCCCTCTATACATTAGAGACTTTTGATATTTTGGAAAGAACTCTCATTGAAACTTATAGATTTAAAATACAACCATGACTCAATAAATACTCGATTTGTTCAATATATCATTAGTAGGATTGTATATTCATGACCCAACACATGTTTTCAACTATGAATTAATAGAATTGGAACCTTGTATATTTCACAATGAAGAGATCATCTATATTCATGATACTACAGATAAATAATTGACAAATTGAATGACTTGACTACTAAAGATATTTTGGGGAAATATTAATATGGATGGAGAAATTTGTGAACCAGAGGGTCATATGAAGAAGAACTACATTTATTTGTTCAGAATTCCATATCTAAGAAGACTTTTAGGATGGCATTTTTATTGTATAAATGAATGTAACACCCGTGCCTCAATTATAATATGTTAGATTATTATTTTAATATTATGAAACAATTAAATTTTTTATATTAAATGAAACTAAATATTAAATTTGACATGATGAATATGAAATTTGTACTTACATGGTCAAAACAACCTAGAAATTTTTCTTTGAAAATTTACCTTACAAATAAGATTTTATAGATAATATAAATTATAATATTAAACTATTGTTAATTTATTTAATGATATGTTAAAATGTTATGTATTAATAATTTATTGTAAAAAAATATGATTGAAATTAAGATAATAGAATTTGGTGTCAAAACATTGTTTTTTTATAAAGTTGGTTTTAAAAAAATGTATTTGTTTAAATATATATAATATCTATACATTTCATGTAATTATAATAATATTTAATAAAAACTAATTTAAATTAAATTTATTTTTTATATGAAAAAAAATATTAATTTAAATCTATATGATGATTATTAATAGTAATATCATTAATATATGGTCATTATATTCTTGAAAAATGAAATACTTTAAAATACCATTTTCAACACAATTTTTTGGATTATTGTTAAACTGAATTTTGAAAAATATTTATTTAAATTTGATAAAAAAGATTATATATTTTTAATAAATATTATTATTAATATTTAAAATGTTCAAATTATTTTTTTGGATAATTAATAGTAAAAACACTAAAAAATAATTATCACGGTTAATGATAAAATGGGATTTTACGTGTTACATGAACCTATATTAAACTTTTTATTAAAATAAAATGGAATATTTATTTTATAAATTGGATTAAATATTTATTATATGGTGGAAAAATTTATGGAATATGGTTTTTATTTTTACGATTAAATGGTAAATTACCTAGGTTAAAACAATTTGTTACCGTAGTGAAAACTAAAAAGGAAAAATTAATTAAACATGGAGGTAACATATATATTATTTTTTAAACATGTTCAATTTTATTATTGGAGGTATATATTGATGTTATATTTCATTCACCTCATTATATATCATATTTTGAGGAAGTTGGGTCGATATTGGCTTTCCATTATTTCATACTTTGGTTATTCATAAAAATTTCAATAGTAATTAATTACTAAAGAGAACCCCTTCCATCACTTAATAAATCCTCTAAGTCCATTTATTTCAAAAAACACTTCCAAAATATCTCCCCAAAATCTATATCCACATTCTAGATATTTTTTTTATTTTCAAAAGACCAATACTAGAGTCCTTAATAATATATTCAACTGAGTGTTTTCTAAGTGATGGTAATCATCTTCACCAAGCTCTTTCTTTTTTACTTATTCTTTTATGACCATCAATTCTGTCTCAATAGATATAATATATTAAAAATATTAGATACAATATAATAATATTTTTTTATATTTTTGGAATAACCTTAATCAACTTACTACTCCATAAAATAGGAAAGAAATCCATCACTCATTGGTTAGGTGGACTACTGTCTCACGAACCAATATAATTTTTTTTCAATCACCCACTCACATGAATAATATTAATTATAAAATAAAAAAGTAATATATATATATATATATATAATATAATTCTAGAAAATTAATATCTCATCCACATTCCTAACCTTTCACCAATTGAGGTAATGATATCACCATTCGTTTATATATATGACCTCCCATCTCCACGAAACTATGTGATTCATTATCCATGTCCAACATTCATGGATGATTTTAAAAAGTTATTAAACAAAAATATAATATTTTTATAAAATTAATATAATTCTATATATGATGGAACTATATCACATACACAATATCTGTATCATCTATGATAATACATTTATGGAAAAACCAATCACTTATCACCTAAAACAACACTAATAATAAAGTATAATTAATAACTATGTTATAATAAGTTATTAGAGGATGATATATGATATTATAAATATGAATATGGTTTTATTAAAAATTAATATCCTACTTAAAAATAATATTCCGGAGGAAAAATCTTTTTTAACTAATTGGAAGAATGAGTTAAGGGATTTCGTCTCAATATAAACTCCTTTTGATAAATTTTTCATTATTCAAAAATTAAAATTTATGTCAAATAAATAATTACCATTTTATGTATTAAACAAGAATAAATATTTATTAATCATTATTAATGTTCCATTTAATTTTTATTATTTTTTTGGAATAAAATTTAAATTTTACCAAAGAGGTAATAATCTATTTTACAATATCACATTATTTTTGGATTGCTTTTAATTTAATTAATATAATATTATTATTTACCCTTCAGAAGTTCCAAAATATTTTCTTGCCTATATGATATTTTGTGGAAATTCTATATTTTCTACAAATGTTTCTCTACTTGGTTCTTTAATCACGAAAATAATTATTTAAAATAAAAAAATATTTAATTATCTTTAAATCTGATATCTTATTCATCAATTTACATTTTTTCAAAATAATTTTCATTTTGTAAAATTATTTATTAATGATATTTTATTTTATTATTATTTTCTAAAATTGGATTTCATTAATCTTTCTATTTTTATGGAATATAATTTTATTATTTCCTTTAAAAAAATTATTGTGTTTAATAGATATGCCGTTAACATATTTCCCTTCCATTGTAACAATTTTATGATATTTAAATTTTTTATATTTTCTATGGTTTTATCAATAAAAAAATATTGTGAATGATTATTTTAATATATTACTTTGATGGAATATATAATATAAAAGTACGTTAACAAATTTCAAAACATATACTATTAATGAACTGATGTCTACCTCTCATCACTTTATTAACGTTTGGTTATATACATTCTCTGGAGAAAATTTCATTATTTTGATAATTTTCCAGTGGAAATAAAACTAATATTAAATATTCATATTCTTTGTATCCTAGATATTTTTATTTCCTACACCAGATATAATTTTTGCATAGGATGTTTTACTTTTGAAGTAATTTTATTTATTTGATGAAATATTGATAAATCAATATTTTTTCAAAATATATATATTTACTGATAAGACATATTATTAATGAATTAAATATATCATTCAATATATGAGGAATACATTAGACATGCAGTAATATGTGGGTCCCTTAAATTGTAAATCCCTTCATTGAATGAACATTTCTCTTGAAACAAATTATTCATCCAAATTAATGGAACTTTTACCCATGGGATTAAAATAACTTAGAAAACTTTATTTTTGATATAGGTATCATGATGTCAAAAATCATGGAATTCAATAATAATCATTTCTTCCGTTGATAATTTAGTTATAATTATCTATGATATTATTTCATTTATATTATCTATGGATGAATTTATTAATCCTATAATTGACAAAATGGAATGTATTATCCGTTATTTACCATTCCATATTAAATATTCTTTATTTAAAAATGATATATTACACTTAAATTATATAATACTAATAATTTTATTTCACCAATATAGTTCTTCCATTCCCCATTAGATGATGAATAATTCATCTAATGAGTCTAAGAAAGTCTAATGATTTCCAATAATATGTTATATTTTTTATCCCCGATGTAAAATGGGTGTCTTGTTTAAATCTGAATATGTAATAATTTTAAACATCTCATTGATTTGTTATTTTAACCATTATTAATATGAAAAAAATATTAAATAAAAATTGTCTCTAGGTCATCAGATTTTTTGTTTTTAGTTGAATAATTACATAAAATACTATAGCTGCAAACACTGAGTCAGTTTTTTTGTAATTATTCAAATTTATCAACATAAGCCTAAATCTATATGATATAATTTACAAAATAAACATCACCATTCAATTGAGAAAAACATGAGTGTAATTGAAAGTCATCGAAAAATGAACCCCCTCTTTAGTAGTCTCAACACTAAAACACTGGGAAACATGTCCTTCAGTTCATTGAAGGATCTCTCACTTTACCCAAACATGTAAAATGGTTTCCTTTACACATCTAGGAATTTAAATGGATTAAAATCATAGAAATAACATCCATGATCCTCCAATAATACAAATACATTCAATGGAAACTATATAACTCTAAAACAAATATTCGGGTTTCCCATGAAATCACTGTAATAATATTACCCAGTTTCACACCTACACAATGCTCGTAGATAACATGGACCATATTGTGAATCTATAGGATCCAAATATGAAATATTGAGATATTTCCATAATGATGGTTCTCCTAGAGTAAGTATAAAACCATGCTCAAATGCTTCACGTGCTCTTCCCATAAAGAGTGAAAAATGATTAGAATTAATGAAGATAACTATTAATAATTACATATATAGAAGGAAGATCTAGTTCAAAATATTCATGAACACAACATGGACATTAGTTTAACAAAAAGACATCACCACAAAATCTAATTTTCTATATAAAAAATAGAATACCATCATTATAATATCAACCTCATGAACCCTCAACTAAAAGATGTTGGATCTAATATTGGTCTTTATAAAACAACTAAAACATCTCATCTGGTTCAAAGGTTTTTCAGTTCTAGGTAATCTATACATATTCTTGATAATTACCATATTCTGGTGGTGATACTAAACACAAAGGCTCAAATACCCATCCAAATTTTTAATGAATTGAAAAAATTATTCCTATATGGGATAATAGTGCTTGATAAAACATATATCTCGATGGTCTACATTCATATCCCTTATCTTCTACACTCCCTTAGCAATAAGATCACTCTTATCTTTGATGGAAAATATCATCCCAACCGAACAGAGGAATCTAAATCCTTTGTAATTTTATATGATTTACACATGCACTATAGATAACTAATCCATACCCATGATGAAATAATAAGGTTTCCTCAGAACAACTTTGATTTCCAAGAAGAAACTCTCTCGACTTAGTTCCAAATCACACTACATTATGTAAAATATAAATTAATCAAACCCTGTAGGAACCCTTATCCATATATGTTTGTATATTCACTAAACTAGGAGTTATAAATCTCGTATAAGGTGTATGGAGATAAAGGAATAATTCACACATGTGTCTACAAATACTGATTCTACAATAGAAAATAAATGTATCATACCTCAAATCATCTCACTGTCAGCTTGAATATATCCCTTTATTGCCTCCAACTACCCACTCCCTTGACCTCTATCCATCTAAGAATATAGTAAGTCACTTTTTGGTGGGGGTGGATTTAGAGCATAGAATTTTCCTCTACCTACATCTCCACCCACATGAGCACCACCTAATCCTCTATCTCTACACCCTCCATCGGGGCTACTATGACCACACATATAATATTTCTGATCATGTCACAAGCTTTATATTTTCGGTAGGTCCACATCTTATATACTTTTCACCTCATATGGGTTTCTTAAATCTTGATACATCTAACCAAAACATTCATTATCATAAAATATAGCCTACTTGGTCTGACTGGATCATCTAAGAGAACCATGTGTAACAGGTCCAAATACTATTTTGTATACATTAATATGTATCTTTCACTAAGAATCGGATGGTTTGGGCATAATAGATTATTCAGATGACTCAAACCCATAACAATTACTACTATATTATTCTAGGAAACATCAATATCCATGGAATTTCTCAGAAACCTAAAATCATTCCCAGACATTGGAATAAGTGGAAATGCATAATGAGACCAAACTAGCACATATGTGTCTGCAGATTCGACGAAATAAATTCTTCATGAGGAATTGTCCAATTATAAAAATATTACTATAGTAATTCATGAGGTAGGTAAACCTTAAGGGGTTATCAGAAACTGATATATCACATCACAAAAGGTCAATAATATCCTAAATATACATAGAGAAAATTATTTAATGATAATACACATCCTAGAAGAACATATGGAATTATATCCATGTTAGTTTAACTTCATCGTGATTTTGGGTGATCTAGTCCAATAATGACCTACTAATCCATGAAGAAGACTGGTCACAAGCAAAACCATCTAATCCTATAGGGTATAAACAAGCCTTAATAATCAGATCACATCCTCGAGCCAATCCTATACTGTATGAGGGACAAACATGACCAGAAATTCCAACAGTATATATCATCGAATCATCAATACTGAATTAATACTACATGTTTCATCATTATGAAAATTTAATTCTATGATCAACTGAAAATATTATGGCAGTAATATGTGACTTTTTGGAGAAAAAAGCTCATGTGTGGGTCCTAGAATAGTGGCCTCATATATCAACTAATTTTTGTTATGATCATTTATCAGTATCCAAGAAACCTATCATCAAATAGAAAAAACGAATGATAAAAAAGTCATACTATGGTGATATAAATATATATGGGGATCTAGCAGATAAATGACATGAAATTCATAAGAGACATTAATATATGATTCATATAAAAAATATTTACTTACACACACCATCTCAGTAAGATGAGTCTAAAGGAAGGTTTCTCGATCCCATGTGAATAGATACATCATATTCCAAACCAAAAATGTATTCTCTATCCTATGATTCGCACAAAAGACATGTAGAAATTTATTCCCTAAATTCCCAAATCAACCCAGGAAACAAGTCCCATTCCAACCCAATGTTGAGAAAACCCCACCATTGATTCCAACTTGTCATGACCTGACCCACTAGAGCCCGCATTGATAAAGGTAAGCACTGTGTGACAATGTAATAATGACTCTAATAGACAATGGTCTTGTTAGAGGAACCATGTAGGCATAAAATTGATATGAATTTACTTATCTTGATATACCTATATATATAAAGACAGACAGATATATACAATAGTATTATGATATACCAGGAAAGTTCAGATCAGGAATGCCTGATCCACCCAAATTTATTAATAAAATAAGAGGTGCATAACAAAGGTGAAAGATAGATAGAAGAAAAATTACATCATATAAAAACCATAATCCTCACCATTACCGTAGTCTAACATCGCATCAGCATCAGCAGATTCCCATTCAGACGATTCATATTTCTTGAAGAGTTGGATATATTGTTCCCTCCGATTAAACTGTGCCTTAGATAGGTCCTCTTTGTAGGGACGTTTACTCTTTGATCTCCTCCCAGCATCAATCGCAAACCCTCTATCTTTTTTAAAGGCAGATCTCGTTGACACCATTTTAGGCATATCGGAGTAATCTCTCCTGGGTCTTCTTTTGATTGTATTCTTCACATGCTCTTCCCTCTCAGAGGCTCCCTTCTTCCTATTCATAAGGGAATCACTGTATGAGACATGGTCTTCTTGCAGGGGGTAACCAGGTGACTCCACATCACACCCAGGTTCAACCTTGTTGCTCTTACTCAAGTCATTCATAATTCTTCCAATAACCTAACACACATTCGTATTTTCCATCACCATTGTTTCCATTTTCATGACAATGTCATGTTCACTACCTTCTGCCACCACAGAACCATGTTGTTGTTCAACCACACCATTGATGACCAAATCACCTTGAATAACCTGCCCATGAGAATATTCTAATACCCCACTCACCTCCTTTGGAATCTCCTTGATTTTCTCAGCAGAACCCCCCATTGGTTTCCCATTTCTATCGTGCTCCATCCTAGGTGAGACATGAGGCTGTCCACCAGAATCACCCACAGTCAGAACAGTTGAGGCCTCTATCACATGGACAGTGATGGCATCTTCATGAGATGGGAGACACCGAATTTCTTCCTCTTTCATTGGTTCATCCTTCTTCAGGTCAATATCCATTAAACCAGAAAAACGGTTTGCCGAACAGTTTATCAATCCATCATCACTAACTTGTACCATGACAGGAGAGCTCTACCCTAGAGATTTACTCTCACTAGATGTCTGAGTTTTCTCTAGTCCCCTACCCATATACTATAAGTCAGACTCACCTTCCTTCATCTCCCCTTTATCAGGTTGTTCCATTACTTCTATCCCCTTTCTGCTAGCCATATTCATGTAGATCTCATTTTCCTGCATTGAATCTTCCATACCTATTTTACTTTCATTCGGAAATTCTCCTGATTGGGTCTCCTTCCCGACACAAATTTATGATGAAATATCTACAAGGACCTGATTATTTATCAAATCATCTACCACTGGGGCCAATCCAATTTAAGATACCCCTGGATTCAGACCTGTTTGATGCTGAACCATATCATCAACCGTCGGGACGAATCCAGTTTCAGATGCCCCTGGATTCAGATCTGATTGAGTCTGAACCATATAATCATTGCCTATATTATTAGGCACTCCTGAATGGGAAGCTGGAATCTTTCTTCAGCACTTATCCGTTTCATGACCCTGCTTGCAAAAATTGGAACAAAATGGAATCCAAGTTTCATACAGAATTTTTTGAGCGTACCTGTATTCTCCTTCCACGATGATCCATACAACCTCTGGCGGAACTCTATAGAGATCCATTTCAACACAGAATCTCATAGTGGAAGGATTTGACAAAGAAGTAGTTCTTTGATCACAGCAAATAAAACGTCCAATGGAATTAGCTATCGAGCGTAGAAGTCCTGGATTTTGAAAAGGGATGGGAAGACCCGGCAACTGCAACCAGATTGCAGAGTTTGGAGAATCACGATTCAGATTATTTTCAAAGGTCCATCAAAGAAGATGGAAACTAGAATCCATATTACTTCGGGACCAAGCCTTTCCCAAATCCTCATCATCCACAAACAGGATGAGGATTTGTCGCGGTCCAAGAATTCCAACATGTGAAAAATTCTTGAGCTCCCATTTTTCATTTACAAACTTACCAAAATCATCCAACAGCTGATGCCTTCTCACAAACCTTGCAATTAGGGCATTAGAAAGTAGCGTCGAAGTCTCATAGAATTCCTGTAATGTAACTGGAACAACGGGTTGACTGGAGATGCATCCGGGGACCTTCGGGGAGACATTGATAGTCGGAAAGAGGAAGCATGTGGCCAGAAGGGGGTGGAGAGAACCATCACCGCACTTCCCAGATTCAAGAGCAGGAGAAGACAATCCCCCTCCCCCCGCTGAGGGAGGAGGGGTTGCGGCAGCAGCCATCGCCAAACCCTAGCTCAGGGTTCTCCATCGGTGGGAGACGAGAGCGAGCGCCATCCTCTACTGCATGACCAAAATATCTATAGTTTAATACTAGATAGAAACAAACTCTTATAAAAAAGTCAAAGTGTAAGAATATAATACATAATAAATAATGTATACTAATAAATTCCCAATAAAAAATGAGATCCAACCTAATGACCAGTGAAAAAATGGATGACTGAAATGTACCATCCACATACTCTAATAACTGACCATTGATCATAGTCTTCTCCACTATGTACCTCTATAATCTACTTCAACCAAGTCCAAAAAAGTAATTTTCTATATCGAAATTTTCTATATAAGAAAAAACATGCATGGAATAATCCAAAGTATTTTTAGTTATATACATATCTAGTAGAATGTTATGAAAATAAAAAAAGTGAGTAATAAAAAAGAAACAATTAGCTAAACTCATAAGAAAGAAAGTACGAGAAACCCAGTATCATATATTATCAATAAAACCCCAAGTGATAGATAAATTGTGTCTCTTTCTCCATTGATATATAATATTTATGAGTCATCCTAAAGTTACAATTGTCCAAATCTGATGCATAGTACTATGAAAACCCTTAGAATAATATGTGTAGAGGGGGCCACTCCTCAATAATGTTCTATTTAGTTGTGGGAGAACTAACTCCAAGGGGGGGAATTCTTCACTTTGAATCTTGATGATAGTGGAGTACCACTTCTTATATAGAGGACACATACTCTTAGTATTTTGGGGGATTACTAACTCTAATTGTGTAGTGCGTATTGGGAACCCACACCCTATTGTGAAAACTGTGTTTGAACATGACATATCTCAATTGATCTAACCTGATCATGGTCATCATCCAATAATCTCTAATTGGATCCCCACACTTATCACACCTCATTTCATATATATAATTCTATAATAAAGACCACCATCATGTCTCATCTAGAAAATAGATTAGGAGAGGATACTCATTATACAAAATCTGTGTCCAGAATAAGGATATATAAAAGGTTAATTTTTATAGAAATAATATGACTTTTATATAGGGTCACATTTCTTGTCATTTCTAATCGACGAAGGATCAAGTAATTTGGCCCATTCTTATATAATATTTCCCAATCCCATGTACTCTAGTCTTGCACATGTTCCTAGATATGTTTGGATACTCTACCCATGCCCATTTCTATCTAATAGCCAATGCACATGTATATTGGTGATACCCATTTATCTAACCATTATTATTCACATTTACCCTTAAGGTATAAGCCAATCCTCCAACACTAAGTCACACCATGTGTGGTAATACCACCAGTGTATTATATTTAATTTTTGGAAAACAGTTTCTACCATATTAGTGTAATACAAAACATGTGTTTATCTAAAATACATGTTGTGTAATGGATTTTTTTTATAAATTAGTAGTCTTTATGATGTTTCACTCATTCCACCCCCGCTATCATAACAACCACAAATATCACCTACAAAATATGGATCTTAGTAAAACTAACTCAATACTCCTCTTGTTGTGGGATTCTAGGAACCCATTTTTCTCAAGAAATATTCTTCTTTACACCACATAACAAGAATTCCAAAACCTATGAAATAATAACTCTTAATATAGTTATAAATTATTCTCGTACCCCATATACAAAAATAATGTAATAAATCCCATACCCTGTAAGAACCCAGTTCTTAGTTTTGTGGTACAGGTTTCTTCTTTTCTCTTTTCCTTAATTGTTTTTGAGAAAATAAATAAAATGGGGAAAATACTAAATTTTTAAAGTACACGCCATGTACTTTTCCACACACCATGTTCTTTTGGCCATGAGTGATAAGTACACAGGGTGTGTAGCCATGTCGGTGATGAAGGGTGTAAATACTAACTACACGCCGTGTAGTGGTCCCTTACACATCGTGTAGTCAGTCAGCGGGAGAATAGTAAGGCGGTGGCCAGTTGTGTGATAGAACACACCGTGTACTCGGAATACATGTCGTGTAGTCATGTTGGCAGATGAACAGTGCCACACTAGAGGGAAACCACCAGAGGAACAGTTAAGAAAATTGGAAGTACACGTCGTGTACTTGGAAATAAATGACGTGTACTTTGTTTTTACACTTAAAATGGTCAATAGCCTCCCCTATTCACAAGGAAGGCTTAGAATGGGAAGAGGGATTAGGAGAGCAATGCCGGAGCTTTGAGGATCCGTTGATCGCGAACCGGGAATCCGTTTCTTCCTCGGACAATCTCGTTGGAACCGCACAGGTAAGAGATTCCTTCTCCAAGTGTGTCTCTTGCCAATTCTTCCTCCAATAGAAGTTATTTGCATTTAAGAGAGATTTATTTTACCTCATATTTACCCCATTCAAGGATGATTCATGGAAAGTCGTTCGAGTATACTAATTAGGGGCGTATAAGGTAGATGGCTTAGTGGTCATTTTCCAACTATCGTGAGTTTTTGTGTGTTTTTGAGCTACAAACACATATTTGGGGTGTCGTGTGGCTGAGACCGTGGCTATTTTAAAATACCTAGAATTGTATAGGTAATTGAATGTGATATAAAAATGTTGTATGGGATCACTGCTTGGATCCAGGACCACCCCGGGGGTGTGTTCTTCTGTTTCGTCGTTTGGCCAGGATACCCGAGGGTATTCCTTGTTTATTTTATGCATTTAATGAAATGATCCTAGAATTTACTTGAGAGGGATTTCTTGTTTACTTCTTATTTACATGTTGTCCTCAACCCGGTTACTTGTTTAGCCTAAGGGTAGGGTTGTGATTAACCTATGGGCACTGTACTATTTATCCTGTGGGCAACTTCTTTCGTGCATGTGGGTAGCTGATTCTATGCCTGTGTATGAAACTACTTACACCTTCAGACAATATCTGAATGCCTATGGGTATATTCTTGTGTTTGGATTTCTCATTAACTGGGGGTAGCAGTTTACACGTCTGAGGACATTGGCTGTTTTCATAGAATATTCACTATGGAGGTATTTTCAATTAAATGATTAAATGGATATTAAAATGGCACTGCTATGTAACATGTTCTGGCTGTTTTCATAGAACATGAGACATGTAGCATCATATATATATATATCGGGATATTTATCCTTTACTGTAGTTGTTTATCATAAAATTGAATGGTTTATTGTTTCCACTGTCGTTGTATGTTTTATTTTATATTCTGCTATGCTACACTCTGTAAAATGAGGGCATAGTTTCTCCACTATCAGAGCTGGGCCCTCACTGCTAGTCGGAAGCCTCTAGCGTTGGGGGAAATGCATTTGGGGTCACGTAGAGAATCGGGTTTGGGGCACCCGTGGAGTGGTACCTAGAACCAAGATGTTACAAAGTGCAGTACACGCCGTTTGCGGGTGTAACACGTTGTGTAGTGTCAAGTCGGATAGTCGGCCGTGTAACAAGCAACATAGGTAGTTGGAAATAACTTCATACACGCCATGTAGATGATATACACACTGTGTAGTTTTTTTTCAACGGGAGTCGTGTGGCTCAACAGTGCAGAAGGACCCGGGAAGGGGAAGGGAAGTCAAGTACACGCCGTGTAGTCAGTATACAGGCCATGTAGTCTGGTTTTGCAAATTTTTAATGATTTCTTCCTCTTGTTCGCTTTGTGGTTCCTTCACTTTCAGTCTTGATAAACTTTAATATAAGGTGTGCATTTGACCTTGTAGTGCCATGCTGCCGAGACGACCGCACGTTGTTCTCCAGGAGAGCGGCGACGACTATACTCCGGAGATGGTGGGCCATGGGCTACCAGTTGATCCTCTAGTTATGTCAGATGTGGTGCCAACTATTATACCAGACACAGGCATAGAGGCACTGTTCTGTGAAGGCTTTATGCAGTTTATGCAGACCTTTTAGGGAGCACCGTCGGTAGCCACATATATGGCTGAACTGACATGTATATTCCAACAATAGCATCCGCCGAGATTTTTAGGGGATGGCAGACCACAGGCTGCGGAGTCTTGGCAAGGATCGATTTAGACTATTTTCGAGCATCTTGAGACACCTCTAGGGCAGAGGGTCAAGCTCGAGACATATATGTTGTGTGATTTTTCCAAGAGGTGGTGGGATGTTACCATCTAGTCAGAGCATCACAGAGACATGGCGTGGGAAGATTCTCAGGTAGAATTCTATGACTACTTCTTCCCTGAGATGCTGAGGGTAGATAGAGATCGAGAGTTCATGAATCTGCAGTAGGGTGATATGTCAGTGAAGGATTATTCTGCCCGCTTTACCGAGATTCTGCGCTTTGCACCCGTGTTCTTGGGTGATGAGATGTTGAGAGCCAGATGTTTTGAAGATGGTTTTCGTTATGAAATCCGAGCACTGGTAAATGATTTCAGGTTGCCTTCAGTACATGCTATTTTAAATTAGGTTTTGATTACAGAGAGAAACCTGCGGGAATCCAGTGGTGTGGGCCAGGGCGGTTCAACATCAGTTACTGGTACTATTTCTGCTGGCAAGAGGAAGTGATAGATGGACTTCTCTCAGGGTGGTTGTACCAGTTATAAGAATGCCTTAGGTGGATAGGTCATGTGCTACCAGTGTGGTAGAGAGGGACACAAGAGGCCACAGTGTCCACGAGACCCAGTGGAGTGCCGAGCTTCCGACATGATGGGTCATCTACAATGCTTTTGCAAGGTGTTTCCACCAGTGGCTAGTGAGAGGGGTTCTGTGCAGACTCCGCATACGGGAGCAGGACCTAAATCTTCTTACCAGTAGGGGAACTGGAATACATCCGGGCATGCAGGAAGGGATGGTGTTTGTGCCCACGGTATCCAGACACCAAGATCTCAAAGGCAGTAGGGCGGGACAGCTCAGTTAGTCAGGCTATGTCACATGGCCGCGACACTGGGCTGGCATATGTAGTGTGACAGACCCAGCACGAGCAGGATCTCGGACCTTCTACAGTCAGAGGTACAATTCTAGTAGCTTTTGTATTATCTTCAGTACTTTTCGATATGGGCGCTACACATACCTTTATATATGTGCCCGTTGTGGAGAGCCTTGGGCTATGTGTTTCTACTTATTCTGGTATTATGACACTAGAAACTCCATTGGGGACTAGGACGGCTGGTGTGCATCAGTGTAAGGAGTTCCCCCTTGAGGTTGGTGGGTGTCACTTACATTGGGACCTCTATGTCTTAGAGATGATAGATTATGACTTAATTCTCGAGATGGACTGGTTGGTTCTCTTTTGAGGCTTTTTAGACTGCTATCATCGAAGGGTGTGTTTCACGTCACCAGAGGGCAGGAGTTTCTATACAAGGGAGAATGGGATGTTAATGTGAGTTGAGCTGGACAAGAGCATCGGGGGTGAGGTGGTGTGACAGCCCAGATTATGAGTTTATATCTAGATGACCAGGGGACTTGTCAGCATGATTTCCCTTCAGTGGTTTATCGTTTCTGGGATGTCTTCCCGAATGAATTTTCAGGTCTTCCTACGGAGAAAGAGGTGGATTTCTCTATTGAGCTGGTTCCAGGGGTAGCACCGGTGTCCATTCCACCTTATAGGATGGCTACACCTTGTTTCAGGATCTCAAGAGGTAGTTAGAGGAGTTATAGGCAAAGGGTTTCATCCAACCCAGTACTTCTCCTTGGGGTTCTCCGGTTCTCTCTGCGAAGAAGGTGGACAGTACACTCAGACTTTGTGTAGATTATCGGAAGCTGAACCTGTTGACGATGAAGAACCGATATCCCTTACTGAGGATTGTTGATCTTTTTGATCAACTTCGTGGAGAACGAGTGTTCTCGAAGATTGACATGAGGTCAGGATATCATTAGCTGCATGTGAGACCATCGGATATACCGCTTACAGCTTTTCGGAGCAGATATGGTCTGTATGAGTACATGGTTATGCCGTTCGGACTCACGAATGCACCAGCAGTTTTCATGTCTTTGATGAATCGTGTATTCCATCTTTATCTAGATTATTTTGTGGTAGTATTCATGGATGATGTCTTGGTGTACTCTCACACTCGACACGACCATGCCACCCATCTTGAGATTATATTGAGTACACTAAGAGAGAATCAGCTATAAGCTAAGCTCCCAAAGTGCCACTTTTTGAATGGACCAGATTTACTTCCTAGGTCAAATCATCTCAGAGGTAGGAGTTTTGGTAGACCCAGATAAGGTGAGAGCAGTAGTTTCCTTGGAGCAGGCTAAGAACGTGTTTGAGATACGACGTTTATTGGGGCTGGATGGTTACTACAGGCGCTTCTTACAGGACCTATCCCACTTAGCAGCACCATTGATGGGTTTGACGAAGAAGGGTGTGAAGTTATTATGGTTAGAAGCTTGAGAGACATCGTTTCAGGACCTGAATGGAAAGTCGACATCATCACCGATCCTGATACTCGTAGAGCAGGGGAAGAGCTATATAGTATATTGTGATGCATTAGGTATTGGGCTGGGAGCAGTGTTGATGTAGGGCAATCGAGTTGTTGCATACGGGTGTCGGCAGCTGAGGCCACATGAGAGAAATTACCAGACGCATGATCTCAAGTTGGCTACAGTTGTGAATGTGTTTCTCTATTGGAGACATTATCTTTTGGGAGAATGTTCTATGGTTTTCACCTACCAAAAAAGTCTCAAGTATATCTTTACTCAGCATGACTTGAATATGAGACAACGAAGGTGGGTTGAATACCTTCAGTCCATTGATTTTGAGTATGACTATACACCAGGAAAAGGAAATGCATAGCTAATTCACTGAGCAAGAAGACTCAGATATAGGCAGTGCATGAGGCGAGTAGTGAATCGCAGCTGATGGCTTTATTCTCTTAGATGCATCTGAAGGTCCATGACAGTCAGGGGCAGACTTATCTTTAATCTTTAGCTGTGACTTATACCCTCCTTGATAGAGTGAGGATGAGACGACTATCTGATTCAGAAGGCATAGTTCTATGGGAGTCGGTGGCAAGTGAGGACCCTCCTCCTAGTTGTACGACATGAGATTATGAGGTTCTGTGTTTCCATGGACGAGTGTGGGTTCTAGGGGATATACGCGAGGAGCTAATGTGGGAGTTTCATGCTTCAGAATGGGCAGTTCATCCTGGGGTTACGAAGATGTACCAAGACTTGAGACGTCAATACTGGTGGCCAGGTATGAAGAAAGATGTGGCTGGTTTTGTGAAGAGGTGTTCCACCTGTCAGCAGGTGAAGGCGGAGCATCAAAGGCTTGTCAGACTATTACTACAGTTACCCATTCCAGAGTGGAAATGGGATGACGTTGCGATGGACTTCGTGACATGGTTTGCGAGGTCACCTAGAGGGAATGATGCAGTGTGGGTTATTGTGGACAGACTCAAAAAGGTATCTCACTTTTTGCCGATCAAGAAGTCCTTCGGTGATGACAAGCTTGGAAGGTTGTATATCCGAGAGGTCGTACGTCTACATGAGGTTCCTCATTATATATTTTTAGATAGGGACACCCATTTTATATCTCATTTCTGGCAGAGTTTTCAGAGGGAAATGGGTACATAGGTGCTTCTGAGCACGACATACCCCTCTCAGACCAATGGCCAATCAGCGCGTATGATATAGGTGCTTGAGGACATGCTGCGTGCATGCATCATAGTCTTTGGGGGCTCTTGCGAGAATCATATACCTCTATTTGAGTTTTCCTATAACAATAGTTCATAGGAAACTATTGAGATGGCACCATACGAGGCTTCATATGGTAGGTCATTCCAATCACCCTTGTGCAGGTTAGTGGTAGGTGAGGCAGCTATACTGGGACCACATCTAATGCAGGGGACTTCTGAGCAGGTCCAGTTGATTTAGATGTAGATGGATACCACATAGTCTCTTTAGAAATCATATGTTGATCGTTGTAAATGACCTTTAAAGTTCGTGGTCGGGGATCTGGTTTTCATGTGTGTTTCTCTGAGGCTGGGACACAGGTAGATCAAGAGACCGGGTAAAATTTCACCGAGGTATGTGGGGCCATTTGAGATTCTGGAGAGGGTCGATCTAGTTGCCTATCGGTTGTAGTTACCACATAGGTACCAGGCCATGCACGACATCTTCCATGTATCTCAGTTTCGCTATTATCATTCAGACTTGTCTCACGTCTTTCAGCCCGAGGAGGTTGAGCTTGAGTTAGATGCGTCCTTTGAGGTGCATCTGATTCGTATTGTTGACAGGAGCACGAAGGTTTTCCAAGGCCGGTCAGTTCCTCCTGTATGGGTGCTATGGCAGCATGGCCGAGTGCAGGACGAAACATGGGAGCGGGAGACCGATGTACGTGCTCAGTGGCCGGAGTTGTTCATGGATTTATCTTCGCCAGCCGTGGAAGGGAAATTTGGGGAATAATTGCTTTAAGGGGGAAGTTTGTAAGAACTCGATTCATAGTTTTGTGGTACGAGTTTCTTATTTTCTCTTTTCCTTAAGTGTTTTTGAGAGAAAAAGGAAAATGGGGGAAAATCCTAAATTTTGAAAGTACACACCATGTACTTTTCCACACACTGTGTACTTTTGGCGGTGTGGGATAAGTACACAGGGTGTGTAGCCATGTCGGTGAGAAAGGGTGTAAAAACTGACTACACGCCGTGTAGTGGTCCCTTACATGCCGTGTAGTCAGTCAGTAGGCGAATAGTAAGGTGGTGGCTAGCTGTACAACAAAACACACTATGTACTTGAAAGAAACGCTGTGTAGTCATGTCGTCAGATGAACAGTGCCACGCTGGCGGGAATCCACCAAAGGAGCAGTTAAAAAATGGGAAGTACATGCCATGTACTTGGAAATACACACCGTGTACTTTGTTTTTTTCGCTTAAAATGGGTTATAGACTCCCCTGTTAATAGAGAAGGCTTAGAACGGGATGAGGGCTCGAGAAAGGAAGGCCATAGCTTTGAGGATCCGTTGATGATGAACCGGGAATCCGTTTCTGCGTCGGACGATCTCGTTGGAACTGCACGAGTAAGAGCTTCCTTCTCCTGGTGTGTCTCTTGAAAATTATTCCTCTAATGGAAGTTATTTGTGTTTAAGCAAGATTTTATTTACCTCAGGTCTACCTCAATCTAGGACGATTCGTGGAACGTTGTTCGAGTATACTAATCAGGGGCGTATAAGGTAAGCGGCTTTGTGTTTATTTTCCAACTGTTGTGCGTTTTTGTGTGTTTTTGAGCTACGAACCAATATTCGGGGTGTCATGTGGCTGAGGCCGTGGCTATTTTAAAATATCTATAATTTTATAGGTAATTGAATGTGATATAAAAATGTTTTTTGGGATCAGTGCTTGGATCCAAGACCACCCCGAGGGTGAGTTCCTCTGTTTATCCATTTGGCCAGGATACTCGAGGGTATGCCGTGTTTATTTTATCTCTTTAATGAAATTATTGATGAATTTCCTTGAGAGTAATTGCATGTCTACTGCTTGTTTATAAGTCGGGATTGGATCGGTTACCTGTTTAGCCTGAGGGAAGTGTTGTGATTAGCCTGTGGGCACTGTACTATCTAGCCTGTGGGCAACTTCTTCCGTGCCTGTGGGCAGCTGATTCTTTGTCTGTGGGCGACACTACTTACACCTACAGGAAATATCTGAATTCTTGTGGGAATATTCTTGTGTTTGGATTTCTCTTTACCGGAGGGTATGAGTTTACGTTGCTAAGGACATTGTCTGTTTACTTAGAATATTCTCTGTGGTGGTATTTTAAATTAAATGATTAAATAGATATTAAAATTTCACTGCTATGTAACATGTTCTAGAAGTTTTCTTAGAACTTGAGACATGTTTAATCATATATATATATCTGGTTGGTTATTCTTTACGGCAGTTTTTTATCTTAAAAGTGTATGGTTTAAAGTTTCCACTATAGTTGTATGTTGTATTTTGTATTCCGCTGTGCTACACATTCACAAATAAGGGCATAGTTTCTCCACTATCAGACCTAGGCCCTCACTGCTAGTCACCAGTGTCTGGCGTTTGGGAAAATGCACTTGAGGTCACGTGGCGAATCGGGTTCAGGGCACCCATGGAGTGGTACCCGGAACCGGACATTACATACCCAAATCTACGATAATGATCCATTGTGCTAATGAGTGATTTTACAATGATCTTCTCATTGTTATTTTTCTATCCTCCAGATAAAGGAAACATAGATGATAAACAAGTAATGAATTCTCGGTGAAATTCATAAAACATAAACATGGGGCGTGTAACTAAGTTATAATTTAGGATGTCCTTATTCCACTATCAAGGGGATGATAAATTATAAGGATAATCGAGAATAAAAAATCAGTAATTCCTTATCCTATGAATATAGAATAAACACCCTCCAACTCAATGATTATCAAACAGAAATAAATTAAATCATGATTTTCAAAAAATAAATGTTATAAATCATTACAATAGCATGGCCAACCTCATGAACGGATTGATAAAATGTGAATGAAACCTTCTATAGTGGTCAATGGGATGATAATTCTTCATTTGTTAATCCTATCATGAATTCTCTCATGATTTAGTCATTGATCAACATTCTTGAGTCATAAATTTCAATATTTTCCCCTCGTATATAATATCATTGGGTTATGCGGCTAAGAAAAGATATTCTAGAAAATAGAATACAAGTAAAAAAGGGACTATTGTATTATTCAATAAATGAATAAATTAATTCATTCATTCATTCACTCAATGAACATGTAAACTGTCACCTTTTACCAATTACCTATAACTGAATAACATTGTTTCTATCCTAGCATCAGCCCTACATTATATAAACTATTGAGTTCTCATATTTTCAATATAATTTCATGATCTATTGGAAAAATATTTATTATCGAATGATCTATGAAAATAGTTTAATATATATTAAAATTTTAAATGTTTTAGTTATGGGGTCCTACAACACCCAATCACAGTTCCAAAAACAATGTAAAATAAAAAGATATATATATAATATAATTTAAATGGGAAAACTCTATAAAATTTATTTTTTACATAAATTGATAACATTATAAAAATAAAGATACATTATGTATAGATTTTGTTTTCAATTTCTTCCCAAAAGTAATGATTATTGACATCTCTATGGTTGTTTGTTCTAATACTAGGGATATAGAATGATGAGCTCCATGTAACAACCAAAAACTCCTTATTCAATTATGGTATTGATATAGTACATATTAATTTCCAAAAAAAATACAATATCATCTCTATAAAAGTTAAAATGTATAGTTTTCTCTACCTTATTTTATAGCAGCATACCATTCTTCTATGAATCCTGGATAATTACATGGTTCTGTGGTAGAGCCATAATTTTGGAACTATGTGATTTTCCTATTTTTATAATTATTTTGTGGTCCATCTTTTGAAAATCAATGAGGATTGAGACTATTTAGTTCCTCATCATATATATGTTATCATTATCTGTCCTTATCTAATAACAAGATATATATATATATACCTTATTGTGCTTGAAATATATCAGTAAATCATAGTTCTCAATCAACTTTAATAGTCCCCATTGGGGCACGTTCAACCCTATCATTTTAATATATATATATATATACATATATTGATATTTGGAACATCATTAATTTTAAAATTTTCCTATAATACTAACACCTAAAAATAATTAATATTAATTTTACCACTCTAAGATCCAAATAATGCACTAGTTAACTTTAATCATGTGTACATAATATACAAGTGGCATAATCAACCACTATATAATTATGATTAAGCAAAATTTCAAGGAACTTCTATGAGGAATCGCTATATATTACAAAAGAATCTCCATTTCAGGGAAATATATGCATAATTGTAGTGAACAACCATCTACAAAACATCTTGAAATTTAAATTTGATTTTATTTATATAAAAATTTGACTCCCTTCCATGTTATATTTTATCGAGTTTTGAAAATAAAGTGAAAATTTTCACTGCGCATTAATAGTAAAAATCTAATTGATAGAAACTATTTGTATTCAATATTGTTATTTATAATTTATATTATTTAATAAATTATATCATTTAAGGATCCACAAATATACCATCACTTTTTATTACATTACCCTTGATTTGTATTTTCTACATCCAGAACATGTACATTCTATATTGGGAAAACAATTTATCAATTCTCAAAGTATTTTGAATAATCCTAAAATATTATAATGCTTCTTCTTTCACAAAAAAATATACTATAATTATATATAATATTAATACCCCAAATTGTTTTATTTAATCAATAATTACAATTTTTATTATATCTATGATGATAATAGGGGAATTATTGAGTCTAAATATCATTATTATGGATTCATTTTCCCCATATCTTATATAGAAGACTGTATTGGGTATATCATATAATTTCAAACTTAATTGATTATATAAAAATGTGTAGTTATTCATTTGGGAGTATGGATCCCCTATTATATCGTTAAACAAGACAACAATGGGGGGAGGGGGGTTGGGGTTGGAAATACATGTTATATATTATGATTTAGTTTCTTTTAAAATTATCAATGTAGAGACACATTGATCATTCCATCTTCTTAAAAAATAGAAATTCATCACCCTAGGGTGAGTACCATGGGTATGTAAAACCTTATCCTTATTCTCTTGTTTGTGCTTATATAATTCCGTCAATATGTTTAGGTCCATTCTATATCAAACTTGTAAATTTCATATACAACAT
The DNA here is from genome assembly GCA_963277665.1 of Viscum album. Taxonomy (NCBI): domain Eukaryota; kingdom Viridiplantae; phylum Streptophyta; class Magnoliopsida; order Santalales; family Viscaceae; genus Viscum; species Viscum album. The sequence goes on along the minus strand of OY728130.1, from coordinate 1,298,741,892 downwards.
ATTATGTTTTCAATCGAAAACTCTACCAATTTATTTAAGGGAATCCTGGGAGACACTTCATGAAAAAACATGAAGGCATTCATTAAATATTTATACAAAATCAATATTTTTTTCCCTAAAAGATCTCAGATTAATATATATCATGATTTGGATTAAATTCATGATAAATATCACATGAAATTACACTAAATTTATATTGATAATATTATATGATTTATATTTAAAAAAACATATATCAATGATGAGTTATAGAAATGGAATGAAATACTCATACAATAAAGACTGTTCATGGATTATTCAACTTCTATATATATATATTTTCTTAATTAATATGATGAAAAAAATTCACAGATATATAGGAGTTTGAAGTTCCAAAATGAAATATGAAAAACATTTCCTGATTGAATCATATGACTTCCATTGAAAATAAAATTTTACCAACTTCATCAGTTTTAATTTCATTGGTTTTATAATTATCCACTGGATTTAGATGTTGATGATTTTTATGAAAATAATTAACCCTTAGATTGGTGCATGTATTAGAGTATTCTAAATAATAAATACAATTAAATAATTAGAGTGTGGGTGATTCATTATAACAAGCTTTATTTTCAACCATTTAATTATTGGAAAAATTAAAATCAATTCAAAGTTCATGTTTTTAATAGCCTTGTGTTCTATACATGGTGATATTACATGTTTGTTTATGATAATTCACACCATGGATCTCTACAAATATTTTTCTATAAATGAAGATAATTCCATTCTCCTCCATAGAAATTATCATATTATATATAAAGGAACACTGATTTACAATTATTTTGTTGAAAACATTTAATATAATTTGATACATTAATAATTATTTCAACCTTGATATAATAATAAAAAGTCTCTTGATAAACAACAATTTAATTTATATCTTCTTTTGGAAACATTATTTCGTTCTATTAAATATATGTTCAATTTTTCATACATGTTCAACGATGAAATGAGAAGAATACATAAAATGTATTGTGATATTTTCTTCATTGGTAATGATGGACTCATCAACCATTTGTTTAATCTATAGAAATTCCTTCTACACATTAGTTTTAAGAGTATATGTAATGTATTATATAAAAAATAACATCGTAAACTCCATCAATTAAATGTATAAGATTTTTTCCCATACCTCATATCATTAATGTGATTCTACAATTTATCATTTTTATTTTCAGAAAAATATTCAAAAATATTCATGCTTTGATCATTAGATAATATAATTTTTCATTTCAATTGAGATAATCTATTTCTCAACAATAAATGGGTTGGAATCATAACTAAAAGAGGTTTGGAATTATAGTATTAATGACTCAAATAAATGGTGATCATCCCACGTTGTGGTAGGTTTTTGGATATTATTTACATTGTTGTTTTTATATTTATAGAATTTGTTTAGAATAAACACATATATTTTCACTCTAGATAAATTCTCATGTGGTATGTTATTTGGAAAATAAATTCATTTTCAATCATAGAAATTATGAACTATATTCATTTGGGTTCCATCTATTGTATAAAACTAAAATTTTTATTTTAAATGATTTGAAACAATATTCAATGTCTATAATAATAAGATAATGATAATCAATCCAATTATTTCCGAAATTATGTTACCTTCATTTCATCATATAACATTTTAGGATCATGTTACAATAATTTTTGTTCAACATAGGTTTTTATTGGTTATGTAATCTTATTTTTAACATCATAATCCCAAAAAATACTGTACCCATATTTAATAACCACTAGGGTGACCCAAGAATAACATACATGTAAATTTTATCATTTCAAATGAATATTCATTAAAACTCATTATGAAACACACCCCAAAATATATATGTTTAGGGTTATTTGACACTATATAAATTGATAAATTATTTAAAAAAATAATCATCATTACTCTAGTATACCACTTAATCCTAATACCATTTTACATATAAAATTTATTGTATAAATATTTATAACCTAGGTAAATTGAAATATAAGATAGAGTGACCTCAAATACTCATTAAGGGTAAATATGAGTAAAAAAATAAAGGATAAAAATTGATAATTTGTTAAAAATGTGTTTATGAGAACATAATCAAGGTTCATAGTTAAAATATAAGAAGATCATAACTAATTTATGATAGGAATTAAATAATGGTTAATGAAATAAGTCATTTGGTATAATATAATATATGATAAACAAGTGTGTGGAGATAGGAGTTAATAATCACTAATTTTAAGAAAAACAATTGGAATAATAATGATTCACATATATAAATATATCAATTCATTTCCTATATACAGCATCACTTTTATAACCATCATCAGGCTGCTGATAATTTTCTGCAGTGGTTTTTACTCTCACCCCATTAACAACAAAAATAATGTATAGAGTTATATAGTGAATTGTGTTTAATTAATAGTCATATAAATTTCATACCATTTGAGATAAATTTTTATTTATTTAATTATAGGGATATATAATATTACCCCCAACACATAATGAAATTCCACACATATGTCTTCCACATTAATAAGAATGTTTTATTAATTTCATTATAGAATAATCATCCCATGTAAATCAAATATAATTCATTTAATCTACCCTATTCCACTATCACAATAAAATTTGCGAATTATTTAAATATCATCATTGGATCATATTCAAAATTTACTATTAGAAAATAAATGGATTTTGGAAACAATGAAAAACATATCCAAATGGAATAATAATGTTCTGCAAGAAATATCATGATAAATGATTAAAACCATTTAAAACCATTTATTTAAATATTAATAATTAATAAAATAGAGGGAATTAAAATATATCTTCAAACCCATGAAAAAATTCATGGTAAAATTAAAAATTAAAATTGATGGAGACAATTGAAAAAATAATTATAATATAAATGATTTAAAATTTTTATTCCATTCATAAATTCTTAGCAAGGTCTTTGAAGGTATCATATGACCATACTGAAAACATTAATAGAATATTATTTTTGTAAATAAAATCATTTTCTTTTAATAATATATTGATAAATAAAGGTAGTATAGATAATGATATTTATAAAACAGTTAAGAAAATATGGAAATAGGGTAGAAGTAAACTCAATTAGAGAAAATGATAATGTGTGATCCACTTATAAACATAATTTTAGTTGTATATTTTAAAAAAGGTGGTTTAAAGGAACTATTACTTATTAATGTAATGGAACCTGTGTGGGGTGAAAAATATTTGGGTTTCAATTACAATAGCACACAATATTTCATGATGGATTCCCATTCTTAAACAATCTTGATTTCAAAATGATATTAGTATTGAAACAGTTACCAATAATCCAAAAATCTATGAAATAATTTTAATATCCTATATAATAAATTGTATCATGACAATTAATTACTCATGGATCTTATTATTTTCAATTTCTTTTTATAATCATAAATTATTATCATTCATTCCAAATATAATAATCAGTTATTTTTTATTATTATTATCAGCATCTAATATTTTTGATTATTTTATAAATGTTTCATAATAGTGAAATGGGTCTTAATAATTAGATATCATGTTCATCATTCCAAGACTAATGATGGTAATATAACTTGTTTTACACAACAATTTAACTAGTATGATGTTCATTGGATTGATTATATGAGTATGAATTACAATAATGGGATCCATGGAGAGAGTATTTAAGTAATTAAAAATTAATAATAGGTTAATTTAAAATGGCCATTAATTATTTTATGATTTACATCCCAAACCCTATTCATGACATAAATTAGTCTTTATATCATATGTTACTTTTATTAATGTCTTGATATATATATTCAGGTAGAAAATTAGAATATGGTTATATCATCATTCATCTTTGTGGTTGAACTGACCCAAACATTAACATATTATACTGGTAAATGAATATGATTTTAGAGTTACAAAACCGTAGTATGATTTTTTTAAAAGCATAATGTAGTAAATAAAATATAATTTTTGTGATTTAAGATAATTTTAATTTGAGTAAATGCAACATGGTGAGATAAATCATCATGTATGTCTATAGTATTGCTGAAACTCCATAGTAAGACAAAAAACATTTATGATGAAATCCTCCAAATATTTCAATGTCTCTATACTGAGTTAAAATAAGTAAAAGGCATAAAAATTTCAAGGTATCTACCCGATGAAGCTACGTGCCTGACCTACACAGAAAAGCTAGGTGACAAGATGTTGTCTATACACCTACATGGAGGAGCTATGTGGAAGAGATGTGTTTCCAACAAACACTAACAAAATCCTTTTGACCATCCCCTCCTTAATTATAAATAGAAACCTTGGGATCCTCATTTGACCACTGAAAAAGATGTAAGAACTCTTGAATCTCCCATTGTGTCGCTCTTTCTCCCAGATCCCACAAATTTTCTAAGGTAGCACTCTAAACCCATGAGATATTAGAGAATTAAATGGGATAAGATTGTTCTAAAAAAATTTCAATGTTCGAATCTTTCATAGGCATTGTTCTCATATGTTAAGAACTTTGTTTAGTCATCACTATGACTTGCGTGGCACACCTAATCAAAATACTTGTTCGATGTACCTATATGGGTTACCTATGCAGTATAGATATGATACATAGATATTCTCAAAGCCTATGCATCAACTTGTAAACCCTCTTAAAATACACTAATGGAAGGGTATCTCCTTCCTTGGTTCCCGTATCTAAAATGGACAATGTTGAAGCCTCTACCAAAACCTCCGGACTTATCAAACCTTTGGGAAAGTCACATCATCATGTATCTTAATTGGGTTTATATATCCACATTCATAGGATTCTGAAATTTGTTTTGTAATGGGGTTAGGATTCATGTACTGTTTGTGGGTATGTATATTCGTAGTGCATAGGCTTTTTTTCTAGGAAAAATGTTGGGGAGTTCTCTATTTATAGGATTAGGGTTTCTTCCATGACCTCCCCTTCTCATCTCAAAATCTCAGAGCCTTTAGTTCCAAATAAGGAGTGTGATGGTCACACATTCTTTTACATTACAACAATGAATAAGTCTCCCTCCTATCTTGGGATACAATCAGGGAACTCCCACTGAGTTAAGTCCCTAATATTTAGAGAACTGGGCCGCATGACCTCTAATGTCATCCCACATTGAAAGGTTCATTGCTACGTGCCCTCGCCCACCATCGCCTCAAATGTTTTCGTCATAGGCCCACAATCTCACATCATGGGAAGATAGAGTATGTGTTTTGTTGATTTTTTCACATTATAATATCTCTCACAACGAGCATGGCTCATTTTGTCTTAGAGAACTGTAATGGTCAAAACAACAACATGATCCATTAAGAATGAACTATGAGAAATCTTATTACCATCAAAATTGGGATACATTGGAAGCCTTATTAAGGCCTAAGCTCCATAAAATTTCATTCATAAGAAGGGAATACTACTTAGGATTACACACCAACATATTTCTCTAAATGGTTAATAAACCCCTACTAGACTCATCGAACTATGTGGGCTTTGATTCCCATCTGAAAGGGATACATAGAAATACTTCTTGAGGATCAAAACCAACACTTCAAAACAAGCTTTTTCTTCTTGGGACATATTCCAAACATGGTCTAATCCAACATCGAAAGCCATATACTTTCTATGTTACATGGGATTTATAAGCATAAATTCCACATCATGATTTGACTAAGCTCCTTCCGCTTATATTTCCTTAACACATGACATTAGACTGTACGACAAGGTTCTTATCACATACCATAAATGGTAACATGTGTCCTATTATGTGGCAAAAAACTACGAGGGTTCTGATTCCATTCATAAGGAAATGAAGGAATCCCATTTATGGGTATGATCCCACATAAAACAAATTTCAATCCCTCTATACAACAATAAATTCCAGAGTTCCCCAATAAGTATATTTAAAACTACTATTATCATAATAATGGTTAAAAAATTCTATAAATAGTATATGAGATGATAAAATTTATAAAGATCCTCAAATACATATAGATGATTATAAATTTCCCACATACTAATAATTGATTGAATATTTCAAGGGAAACCTATGTTATACTTGGTAAATTAATAAGGATTCTAAATAAATATCATAACTCTATAAGTGAGTCCCGAAGTATGCAATTATTCTCCAAAAAAGGGTGTGATGTGTCCAAAATCCCATCCTCTCAACCAGTGTATGTTCTTAAGTATAGTAGGTCCAAACATAATGACTGCATGCCTTTGGATAATATGTCCCGTTGGATAACAAACCATTATATGTTTCCGGTTCCATAAATAAATCCAATGGAAACTACTCAGTAGTGGCGATTCCTAACCAGAACACACGTTCTAAGGGATGCGAAACTAAATTGTTGAAACCGATGTGAATTCATAGCCAAGTTGATTGTATTAACCATATATTAGGCCCCTATAAATTGATAAAGGAAGGTTGAAAAAAATTAATCAAGCACGCATGTGTATATATAACAGATTTTATTTAATGGAGTTAATTGTTTGTATTTTCTAAAATTTCTCAGAACTCCCTTCACCCCAAATGGATCTTTCAAATGTGCACCAATGAATGCCCTATTTACTTCTCCAGATAGATCATAATCTACTGGAAGGATGTTATCACCAACTCATCTTCTTTCAAAATCGGTCTCAAATGCACTGGTACGATAATACTATCAATATGATACTATCCAAACCATAGGGCTTCCCAAAATGCTCTCCATGTTAACAACAACCCTTGATCGTCCAGTCTGGGATGACTAGTGGTAAAGAAGCAGATGATACCAATCACCATCTTCAACAATTTCATGTCCTTATCCCTGGAACGTGATAACCAATCCATCCCATACTATATGGAGGTAGATCAAGATGTCACGTATGAACTCAACATGAATACACATAGGACTTTCTCGAGGGCTCCCACAAAAAATAGAAGCCAAAAGAATAGCACAACATTGAACCCTCATCTTGATGGGGGTGTTTCCTTAGGTTATGTCGCCAGGTCCCTCATACCTATGTACACAAGATGAACCATCATGGAAAACATCCGTCCAATATGAATCATGTTATTACCTTTCCACCCACTAGAGAATCTCGCCAACCTAAATTGGTGGAAAACAATGAACATGCACATGCCCCCATACGCCGTAATTCTTCCAACCCGAAAACCCATTTGGAAAATCCCAACCAATCATTCCATTTAAACGTGGTGGTTTAATATGAGTAGACACATATAACTACTTAAAAACTATCAGCAAGTATGCAGGCTCATCTGGCACCATTCATTGAAGCCCGCCAATCAAATATGGCAGGAACTAGTAAACAGGAACATACACCTACCTGCACTGACCAATCCTTCTCGTAGTATCATCTGTCAGCATTGAAAGGAGTCTTCCATCGATTAATGGTGAGAAAAAATACCAGAAGGAACATAAACCTGGAGTCATTCATCATGATTTCCAACAGTCTCATTTAGCAGCACTCAAAGAAGACATTCAGAAAGCTTCAATGAAAAACCTAGGGTAGATTCAACTCTTTGACCCCATACATGAGTATTATCAGTATCCACTATTAGTAATGTGAGGATAATAGCATGCACATACACCTACTCCAGATATGCAATGGAATTTTATTCCTGTTCCGACTACTAAAATCATCCAACACATTTTAAAAATGGAGAAATAGAAAACATAAATTTATTACCATATTCTGAAAGCCTTCCAGAATATCAGAATAGAAACATGAATAGTACAAGGGGACATACACATAATTCTGACACCAAACCTAGGATTACTCATTGACATACCATCTCTAAGCAGATAAAAACAGCTGTTCCATTCCAATATGGTTATGGGTCATACTCCCCCAAACCATATAGATATCCTAATCAGGATCATACACCCATTCCCATTGGATATAATTGTCCCATTTTGATGACCACTCTAAGGAAGACACATACACATACCAACGACAACCACTTCTCTTAGAAACTGGCCCCAACTATGTGTAAAAGATAATCTATAAAAAATCATCACTAAAAATAGTTGGAAAATCAAGACTCAATCCTCAATCTAGATCATCTTAATTCCAGTGTTCTGGAAGCCCTTATACCCTTATCTGTTGAAACTCAATAACCTACTCGCCCAATACCAAATTATGAGAGTTGTAGTAGTAATTCTAAATTCCCCCATCAGATACTTCACCATAAAGGCTTTCTTCATGAAAATTCTATGAATATAGAGAATCTATCTTCAGGTTTAGAGCCACAACAACCCTCCGTGTGGCCAAAAGACCAATGAGAAAGAGGACTTGTCCCTTTCTGTAATCCACCACCATGTTCCACTCCATAATGGAATTATCTACAAATTTTATCTTTACAGTAGTGTTTCGAATTTTCAATATCATTCTCTAATTGAAAATGTAGTGATGAGAAAGCCCTCTTATCTTAAGGAACATTCCAACATAAGGCCAGTCATGTCCGATTCATTATTATTAACATGTGAAATAATTTCTCAACTAGATGAAATCCCAAGGGGACAGTCATTCCCTAAACCTCCCTTATGTTATTTTCCTTATAATATGGAAGAGGTAGACGAAACTGATTCTATTATTCGTAATAAGACAATTGAGAGGTGTCAACTATGGTAGGAACGAGTTAAGAACCCTATAAGAAACGAATATGAATATATTTTGAATATGAGAAAACAAATGGCTAATGGTGAAAACCAGTCATGTTCAAGCCTTTCTCCAACTCTCAATACAACATTTTATAATTGATGGTAGAATATTTCATTCATGATATCCACTTCAATATATGGAGAAATCTTCAAAATATGAAAGAAAATGCATTACCATAAGATGAATGTAATAGACAAGTTAAGGTAATATAGGGGTTTCAATGAAAAATTGACTTGGAATCTCTTTTAGTTTACAGATATGGAAAGATGGAAAAGTATTAGAGGACCATTCATCATGCATCCCTTGATGAACTAAAGAGGCTACACTAGTTACTTACTGATAAACCATGTCATGTTCAAATTAAATGATGGGGTGCACATGGAGTATTGAAATTCACTCCAATCCAAAATTAGAAATGCCCACCAAAATTTCTCTCATGCAATTGTATTTCCAATATCAAGCTATAATCAATAGATTTGGTGTGTAATCAATGACTTGCTCAAGAACAGGCCTCGACTAGATCTCCTCAATGTCAGGCCCAATGAGAGAAATCTATTGAGATAATTTAATATCAATCATCTATCAACATTAATAAGGACTCCCACTTAGAAGATTTCATCAATAAGATTGCAAAAATGTCTTAAATAGGAAAACGATCTTTCAAAACCGCATATTCAAGTGGTTGTTAGATAATGCATCCAGCTAATGTTCATGAAAGAATTTGTATAATTTGAAGAGATTTTGTGCTAATATCAGTCATTTCAATTTAGGATCCACCCCATCCTACAGGGATGAGGGGTTTTTTAACTCAAACTTAAAATTCAATAAACAATGGTTGATGGTTTGAAGAAGAATAATAATAAGAACAACCCCAACCCGTATGGTTGATATATTTTTTTACATCTACAATATCATCTTCAATGCATGTAAGTTTTCTCCCGATTAGGGGAGAAACCACAAAGTGAATACACAACAGAACTATCCAAGGATAATATTCAGGTACTACCTGTCCAACCATTCCTGAGAATCCAACATAATGGAGCACAGAATCTCGTAGAGGACATAAAAGTAGAATATCTTACAGAGATACTGATCAAATTCCACCAATGTATTAAGCACCATTAAATTTCATTAATACCATTATGGAATATCCTCGAGATAATTTTTCCAGTTCAGGGGAGTTTGAGGATGATGTTCTTATTCATAATATGGTATACCCTTAATCAAATAAAGGAGTTATGTGTTCCTGAAATCAAAGGCTTACCAAGAATATTTGTATTCCCCCAAGTAACAAACTACCTACCCATCGGATGGAATCTTACAAGGGGAAAGGTATATGTGAGATCATGTCTCACTTTTCTATTGCAGAAGGTCAAAATATTATGTTTGAAGAATGATTTCCCCTGCAAGAAGATGAGATGAAGGAGTAAAAATACTCAATACAGATTTATTTGAAGAAAATATTCTTCCATATATACTACATAAATAAATCCTCAAATCGCACATCTTGTAGGAACTCCTCAATAAAGACGGTTTTATGAGACTACAGATGCAATAATGAATTCCCTCTAATTGGTACACAGTAAAGATAAGGTCAAACACATCCTTATAGACCTATCCACATGGGTTATCCAAAAAAATACCAATATTACCACCACTAGTGATATTTCTAGTCGTTTCACTAGTTCAAGATCTGATTACTATAACTATATAGGTCCCAACTCATCTAGATATTACCCAAATGCTTGTGAATAAAATTGAGGAATTAAAAACATAATTGGAAGCTATAGAAGAATGGTGTGCACTTGTATGACTAGAAAATAAATCTTACCCTAAATTTGTATATTTGATCCCTCCCCTAACAAACTTTGTCAATGCCACATTTCAAATCATTAATGGTTCAGGAGATCTGGAGCAGCACATAAATCATTTTGTTCCTCATTTTGATCCCATGATGGGGACCCCTAAACAAAAAGAAGCATTAATGCTCAGGTTCTTTGTGCAATCATTACAGGGGGCTAGCCTTTGTCAGGTATACCAGTTTGCAGTATAGATCAATTAGTGGATGGGAAGACCTTCTTCAGAAATTCTTTTTCCAATTTAACTCAACGTTTCCAAAGATAATATTTTCTAAGCATACAAATTGGAAACAAAGGGAGAATAAAATAGTTTCATATTTCATTTCTCTATGTAATGGAATAACATATTCCTTAAATATATCACTCCCTCAAAAATTGTTACTGGCAATTTGTGGGGAAAGTCTGCGTGATGAGTTACGTACACCACTAATCCCTGTGAAATACATAGGAGTGTTTTGAGACCTTACTCAAATCACCCAACATGAGGAGGATTCCGTTGTGGAAACTAATGATACATATTGTGTAATATAATCAGCTCCTATATGTTGAACATAGAAATTAGAGGCCACTATAGTCACACTCAATCAAGCACCTGTAATTGATTCCAATTCAAAACCTTCATCATACTGAAGAGCTATACCTCCTGAGTATCAGCAGTAATGACCTTCTAATAAAGGTTATAAAAAATATCAAAGGTGAAGACAGTTTAAGTAGTTATAGAAAAAAGTTTATTCTTTTTTTGAATTAATAATCTCCTGGTTAATTCATTTTAACTTTGGAAAAAAATTTATTTCTGTTTCCAAGGATGAAGAAACAATCAAAATAAGTAGATTAAGATCTATCGAATTATATCACATTCCATCAAATGTTGGGGCATCCCATTTAGGAGTTTTTTGTTTTAAAAGTCCTCCTCAAAAAAATGGTAGACTCTGGACAAGTGAAAATAAAAATTTCATCAACCCAAGTAGTATGCGTTACTCTTTCTGATCCAGAGAAATAAGTTTAATGGAAGGAATTCAAAATCCAAAATATCCAGAAGTATGGTGATTTGATGGTCATAAAAATGATCACCCAAACACATGCCATTATATGAACCTACTAGAAACAACAAATTGTGTCTTATACCACTTCTGATATAAAAAATACACCTTTATCGAAAGATCCATCATCCAAAGGTCAATCCTCAAAGAAGAAACAAGATCAGGAAAATAATGAGTAGTCAGAAGAAGAAAATCTCATGTCAAGGACAAAGTTTTCCTTAACATGGGAATATTTCATTAAATTGGTCTCAAAATCATGGGCACCACCCTTTCAAATGGAACATCAATAACTGAATTGTCATGTAGAATCTTCACCATATTACGAATTGATCTCTGGTTTTGTTCATGTTATCGACTTAATAGACCCATATGTAAATGATGATTCTGGTTATGAACCCAAATTACCTATACCTAACTAATGAATATGGGGAGGAAGTCAAGGTCTAGGATATATGGGAAGATGTGGATATGATAGAAACTACTATTTTAACTATACCCCTTCTCAAAATGTTTATTTGGTTGAAACATTTGGGAGTTCCCTTCAACAGGCTCAATAAAAATAAGGAAATTAGCTAACACATGATAGGATCAGCCATGACATTATCAAATTTGATGACTAGTTGTATGTTACACCATAACAACCCAAATATTTGTTAAAAACTTAAAAATGATTTTTTATATAAACTTGAACTTAAGAAAACTCTAAGGATTGATAGGTATAGTGTATTAGGAAATTAAGAACATTACATAACAACTCAAAACATAAAATACAACAACATTATTGAAAACTCCTTTTACATGACCACAACATTCCTTCGTACTTTGCATTACATGTGATAACCTAAGGACATGTATATGAAAAGGGTGAGCTATAAAGCCCTATAAGGGAGTAAACAAGGAATAACATGAAGAATGCAATACATGTTAGGAAATATGAATATCAATGGAGTATAAGAGAAACATAAACATAAAGGAATGATATAGCATTATTATCATAACATGGAGATGTGGAAACAAAATTTAACATGATATTAGCATGAAGATAGGCTCATTTCACATGGATAAAGATTAAAACATCATTTTACAAGAATTATAAAGAGTAAAAAATCATTTCACTTGAATTAGTTTGAGTAAACCATCATTACACATGGCATATAATGATATTATTCTTTACCCAATGCATTGGAGCGCAATCAGGGTGCACCATTTATAAACATTTCATTTCATGCATAAGAGTGCCCCATAGATCATAAAACATGGATTCATTAAACATAATCATTTGTTCCATGAATAAGATATGTGGAATACATAAATGTTATTACTCAATCAAAAAGTACTGTGCATAAACATGAATACCCTTGATAGAGAAATGGGTGTGGTATTCAATTACACGATCATTTTGGCATGGGAAATTTTGGAAGAACATCAGCTGCATAACAACATCAAATAGAAATTGTAAAATGGGTTGGTGAGAGAGAAAGGGGTATCTCATAATTTATACATGAAATGGGTATTAAGGGGTTCATATAACATAATATCCAACATATGTAATGAAATTTATATTCATAATATAAAATAATTTCTTGAATGTAAATGGGGAGAGATAAATCCCTTATAGAATTTCAACATGGTAACTGGTGTACATAGGAGACATTAATGAAAGAGAAAGAGGTATTTAACCATTAAAAACTAAGGATGGTAGTATAGGGGTGGTGAGAAATCATACCCTAACATTTTTAATTTATAATAAATGGCCATAACAATATAAGGAAACTTGTACATAAATAAGGAACGATGGAAAGTGAGGAACGATTACATGGATCCATGACCCTAAAGGCTTGGGAGAGGCTTGAGAGAGGAATCTTGGAAGATTAGAGTCACTTGGGAGGATTATAGAGAGATGAGGTCAGAGGTTAATCAATATCCAGTTGATTTGAGTGAAGAGGAATGGGAGATGGAGTGGGTTTATATAGGAAAGGAGTGGGAGTTTTTTATTAATTAGGTTATGGACATTGCACATTAAACCAATCAAAACCACAAAACATCACATGGTTTAAGCCCTAGTGGAGTGACATAAAATATTTTATAAGGCGAAGTGCCGAACATATTTAAATATAAGTCTTGCTTAGGTGGAGGTGAGTCACACTCTAATGGAAATCATTTTGAAATGTTAAAATATTTTATAAGTGTTGGAGGGTCCAATAAGGCATTGTAAAATTAATAAAAAAAATCTAAAATCACACTATTTTAATGGTAAAAACACATTTTGTCCAACTATCACTTTTATAGTATTTTATCACATCACTATTGTGTCATTATGATGTCATAAAATAAATAATACATTAAAACAGTATTATATTTATATCCAGAAATTCAACTATGTTAGAAAATAATGAAAAGATTCAACATTAGATAATTTTAGTGTCCTGAATCCTAAAATAATATCCATTTTATCTAAATAATTTTATATATATGTTAATTTTCACTTTTAAAATTCAACATTTCATTTATTTAAAATTTATGGGTTTTGAATAAAATAACATTCAAACCTTAATAAAAATTACAATTGTATAAAAATAATATGACCATTTTTATTTAATAAAAATTAATTTATTAAGAATATTTTATTAAACTATTATTTAATTAAAAAAATTCGTTATTCATCAAAATATATTTCTTAATTTAATATTAAATAAAAATACTATCTGTGATATAAAAATCATTTACAGTGTAACAATAAAAAAAATGAATATATATTTTTTATTATATAAAAAATTATTCACATAATAATAGTTATAGGGTCTTGATACATAAACCCTTATAAAACTGTCATAAAAAATAAGGGTAAGGTGTGCGATGGAGAGAAACTCTATGGTTGGATCGAATTACATCGCTCAAGTGGTAATCTCTATTAACTTACACTTCTACCATAAGAGATTATGTTCAATCTTAACGTGATGAATCACAGCTTGGGCTTGGTCCTATGGGAAGCCCAATTATTCTACCACCTTCCAGAGCTCCAACAAATGGGATTTATATGGAAAAATTCTACCAGACAAGGCCATCACATCATTTGTCTCAGTAAACCAAATATGTTAAAGCCCTATATTTATACAAATAATGTGGTCAATGTTCAATGGATATATTAGAAATGATAAAAAAAATTAACGGTATTTTAAAATAAAAAAACATAAAACAAAGGAAGTGAAAGTTTTATATATAACCATTTTACATAATTAGAAAATTAATTAGCTCATGATAAAATTTCATTAAATAAATTTAGGGTTGTTATATACACCATCATTCTCTATGAATTTAGATAAACCTAGTTATTTAAATATACCAAAAGTAGATGTATTTCCATCTTCTTTCCGGACACATGGTACATCTACATCTAGATTATAAAAGTTCCAAGGCACCTAGAAAGTTGTATCTTCATTCTAGAAAATGCAGACCTTTGGATTAAAAGTATGATGTTTTGAAACAAATAACCCAATAAACAAACAATTTAACAATCCTAGATTCCATGAATTTGTAAAAAGATCTCGAGAATCACTTATTGAGGCTTTTTCAAGTCCTCAAGAGTGTAAAATTGATGTTGATGTAGCTTAGGTTTATAATATAGAGAATGATCCTGCATAAATTCATGTTTTTATATCATTCACGGATAAAGATGAGGATGTTGTTGTAAATTGACACATCGGACCCTTGTATCTATCTTGCAGGGTTGATGATAAATACATTTGACGAGCCTTCATTTTTAATGACTTAGGAGTCAACCTAATTCCCATCTATAAACTTTGTCGATTGGGTCTCACTGAATTTAACGTATCTCCTTCCACTTTGATGCTGCAATGTTATGAAGGGAATAAATAAGAACCTATAGGAAATATTACTCTCAAAACATAGTTTGGGTATCATGTATGTAATTCGTATCTCGTGGTTTTTCGTGTAGACACAACCTTCAACATTTTCCTTGGAAGGCCTTGGCTACATCAACATGCGACCATTCCTTTTTCATATCACCAATGTCTCAAGTATTGCATCAATGGTCAAATTGGGACAATTTATGGTGACAAGGATCTATTAAAAAATGTGAATCTTAGTATATTGAGGCATAATTCAATCTCACAAAGGGAATGAGGTCTATGAAAAAATATGTAACTAGAAACAATGATAATAATGGAATGAAAAAGATCCCGGATAACCCATTCAAACATGTGAGTATAGATTATGTGTTTCCTATTAATCAAATTGAATGTATTGACCCAAATACAAGCATTCGTCTTGTGACTTCCATAATTTCAATTGTGACAATTGAGTCTAGAGATAATGGAGAAGGTTTTGATCTACTAAGTAGTTCAGAAAACAAAAATGGAGATGTCTTCATTTCAGCCACCGAACTTCAAAAAGTATTTTCTTCATTAATCAGGATAGAAGAAGTTGTCACAATAATAAAGGGTGACCAGGATGTTGATTCCCATCCCATAATCTTCTCTTCAATGCTCAAGGAAGACCCTTCATCATCAGTAGGTCAGAAATTATTTACTCTTCTTTAGGATGTTCTAATACTGACTCCTCCCCTAGTTTTGAATGTTTTTCTTCATCACCTATGCTTCAATCAGAAAGAGAATAAGTGGAATGTAAGGAAGAAGAAGAAGAATACCTCAAGTTCATTCCTCTAGTATTTGAAGAAGGTGTATCCACCATTGTGGATGAACATATAGAAATAAATTTGGTTATAGAAGAAGATCCTTGACCTACTATATTTAGTGCGACCATTACATTAGAACAGAAAGAGATGTGTGCTTTATTTCTAAAGAAACATCGAGTTATATTTTCTTGTAACTGTATTGAAATCCCAATACATGACCTCGATATGGCCACTCGTCATTTGGGTTTTCCAGGAGAGAATTAAGGATTTATGTAGACAACAAAAAGAATACACCCAACTCATGCCTCTAAAATTGAAGTTAAAGTCACCAAGGTCATAAAAGCTAACATTGTCAATGATGTGAAATATCCCAAATAGAAGGCCAACATTTTCCTTGTGAAAATGAATAATGAGAAAATTAGAGTTTTTATTTATTTGAGAGATCTTAACTGGTATTTTCCCAAAGAAGACTTTCCAGTTCGAATCACAGAAATTTGTTTGATGAAATGGCCAACTATGAAGATCTCTCCTTCATGGATGGATACACTTGGTATAATCAAATCCATATATCCTTAAAGTATGAGGACTCTATATACTTTAGAGACCCTCAAGGTGTTTTTTATTGGGTAATTCACATTTTCGTAAAGAATAAATGTGCAATGTATCAATATTACATGCACCATATCTTCAATCCCTTCCTAGGAAAATTTGTAGAATGTTACGAGGATGATCTGCTGGTTAAATACAGATAATATTCTAGTCACATGATTTATTTGGAGACCATTGTTAGTAAACTTATACAACATAATTTGATGATGAATCCCTTGGAATGTGCTTTCAAGTTTACCTTAGGAAAATTCATTGGCTTCATTGTATGCCATTGTGGCATCGAAGTTGATATTGAGAAACAAATGAAATCCTTGGCATACCACCACCTCAAAAATTTAATGAATTAAGAGGACTTCAAGGACACTTGGCCTATATGTGGCTCTTTATCATCAATTTATAAGCCAAGTGTTTACCTTTCACTATATTAATTAAGAAGGGAGTTACATATTAATGGAAAGAGGACTCCTAAGAGGAATTTGATCACCCAAATTTTTTTTTCTTGATTCCATTAATGCCACCTATTGAAGGAAATCCACTTATTCTCTATGTGAAGACTTTGGAGTGTTCACATGGTGCCTTCGCTTCCCAAAATAATGATGCTGGGAATGAAAATAGCCTTTACTATCTCAGTCAAACTATGCGTCACATAGATATTTGATATTCAAGTATAGATAAGTTCAGTCAGATATTAATCGTTTTGTTTAGAAGTTGAGGCACTACCTGCAACAACACGAGGTCCACTTGGTATCTCATAATAACCCACTCCAATTTATCCTTAGACATCCTATGCTTAAATTATTTTTGGCACAGTGGGAAGTTATTTTTAAATAGTTTGATATCCAATGTGTGCCTCAGAAAGCAATTAAAGGCCAAGACATTGTAGACTTCTTTTCTAAACACCCATATATTGAAAATACAATTTGAATAATGAACATCTGGATGAAGGAATTTTCTTAATTCATGATAATCCCCATTTGACCTCTGAGTGATGCGCCTGTAAAGGTCTCTCAACCTAGGGTTTCCTCTCCTCTCGACGCCATCAGCCTCTTCGCTGTGAGTGGCACGACGTTTCTCCTCTTACTCAGTGATTTTGGTGGTGGCCATCTACTGCCGTGGTGGTTTGGCTCCATCAGCATCATGGATAGCTTGAATCACTCAATTCCTACCTCTTCAGATAGGGCTTCACTCGGTGGCGCGGTGCCCCTTCGTGGATGCGTTCATACGCCTCTAGTTTGTGGGTCCGACTTTTCTCCAGTGAGCAAGTTGGGGTTTCCCCATGTCTGATATTTTCATTCTGTTCGGTGGCGACGAGACACTCTGATCTTATTTATGGTGCACTGTGGTCTTTTTCATTTCTTCTCCAGTTCATGTCCTTCTGCGGTGTTGAAAATCGCAGTGATTTTCTGATGGGTGCCTTTGATATGAAGCTGGGGGTTGGGGTTCCATCTCGGGTGTTTTGGTGTTGGTTTATCTATATTTTTGGATTTTATTTTGCTATATTTGTGGATTCGTGAACTTTTGTTGAGTTTGTTCCTCAATGTTTCGAGGATGATGTTCTTGGATTTGCGGTTGTGTGGTGTTGTTGCGTATGAGGTTGTTATGGATTGTTTGATGATTTTTTCATTCATATCTGCTGCTTTTGGTGATTTCTGGCATGGGACAGAATGACTCCTGGTGGTTGAGTTTGCCAGATTTTTTTTCTGGTGGGATTCTTGAAGGATGGATGCTGGCTCGAGGAGGTTGTGTGTCATGGCGTATGAAGTTTATATTTGAGTTTTGGGCTGATGATGTTTGTTATTGAATTTTGAATTTGGATTTTGGATGTGTTCTCTGGATTTCGGAAGGTTCAATGTCTGTATATGGGTACCGGTGACCCAAAAACTAACTATTTGAAAATGAAAAAAAAAATGATTTGCAGTCAAGATAATTCCCAATCATGGGAATTGTACCTTGATGGTGAATCCATAAATTCAACAGGGAAGAGAATGGAAAACTATAAATTCAGCAATGTTGGATTAGTAATTGTGCTTATATCTCTCAATAAAGTATTGTTTTCATATTCCTTTCTATAATTAGAATCCCATACCAACAATAAGATAGAATATCAAGCACTCGTTACATGCCTGGAATTGGGGCTCTAGGTATAAGTGAACCACCTAAAAGCGAAAGGTGATTCAGAATTGGAAATCAAATAGATCAATGGGGATTATGCTATCAGAAAAGAAGAGTTAGTACCTATGTGTGATTATGTCATAGGAGTAATGGCTGAATTCCCCTTAGATCCAACGTTTTCATATGCCCCGTGATCATAGAATGCCTAAGATGATGCATTGGCTAATACAACCACAACCCTATAAGAACCAACTAGGGATGATACAATCATCAGTATTTCCCATCATTGTGTGGTTTAACCTTTTTTTAAACCACAATGGAGGGAATTAATGAAATTATTCCTATTTCCAAGTCATATGATCATAAAACAAGATAGATGAAACCTATCATGAAATTCATTAAAAATGGAGTACTTCCACCAGATATAGATGAAAAAGAACAGATGCAACAATGAGTTACCAATTTTACTCTGTGATAGCCCAGATCACCAGAAGATCCTCTACAAATGAGGCTTCGATAGAGTCCCCTTCTGATGTATTGATAGAGAAGAAACTACAACTATCATTAAAAAAGTAAATACAAAAGATTTTGGTTCTCACTAGTTTGTGGATAGGATTTATGATCATATCTAAAGGCTTTGAAACTTTTTCCTTTAATGAAATAGGATTTAATAGATTTCACAAAAACATACACCCCTACAAAGTGCATACTAACTTCACTCACCACCCCCAAATTTATAACATACAACTAAATACTTCTGGCTATTTTCTATATAAGGAACAGATGTAGTATGACCTTATCATCCATCTACTAATAAGTAGTTCAAGTATATTCTCATTATTACTGATTTTTTATCCTAATGGTATGAGGCAATACCTCTCAAAGAATTCAATGGAAAAACATTTTTAGATTTTTTTAATGATAATATCATTACCAGATTTGGTATCCCTCATACCACATTGACCGATAACGATTCCAATTGTTGTCTTATTAAGGTAAATAAGTTGTATCTGGAGCACAATATAAAATCCAACCATTTATATTACTATCATGAAGTAGCTAACAGGAAGATAGAGTCTTTAAAAAATGACCTATGAAATATACTCCAGAAAATGGTATATAATGATAATAAATCATTCCCTATAAACATTTTCATTCTTTATGGGCATATCAAAGTACTACCTATAATGAAACTCAGGAGAATCCATATATTTTTTTGGTATATGGTAAAAAAAATGTGTTTCCTATTGAAATTAAAATTCCTTCCCTCTGAGTTGAAATCCGTTATCATTTTCCTAAAGATTATTAGTATCAGATGTGATTTGATGATCTGGAACGATAATATGAAATGAGATTTCATACGTTGCATCATTTGGAAGTCTATCAGAATAGAATAGCATGATATTTTAACAAGAATATTCTCCTTCCATCTTTTCTTCAAGGATAATTGGTATTAGTCACCATGACTCCAATGATACAAGGAAAGAATCCTCCAAAGCTTAAGCCAAAGTGGGAAGGACTTTATTCCATACATAGGTCTACTCAAATGGAGATTATTCCCTAATGTCAATGGATGGAGAACTCATTACAACTCCAACTAATGAAATATTATTAAAGAAGTACTTTGTGTAATTACATATCATAATGTCCTCGACGCATGACTTTAAACATCACAACCCTACATCCTAGTTACAATATATTATACTGCATAATAACCATTTGTATCCATGATGAATGATATAAAATGTGTATCATTTTTGTCCTTATCACATTATTTTAAACTCCATGGCCCCATTTGTCCTTACTACATGACATTAAACTTTATGTTTAATGTCTTGTTCATTTGACATTAGGAAATCCTAAAAGATACCACAAAATTGGTATTCCTTGTGATTCTTTTAAAAAATGAGTAACTTCCAAGAAGAAGAATTACTCACATCATTGATACACCTTAGTTGCACATGAGTTGTATTTCTCCCTATGTTTGAATCATATATTCATAGAGACCTCATTTCAAAAACTATGTGGGTCTTAATTCTCACTTCAATGAGAAACATAGAGATGCCTAGATCTCCAATCTTGGGCTCAACTGCAACCACAAATAAATTATTTTCCATTTTTCTTCATACATATGAACTAAACCTATACAGAGTACTCTTCGATGATATTTTATTTGATTTTCATAATATCTTGTGTTTCATTTTAAATTTAACAATTATTCCAAAATGTGATAGAATCCACAATCATTCAAATAAAACTCAATTGTTGTGGGAAATGTTATTCTCAATAACTATGTTTGTCTTGATTCTCATCCATATGAGATACGTAGTGACCCTCGGGTTCAATTACCTGGTCTAACCAAAATATTCATTTTCACATTGGATTCACATCATGCCGTCGCTGCATTTATCTAAACAACACATCACTGTGTCCTTACAGCAATTCATTAAATTGAGAAGTACTAAAAGAACTATGTATAGAATGATTCTCAAACCATTGATATACATAGTAAATATTATGCCTTAGCTCCTAGTCCCAGCCATGAGATAAATTTTTATCTCTCTTCCACATATAATCAACAATCTATGCAGGAGTCTTCATTTTGGGTCTGCTCCTTACTGATCCCACCAAAGTAACAAATAAATGTCCACATTTTTCATATGAGCTAGATATATGTAAGGGACTCCTAAACCATTGCCAATATTGATTCATATATTTCTCTTGTGCATTGAGAATTACACCCATTCATCTTTCACACTATTAATCTTCAATAGTTTTAGATTTTAATTGCCTTTATTATGGTTTGGCGGAAATGATTATAATATATGAGAACTTTTTTCCCCAACTATGTAGTATGTTCCACTAGGTTTCCTTTCATAAGTTTCATACAAAAAATTCCTTTCAGTCAAAATATGCCACTTTTTGGAAATGCAACATATGCCCTAGTTGGCCCTGCATAATACAACCCCCATAATCAGTTTGTTAAATAATGGTAACTTCATTCTAGGTTAAAGTTCCTTTTTCCCCTTCAATAATTGATGACAATGTACAAGAATCCCTATTATAAAGCATTCATCCATGTATATTTGTACCATTACCCTTCTTTCAATCTGAAAGTCTACAAGACCATGTTTTACACATTTTTCCCTCTCCATATGTTCCAAGAATTTTTGACATAACCTTGGATCATTTGACCACATATCATCCATTGTTTCCATAATATTCGGGTCCTTGTCGCATGACCTAAAACTACAAGAACCACTTCTTACATTTGATATAGACCTTCATAGAGAAACAATTCATCCTTATCTTTAGAAATCATGATTAGAATTATTCTTTATGTATTCAGTATGTGAACCTAGGTGGCCTTGAATAAGTAACATACATAAAAAAGCATGCCTGTCAAAAAATGCCAATGTTTGGCTATAAAACATATGCCCTTTTGACCTTGAATAATATAGCCCCAATAAAGGGATTGACTAATAATGGAAACTTCTTTCTTGGAAAATATTTCATGTAATTTCATTTTCTATTTCCCCACATCATTCTATGGATCCATAAATTTCCAAATCACAATTTACAATTCTTCATTTCCATACATGAACATGGTAGTATTTTTCCAAAAAAAATTATCAATAAATTGGATACTCATTAACCTTTGTCAGTGTTGAAGACCTTAAATTAAATCTATATAATGTCCTCACTACATGACTTGAGACTACACAATATAATATCTTCAATTAAAGACTTGAAACTACATTATCTAATGTCCTCATTACATTACTTGAATCTACACAAGATAATTTCCTCGCTACATGAAATTAAAACTACATAGCTTGATATCAGAATGCCCCCTTTCTGAAAATTTTTTACCATTCCTCACACACCAAATTTATATATGAGTGGTTTCCCTATTCATGACATATTCCAGCATTTATGGACCTTTATTTTTCAAATATATTTCCTATCCAAAACCACCCACGATGGTCTTAAGTCACCCACATATTATTTTCCCTTGTCTATCAACAATAAAATGTTAAATTATTGAGATCTATTGTGCTTAACTATGCAGTATGATCCCCTGGGTGTCCTTGCATATATTCCCCTACATAATAGGCATATCAGTCAAAAAATGTTACTATTTGGCTATGCAGTATATTCCCTAGTGGTCCCGACATAATAGAACCCCCATAATGGGTTTATCAAATATTGGTAACTTCATTCTTAAAAAGGCCTCATATTTTAATACATAATGTTTTAGATTTGGTGACTATAAAAATCACGACTCATGGTTCCCCTTGGAAGTATCTAAAGAATATTGGAACAATTTCTAACCACTATGATTTTTTTGGTATCTAATTTACATGTTTATGGTTAAAGATATTTGACCATAAACACTAGAATTTTTAGTGTGATGTGCATAACTCTAAACTTCCAATAAAAAGAGACATGGTACTCACCATATTGAAAACCCGTAAAGGTATCTCTGGAAAAAGTCAAGTCTCAGCTCAGCAGACTTACATTTGTTATGGTGTAGTAAATATTGAGTAATAAAAATTCATATTATAAAAGGTTTGTCGGTTTTTTCTATATAACCCTAATAAAAATCAAACTATGAACATTATCCTCATTGGATTAATATGAAAATTTTGAGCACCTCTATTCTAGTTATTGTAATTATGATTATCTGACATAAATTTTTAATGTTTAAAAAATCACATCATCATATTTTATATTGAAATTAAAGAAAGAAAGAATAAATACATATATGATTAGAGACAAAATTATTTCATTAATATGGTAAAATCAGTGGGACATCCACAAAATGGAGCCTCTCTATCTTATATTAAAATAAACTCTCAATATGAATCTTCATCTGTTGAATGCCTTTTTGATCCTTATCACCAGCATGTTTATGTTTATATAGTTAAGGAACTTTAGACTTTTCATAATGATGGAGTGCTTCTTTGGATGAATAAATGTATTATATCCCTTCCAACTCATATTCTCCCATCGATTGGTTCAATTTCTCATGTTTGTTATGAAAAAAATTCATTTAATGTTGAAGAGGTATCATCTCTTTTGTCACCTCTTTAATTTGTTGGCTAATTTCTCTTGACCACTTTATATGGATGACCTCATATCAATTACTGCCACTTAGAAGCTCTCAGCATTAATATGTCATTCAAACCTTTTCAATATCATTACGAAGCTTATGTTCTAGATCCCACTAGTAAAGAGTCTCATTCATTGCATTTTAGAATGGATGATTATTAAATCCACCAAATCCCAATATAAGGAATAGTGCTAGGAGTTTTCCAAAATCGGAAAGCTGCTCATCCAAAGGCTTCTCGACCATTATCTTTCATATTTTTAACATGTATTTTTATATTCTATTCATAGAGAAAATTAAATATCTAAATCCGAATCCCAGTGACTACCATTGGGAAGAATGTTCTCTGGAAAAAAAATAACATAGATAGATGACTTTATCTACTTATCTCGAAATAGGGGATGCTTCACCTTCTATTTATGGTTGAGACAACACAGATGTTTCACCTTATCTTGAAGTTTGAAACAACATAGAAGTTTCACCTTCCGATCTAGTTGGGGGATCCAATAACCCTAAATGGTGAGTTATAATCACTATCTGTTTTAGAAGAATGTGGGAAATGGGGCTTGATCTAGACAATCAATAACATGTACCCAACAATAAGTTGGCATCTTGATCAGATTCATCCCCATTATTCTTAGCCTCAGTAGTCTGAGTAAGTGTTTCTTGGGATGGGGCATTCTCCTGAGTTTTCTCAGTTTCCATGATCAAAGGATCCGGTGCATCTGCTAACATGGGTTCCTAAGTAGGTATTTATCTTGATTCCACAGAAGAAGGATAATATGGAATTTTTAATTATTGAATTTCCTTAAAAAAATTATCTATAAGAAATGGTGCAAAATTTTAACATTGATGTAATGTACCGAGTAAAAGAATAAAAATTATGTGTGTAAAATGAAAGAATGAGAACTTATGCCCTTGAAATTCCTAATTGAATTCCCAAAAATTGTTGATGGATCCTGAAATATCAGTTTTCATCTTAATGGTATCCATCATTTCCGTGTATGCGGCTTGAAATGTTATCGCATCCCTACCTTTTAAGGTATCCAACAAATGTTGATTGATTCCTGAATTGGCTCCACAGATATTTTGTTCCTAGAATTATTCACCTGGCGCAACGTCATCATATCTTTATAATTCATGACAAACACTATTATCTACTTTAGACTACCAAGGATCCTCATTCTTTCCTTCTGGATCAATATGAATATTAGCATTGATTATTGCAGGATACATTGGAAAGGAAATTTAATCTGAAATATTTTGAAGAAAAGAATATTAGAAAATAATTTAATATTCAAGAGAATTGTATTTTACTTTACCATTAATTTTCTCTCTCTTCATAGAATTAGGAGGAGATACAACATCAATTTTTGATTTCTTATCTATCAAGATAATAGATTCATCAACATGAACTTGTGCTTCTATTAGGGTTTCCTTCTCTGTTTGTGAAGGATAAATTAAAAATCCCTTAAGAGAAGAGTGAGAAGCGGATCCTATGAGAAGATGAATGTTGTCACCAAGGTGTATGAAGAAAGTATTATTACCATAAGATTGATTAAATTCTTACTTATTTGATGAACACTTATGATCAATCTCAATGATATCATGTGTTTATTTTCATAAGCTTGTGGAGAAATAGAAATAATCTCTTTAGTTAGAGAAACCTAAGGTAATTACTGAGTATTGGCTCTCTCCATTAAACCAGTAATGATTATCACTCTTGTAGAATGTTCTGGTGACTTGGGAGGATCATTTAATGTGTCGATAGGTGAACTTGTAGGTCTATTCCATGGTGATCCAAGATCTTGTCCCGAGGCTCCTTCCCTAAATTCAAGCTAAAAAATAAAATCTCATCACGACTAATTATGGTGAATGAAAAAGTATAATTGAAACAAAATAAAAGGAAATTAAATTGTTAGTATTAATATAAATGTCTCATTTCTATTTAGGGTGAAAAATTACCACTTCACATATCCCTTGTTCCATCATATAGGATACTCATCTAGAGGCTGGGACTTGTTCATAAGTTTCATATATAATGGTCTACATCTCTATAATATAATATCGTACTTTAGAAAAATTTTATTCATATGACAATAAAAAGGTTCTTTAATGTAATACACATCCCGTATTCGAAGGACTCTTTGGACGAATTACTATGAATCCTTGAGTTCATGAGTCAATATCTCCCAAAATTGAGTCGTCGATGCCTCACATAATTTGGTTACGAAATGGTTAGATGTGGAGAAAACTCAACACCCTCTTATTAGAGATCCTCTTCAGGCCTACCTTCTTCTTCAGAAAAGTCAGAAAATGGGATTGAAATCTCCTTATGATGATAGTGTCAAGATTTCCTCAATTATAAAGTTATTGTTTCCCTAGCC
Source organism: Viscum album (assembly GCA_963277665.1). Lineage (NCBI taxonomy): Eukaryota > Viridiplantae > Streptophyta > Magnoliopsida > Santalales > Viscaceae > Viscum > Viscum album. The sequence goes on along the minus strand of OY728130.1, from coordinate 1,298,715,383 downwards.
TTTTTAATCATGGTGTACCTTCTATGGAGATGTTTTGAAAGTTCTGAAACTTCTGAAGCCTCTGCATCATCTTTGGATTTAAACCTCTTACCATGATTTCTAAACACAATATTTATCGTGTCCGCTACCTGATATATTCCTTTTGTTAAATCCCCTTGAGGGTATAAAGAATCCCATGCTTTGGTAGATCCAGAATCAAATCGAATTGACTCATCTTATGGAGTTAAAGTAATTGATAATTTGAATGTCCCTAAAGCCATTAAAATCTTTAATCGTCTCACAACCATTGGGTGTTTCTCATGCCTAACATACGCGGGATGAAAAGTGTTTGATTCTTGAAGTCATTTTAATTGGTGATAAAACCTATAAGGCATATAGGACTCATAGATAATTTCACCATCCATCTTGGTCGATAACACATTTTCCCTGAATACCATCACATAAGACCTCATCTTATAATTTTATTCCTTATTGTCATTAATAAATGCTCTAGTTGGTGGGTTACCAAAAGGGAAGAATTTAAATTATCTTGATGCATTTAGTGCCCTTTTTACTACTTCAAATCTCAAATTTAAAGGCTGAATACCAGACAATTTCTATAAAAATTGGTTAAATCGACCATTGGGGACTCTAACTGAATTCAACACTGAATATGATGAAAATTGTGTCGTAATCTAGCCTCACAATAGTTGGAATGACCCTAAAAGTCTAAATAGAGCCTTCATGTTGTACAAATGCAGTTGGGAATAATAACATCTTTCCAATACAAGAGTTTATAACCTAATATGCATTCCGTCTACTAATTTGGCTTTAACAAAAAAAGTCCCTGGACTTACAACGCCACCATAATCACATACTGGAAGCAATTAAATACTTATAAACATGGAAATAATGTTGGCTAATCATACATTTACATCAATATCATATTTCAATTTATATCCCTAGTGCCTATGGTCACCTCTCTCCAATGTGGGCCAATATATACCTGAAAATTCCCAATTATCTATATATGGAAAAATAGTAGGACGTCCTTAGATGAGACCATTCTATATTATTGGTTCTAAAAAAGCATCCATACACATTATTATATGATTATATTTCATATATTTTGGAAATTAATTTGATATTTAGAATATTTCATGAAGCAATGGTGGTGTTATTTTAACATCACCCCATATTGTTAGTGGTGGAATAAACTCATCATATATCTCCCCTAGAATAGGAATCCCAGATATCTGGTAGATACCCATAGACTGATTCCAACTTCACCATGAGTCTTATAGAAAGTATTTATTTGCGGACTCCATCAGATCAGCAATTCATGGATGAAGTTGTTTTTATAAACATATGTTTTTCACATCCATACATTTTCATAAATGTGAACATTTGATATATCTTTCCTGAATTCTTCACAAGTCCAACTTACTGAAAACACCCACATCCCTTCAATTTTAAATTATCCTCTATAATGATGATCCAAGTCTTCCTTCCAACCACTAAACTAACAAATTTTTTAATCACAAATGTTTGAATCATAACAAAGTGGCCTTGGATCAACAACATGATCATTTCTATCATAGGTACAACAACTCTGGTGTAGGATGCATCCAATAGGTAGTGTTCCCTCATAAAAATGCATATCTTTCATGGTAATATTCATGATATGATAGTTGAAGAATTAGTGAAACCAATTCATTGGTAAGTATCTCTTAACAGTCATAATGTGGGTATCTTAAAAAATACCTTCTCTGTACAAAGGTAGATAATTAATTTTTGGATATTCCCATTGGTATTGAATCAAGCCATTCCGTAGTCCATGGAGAGTACTCTCAGTGACATCATAATAGTCTATTTTGACAATTTTCATCATCTATTTTTGATGACCATATCTTCTTTAGTGGTGGTGAAAATGTGATACATTTCCTGAAAATGGGTTACCATGTTTTCCCTATTAGGTAGGAATCTTGACTTATGAAAATGAAAATTTCAAACTAAAAGTAATTTTATTTTTTTCAAATGAAATGATCTTCGTAGGTCCTTTGGTGAGGTCATCTGCATATGTCATTCAATAAGGATCCTAGATCAAATACATTTATGAAATCCTTCTGCATAGCTCCATATCTCAAATATTTTCACCTTGAAAATATTTAATGGGACTTATTTGAGAGCACAATGAGACAATGCTCGATGAATAAGCTATGCAGTGAGAGAGAAAAAAATTGAAGATCCTGGGTGAAGAAAATCGCAATGGAACAAATCTATTTATTGAAAATTTCATCCTACATGGAAAAACCAATTGATATAGCTACATGGAACACCTATGTGATATAGCTACGTGACATACCTATGTGGTTCAGCATTTACTCCATAGTATTTCCTCCGTAATCATACCTTGTGACTCGACCCTCTTTATAATCGGATCAAATCAGGAGAGGGGGATTTTGTTGACACTCCTTAGTAATATTTGTTTTATGAAGAATTATTCAATATATTTAAATGTCTCCAGATGAACCTTAATGACGTAAAATGATCATAAATTGCAAGGGAACAACACGAAGGAGAAACCCACCAGTCCTACACAAAGGACCTTCACAACATGGTTTTTTATATACACCTACGCCAAGGAGCTATGAAGAAGAGCTATGTGGACAACTTACATTGATGAAATAATTTTGACCAGCCCCTCCTTGCCTATAAATATTTCCCTTTTTATCCTAATTTGACAAATGAAAAATTTGGATAAAATCTTTAAACACCCACTGCATATCTCGTTTTCCCACATCCCTCAAATTTTTTCAGGATTCTCTCTAAAAAAATAGAAAAGGGAGAATTAGATGGGATAAGTATGTTTTGAAATAATTTAAAAGTTTGAAGCATGAATAGGATTGGATATTATATGTTAAAAACCTTTTCCAATAATCACTATGAACTGTGTGAGACACCAATGCAACATACCTTCATGATGTACCTATGTGGCATACCTACAGAATATATTTGTGATGCATAGCTACGCTCTGTGCCAATACTTCATCTTGTAAACCCTCTTAAATTCCACTAATGGTAGGGTATTACAGTCCTTGTTTTTCTAATATGAAATTAACTAAGTTGAAACCTCCTCCAAAACCACTTAACATATCAATCCTTTGGGAAAGGTACATCCGCATGTCTTCAATTTAGGTTTGTGTATTTGTAGTCAGAGGTTTCTGGAATTTGTTTTGTATTGGGGTCAGGATTCTTGTAGTGTTTTGGAGTTTTTATATCCACACTCACATGTACCTTTCTCCCTTGAATTGTGTTTGGTAGTTACTTATTTGGAGGATTGGGGTTGGGGCCATGACCTCCCTTTCTCATCTCTAAAACACGGACCCTTCAGTTACCAATATAGAGAGTTAGTGTCACACATAATTTTATATTCAAACAAAGGTAAAGTCTCCCTCCTCTCTTGGTATACAATTAGGGAACAACCACTAAGTAAAGTACTTAATATTTTGAGATCTAGACCACATGACCTCTATTTTCATCCAACATTGAAAGGTTCATTTCTCTATACCCTCACCCACTTTCACCTCGACTACTTTATCCGTAGGACTTCCCTCTCCCATCAAAAAAAGAGAGAGTTTATCTTTTGTCGAATATTTCACATCATCTTCTTTCTCATACTGATCATGAATCATGTGGGCTTAGAGAACATTTATGACCACAACATCCACACGATCCACGAAGAATGGACGATGAGAGCTCTGATTCCCATCAAAATTGGGATACATAGGAAGCCTTCAAAAGGCCCAATCTCAATCTCATTTCATCATTAATAAAGACACCCTCCTTAAGAATAATCCCCAAAATGTTTCTCTTAATAGATCATAAACCTCTCTGAGGCTCACCAAACTACAGGGGATATGATTCCAACCTGAATAAGATAGGTAGAAATCCTCCTTGACGTTCAAACCCAACAATTCAAACAAACCTATTCTTCTGGGTCCATATTCCCAACATGGTCTAATACATCTTGGAAACCCATATTATTTCAATTTTCCTTGAGATACTTAGGCATAAGTCCCACACCAAGATTTTACTAAGAACATTCCTATTTGATGTCCTCACCACATGAGATTAAACTACAAGGCTAGGTCTTTATCACATGAACATAAAAGGTATGATATGTCCCATTAAGAGGAATTAAACTATGAGGGTACTTATTTTTCTCACAAGGATACATATGTATCCCATTAATTGGTATTATCCTGAAATTAAAACAATCTTTTGTCTCCCTGGATGACAATAAAATCCAGAGTTCCCACTAACTGGCTTAAAAACAAGTATTATCATAACAGTGTTTAAAAGAATATCTAAATCGTATATGAGAGGACAACATTGATGGAGAAACTCAAATACATAAAAATGATTCTAAATTTCACATAGTACATTAATTGGATTCAAATTTATATGAAAACCATTTTTATACTTGGTAAGTTAATAATGATTCATAAGAAATATCTTAAATCTACATGGGACTCCCAGAGTAGAAAATAATTCCCCCCAAAAGGGTGTGATGAGCCCGACCTCCCATCCTCTCAATAAAAGTATGTTTTTATGTATTGCAGGACCAAACCAAATGAATGCCTTCCTTTGCAAAGAATATTCCATTGGATAAAAAAGCATTGGATGTTTCAGGTTCCATAAATAAATCCAATGGAAACCACCCAGTAATAATGATTCCTAACTAGAATACAGGTTATGAGAGAGGTGAAAGAAGTATCACATGGTCTCGTGTGTGAATCCCTTTATAGAAGAGGATGTCAACTAGTTGTGAAGATGTAATAAAAAATATTTAGATAATGAATCCATTGATCTGAAAATAGACCAAAACATTTACATAAGGAAGAAAAAAATATATTTAATCTATATAATAGAAAAACTAATATGTACCATGACATATCAATATGTTATACATGTTAACCATAAATCAAACCACTGTTAGTCATGTACTATAAAATTAATTAAAATTATAAGTGATGTTATTAAAAGATACATGAATTCCTTATTATCTCCACTTATCAAACCTTCTCCTATCAATTATCATCATGACATAGTTCCATTTCTATTGAGTGGATCCTTAAAAATGAAGTCTTCACATATACCTTGATTAAGGTAAATGGAGTGAGTAGAAACCCAAATAGATAACATCAACGAATACTTAACATGAACTAAAAAGTTCTATGATATTTCATGAAATGAAAATAATTTTAAAACCCAAGTAATAAAAATGTCATTATAGTTTGAGATGTGATAAAATGTCTTCCACACACAGTTTCACACCATTATTCATCTCTATAATGGAAGATAAATTATGTGAGTTTGAAATGAATCTAAAAAACAGATAAGAACAATAAATGTCTCAGAATATCATATTATTCCATTATACCTTAGTGAATGGAATCGTTTCCTCAAACCTGACTTACTATATTATGTTAGGCCATAGGTTTATCACGTCCCACTTCTAGTTTCAGGCCAGGATTCAAGGTTTCCTTTCCCAACCTTATTTTATTCAGAACCCTACAATTATCATAATGTGGCATGAACACAACCCCCTCATATAAGGAATTATCCTAGACATGAAATATTTAACTATCATATTGTGATCAGATAGTGGAATTAAATGGGACATACATTTATATAAAAACATCATCCATATCATGGAATGTATTGAGATACACACATACAAAAGAATATCATATAAAGATAGATATCATGGTTCAAATATATGGTCATATTTTTTTCATATTAAGAGTGTTATTCTAGGTCACCCAGAAACATAGATGACCATTTTATTTTCAAATTAAGGAAGGTCTCATTTGAAAAAGCATATTAGGCACAAGAATATCATATCTAGAAAGGTATCATGATCTATAAAAACTACAAACAAAATCATTCCATAAAAAAATATGATTCATGAGATAAACACCAATCATTATTTCATAAAAATAAAGCACTCACTAAACATATTTATAGAAAAATATGTAATATCAATTGTTTTTATAAAATTTTTGTATCATGGTCAGGTTCATCATATAATGAGTTTATCAAAACCCAATTTCAATGTATGACACCTAATTTCCCCAAATGATCCCCAGAAATGACCCCAAACCACCCCAATACAAGTCAAGAGTGACTATCTATAAAGAATAATAACTTAAGTTCTTCGATCAGTTTTGTGTAACCCAAGACAAATTAGTATAACAAATTGATCTAGATAAATTATGGAATAAACTATAATAAATCATATTTATATATTTTATTCTGCTAATAATGATAATGGAATAACATTAATTCATATTTTAATTCCTATATCCCACAATTATAGTATATATATTGGTTTATCATGTAATGCCCCGGCCCTAGTTACCCATAGTTGGTGCATTATTACATAACATTAGCATGATCACAAGAAAGATCAAGTCTTGAAAGACCGATTAGTTTAGTAGCCTTGGAATCAATAGATATATTCATAAGTCCTACATTACATCATAACGTAAAAAAACTACAACAAAATCTTGTCTTCATATCACCTCATACTATTCCTACAGTTCATTCATAAATTACTTCTTCACGTCCTTGGAAAAATAAAACATTGAAAGGAGTGAGCACAAATGCTCATTAAGGATAACAATATAGCAGAAAGTTTCATAGATAAGCATAAACACTTAAGGAAAAGTATAACTAAAACAAAGGACTTTTAAATTTGAACTTCCGCATAATATGGAAAAGATAAAATAAAGTAATGTCATTCACTTATTCACATGGATATTCTACTAGTCGAATAATCACATGCAATATCAATAACCAATTTCATAATGACGAAATTCATAACGCCAGACTATCATAACCACATAGTGAAGGCCTCGTTCCAAGACTACAAATAAGATTTTGTCAAGGCCTCATGCCAAGACACTAGTTTGTCTAATGAGACCTACCGATGCATCGAGGATCTATAGCGGGATCCACCCGTCACTTACTAATTCCAATGAATTCCTCATATGAAAAGATTGAAATATAACATAAACATTTTTATTAAAACATGCATACGAAATGTCAATACTTTATCCACAAACCATGAATGGTATAAAAATAGAACATCCACAGTCAAACATAACTCATTCAATACAATATGAAAGATTGTATTGTAACAGATTAACCTCAATCGATAATAATTAAGGATATTTACATAGATGAAAATAATCATCAAAACTATTTGAGTGAAATATCCCCCTTTTTCTTGAAAACATTTAAAAGTTACACAATTTTTCAAGAAGCCATTTAAAAATATATTTCTTAATCAAAGTGTCCCATACCACTTTGATTCTTTTAAAAGGAATTAGAAATTTAAAACATTAATGCACATATAAATAAATCCTTAATTTTTTTTTAAAACATGGACATTAATAAGAAATATTTAGAATAATAAATCTTTAAAACATTTAAAATGATATATTACTTAGAGTTACTAACCAAAAGAGGGATACTTGAATACAAATAATTGAGGTAGTCAATAATTAATAATATCATGAGAATAAAGGGATTCATGATATACTATGTCAAATTATATTATATACACCATATAAAAGTGACTAGGTGTATAACAACAAAGAAGTCTAAATAGAATGTAAATTGAGATGAATTATCTTATAAAGACCATATACTTTGGTTAAGGATAAATCAATGAAATAATTATGTGTGAAAAATATAAATACACTCAATATGATTTGATATTCAGTGTAAACCAATCAGAGGACATTCACACGTATTCTTGTAAAAGCAACACCAATGAATCAGATGCTTAACTCAACAAATGGGGATTGAGTTAAAATTACTCTTATCCAGTTCATATCGATGAGTTGAGAAATTATCAATTGAGTGATTATGTGTATCAATAGTATATCCACAGAAAGGGGAGTGGAAATTATAACATAAGAAAAGGAATAGTGATTCCACACATAATCTTGGAGTAAAATAATCAATGAAGTATGCGTAAAGCTGAATGAGTGGAAATTGATATTTCAAATTCCCTTATCGATTTGGTAACTTACGAAACATACAACCATGAAATAAGGATCATACAATGATGATATAAATATCCATAAAATAAAGTATAAAACACAATTAATACAATCATGGGTAGTACACACACCACATGCAATAAATAAATGGTGAACAATGGAAATCTCACGGAATTAAAAGTGAGATAAAAAACACCCTACTTTGTACTTTTTTCCTTGGTCGATGGTAGGTTAACCTCTTGTATAATGGTGAAATCATTTTTATTTAATTATACAAGAATAATATACATTAATATGATATCATATATTATCTTTTAAAATTGATTTGTTAATAATATCTTGGTATTATCGTCGTTTTGGGTGTTAACGGATTCGTTTTCCATTATATTCTTCGTTACATGAGCCATATTTTTTGTGGATCAGATGTAACTTATTAATATCCAGAATTATATCAAAACAATATTTTTAATCATCCAATGAAAATTAGACTTTAATGGCTACGATGGAGAATGAATCTCATCGCGTTCGTGGAGATGGTAGTCCGTACATACGCACGAGCGACAATATCATTCTTTTGATATTAAAATAATATATACATGGATGTTATATCATATATACAGAATCATTATCATGTTATATTTATTATTTAAATGAATTAAATATCATTATTATACCCATCTATATAATAATATATTGAATAATAATTACACCACGACGTGGAGACGGTAAGCCGTACGTATGCACATATGGTGACATGTCATTCAAAGGATGGATATAATACTGAATATGGATGTAACATATTTATAATAACATCACAATATATAGAATATACTGGATATTCTATTTTAGAATATAAATAACAAATAATGAAGAAGTTGAAGAAGAATGGAACATGAAAGACGGTGTTGAAAACATTACCTCTTTTTCGGGTTCTTCCGATTGATTTGATCAAAAGGACTCCTTAGGTTGAACTTAATATCAAACTAATGGCTCTAGGTTTAATTGAGGGATGTTTAGAGATTATTTGGTCAGGGGTTGGCTGAAACAAAAGGCTTTGAAGGGGTGAAGAATTGGTTAGAAGTGGTGTCCTTTTATAAGCAGGGGAAGGGTATCTAGGAAAAACTAAAAGTATTATTTTATAATAAATTCTTATTCAGTTTATAATGGCTCCAAAGTGGTTTATTCAAATTATACGGTGGTTATGGGTTGCAATCCTTTCAACCAATAGATTTTAGACAGATTTGGGTCATTATATTAACCTTATCTTTTAGTTTTAAGTCTTAGTTAATTATTTTGACATTTACAATGTCACTTTGTATTTTATATTATACATTTAATAAACATACTATATACATACAACAGACCACCAAGTGATACATTAATAATACACCTATCATTATATAATTCTTTTGGCCGAACCATACATTTTTAGGAATATACTATCAATTAATAATATAATATTTGTTTTAAAAACTCATTTATGTCAATTTTGACACTATTCAATAATTGATTTTTGATAAAGCCTTAACAACTTTATTAATTCGAAAAAAATTCATTTAAGGAATAATAAAAAGTCATATTAACCAATAAAAATCATTAATGTCATAAAAACATTCAAATAATATTTATTTTAACATTTATAATACCAATTATTTTCTTCATTCATTAATAATAAAATACTCCATCATTATTGTGTCATAAATATTTTTAATTTTTCAATGTATAATAATTATAAATAAAATACCATTATGTAGAAAATCATTTTATAATATTGTTTTTTACCCTTATTTATAGGATTTACCCTTTAACCATGGTAAATAAAATATTTATCAAAGTAATTATTCAAAATGTCTAAAAATAAGAGTTACCTATTTACACATTTTGGACATCCTGATTCAAAATATTTAATCCATTGATCCAAATTTATAACACAGAAGTGGTGTAAATTAATTTAAAATTAATTCCCACTGTCAAAACAAAAAGCGTGTTTTTAAGAAATAATAACTATCAAAAGATTGGCACTTGTTTATGTCCGGTTTAAATGTGAAATTATGTCTAATGACCAATATTGTATTAAATGGTAAAAATATATTCTAAATATACTTTAAAACCACTAAAAATCATAATTTATCATTATTAATTATTTCGATTGGAAAAGTTGTTTTTAAATAAAATTTAGAAATTTTCACTATTCATCAAAATTTGAAAGTTATCCAAAAAGTACCAAAATTTCACCCTAATCTAATTTCGATATTCCGAATCCAAAAATGAAGTACATTTTGATAGATAAAATTTATCAAATTTCAAAAATTAGGTATTACTATTAATAACGACTAGTTTTATTGGTTGTGGTGTGTGTTAGAATCTCGAAGTTGCGTACACCACCCGCTATTGTATTATTCAAAGAGAAGCATACCGTGGAAGCTTGGACTATTACATTCTCCATGAATTTTGGTGTCTTCATAGAATTTTAATTGTTCTTCACCCTATATTTTTTGAGTGTAACCATTTAAAATTATTCTTCAAACAAAATTAACCAATTAAACTTGATTAATGCACCTTGATATATTGATGTTAATCCTTTTTTTAAGTTAGATGATGTTTATCATATTTATGGACACCCCATGTGTGCTCTAACATTAATTTCCCTTAATTGTTAATTATTTAATTTCTCGCAATACCATCTAAGAATTATCATTTCTTATGAAATCTAATTGACCTCTATTAGATAAAATTTAAATTAACCCAATTCACCTCCTAAGTTCTTGTCTGAGAATAAAAATGGAATTGACTTTATTAGTAGATTCTAAATTTCCAATGACACCTTCTATGTGTTTATTGAGTATTATGACTAAATTTTCCCATTTTAGTGAATTAACTAGTTTTATTACATGGAATAACATTTTCATGACTGTTTACCTTCATTCGATGGATTAAATGAATTGAATGAATTAAAATGAAATGACTTATAATGGGTAGAAAGTCCATGACATTTTTGGAATCCTTCAATGTATGCTTAATAAGAATTGTAATGCGTCATCATATCTAGGCTTGATGAAGGATATGCATGAGATTTTTTACCTCATGCCTATATTTTAAATAGATTATTCCTTTTTATATGTTGTGAGATGATGATAAGGGTTTACTTGGTCAGGAAGTTTTCATGCTCCCCTGTATCGGGTATTGATCATGACGTCTCACACCATTGACAATATATGGATAGTGTCCATGACGCACCACACCCCTTGTTTGAGTGTTGAAATGGTGGAACACACACCATTCTATGTGTCGAGCATGACAGCTAACACCTTATATGGTATGTGGGGAATGAACCATTTTTTTATCTTATAGGATCTCTTAGACCAGTTATATATGTCTAAGTTACACCTTAGACCATCATATACCTAGTATTCCAGTTATATGGGACCTTACATCCTCATGTACATAGTATATATTGGTGAATTAAATATATAATAATACTATATATATATGTGTGTTATTACTATACATATAGTTACTACACAAACATTCATCTTGGCCTTCCATCAAAGCTAGTAGAGCCTCCATCTGTCCTCTAGGAATCTGAGATGGCTAGTTATTTATGTCACCAATTCTTTTTATTCTGTTTATAACTAAATATTTTTTATCTATGAGCCTAAATTGGATTACATATAGACACCATTGGTGGTGGAATACTTGGATTTAATCTCACACCCTACTAAGACATACTTTGGTAGTCGAGAATATTATAATATTGTAAGTATGGATAAGGTCATTGTCACACCCCGATCTTGGATGTCTATTTATATTATTTTATTTTTATTCTTTTCTTGGTCCTGTACCATTTGGATGAGGACTAGTTGGGACATGGTTTGATATTTTCGATGTTTGATGTTTTGGTGGGCCTCAGTCCGATGCACGGTCACTGCACCGCTAGCGGTGATCATGCACTTGGTCGTAGTGAATGCGCTGTCGGCCGATCGTTCAAATAAATAATATAATTAGATAAATAAATTAATGTGACTGAAAAAAAAGCTAAATAGATTTTATAACGACAAAACATGGTTAATGTTTAACCCATAATCAAAATAATATTATTGTGCTGATGATAATTTTATTATTATTTAATCAGGTAAGAATACTATTATTATTAAATTGTTATAAATATATTTATTAATGAAAAGTAATTAAAGTATCACTTTAATAGTCATTAAGTTTGTTCTTAATTTCCTTTATTGATACTAATATTTTTATTATCATTTTACTATTAATATTATTACTAATATTATTATTGTAACATTGATATAATTATTATTATTACTCAAAATAAAATGGGTAATAAATGATAATAATAATTATTGGTTTTATTGAGATTTATTAGTATTATTATTATTTTATTTTATTATTGTTTTTTTAACCTATCCCTACCCACTTTCCCCCCTTTCCTCATGCCTTTTCATGTCGTGAGCCCCTCCTCACCCAGGCTATTGCCTCCATGCTTTCCCTTGAGCACATGTGCTGGTCACCCTCGAGGAATCCCGTCACCCAGCACCTCTCTGCCAAGCCTCCTACCTTCTCCCCTCCACACCCCGCATCCCAGCCTGCCGACAGCCCCAGCAGCGCTTCCTTGCCCGCATCCCATCCTTTGCACCCTGTGCTCCAGCTCACCCTCCCCTACAGGTTCTGGTCGGCCAAGCCTATAGCTTTCCTTCCCACCACCCACACGAGCCCTTCTTCCCAACCACCTCAGCTCCCTGTTCGGCTCCCCCTCCCTCCTCATCCAGCTCCTTGTCCAGCACAGCCTCCTCTGGGACTGGAATGCCCTTCTTGGCACGCGACCAGCAAACCTGAACTCTAGCCACACCCTACTTCGGCATGGCCCAAACCATATTGCACAGCGCCTCCTCCCTACTCTGGTGAGGCTGTAGTTCCCCTCCTCAACAAACCACAGTATGAATCTCATTCTAATTTTGGTGTTTCTTTCAATTTAACTAAACCTTGATTTCTCTTTTTGTATTTCACACTTTTAATTTAGTGTCATAGTTGTGTTATGAAGTCCTAATCTTGTATTTGTAGTGCGGATAATTATTTGTATGTGATCTCGCCCTGCCGCGTGTTTTCTAGGTTCACCAACACCATCCAAAGTGAGGGTTTTAGTATTATGTACAGATTTATTTTATTTTCGTTATGGTGTTTTTAATTTCATATATTTTATTTGTAGTACGAATAATTATTTTGGTGTGAAATCTTGCCTTTTAGAGTTCTCATGATCTCCGCCGCTATCTGAGGTGATGTTTTTCATCCCTTGTTTTGTTGAACACCTTTTTTAGTCGTGTTTATATCATCAAGTCCCTGGTTTTTTAGAGGTGCATCAGTCTTGGCCATTTTATGTTGGGTGTCAGAAATTCTTACAGGGAGTCGAGATCATTTCTAGGTGCAAACATGAATTTTCCTAGGTTTGGATATATATACTTGGAAGTGCGTGCATGCAAGAGAGATGTTATTGAGTTAGAAATTTTATAATGGACTTCCATGAGGTAGGAAAATCCTTGAATTTTATTTCCATAGCTTGTCCTTAATTCTTGGTATTTTTGTTGATTTATTATCTTGCTACACATCTCCATGGTACATCTTTAAAACATGTTGTGGTGTTCTAAAGTTGTTTGGTGTTATTAAAGATAGGGTTTAAATGAATCTTGTTTTATGCCTTATGTGTGATGCCTTACATTTTTGTAAATTTCCACTCGTTCTTTTAGGTGCAATTTTATGTTTGGGTGGGGTTTTTCCCACAGAAACATATTGTTAAATTGGTTTGAAATATGTTATTGGATTTTGTATCTGAAATGTTGTGATTTCTCTGGTTATGGTTTGGTGTTTGTCTACAAATAGCATTTTGGTTTATGAAATTGTGGGGTATTTTATAAGTGGGTGAAGGGGGTGTTTTGTGTTTAAAATAAAAGGTGTATTTATAAAATTTGGTTTCAAAATTTTTGGTTGGATTTGGAGCGCTCTTATTGGTTTGGACGGTTGGCCCTGGAAACATGCTAAGGTGAGTTGTTGGGAAATGAAAGGGGTGTTTGAAAATATTGGGGTGTGTTTGGGTGAAAGTGGAAGTCAAATCCCATTCGGAACTTTCTAAGGTGTTGTTGTTTCAACTTGACTTAAATTGAACTTCCGAAGATTTCTGGTAAATTCATTATTTAAGGGTCCATTTGGCCATGTTGGTATAAAGATAGTATTTTTGGTTGTTTTTAAATGGGTTAGTAATTTTTTTGATAAAAGGATGAGCATTGTGAAGAAAAAGGCCTGTTTGGAATTTTAGATTGGATGTTTACAGAAGGTTTGATATGTGTGAATTGTATGAGGCATGTTTCACATCTTTGAAACTGTATGTTTGGAGAACCCCTCTTTGGTTAGGACCATTGACTCGTCTGTGGATCTTGTGACAGGAGGATCCGTAGAATGGGCCTCCTTTTGAGAATTTTTATGTTAAGGCATGGGAATAACCTTGAGGTGGTTGGGGTGGTCCGGTTTTTGTTGTGTGCTGGATTATATTTATATGGATTTTTATTTCAATGTGTGGCACACATTTTTGTGAACATAACACAGAGACTTATCATAGCTAGGGGTTTTTTGAGAACGATTGTTGCACTTGTTTAGACTTTGCACTGGCTAGTGGCCCATAGAATGGATTATACTCTGCTTGGGGATTGGGCCCCTCTATTAGGCCATGTAGGGCAACCCAGGCATTAGGGTGTTATGACGTCATTGAGAGTAGGCATGCCTATAGGATGAGTCACATGTATAGTATGTTTTGGTCTTCCTCTAAGACCCTAGGTTTCCCCTGATGCTTTGATAAGAGCACTATTAGTACCATTACCCTTGTTGTCTGTGGAATCATACCCTTGAACTTGATTTTGGTGTTTTCTTGAAAAAGTTTTGTATGTAAGGTTGGATTTAAAAGGAACTTCAAAGTAGCTGTTTTGGAAAAGTTTTTGTGAGTCCCTCTTTTTTTTCTTTTCCTTGTTTTTGAATTATAAGGGAAATGGAATTGTGATTGTTAGTTTTTGAAATGCTGTGTAAATATGAAAACAATATTTTTATAACTGCTGTTTAAACTAGTATTTTTGGGCTGGTTTGGAACTAGAAAATGCATGGATTATGTGGTTCACTTTTGGCATTCCTACTGAGAATTTTAATGCTCATGCCTATCTTAACTTTTCATATGCAGGTTTATCTGTTTGGTTGAGGTTTTTGTTTCTTCTTCCCATGTGAGGCAGACTGTTAGTTGTTGGATGTGAACAAGATGTCACATGGAGGTATGTGCAGTCCTGTTTTCTTGCCACTACTAGTTATCTTTCTCTTTTTTTAGTCATTATTAATTTATTTTTCTTCCTTTTATGGTCCAAATCGTTCCCATCTATTCAGTTTTGATGCCCGAAACTAGTTTCTAGCCCGTGTTGATCGGGAAAGCCCATTGGGCCATGTCGCGGGTTGTCTTAGGTTATTGGTTAATGGGCGACCTAGGATGGTTCATGACAAAATGGTATCATAGGAGGCCCTTATTATTTGGGGTGTCTGGTAGAAATAGATTAGGACTGTCGGGGCTCAGGAGGTAGGTTACAAGTCAGTGCCTGATCACCCCCACTTGCAACGAGACCTGAGATATCAGGGGTAGTCTAGGATTTGAGTCTTTTGTCTTTGGTTATTTTGGATTGAGCGGTGACAATGGGATCAAATCGGTTCATGTTGTGGCCTCACGTGGGTTGGTGACCCATGTGGAGTCCATGTGACCAATTTAAGGCCCTCTTAGAGTTATGTCTTACTTGGGGCATGGTTCACCACCATGTCGCTGAGTTAAGAACATACACTAGTCCCTCATTTCAATGTTTTATAGTTGGTTTTGTTTGATTTTGAACTCATTCGATGTGAGTGTGTGTTAAAAATGGATGTGTTTTCGAAATGAAAAAGAGGGGTTTCTTTCCAAATGTTTTTGAAAGTAGTAAAGTGGGTTTTCAAGAGAAAGTGTATCGGTTCGGAAAAACATGGTATGTGTTTGGATTTGGTAAGGAAGAGAAGTGTTTGATCCTTGGCACTCCTTATGGAGGGTCACATGTGCATGGGTATGTACGAAGAGTGTGTGGGGGAATTTTTTCGTAGATGATGTGGGAGAGATTTAATGAACACACATGTGATAGTTAATAAGGTTCCATAGGTTATTTTTAAAAATTTAAAGGAATAATTGTTTTGGAAAAGTGATTTTTGCTTGTGTTTGTATATTTTTGGATTAGGGGCCTATTTTCCATGGTAAGTGTTGTTTATTTGATTGAGTTTTGGATTGATGACCGGTTTCGATGGCGTTTCTCATGTTATGAGTGTGCCGCCAAGGAAGCCTCCAAAAGTTGTTAATAAGTTATTCCCAGTTCCCAGTTATTTTTGTGTTTTTCCTACTTATCGAGGTAGTCGAAGTCTGTTAGCGGCAGTTTTCTAGTTCAGAAAGATAGTGTGTCTTTAGGTTGTTGGGAACTACCAGGGTAGTTAAGGTTTGTACCTTCCTAGAGTTACTTGAGGGTTTAGTTCTGGAAATGTAAAGGTGGGATGTCTCATCGTCGTTAGAGTCTGGGGTGTAGTTAGTGGGGGTCGGCTCTTGTGAAGGTTCCCCGTTTGGCAAGGATCTTCGTCTGTACCAACTCCCAGATTGTTGGATCGTTCCCCCAGCTGCGACTACTCTAGCCAGTTCAGGCATTCTAAGCCTCCTTGTCGCAACCCTTTGAAGTCTTTCTACCATACGATTGTTTGGGTCCCAGAGAGAGTTTTGAAAGAAGCATCATTTGGGAGGAAGGCATTAGGGACTGGAGGACGCAAATTCTTGACTGTGATACAGGAGACGCTTCAGCCATTAGGGCCCCATCCATAGGACTCAGGGTGAAGCTCGCACACAGTCAGTAGTTGTCAAGGGTGTATGAAACCCTATCCTAGATAATGTTTTCAGCTTTGGGATGGAAATATCCAAAATTTCCTTGTTCATTTATCATCGTTGTCTTAATCTCATCCCTGTTGTGGTGGCGTGATGAGTGTATTCTCCCACAATCCAAGTCGTCTTATCTTCTCTCAGTGTGGGTTTTAAATTTTTCAGTTTATTTGAATGGTGTGGGTCATGAATGAATGGGACTATTCTGATTTTGAGTTGGTCTCAGCTGTGTTGGTTAGGGGCATGTTAATTTTTCTAAATTGATGGGAGTAGTTTAGTTAATTCTTCATCCTTATGTTGGTGGGTTTTTTTGTAGCAATTTTTTCGACAAAGACATAACTGTGTTATTTGGTCCAGGTTGGGAAAATGAACGAGTTTGGCTTGGGAGTTCCTAAGTTGACCCCCCGGGGGGGTAGTGTGTTCGAGTATCATGTGTTTCCATGTTAGTAAATTATTGTGATGGGGAGAAACCTCTCGTGTTCTCCCCTCAACTTCGGTCAGGGATTGTTCACGAGTTGGTTGGGTGTGAAATGTGTTGGTAAAGGTCACCCCAAGCCTCTCGGTTTCTACTAGTTTGGTTTGGTCATGGACTCTAGTTGTATCAACTATTGGCATGGTGACATTCTAGGGGCAGAAAGTGTTTGTGGTGGGGAGAATTGTCACACCCTGATCTCATATGCTAATTTATTTTATTTTAGTTTTATTCTTTTCTTGGTCCCATGCAATTTGGAAGAGGATTTGTTGGGGACCTGGTTTGATATTTTCGATGTTTGATGTTTTGGTGATCCTCGGGCCATGTGCGGTCACCACACCACTAGTGGTGATCATGCACTTGGTTGTAGTGAATTCGTTGTTACCCAAACATTCGAAAAAATAATAAAATTATATGAATAAAATAAAGGGACTGAAAAATAAAGCTAAATATAATTTTATAACGACAAAACATTGTTAATTTTAAACCCATAATGAAAATAATATTATTTTTCATATGATAATTTTATTATTATTTAATATGGAAAGAATTCTGTTGGCATTAAATTGTTATAAATATAATTAGTAATGAAACTTAATGAAATTATCACTTTAATCATCACTAAGTTTTTTCTTAATTTCCTTTGTTGTTGCTCATAATTTTATTATCATTTTCTTATTAATATTATTACTGATATAATTATTGTAACATTGATATTATTATTTTTATTACTCAAAATAAAATGGATAATAAATGATATTAATAATTATTTGTTTTATTATTATTATTATTATTATTATTATTATTATTATTTTTAACCCTAACCCTACTCGCTTTCCCCTCCTTTCCCGGGTTTTTTTTAAATACGTTTTAAAAAAAAATATTTTTTTAAAAACGCCCAGGTTAAAAATATTTTTAAAACTGCCCCTCAAAGGCGGCAGGCGCGATGCCGCCTTTGCGTTTCGGGGCAAAGGCGGCATCGCGCCTGCCGCCTTTGGCCTTTACCCGAAAGGCGGCATCCGCGATGCCGCCTTTCCCCTAAAAAAATTTTAATTTTTTTTTTGAAATTTTTTATTTTTATTTTTATTTTTTTTGTTTTGTTTATATATATATATATATAACAAAAAATTTCAGCAGAATTTCTCTGCTACTAAATATCCAGCGGTACTGCCATTACAGCAGTCTGGATTCTGACAGAAACCCTCACCCAGACCTCCCTTTTATAAGATGTCTTGCCCTGGAAATCATTCTGCATTTTCGATGTGGGATTCAGGTTCTCCCTTTCCTGTGCAGTACATTCTGCATTTCCGATGTGGGATTCTGTTTCAAGTGCGTGACTTTGAAATACAATAAAATATAAACTATAAGACCAATATAAATGAAATTTTAAATATTGATTAAACATATAATTAATAGTTTAAATCAAAAATAATTTCCTTAAAAATGATGATGCAAAATAATTTATAAGGTTTCAAAACCGCTTACTTGAAATTTAAAAAAGTTTCAAGTACGTGAATTTGAAAGACTATAAAATATAAAATATAAAACGAATATAATTGAAACTTTAAAGATTGATTAAAGATATAAGAAATAGTTGAAAACAAAAGGATTTTCATAAAAAAGATTGATAGAAAATAATTTATAACCTCTCAAAACCGCTTACATGAAATTTAAAAATGTTTCAAGCACGTGAAACTGAGTGACTATAAAATATAAACTATAGAACAAATATAATTGAAACTTTAAACATTGATTAAACATATAAGAAATAGTTGAAAACAAGAGGAATTTCATAAAAAATGGTAATGGAAAATAATTTATAAGCTCTCAAAACCGCCTACTTGAAACTTAAAAACGCTTCAAATACGTAAATTTGAACGAGTATAATTATATAAGTAATAATTAATAAGTAATAAGTAATAATTATAATGAATAATAATAATTAATATTTATATAACTTATTAATAATTAATAATTAATAATTACTTATTACTAACTAATTAATTATAATTATTAATTATATTACTAATTAACTAAATAATTAGTATATATATAATAATTAATAAGTAATAAGTAATAATTATTAATTATTAATTATAATAAATAATAATAATAATTAATATTTATATTACCAATTACTAATTAATAATTAATAATTAATAATTACTAATTAATTACTAATAATTATAATGAATAATAATAATAATTAATTACTAATAATTACAAATTAATTATTAATTAATTACTAATAATTATAATAAATAATAATAATAATTAATATTTATATTACTAATGAACTAATTAATAATTAATTTGTAATTAGTTAATTAGTAATATAAATATTAATTATTAATTAGTTAATTAGTAATATAAATATTAATTATTATTATTTACTATAATTATTAGTAATTAATTAGTTAATTGGTAATATAAATATTAATTATTATTATTCATTATATATGTAATAATTAATAAATAATTATTAATTAGTTAATTATTAATTAGATAATTAATAATTATTAATTAATTACTAATAATTATTAATTAATTACTAATAATGATTAATTAATTACTAATAATTATTAGTTAATTATTATTAGTTAATTATTAATAATTGTTAATTAGTTAATTATTAATTAATTATTAATTAGTTAATTATTAATTAATTACTAATAATTATTAATTAATTACTAATAATGATTAATTAATTATTAATTAGTTAATTATTAATAATTATTAATTAGTTAATTATTATTAATTACTAATTAATTATTAATTAGTTAATTATTAATTAGTTAATTATTAATTAATTACTAATAATTATTAATTAATTACTAATAATGATTAATTAATTACTAATAATTATTAGTTAATAATTATTAGTTAATTATTAATTAGTTAATTAATAATTATTAATTAATTATTAATTAGTTAATTATTAATAATTGTTAATTAGTTAATTATTAATTAATTATTAATTAGTTAATTATTAATTAATTACTAATAATTATTAATTAATTACTAATAATGATTAATTAATTATTAATTAGTTAATTATTAATAATTATTAATTAGTTAATTATTATTAATTACTGATTAATTATTAATTAGTTAATCATTAATTAGTTAATTATTATTTAATTACTAATAATTATTAATTAATTACTAATAATGATTAATTAATTACTAATAATTATTAGTTAATTATTAATTAGTTAATTAATAATTAATAATTAATTATTAATTAGTTAATTATTAATAATTGTTAATTAGTTAATTATTAATTAATTATTAATTAGTTAATTATTAATTAATTACTAATAATTATTAATTAATAACTAATAATGATTAATTAATGATTAATTAGTTAATTATTAATAATTATTAATTAGTTAATTATTATTAATTACTAATTAATTATTAATTAGTTAATTATTAATTAGTTAATTATTAATTAATTACTAATAATTATTAATTAATTACTAATAATGATTAATTAATTACTAATAATTATTAGTTAATTATTATTAATTAACTAATTAATAATTAACTAATAATAATTAACTAATAATTATTAGTAATAATTAGTAATATAAATATTAACTAACTAATTAATAATTAATTAATAAATATTAATTAACTAATTAATAATTAACTAATAATAATTATTAATTAATTATTAATTAACTAACTAATAATTAATTAACTAATTAATAATTATTAGTAATATTATTAATAATTATTAATTAATTATTAATTAATAATTATTAATTATTAATTAACTAATTTATAATTATTAATTAACTAATTAATAATTATTAATTAACTAATTAATAATTATTAATTAAGTAATTAATAATTATTAGTAATATAATTAATAATGATTAATTAATTATTAATTAATTATTAATTAATAATTACTAATTAATAATTAATAATGATTAATTAATTATTAATTAATAATTATTAGTAATATAATTAATAATCATTTAGTTAATTAGTAATATAATTAATAATTATAACTAATTAATTAGTAATTAGTAATTATTAATTATTAATTATTAATTAGTAATTGGTAATATAAATATTAATTATTATTATTATTTATTATAATTAATAATTAATAATTATTACTTATTACTTATTAATTATTATATATATACTAATTATTTAGTTAATTGGTAATATAGTTAATAATTATAATTAATTAGTTAGTAATTAGTAATTATTAATTATTAATTATTAATAAGTTATATAAATATTAATTATTATTATTCATTATAATTATTACTTATTACTTATTAATTATTACTTATATAATTATACTCGTTCAAATTTACGTATTTGGAGCGTTTTTAAGTTTCAAGTAGGCGGTTTTGAGAGCTTATAAATTATTTTCCATTAACATTTTTTATGAAATTCCTCTTGTTTTCAACTATTTCTTATATGTTTAATCAATGTTTAAAGTTTCAATTATATTTGTTCTATAGTTTATATTTTATAGTCACTCAGTTTCACGTGCTTGAAACATTTTTAAATTTCAAGTAAGCGGTTTTGAGAGGTTATAAATTATTTTCTATCTATCTTTTTTATGAAAATCCTTTTGTTTTCAACTATTTCTTATATCTTTAATCAATCTTTAAAGTTTAAATTATATTTATTTTATATTTTATATTTTATAGTCTTTCAAATTCACGTACTTGAAACTTTTTTAAATTTCAAGTAAGCGGTTTTGAAACCTTATAAATTATTTTGCATCATCATTTTTAAGGAAATTCTTTTTGATTTCAACTATTAATTATATGTTTAATCAATATTTAAAATTTCATTTATATTGGTCTTATAGTTTATATTTTATTGTCTTTCAAAGTCACACACTTGAAACAGAATCACACATCGGAAATGCAGAATGTACTGCGCAGGAAAGGGAGAACCTGAATCCCACATCGAAAATGCAGAATGATTTCCAGGGCAAGGCATCTTATAAAAGGGAGGTCTGGGTGAGGGTTTCTGTCAGAATCCAGACTGCTGTAATGGCAGTACCGCTGGATATTTCGTAGCAGAGAAATTCTGCTGAAAATTTTTGTTTTATATATATATATATATATATATAAACAAAACAAAACAAAAAATAAAAATAAAAAATTTCAAAAAAAAAATTAAAATTTTTTTAGGGGAAAGGCCAAAGGCGGCAGGCGCGATGCTGCCTTTGCCCCGAAACGCAAAGGCGGCATCGCGCCTGCCGCCTTTGAGGGGCAGTTTTAAAAATATTTTTAACCTGGGTGTTTTTTAAAAAATATATTTTTTTTAAAACGTATTTAAAAAAAATCCTCCTTTCCCCATGTATTTCCGCACCATGAGCCCCTCTACGCCCAGGCTGTCGCCTCCCTCCTCGCCCTTGATCCCATGCATCGACCGCCCTCCAGGAACCCCGTCACCCCGCACCTCTCCACCAGGCCTCCTGCATTCTCCCCTTAGCACCCCGCGTCCCAGCCTACCGACAGCCCTACTGGCGCTGTCTCGCCCGCGTCCTGGCCTCCACACCCTGCACTCCGGCTCACCCTCCCCTGCAGGTTCTGGTTGGCCGCTCTTACGGCTTGCTTCCCACTTTCTGCATGAGCCCTCCTACCCGACCAACTTGCCTCCTTGTTTGGGTCACCCTCCCTGCTCATTCTACCCCTGGTCTGGCGCAACCTCCACCCGGCGTGACGAGCCTCCCTCTCTTATTCGACCAGAACTACATGGGCCTCCTTCGGCTCTGTTCCCCCTATCTTGGTGTGCGACTAACCAACCCAAACTCTAGCTGCACCTGGCTTCAGTGTGGCCTGAACCATTTTGCGAAGCACCTCCGCCCTGCTCTGATGAGGCCATGGTTCCACTATTCAAAAAACTATAGTTTTCATCTCATTCTAATTTTGGTTTTTCCTTCAATTTAACTAAACCTTGATGTCTCGTTTTTTTTTCTTCACATTTTTAATTTAGTATCGTAGTTGTGTAATGAAGTCTTCATATTTTATTTATAGTATGGATAATTATTTGGATGGGATCTCGACTTTGCACGTTTTTTATTGGTTCCCTGACACCATCCAAAGTGAGGGTTTTAGTATCATGTACACATTTATTTTATTGTCGTTATGGTGTTTTGAATTCCTTCTATATAATTTGTAGTACAAATAATTATTTTACTGTACAATCTTGCCTTATCGGGTTCTCATGATCACTACCACTATCTAAGGTGATGTTTTTCATCCCTTGTATTGTTGAAAACATTAGTTTTGAGTCGTGTTTATATCATCGAGTCCTTTGTTTTTTTGAGAGGTGCATCGGTCTTGGCCATTTTTTGTTTGGTGTCAGAAATTGTTTTAGGGAGTCGAGATTGTTTCTAGGTGTGCGCACGCATTTTCCCAGGTATGGATATATATACTTAGAAGTGCATGCGTGCAAGTGAGGTGATGGATGAGTTAGAATGTTTTGAATGGGCTTCCTTGAGGTAGGAAAATCAATGCATTTCCTTTCCATCACTTGTCCTTAATTATTGATATTTTCGTTAACTTATTATCCTACTATGATTCTCCATGGTACGTCTTTAAAACAAGTTGTGGTGTTCTAAATCTGTTTGGAATTATTAAAGATAGGGCTTACATGAATCTTGGTTTATGCCTTGTGTGTGATGCCTTACGTGTTTGTAAATTTCCATTTGTTCATTTATGTGAAATGGGATGTTTGGGTTGTGTTTGTACCATAGAAATGTTTTGTTAAATTGGTTTGAAATATGTTCTTGGATTTTTTGTATGAAATGTGGTGATTTATTTATTTATGGTTTTGTGTTTGACTAAAAATAGGCTTTTGGTTTATGAAATTTTGTGGTATTTTATAAGTGGGTGATGGGGGTGTTTTGGGTTGAAAACAAATGGTGTATTTATAAAATTTGGTTGCAAAATTTTTTGTTGGCTTTGGAGTGTTCCTCTTGGTTTGTCCTAGTTGGCCCTGAAAACATGCTAGGGTGAGTTGTTGGAAAATGAAAGGGGTTTTTGAAAATTCTAGGCCGTGTTTGGGTGAAAGTGGAAGTCAAAGCCCGTTTGGTACTTTATTATGTATTGTTGTTTTAACTTGACTTGTGGTGAACTTGGGAAGGTTTTTTGTAAATGCTTTATTGAAGCGTCCATTTGGCCTCGTTGGTATAAATATGTTATTTATGGTTGTTTTTAAATGGGTTAATAAATGTTTTGATAAAAGGTTGAGCATTGTGAAGATAAAGGCTCATCTGGCATTTTAGATTGGATGTTTAAAAAAGGTTTGATATGTGTGAAATGTATGAGGCCTATTTGGAATCTTTGAAACTGTGTGTTTGGAAAACCCCTCACTGGTTAGGACCTTTTCCTCGTCTGTTGATCATGTGATAAGAGGGTCCTTGACATGGGCCACCTTTTGAGAATTTTTATGTTAAGGCATGAGACTAACCTTGAGGTGGTCGGGGTGGTGCTGGTTTGTGTCGTATGCAGGATTATATTAATATGGATTGTTATTTGAATGTGTGGCACACCTCTTTGTGAACATAGCATGAAAACTTATCCTAAAAAGGGGGTGTAATAAGAATGATTGTTGCAATATTTTAGACTACTCACTGGCTAGTGGCCCCTAGAATGGATTATACTCTGCAAGGGGATTGGACCCCTCGGTTAGGCCATGCAGGGAAACATCAGGCATTAGGGTGTTATGACGTCATTGAGAGTAGGCATGCCTTCAGGATGAGTCACATGTATAATAAGTTCTTGTCATCCTATGAGTTCCTAGGTTTTCTGTGATCCATTGATACAAGAAATAATAGTACCATTTCCCTTGTTGTGTGTGGAATCATACCCTTGAACTTCATTCTGGTGTTTTATTGGAAACATTTTGTGTGTAAGGTTGGTTTTAAAATGAACTTCAAAGTAGCTGTTTTGTAAATATTTTTGTGAGTCCCACTTTTGTTTTCTTTTCATTGTTTTTGAATTATAATGGCAATGGAATTCGGATGGTTAGTTTTCTGAAATTCTGTGTAAATATGAAAACTTTATTTTTATTACTGTAGTTCAAAGTAGTATTTTTTGGATTTTTTGGAAATGGAAAATTCATGGATTCTGTGATTCACTTTTGGAATTCAAACTGAGAATTTTAATTCTCATGCCTATC
The DNA here is from genome assembly GCA_963277665.1 of Viscum album. Taxonomy (NCBI): domain Eukaryota; kingdom Viridiplantae; phylum Streptophyta; class Magnoliopsida; order Santalales; family Viscaceae; genus Viscum; species Viscum album. Next base: position 1,298,689,711 of record OY728130.1, on the reverse strand, counting down.
TTACTTTTTCATATGCAGGTTTAGGTGTTTTGTTCAGGTTCTTGTTTCGTCTTCCCATGTTGGGCAGACTGTTAGTTGTTACAGGTGACCAAGAGGTCACATGGTGGTATGTGCAGTCTTGTTTTCTTTCCCCGGGTAGTTATCTTTCTCTTTTTTTGTTTTTATAATTTATTTTTTTCCTTCTAAGGGCCAAATCATTCCCACTTGTTTAGTTTTGATGCCCGATAGTAGTTTCCAGCCTGTTGGGATTGGGAACGCCCCTCGGGCCATGTCGTGGGCTCGCTCCGGTGATTGGTTCATATTCGACCAGGGTTAGTTTGTGACAGTCATTTCCCTTGAATTTTAGTTTTTATATGATTTACCTTTATATGAAACATATGAGTAGAGGATTGATCATATTCTTAAGATTCTAGTAGAGTAGACTTTTATATTTTTTATATTTTGGTATAGTGTGATAGTATATTCTTGTCTCTTATTCCCCTTTTGTATATCATCACGCCATGAATCTATGTATATGACACTACCCAATGGCTTTTTATTATTATTCATTTGTTCAGTTATTTATTATTTTGGTGCTTAATTTATTCTACATGTTTATATATTATTCTGTTGTATTTTTTTTGTGATGGTATCCATTGTACAACTATAATATGAGGGTATAGACTCCTTACCGTACCACCTTTACACCCTCACTACTAGTTAGAAGCCTCTGACATATGGTGAATCATGCTTGAGGCCAGGTGACCTACCATCTCAGGGCATGTGATAAGAGGACCTCGGATCGAGACATTATATTTATATATAGAAAAGAAGGCAGGTTTCATCGAAGTGACTTTAATGTTCAACTTATCAGCTTACCATGGTAGCTTAGTGGCTTTAAACAACATCTATGTTGGAAATGAATCATTTAGGAATGTTTATGTTGGGGATTAAACATAAATATTGTGTGTAAATATTCTCATGTGGTATATAAATAAATTTATATAGCCCATCTTGAATGGTATTTGGAAGATGAATTATTATAGAAAACCATCCAACTCACCAATCTTAGAAAATAATAATCCCTATTTTTTCAATATCTGGTGGATGCATGATAAAAAAATCCACCTTTAATTCTAATAATAGATGACCAATATTTATCTAAAGACACTACAGTAGAAAATAACTACTTATCTTATGTTTTATATTTGATTTGTGGTTTTTCATAGTATATGAAGTGTATGCTATCACTTGTGAATCCCCATTATTCCCTTGAGATATTATTGTTCCCTCTACCTTGAAGGATGTATCAGTCAATGCTTCAATGGGAAATTCCCATGAATGTTGATAAATAATAAGGGATGTGGTCAAGATTTATTTATGGAGATCATAGGGTGTTCTTCATGATTTATAAAAAAACAGTATCCTTAATGAGAATTTTTCTTATTGGAAAACCAATTTCCTATTTACTTTAATAAATATTCTATAAAATATAACTTGTCTTAAAATTATGTAATATGTTTTATGTTGTGTGGTAATCTATGGTTCAAGTGGTTTTAATCCTATATCTTTTCCATTTCAAATCCTTTAAAATTATATAAACCAAAATAATTTTCCTTTTCCTCTATGAAATTAGATTTTCCAAAGTATAAAATGATAGTTTTCTCTATACAACTTATTATATATTTTTACGAAAACAATAAAAAAATTATTCCCTATATAATAAATTCAACAATAAATACTTATAGGTATGTCTCAATAAATACTGAAATAATTTTTTCATATTGTATTCCAATGTAACTATGATATTTGATAACCAAAAAAAATTATTTTGTGGTAAAACATACAAATGGGATTGGTGAATGTGGTTCAATATTCATCTTCTAGAGATATAGGAACTCAAATGTAACTAGAAATTATTTCAAGAGAAAATATCCCTTATTGGGAAGTCTAAATAATTTGATCTATAAAAGGGATAGTTAAATAATTTTTCGGGTAATTTTTTTTATTTTTCTATAATCAATGAAGAGCTTCCAAATATTCTGAATCCTAGTGGTTACTATATCATTATTTTTTTATTTTACAGTAGTGAATACAATATTTATTGGAACATTATTCAGGGGAATTTCCTATGAGCATCCGATATGGGATTAATGATATTATCTCTTAAAAATCATTCAATTTCATTTTTTACTACTTCAATTAAAAATGGGTTAATCATTAATTGTAGTAAAATTATAGGTCTTGACTCAGTTTCTAGGAAAATTCATTACACATAGGTTATGAGTGTAATCCTAAAGACACATTCAAATGATCATCCAATAGCTATAATGGTTTTTTTATAAATGATCATTAATTTATATTCTTTATTATATTACAATTTTATTGAAATCATGACTACAAAAATTATCATTTTCAATAAGAAATAAAAAATTTTATGTTTTTAAGTTGAAACTTCAGTTCTAAAAAAGTGGTTTTCTAAATATATTTTCAATTTACTATTCTCCATTCGTGTGACCTAAAATTCAAAAAAAAATGTATCCGTTTAAAATCTATGTGTTTAATAAAAAAAATTTAACATCTACATCTAAAAGATGGATAAAAAGTATATATGATTCCATATATAAATAATTTTAAAAGGGAGGATTATTATAACAACTAAGTGAATTAATGGATTTTATATCTTCCACTATGAAATTAAATAATTTAATATATTTCATAGAAAAATAAATATTTTCCATGTGAGATAATATAAAAATATATTTCTAAACATAAAGGTATTTAATTGAATCCAAAATACATAAATTATTATTTTCTATTGTAAAATATATTAATTGTTTTTCCTCAATGAAATTTATTATGTTTTTAGTAGTATTAAAAAAATTACTTCCTAAAATTAGTGGGTAATGGGTTTTACAACTTTTTCTACCTTATTAAGATGTAAATATAGAAGCAAAAAAACACATTCACTCTTACCAGATCATCTTTTAAGAGTTAAAATGGGTATGAAGTGGTTCAATAAGTTAGTTGTACAACCACTCTTGATAGATTGTGTTATTATATATATATATAATAATTTGGGTAAGAAGAAATATTAATTGAATCTCCCAAATCACACAATATAATATTAAAATTAATCTATTCGATGGTGAAAACAATGGTAAATGTATCTGAGGATTACAATTTTTTAATTATTTTTTAGGTTTTTAGAGAAAAAATTTTCTACCCAAAAATTATCATATCATATCATTTATGTTTCCTCTTCTTAGTGATATTATCCTTGGGTAACATTTCAGACCTTGGGATTTGGTGGATTATATCCATCATATAGATGTTCATGTCAACTTACAAGAAATTTTACATCATTTATTTTTGTTGGGTATCCTCTTTATTCATCTTAGTTATGTACATTATTATATATATGATAGGTTGGGGATAATATATATATTCCATATTGGTCATTCCTATGACTTTTTTTATCCATATAGACTTCCTCTTTTGGTTTCATCATATGAACATATACCACCCCATGTTTTTCAGACCAAATATCATTTCTCAATAATGGTTATTCACTACTTATAAACTTATTTCCACTTATTTTGGGTTAAAAATACAATTTTCCATCAGTTTTGTAATTTATTAGGCAATGATGTTACATTATCCTATATTCAACTATTGTTTTAGAGTTAAATCAATCTATATTAACATGAATTTCCTCTTCATAATCTCTAAATTCAAAGTTGTGAGTGTGAATTGTTGGTTCTATTAAGAGTCTATAATCTACCTCTATATGTACTTTATTAACCAATCTTAATTTTTTTACTTTATAGTATCTTGTAATTGGTTGGATATATTCCATTCAAAAGGTGGGGACCAAAAATAATTTTCATTCGCCTACTAGAAATATGGCCTTATTGGCTATCGATTTCTTTCTCAATATTAACTATTTATTACAATATAGCCCAATTTTTTAGAATTATTTATTATTGGTAAAATCATCTAGTAATGGCATCAAAAATTTCATATACTTTAATATAACCATTTTTAAAATCATCTTAGAATTGGCATAATAGGAACAATCAAGATTGTGTGGATGTTGATGCTTCTTTAACATTAACCATTATAACTATATCTATAAATTCAAATTTAATATCATTTAATGTAAGTTTAGTAATTTTTACCTCATATATATTCATCACAAAATTTATATGGTTTGGGGGGGATTTACTTTAAAAATAAACAAAATAAAATAGTTCAATAAAATATATGGTGATATCATGAACGCATGTGATATAATCAATGTACAATAAAGAGAATGTCTCGTTCATTTAATTATAAATAAAAACCATGAAGATAGTCATTTTAATTTTTTTATAGTTGGAATAAGCTAAGATAACCCTTTATTTTGGATAGAGAAATAAACATACCAATGATTGGAATGAGGGAGAACATTTATGGTTTTCCTTTAGGTAAACTAATTTCAAAATAATTTCTATTATCACGAAAAGATAATAAAATTAAGGATGATGATGTGAGAGAAATATAGAGGTAAATAATTTAATGTATATAGAGATACTTATATATAATTAGGGTGTTATATGAGAACTTTAAATAGGCTCAAGATTAGAAGTAGATAGTATAATAAGAAAAAAAAGTAATAATGATGATTGATGGTGCTTGATGAAAGTGATTAAAGATTGATTCAACTTTTTGTGTGTGTCATTGATGATATAAATTTACATGTAATATGTTTTCTTTGATAATGTTTTGGAAAAAATATATGGAATTTTTGTTTTATTATCCATGGGAATCATTAAGTAGTTTTGTGGGTGTACATTTTTTGGATAAATGGATTGTTCTTAATTTTTAAATCCAACCAATGTATCTATATATAGAAACCATAATATTCAGAAATCCTTTGTGAATATCTATTTTTAAATAGATTCATTTAATATAGAAGTAAAATAATTTTTACCAACAATAAAATAAACATGGACATTTTCAAAGATTTCACCACACCCTAGTAAATAAAGAAAGGGAATTATGTATTTCAAAATTTTTAGTTCTACACATTTTATCTAACCATTTTACCCTTAAAACCTACCATTCCACCACACCCAATTCCACCAAAACATTCACCATAACAATTTGAAATTATTTGTGAGGATCTTAAAAAAATATACTATACATCCATGAATGGGATTAAAATATTCTTACAACAATATTCTATAGATGTGGGACAAGAAATAATACTTCAAGAAAAAATTCAAACATAATCAAATTCCATTATCAGATCATTTGACTTAAATAGTTTTCCATCACATGATATTCAATATAATTAATGAATCTTATTCAAAATAAGTTGTTAGAAACATAGATTCATATTTGTGATCTTAAAAAAATCTGTAATATGATATTCAAATTTATATTACTTGTCGATGAACACAAAAAAAATTATTTAAAAATCAAGATAGAGATGATAAAAAAATAGAATGGAATTTACTTTTTTTATAAAACCAATCCTCTTAAGTTTTGTTACATTGAAAAAATGTTATCCACTTAATGGAACATGAATTGAAAAAGTTGCCTCTTTTCAATATCTCAATAATATCATAGAATTTTTTAATATAAAATATAAACATATGGAGAATGAGGGTTAGTGAATTTAGATAAAAATTTAAAAAATCCTTAAATAAATATCTTGAAAAATATAAATCCACATTATGAAATTAAAGTCAATTTATAAGTAGGGGTTTTCAAATTATCAAGCATAATTGTATATGATGATAATCAATAGAAATTAAGAATAAATAAATAAATTTAATAATTAATGTCTTTATTAAAATAAAATAATACATGAACAAAAAATATATTAAAAATAAAACACTTTGAAAATAATTATTTTTGAATTATAAATAATAAAATTTATAAAATTAAATAATAATTAAAATAAATAAAATATATTTTCAATGAATTAGAAATATCACTCCACGTGATATAAATGTATGACATTATTTTATAATATTTATAAGATAAGATATACATTGAAGAAGACAAAACATTCTGAGCATGCATATATGAGGGGGTAATGGATAAAAAAATTATTAAAACCACTCCCCCAATATAAAAAATAGTATTTAAAAACATAAGATCATTCTTCATTTCATTACATTTAAAACATAATGGAAATTTAAATTTTGATGTTCCACTATCTTATATTTCAATGATGTCCCATGAAAAATATATACATATTCTTAGAAGAGAGTTCTTTTGATACCTAGATTTCTGATTCGTAGTGTGAGATAGTAAACGTTGAGATGGATAAGTGTTTTGGGTCTAATATGATTGGCCAATAGATATTTGGAAGCTAAAACATGTTCGGATTTTTGAAGAAGATCTGGGAAAAGTATAATAGAATTATAACTTTAACATCTAAATTTTTTCAATCACATTTTTAAATCAATTGGAAAAAGTTTTGGTAATATTTTCAAATTTTATTTTGGGAAATCAAATTTACAATTACTTCATTTCTAAAATAAATTTCATTATTATATATTAAAATCCGTGATTATTTCTTTAAAAATATTTTATAACAAGGAATATATTAAAATATCATTCCCCTTGGGTGAATTTTGAAATAGGATGCATGATTTCCTTTATATTGTATTTGTAATTTCCAACACCCAGTTGATTTTTTACTTATGAAGTCAGATCAAAAATTCCTTTTATAATAAGATCATTTCCATTTAAATTTATTTTCAATTCATTAATAACATCCTTATATTTCATTTTAATATCATTATATAGTGATTCAAGTTTAATAAAACTATTTTAATATTGATCAAAAGAGTATTTTAGTTATTTATTGATCCGGGTACATGAAGATGATGAGTGATAAGAAGAGGTTGGAGACGATTTACAATTTAAATTAGTATATACCTCAAGTTCTTCCTTGAGACATATCAAAATTTATTCACAATAAAAGTATGATCCCATAGAGTCATTAGAATAACACCATGTTTTTAATTTAAAAAATTTATTCCCTTACATATTTTCTTTCAAAATATTTTCATAAATCAAAAGTTTTGCTCTTATATGACCCTTTTGGCTGAATTCTTAGCTCATCTTGATTGACACTTAAAATTTAACATTATTTTGGAACATTAGAATGATTTATAATTCCATAAAATTTCAAACTCCTTTTTAATAGTTTTCTCAATTTTAATTTCATCATCGTTATAATTTAATAATGAATATCCATTATTCACTACAATAAATTAATTTTTCATCTTTTTTCATTAGATTCCATTCCACATTTTAAATCATCGAGTTTCATAGTGATCTCATTTTTTATGATGGAATGGGTGAGTTATTAAATAGTCATATTTTTAATATCCATGGTGCTCGAGATAGTGTTTACTTTGGGGTACTGCTGATTATTTTAAACAAAATGGATATTATTCATGATTATTTATATGGAAATATCATAACCATCTAATTTTATACAATTTAAAATGTTAATAAATCACATAATGATGCTAATAGTAGATTCATTAAGATATAGGGAGAAACATCGAAAATCATAGAAATACAAATGCACATGAGCCTCTGCCCGGTTGGTGAGGACTCTTATGTGAATCCAGGGGACTCAGGATCAAATCTAGGTGGAGTCACAATTTCTGGGGGACTGTATTAGTACTGTACCAGGCACTATAACATTACTCTTGCAAAACTGTGCAGTACTGTAGCAGGTACAGTAGTGGAAATGTAGTAAGCACTGTTTGGTACTATAGCAGCCTAGAATTTGCCCCCATTTGTGCCTTCAGGCAACCGATTTAGTCCTCGAGTACCTTAAGGCCATCAAGTCACCCAAGCCTTCGAGCCAGTAAGGCCTTCGGGCCACCTAAAGGCCTTCGGGCAACCTTTAGTGCCGATGAAAACCAGACAACCTATAAGGAACATGATCTATAAGTAGATGAGCAGGGAGCTTTCACCACAGTAGAGGATTCATGGATTGCATGAATGAGAGGCTAGGACACCATCAATCAGGACAGGAATGTGCATGCCTGGGATAGCCTATCCAAATAGCCATGAGAAGTTGGAGAGGTGATTTCATGGTGAAGATGCTGGGAGGAGTAGTTCCAAGTAGTTTTTCTGAGTCGTATGTAATGTTTGAAGCTTACGAGAAATGAATTCCTCTAAGGCATATAGGGTCATGTAATACTTATGCCTAAGGGCATTGTAAGGATTCCACCTCACCCCTTGAAAGGTGGATTATCAAAAATCAATAAAAAATGTAGGCCTTCGGGCCATTGTATGGAATAGCAATACAAATCCAATTTAGTGTTTTTTACTTTATTTTTCCCTTCATGGGTGACTTAAAAAAAATATATTTCAAAATAGGTTTTAGAGTGGAAACTTGATTATAATCATTGTGATATTGAACTCAATTTAAATCATTCAATTATTTCCCATTAAATTTAAATTTTGAATATATTTTTTATTCAAGTTTTAATTATATTCAATTTTTATCATATTCATGCATGTTAAATTTTCAAATAGGATAACTAATACTAAAAAAAATTTATCATCTGATTCTTCCAGTTTACAAAGTTAGTGCCATAAAAAATTAGAGGAAGATGATAATATTATAAAAAATAGATAAATATTTCAAATCGATTGAAATTTTATAAAAATATTTCATTGTTTTGAAGATAATTATATTCTATAAAACCCAATGTACTACCTTAGAAACATACTATTGGTATTAGGGTAAAAAATACATTAACAAAATATCCCACCATTGGATACAAATTTTTAGTTGATAAAATAAATAGAAAGTGGGGTGGGGGATAAATTTTAGTATAAATAATAAATTTATAAAATAAATCAAAGTTATCAAATACATTGTCATATTCATCCATCAGTAATAGAATCAAAGTAAAAAATTTATGAAATTAAAATAAATCAATAAAGTGAAAGTGGAGGATCTTGGACAATTAATGAGTAATGTTCTTGGTTAAATTTTAGTTAAAACCCTTTTAGTTTGGTAAATAATTTCTTTTATGTTTACAATGAGAATTTTGGGTATTATAGATTTTTGGGACATAAAATTTGGGTAACATAGTTATCTAACGGATGCTTCATGGTTGACACATAGTTTTTAGTAATTGTGTTCTTTAACCATACATTCCTAGATAGGGGGAGCATGGTCGGTGGAACCATTTAGAGGGAGGATCTAATCCGTGCAGGATTGGAAAAAGAAATACCACATGGTTACTGTATGATTTTTCTTACCATGAATAATCATAAGGATGTAGTGTATACTTTCCCCCTCTTAGACTAAGTTTGGAGCACTGTTGGGACATGGTTTAGCTAATCGTTCAAAAAAACTATGTGTGTCATTAATATAGGGGAGAATTTCCATTTTTTCTACCACATGATTTAAGAAAACACTTCTAAATTTATAATCCATTATTAATACAACAACCTTGATGCCAAAAAAATCCTCCCAAACTTCCCAAGGATTGATCTCCCTCATTTATAATTTTTTTTGAGCACCATTGGGTGTTTATCAAGGCTCTATGTGAGTGTAACACTCCTATATTATCTATTTTATATATTAGGGATTATAAAACATTTCTCTTTTTTATGAATCCATAAAACCATATTTTAATAACTATTTTTAGGATGGGGCTTTGAGGGTGGTCCGAAATCAAATAAAAATCCATGGTTAAGTTAGAATTCCTCTACAGAATTGAGGATACCTGTTCTATATGTTATATATCATAGAATTATGAAAAATTTATTTGTAAATAGTTGTGTACCTATGCTATTAGAGTGTTTATATTGATCTAGGAGATGGTTTTTGAGTTTACGAGGGTGATCTATGGGACTATGACAGTGTTGGATTAAGCTTTCCACTTCACCGACTTACAATCCATTTTTCATGCATTGGTAGGTTAAGTGTAGGTGGAAACTAGGGGTTTTAGGATATACACAAACATGATATCATGTCCCAGGATAATATCTTTGGTTTAAAGAGGTATGGTGATGTTGTAAACCAGACCCTCATTTCAGAAGGTAACCTCATGTCAGATTTTTTTGGTGGTAATAGAATTTCAGGATAATGGATTCCTTATCAGTAATGTAGTATAGTTCCAGGGACTTATACCAGATCCCCTGGTAGAGGGATTGGTCATCTCTATGTTGTTCATCCTACAGCAGATGGTGGTGAATATGGTCCATTGATAGTTTAAGGTAGAATTATTGTAGTTTATAAACTTTCCAGTTCTTTATTAGATATTGGTGCATTGTGTTCTTTTCTATCAACTAAAATTTTAAATTTTTTGGTCTTGCTGGTGGAACATGTGTGTGGGGTGATGTCAATTGAAACACCATTGGGAGCACGAGTAGAGAATATCCAATAATGTAAGGAGTATACCCTTGAGGTTAGAGGGAATTATTTCCTTTGGGATTGTTTGTGCTATGTATTTCATGATTTTATTTGATATTTGGGATAGACTAGGTGGTGTTGTTTTAGGAGAATATTGAATGTTACCTCCATACAGTAATGTTCACATCTCTTGGGGGTGCAATTTTGTTCACCGTGGATAGTGGGATATCCGAGAAGGCAATGATGGGATAGTTTTTTATTATTTGGGTGATCTAATAGACCAAGTTTCATTTCTCATTATTGACGATGGGGGAGTAGAGTATATTTTTTCCCCTTTTTTGGATTTGTTTCAGGATGTTTTTTCTAAGGACTTTTGGGGCTGCTGCCCGAGATAGATGCTGAGTTCACGATGGAGTGGATTCCCAGAGAAGAACCAGTTTCTATTCCACCATATATAATGAAATTAGAATAACATTATAAAAATAAAACTCGACTATATGAACTATGTAATAAATTTTTTATTATTCCATTTATCACACCTTGGGATATGCTGTTTTTTTCAAGAAGGCTGAAAAATCATAATGGTTTTAGGTAATTTTTCAGAAACTGAATCAGATAACAGTTATGAAATTGATACCCTCTTATGTGAATCAAAGATCTTTTTGACTATATGATGTTTTCCTCCATGTTTTCAAAAAATAACTTGAGCTCAAGGTATCATCAACAGATATTGAGACCTTCTGAAATATCATGGAATTATTTTAGGAGGGTTTATGGTTTTTATGCATTTTTTGATATCATTCAAGTTGACCAACACACTAGAAGTTTTTATTGACATAATGAAATAAATATTTCATTTATACGTATATCATTTTGTATTCATTTTTTTGGAAGAAATATTAGTGTTCTCTAAGACTCATAACAATCATGCCAAACATCATGACTTCACCCAGAGTAAACTCAAATAGAACTGGCTATACACCGTGCTATCTAAGTGTATGTTTTTCATTAAAATGTTAATTTTATTGGGTCGCATCATATCCATGGATGATTATTCAATGGACCCATAAAATATTCAAATATTTGTATATTGGGATCAGAAAAAAAATTAAAATCCAAATATTTTTCAGTTTGGTGTGCTATAATCATCGGTTTATTGTAGACGTTTCCAATTTTCCAGCACCACCTTCAAGCTTGATGAAGCATAGAATAATGATTCAATTGTAAAGACCTATAATTTCTATTGAAATTTTTCTTTCTTAAATACATGAGAATTTTATGAGTCTGTAGTTTCTGACGGTGCTTGATTCTGGGCCCTAGTGTGTCCAGAATCATTTTTTGATGTTTTGTTCGAGTACGTTCCGAAAACGTAAGATCAGGATTTTATAACTATTGAACCGGTGCTTGGAACTAAAATCTGAGGGCACTGTTGAACACGCAGAGTCAGTGATTTCATAGTGAGACCTTCACTATAGTTGCGTTCTAGCAAGAATGGTAGTTAGTTTTTGGAGTTTTAAGAATAAAGTTAGATAAAAATAAGTGAGGGTTATTTTTATTTTGGAGGTTAAAATTTCCAAGTGGAGGTTGGAGGTGGGGGCCACCACACCATAACCTCCCTTGGGAGGATAATTATGGTGTCGACCATAAGGGATTTAACCCTTTGTAACTCTTGGACTTCCACCATAATTGTGCCAACCATCTCTTTATCTATTTCTAACTCCCCCCTTTGATCATGTTTGTTGTTGACAAAGAAAGTGGACAATAGAAGCCTGCTTCGGGCCAGCTCAGAAGAAACCAGCGGCACAAGACCACCAGGTCACCAGAAAGGCGCTCCACCGGCGTGCCGTGCGGATGAAAGCTGGGCCACGACCAAGCCATGCCGCATCGAAGGTGGAGCGGCACCATCATGCCATGTGGAAGAGCAGGGGGTCGTGGCCAGGTCTATCCACGTTAGAGGGGGTGCGCCGCGCGATGGAGACGATCCACGGCCAGGGCGGGCTATGGCAGAGAAGCTGAGCGAGGCACCGTCACGCCGCACCAGAGAAAGACCATGACCATAGGCCACGGCAGACAGCAGAGGGCGGTCGGCTGAGCTGGCCGTTGATGAACGCTACAGGTGGGACCTGAAGGGTCCCGCAGTTACTTAAACCGGTGATAGTCTCTAGTTACGTTACAGTCAACAGGGGGCACAGGACCCCCCCCCCCCGGCGTGGCCGGCCGGGCCACGCCGCCAGCCGGTCGGGCCACACGGCCCGCCCCCACACGGCCAGCCGGTTGTGCCCCATGGTCGGCCGGTACATGGCCAGCCCGCCGAGCCCCACGTCTTGCCAGCACGCGGTCGACTGGCCGGGCCACGCTGCCAGCCCGCCAGGCCGCCCTCATGGGTCGGGTCGCGCCTTCAGGTCGGGACACCCCTTTGGGTCAGGCCATGCCTTCATCTCGGGCCGTCCCATTGGGCCGGGCTGCCCCTTCGGACCGGGTCAGACTCATGGACAGGGTCAGACTCATGGACTGGGTCTGACCCTGGTCCAGACCTGGGTCTGGTCGGGTTGGTCTGACAGGGTCAGACATGACCCAAAACCATATGACCCGAAGACACCTATTCACCCATAACTCGGGATACGGGTGTCCTAATGACAACCCGTCTATGGCGAAGAAAATCTTAGAGTGAGATGGTTCCTTGTCCATATCCCATTTGAGGTTTGGACACATTTGGGGTATGGTCAGGTTGGTTTGAACATAAAATACTACAGGGCCCCTAGAACGGAAATGCCAATAACTCACAGATCGGGTATCTGATTGACGCGACGTCTATTGTGTTGAGACCACTATGACATGGTGTTTCTTTGATATACTTCAATGTGAGACTCTATGACAATTAGAGTATCGACCAATAGCTCATGGAACATATCCTTCTAGTCACGATCAGTCAAAGTATGGAGACCTAGTAGCTAACAGACCTGATGACTGCTTGACCGATTTGACTCGAAGTGATTCGACTAGACCAGTTGGGAGTACCCCATATTTGGTGGAAGATCCATGGTAGAGGAGTTCCTGATATTTGACGGCATACCCTCCATAATCAACAGTAGGAGTACCTCTCCAGGCTATTAGGGGGAGTACCTTATATTTGGCGGTAGACCCACAATAGAGGAGCGCCTGGTATTTGGCGGAAGACCTGCAGTACTCAATAGGAGGAGTACCTCAGCAGTCCAAGGTTAGTGAGGAGCACCATAGTCTCACAACAGGCCCACTATTATCGACAGAGGAGGAGTTCTCCAACAGTCGTGGTTTTGATAAGGAAAATCATGGGATGATCTGAGTCAATAACCATTGTGTTTTATTCATGATTGAGATGGGTTAATAGATGACTTTGGTATATGTATGGGAATATAACTAAGTAATGGTTATTCTTTGATTCATACTTTGTGGTTTATCCTTGTTGTATTTTGTGAGACCTTGAGGGTCTTGGAGTCCATACTGAGTATCGTTATAGTCACCCCTTCACGAGGTATGCATGCACCCTATTTTGTTGGATGCAGATGATAGACGGCATTGAAGGAGGATGAGAGCGCTAGGACTGGACGGTACCCAGAGGTGGAACATTTGATGAGTCGGTACATAGAGGATCCTGATGGACGTGGAGTGCTGAGGTGGCCATCTGTACATACCCTTCAGGTAGGAACCCCGGAGGACGATCCAGAAGCTGCACTTCGCCTTCCAGCTGTTTGTCTTTTTAGTTGTACTTGTTTGTCTCGTACTTGTACTTTACTGTTGGCCTTGTATTTCCAGCCCCTTTACTTTACAAAACCAATTTTTTATTTAGTATTGCTTAGTTTTTTTCTTCCAGTTATGTACTCTGATTATGTGTGTTTACTTTTTATAAATGCATTGCTTTCCTAGCTTGGGGATTTACAACTTGGGTGCTAGTCACCCTCCCCTAGCCTATGGAAGGCGGGAATGGGGTAGTCACGACATGGGTCCCGAGGATGGGTCGTGACAAATTGGAATCAGAGGAGTCGGTTCTATTGTAGAACTTTGGACTATGATATTTCTTTTCTGTGAAGTAGTAATGTTAAGGGTACCGAGTGTGGTTTTCTATTCAGGGAGTCCAGTTTTGGTGTGACGACCGACGTATCCATACACCAGGACCCTGACTACTGATTTCTGACATAGTGCACAAAAACACTGATTGCATTAATGCTTCAAAAGATTTTCTTTAAGTCAGCTCACCAAGTATAATCGTTTGACTGTGTCGCACCAGTTTATTTCAGGATGCCTCCCCACTAACGACCAGTTAGAGCCCTGAGAGTTGTATGTACTGACAGACTATCGATCGACGAAACCTCACTGTAGGGTCCCTTCCTAGTTGAGGCACCAGCGGTACCACCACCCTTTGGCCCACTGATGCCACCAGCCCCAACAGCTAATGATGCATGCCCCTTGAGCATGCTCCACAAGTTCCAGTGCCAGAGGCCACCCAGGTTCCAGGGAGAGACGGACCCACAAGCAGCTAAGGATAGGGTGGAGGTTGTGGCGAGAGTTTTCATGCTAGTTGGGACACCAACAGACTTCATGGGGATTCTTGCTACCAGCCTACATCAGGTAGCAGTAGGTAGATGGTGGAGCCTAATTTTTCAGGTCCACGACGAGGTGACTTAACTCTGGACAAACTTTGAGAGCTTGTTCCGGGTAGAGCAGTCTCCAGTAGTGAAACCCGCCACTAGCCGACACACAATGGAGTTTTCTATAGCTGGCAGTAGATAAATGTCGTAGAGGTCCAAGAGGACCAGACCTACATGTGGATGACCTCACAACTCAAGATTGGTTGTGCAGGGTACCCGGAGTAGAGACTGAGCCAGTCATGCCAGGAGTGGGCAATGTTACTTCTGCGGTGTGCTTGGTCACATGGCTCGTGGCTGTCTGACCCGCCGTTTTGATGATCAGCAGGTAATTGAGGGACCTCCCAGGTAGAGGCAGAGGTTCGATCGAGGCGGTCTGCAGGGAGTAGGTGGACGTGGCTGAGGAACTGGTCGAGCAGCTGGCACCAATCGGCATTATGAGGTGCTACCCCCACCACCGCCAGGAGGTCCACCCTGACCATAGGGATTGGGTGGATATGGGGGAGCTCAGCTTCAGGCAGTTGAGGCATACAACCATGGCACTCCGGAGATGATTCATGGTACGATCTGTGTCTACTCCACCATAGTTGTAGTTCTTAAAGACACATGTGCCAGTCACTATTTCATATCCAATGCCCTCTTCCGGATCTCGTAGATTCTGATGGATCCTTTGGATCGATCCTTATGGCTATAGAATCTTACGGAATCAACCTCTAATATTACCACTAGTGTCGGCAGTGTGATCATACTCTAGGAGGCGAGAGCTTCGGCTGGGATCTCCTCGTAGCGGCGTCAATGCCTTACGACGTCATCCTAGTTATGGACTGGTTATCTATATTCCATGCTCAGATCAACTGTATTAGGCACAAAGTGCGGTGTGTCTGCACATAAGGGACTAGGTTCACCTTCACCGGTGAGAAGGGATACTTTGCAGCACAAGATAGACTTGCTCGGAGGAGGGTGCAGCTGATCAGTCACCAGTTGGCTTGCCTTATCCTCGGAGAAGTTGATTTGGAGAGTCTGAATTATATTTTATTAGTGGATGAGTATGCAGATATTTTCCCTGATGATGTCCCAGGAATACCCCCCCCCCCCCCGTAGATAGGTGGACTTCTACATTTTCATATAGCCCAGGATGACACCAATATCTACTACATCATATCGGATGGATCCCGCTGAGCTTTGTGAGCTACGGGTACAGTGGGAGGACTTGTAGGGGAAGGGATTCATCTGGCCCAGTGTTTCTCCCTGGAGATCCCTGATTCTATTCGCTAAGAAGGAAGATGGGAGCTTGAGGCTTTGTGTCGACTATCGTCGCCTGAACCAGGTGACTGTGAAGAACATATACCCACTCCCGTTGATTGACGACCTCTTTGATCAGTTCATGGGAGAACGATGGTTCTTGAATATAGACCTCAGATCTGGATATCATCAGATCAGAGTTCGAGACGAGTATGTGTAGAAGACGACCTTCAGGTGTCGGTACAACCACTACGAGTACTTGGTTATTCCCTACGATGTAACCAATGCTCCAGAAATGTTCATGAGATTCATGAACAGGATCTTCCAGCCTTACCTCGATCACTTTGTTGTGGTCTTCATCGACGACATTTTTATCTAGTCAACTACTGAGGAGGAGCATGCCCACCATTTACAGGTAGTACTGGACACACTCTGCGAGAATCAGCTTTTTGGTAAGCTCTCTAAGTGTTAGTTTTGGATTCGAGATGTTAACATCTTGGGGGAACATCATCTCACAGGGTGTAGTAGATGTGGATCCAGAGACGATAGAGGCGATACTTTCTTGGGATCCACCTTGGAGTGTGACAGAGTTATAGAGTTTTCTGGGTTTGGTTGGATCTATCGAAGATTCGTTCCAGACTTCTCCAGAGTTTCAACACCACTCTCAGCCTTGACGAAGAATGGAAAACCCTTTGTGTGGTCGGAGAGATGCCAGTAGATCTTTCAAGAGATGAGGAAGAGGCTAACTAGTTCCCCCCATCTTGAGGCTTCTAAAGGAAGGCATAGGGTACGTAGTCTACTGCGACGCATTAGGGACCGGACTTGGGTTTGTCCTGATGCAGGAGCGACCAGTGATCGCACATGGTTCTCGGAAGCCGAGACAACACGAGTAGAACTATCCTACCCATGACCTGGAATTAGAAATCTTGGTCTTCACCATGAAGTTGTGGTGGATCTATCTGATGGGAAAATGATTTAACAAGTACTCTGATCACAAAAGTCTCAAGTATATATTTTCTCAGAAAGACATGAACCTGAGACAATGGTGTTGGCTAGAGTTCCTCCAGGACTATGACTTCGAGATAGTTTATACTCCTGGGATGGGGAACATTGTTGTGGATTCTCTCAACAGAAGAATAGGCATTCAGTAGATAAAAGTGGCAACAAAGTATCTATTTTCCTTACAGATGTCCTTTGTGGATAGGGATAGAGCTTCCTATCATCAGCCTCTTATAGTTACTCCTCCACTTCTTCAACAATTTATGGAGGCACAACATGGAGAAACAGACTGTGAGATGTGAAATGCTCAGATATCCATTGGGTAGGCACTAGATGGATTTTCTGAAGGTGGTGAGCATGTCATTCTCTTCAGAGGATGTACCCTGGTACCAGTTTCAATTTGGGAGTAAGTGTTGAGGGCATTTCACACTTCCCCTCTAGCGGTACATCCATGAGTGAAAAAGATGTACCAGGACCTTTGACGATAGCATTGGTGGATAGGTATGAAGAAGGTGGTAGCAGAGTTTGTCTCATGATGCCTCACTTGTCAGCAAGTGAAGGCAGAGAACCAGGTACCAGTAGGCATGGTACAACCCTTAGAGGTCCCAGAATGGAAATGGGATGGTATATCCATGGACTTCATGACGGGTCTTCCATGTAAATCCAGGAGTCATGATTCGATATGGGTGATCATTAAACGACTCACCAAGTCGGTATACTTCCTACCGATCAGATGTAGGGATTAGTTGAGAACTTGGGATGCCTTTTTGTGCTGGACATAATGCATTTACATGGAGTACCATCCTCGAATGTCTCTGAATGTGACACACACTTTACATCCCAGTCATGGTAGGAACTGCAAGAGGCTTTTGGGAAATATCTTTATCTGAGCACTGTCTTCTATCCTCAAATGGATATCCAGACTGAGAAGACCATTCAGACCCTCGAGGACATGCTCCGTGCATGTTTCCTCGACTTCAGTCGCAACTGGGAGGACCACTTACCATTGGAAGAGTTTTCCTACAACAATAGCTATCACTCCACCATCGGTATGGAACCTTTTTAACCCTTATATGGTCGACCATGCAGATCACCACTGTCCTGGACAAACCCAGGGGAGTCAGCACTAGTGGGACTAGAGATGGTTCGGGCTACCACAAAGAAGGTACAGATCAACCAGGATGGATGAAGACTACACAGAGCAGACATAAGTCGTATGCTGATAGGAGGCGAAGACCTCTGGAGTTTATGGATGGTGACCATGCCTTCCAACAGGTCTCACATCGATGGGGTCTACAGATATTTGGCCGAGGCGGAATGATATCTCCTCGATTCAGCCGACCATTCTAGGTCTTCAACAGAGTCGGCAAGGTGGATTATCTATTAGCTCTTCCAGCTCAATTGCACTGGGTGCATGATGTCTTTCATGTATCTCAACTGAGGAGATATATGCACTACCCATCCCACATCATCGATCAGGAGGTGCTAGACATCAATGACGGGATGACATTCATGGAGGTTCCAGTGGAGATTGAGGATCAACAGTAGTGGGTCATATGTGGATGATTGATACCACTAGAGCACATTCATTGGCAGTACGGGGACCATCAAGAGAGCATGTAGGAGCGGGGGGCTCAGATGCATGCTCAGTACCGCCATTTGTTCCCTTAGTTCAAGTTGTAGCTTATGGGGACATAATGTTCTGAGGTGGGGAGAATGTAAAGACCCATAATTTCTATGGAATTTTCTTTCATAAATACATGTGTATTTTATGAGTCCACAGTTTCTAACGGCACTTGATTCCATGGCCCGGTGTGTCTAGAATCATTTTCTGATGTTTTGTGCAGGTATGTTCATTAAACGTTCGAGTGGTATTTTATAACATTTGAACCGGTGCTCAGAACTGAAATCCAAGGGAACTGTTGAACTCGTTGCGTCAGTGATTTCGTAGTGAGACCTCCATCGTAGTAGCGTTTTAGCAAGAATGGAAATTAGTTTTTGGAGTTTTTAAGAATAATGTTAAAAAAAATAAGTGTGGCTCATTTTTATTTTGGCGGTTAAAATCTCCAAGTGAGGGATGGAGGTGGGGGCCACCACACCATATCCTCACATGAGAGTTTATAATGGTGGGTCCCTCCTACACATAACCTCCCTTGGGAGGATAATTAATGTGGAGACCACATGGTCTTTAACCCCTTGTAACTCTAGGGCTTCCCCAATAATTGTGCCAACCCTCTCTTCTTTTATTTCTAACTCCCTGCCTTTGATATTGTTTGTTTTTTGAAAATGGAAGAAGACAACGTCAGCCAGCATTGTGCCGGCTATGAAGAAACTAGTGTCATAAGACCACCAGGTCATTGGAAAGGCACGACACCGTCGTTCCGTGCGGATGAAAGTCGGGTCATGGCCATGCTAGTCTGTTGTGATGGAAGTGTGGTGCCATCACCCCATGCAGTAGAGCAGGGGGTCGCAGCCAGTTCGGGCAGTGGTGGAAAAGCTGAGAGCGGCGCTGTCACACCTCTCTAGATAAAGACTACAGCCTTAGGCCGTGGCGGACAGAGGAGGGAGGCCTGCTGATCCAGAGGCTAGTAAGTGCTACAAGCGGGAACCGAAGGGTCCTGCTATTACCTAAACTGGCGCAAGGTGCCGGTTCTGTTACGGCCAACAGGGGGCACGCCACCCCCCCCCCCCCCCCGTGGTGTGGCTAGCCGGGCCACGCGGCCAGCAGGCTGGGCCACACGGCCTGCCAGCATACGGCCAGCCGACTGGGCCACATGACCTCCCAGCACGCGGCCGGCTGGCCGGGCCCCACGGGCGGCCGGTTGAGCCACTAGGCCGGCCGACATGTGACTGGCCGGTCGGGCCGCATGGCCATCCCACCGGTCCATCCCCATGGGTCAGGCCACGCCTTCGGGTCGGGCCGCGCCATTAGGATGGGCGGCGCCTTCAGGTCGGGCCGTCCCTTTGGGCTGGGCCGCCCATTTGGACCAGGTCAGACTCACGAATCGGGTCGGACCCTAGCCAGACTCGGGTCAAGTCGAGTCCGTCTGACTGGGTCGGACCGGACCCAGACCCGTCAGACCTGAATACACCTATTCTCCCATAACTTGTGTTGCGGTTGTCCTAACAATAAACAGTTTGTGGCGACAGAAATCATAGAGTGAGATGGTTCCTTTGGCATACCCCAATTGAGGTTTGGACATAGTTGGGGTACAGTTAGGTTGGTTTGAACCTATAATCCAATCGGGCCCCTAGAATGTAAATTCCAATAACTCACAAACAGGGCGTCCGATTAATGCGCTGTCTATTGTGTTGAGACCCCTATGCCCTAGAGGTCCTTTGAGATACTTCCACGTGAAAATCCATTACAGATGGAGTATCGACCAGTAACTCGTGGAGTGGATCCTTCCAGTGATGATTAGTCAGAGTGCGAAGACCTAGTAGCTGACAGACCTGACGACTGCTTGACCGATTTGACTCGGAGTGATTCCACTAGCCTAGTGGGGAGCACCCAATATTTGGTGGCAGACCCATGGCGGAGGAGCGCCTGATATTTGACAGGAGACACATCATAATCGACAAGAGGAGTACCTCGGTAGGCTATTAGGGGGAGCACCCGATATTTGGTGGCAAACCCATAATGGAGGAGCGCCTGGAATTTTGCGGTAGACCCGCAGTACTTGATAGGAGGAGTACCTCAGTAGTACAAGGTTAGTGAGAATCACCTTAGTGTCGCGACATGCCCATTGTTCTTGACCTAGGAGTATTTCTCTGGCAGTAGTGGTTTCGATAATAAAAATCCTGGTTTGAGCTGAGCCAATAACCTTTGTGATTTCCTCATGATTGAGATGGGTTACTAGATAACATAAGAATATGTATGACAATATAGATAAGTAATTATTATCCATTGATTCATACATTGTGGTTTATCCTTGTTGGATTGTGTGTGACCATGAGGGTCTCGGGTTCCTACTAAGTATCATTACACTCACCCCTACACAGGATATGCCTGCACCCCATTATGTTGGATGCAGATGAAAGACTATATCGACGGAGGCCGAGGGCACCAGGACTAGACAATACCCAGAGGTGGACCATTTGATGAGTCGGTACACAGAGGAGCATGATGGACGTGTAGTGATGAGGTGGCCATTTGTACCTACCCTTTATGTAGGAACCCCAGAGGACAATCTCGGATTTCTTCTTAACCTTCGACCTGTTTGTCTTTTTAGTTGTACATGTTTGTCTTGTACTTGTACTTTACTGTTGGGCTTGAATTTCCTGCCCCATTAAATTCCAGCACCGCTTATTTATTCAGTATTGATTAGTGTTTTACTTCAATAGGTGTAATCTGATTGGGTGTGTTTACTTTTTATAAAGTCTATTCCTTCCCAGATTAGGGATTTACGCCTTTAGTGCTAGTCGCCAGCCCCAGGCCTATGGATGGCGGGCTTAGGGTAGTCATGACACGAGTCCCAAAGAAGGGTCCTAACATGAATGATCTTGGGAATTTGAGGATGATTTATTTATTTTAAGGAATAGGATTAATACTACCCAAATGTTAATCATCCCCAAACTTGTTATGGATTATAAACTCTTTTCTGGTTCATCTTGTATTGGTATTGTGGTCATGTGGATGTAAGGTGACTTGGATGTGATGTATGGTTCACAGTTGTTGAGGCCTTATGAATGAAACTATTCTAAGTATGATCTAAATTTGGTTTTAGTGGTTTATAAATTTGTGTTTGAGAAATTACATGTCAAGATAAAATTTTATGCTATATATAGATCTTAAATTCCTTAACTATGTCTTCTCCTAAATTGATGTCAATATCTGGTAGTGAAGATGGGTTTAGTACATATAGTCCATTGATTTTGAGAAGATCTACATACCATGAAATAGAAATAGTTGTGGATTATTTGATTCTTAAGACTCACAATAATTTGGTTCAGGAATCTAGTTCTGAGTGTACAATAATGGAATTGTTTGTTGAGGTGAATCTAGAGGTTTAGGACGGACAATGGCAGATGAACCTCGAATATTAAGAAGTTCAGTCAGTGATCTTAAACTTGAAGAAGGAGTGACAGTATGAGGATCATAAATGTTTGGCATTAAGGAAAATTATTTATTGTGGGGATTCAATTTCTAAATGGGAAATCTATAGTGATGAGACTATTTATATTCACAGTCTTGTTGTTGTACCTACATGTATGTTGGAAGAGTTAATGCAATATATTCATGATTTAAAGTAGGCATTGAATCCTATTTTATCCAAAATGTATCATGATATTCATATATATTATTCATGTCTAGGAATTAAGAATGTGGTTGCATATATCATGATGTAGTTCTACACCTATCAGTAGGTGAAGGTTGTGCAACTATGACTAATTGGTTTGTTACAGTTGTTTCCCATCTTGGAATAGAACTGGGATGACATCACAATGGATTTTGTGTTTGTTCCTCATAGAAATCCTCAGATAAATGATGTGATATGGGTAGTTATAGATATGTTGACCAAGGTGGAAAATTTCAAATCAATTCAAGAGACCTTCAATGTGGACCAGTTGGGTGATCAATATATTTGGGAGATAGTGAGGTTTCCTGGGGTTCCATATACTATAGTTTCATATCATGATTTTACTTTTACATTGAATATCTATTTTGGGTTATAAAAATAAATAGCTACCTAGGAATGTTTTATTATGAACATTCTCTCATACGTAAAAGGGTAGTCATAGTGTACTATTTTGATTTCAGAGGATAAGTTGAGGTCATGTGTCCAATACATTATTTGATCTGGGAGAAGAACTTATAAACAGTTGTATTTTCTTATAAAAATAGTTACAATGTAATTATATAGATGGAACATTATGATTCACTCTCTTGTATTTAATTTAGATCTCTATTATGTTGTATATAGGCTCAATAATTAGATTTTTTTGTACTGAGTCACATGTATGAGACATAAGATCATGTTCAATTGATTTGAAAATATGTGGATATAGACCAGAGTTGGAAGAAGTCATATGTCGATTGATGTAATCAAACTCTTGAGTTTATGGTGGGTGATCTTGTCTTCCTTTTGGAATCACAATGTTTGGGTCACCATCAGATTCATATACAAGTTAGTATGTTCCCTAGTACATGGGGTCATTTGAGATTGTGGAGAGGATCAGATGGGGGGAATACTGATTGGCTCATCCACACTAGTATAGTGGAATACATGATATTTTTCATGTTTCATATCTTTGGAAGTATCAACCCCAACCCATATCTTTTTATTTATATTGATGATGTTATGTTTGAGGTTAATGTATCCTTTTAGGATCATTTAGTCCATATTGTGGATTGTAGTGAGAATTTTTTCCTAGGAATGCTTGAGCCACAGATTATTGTGTTCTAGAAACATGGTAATAATAAAGCAGGATCTTAGGATAGGGATATAGACATATGGGCCCAGTGGCTTGACCTCTTTACTTTTGAAGGTAATTTATTCTTGGTTATGCGGCATGATGATTAGTTATTATGCCATGGAGAGGGTTTAAGATTATGTACCTATAATGAGGTATGTTATTTTTTAATTTTTTTAAAACCAATTTATGATTAGATGATAGATTTTTTATTAATTTATGAAGAGTCTTAGGGGTGTTCCTAGAGTTTGCGACATTAAAGAGGTAAAATGGGTCCATCAAGATCATATTACTTGCTTTTTCAATGCTCAGTAATAATTGTTCACCTTAATTGTGATTTCCTAGAGAGGTGGAGCATGGTTGGTGAAACCATGGATAGGGAAGATCCAAACCATGTGGGCTGGTATAGAGATATCCCACATGGTTAAAACATAGTTTTTCAAACTGTATTGGCTCCCTAGGAATCTGTGTAGTCTGGACCCCTCTTAGAAAGCGTTTGGCACCTAGTTGGTGCACGATTTGGCCAAAAATTAATCTAAACCATGTTAATCATTAAAGTGGGTAATTTTACCATTTTTTCACTAAAACACTAATAATAATAACCATAATTTCTCCTAATTTATTTCAATAATATCCATAGTGACAAAAAAGATCCTACCAAACATCCCAAGGATCGATATCACCAGTTTCAAATCTATTTGCAGCATAACTGGGTGCAGATCGAAGCTCTCAGGGAGTATAACACCACACATTTCTCTAAATTATGGATTACTACTTCTGGAATTATTCTTATACTTATGAATTTTTAAAATCCAATTTCCCAATGTTTTCTATTTTGAGGCTTTGAGTATGGTTTCATATCTAATAAAATACCGAGGTTAAGTAAGCGTTCACCTATAAAATTGAGGTTGTTTATCTATAAGTTATATCCCATATTCTTATGGTTATATTTTTTGGCATTTGGTTGAGTGATTATATCATTGCACATTATTTTTGGTTTATCAAGGTTTAAATGATAAATTATTTGTCTAAATGATGACTTGAATTCCTCGTTACCCCCATGGGATACATTAAGGTCTAATATACTAGGTTAAGGGAAATCTAGGGGGTGAGCTACTCTCTTGAACATGGAATTCGAAGGATAAGTGTGTAGTTGATGGGTTAAGAGACAAATCAATTGATATATTTTTGATATGTTAACATGAGAAATGAAATGGAACCACTGCTAATTGTTTCTTATAGTTACATGGAATAAAATAGTGTTTGGGAAAAGGTACATGTTTTAATGAATTATGAGTGATAAATGGTAAATTCAATGATGGGATAAGGCATATAAATGATATATGTGTTGAATGGGTTAAGGCATGTAAATAGGGAGTGTGTATGATAATGGGTTAATCACATGAATGGAATATGTTAATGAGTTTTGAATTTTGTATGATGTAAGTGTTAATTGGGAAATACATGTAAATGGGGAATGTGTATTGAATTATGGATTGAGATTGAAAAGTGTGTCATGTGGTTAAAGAAGAATGTGGACAACCCTTATTGGTCTATAGTGCATTAGACTATGGCTCCTCGAATGGGTAGGGAAAGACTGAGTATCTAAATCTCTGCCCTATAATGCAATGGTTAGAGAGTTAAATTGAGGTTCAATTCCCCTTAAGAATGCATTTTATGTAAGTACTTGGACTAAGGCTTTAAGTTATGTTTTATGAATACCTAAACTGAAGGTCCAATGTATGTAACTCCTTTACCCATGAAGCTTGGAGTCAATGCATTATTTTTATACATTTTCATGATTACATGGAATCAAATCCAAAAGGACTGATCATTTTAGCAGTCATGGAAAATAGATTACAAACATGAACCTTAAATTACAATTTAATACACTAAATACAACATTTATAATCCTTTTATAATTACATTGTTCTCCTAGATTAACCTTGTATATCAAACATAAAACACTTCTTAACATCCGGGGAAAATAAAACATAAGAAATGGGTGAGCTTGTAAGCTCATTAATGGTAAAACAGATAAAATATACTATCATAAATAAGCATTATCTTTTTTGGAAAGGTATAAAATAGAAACACAATCATTTTAAACATATTCTTTAGTATAATATGGTAAGAATAAATCAAATAATTCCATTTAAACATTCATATGGATATCCTAATAGTCCAATAATCACATGTAATATCAATAAGTAATATCATAATGAGGGAATTCATAATTAAATATATCTACACTATCAATATATATCATCAAGATAACTACTATCAAGATCTATCCTCATGAATGTTTAAATATGTGGGTAAAACCCATCTTATTTGTGTCAAGATCTATCCTCCGGACAGTGTAAAAATTCTTGGAAAACATGAAGGGGTTTTAGCCCACTAATTTTGTCTCATTATACCTATGAATTCATCAAGGGACTATAGTGGGCCCCACCCATCAGTTCATAAGTCCAATGCATCTTCTTATTAAAGGGGTAAAATATTACATAAACATTAGTATTAAAACTAGCATACGAAATGTTAAAATTTTAACTGTAAACCATGAATGATTTCAAAATATCACTTCCACAGTCAAAAATATCAAAATACTTTCAATAAAATATGTAACATTGTATTATAACCAATCAACCTCAGTTAATCATAAAATCCAACAAAAGCTATTGAGAAAGATGAAAATCATCTAATGATATCATCAATACCCTTTTAGAGAGATATCTATTTTTACGTTGAAATAAATTAAAATCCATGCAATTATAAAAAATATTCTTTTGAAAATAACCATGTAATATTTTAAGTTAAGATTAAATAGTTTAAGTCATCATAATGTCATATAAAGAGTTACTCACTCTATATAAGTTAAAAACATATTCTTTCATTAATTTTTTGAAAAGGTTAAAAATTACCTCAAATGGAAGACAATGGAAATACTACTTTCATAACGTTTTATAAAAATTTAATCATGGGTTAAAATTAATTTAGACATTTGTTGATAATATTTTGAAATACATTTTAAGAAACATGGATATAGATGATAAAGATTTCAAAGTAGATACATACTTATAAACAAACTCATGTTACAACGAGATTTTGAAATTGAAAATTAATTAAAATTATAAAAAGATTATTTTTTTAAAACATTTGATTGAGACTAAAAATTGACATAAATTTTTTTTATAATCCTTTTATATCTATATAAATAGTTATGAAAAAAATAATAAGAATATTGAAATGGAGAAAGGATTAGTTCTTTAAACATTCAAAGCGTCCCATACCACAATAAACATTTAAATCATAAGTTTTATATCTTAAAATTAATATTTTAATTACATGAATATTAATTTATTCATGATATAAAATAGAAAAGGGTCATTATATACACCACACACACAAAATACGTAGTGAACATGGCTTATATCTCACAAAAATTAAACGTGAGATGAAATTCCTTTACCTTGTGATTATTTTTGGGTGATCATCCTATAACCTCATGTATAATGGTTTGAAGTGTATTACTAACTTATTATATAAAAAAAATTAATTCTTATGATATTTTATATCATCACCTTATTATATCTTATTACATGTTTTTTAACTATCTTTCTTTATTTCACTATTTCATGTGTACATTGCCTAGTTTTCTCAAGTATGTTTGCACTTGTTATTTGCTTCTTATATTACATTGATCATGGTTTAATCATGTCCTAAATGTATAACATTACTTAATTATATTATATATTGAGTAAATAGTATTTATGATAATCTATAATGTTTTGAGATAATAAATGAAATGCAACATTCATAGAGTTGGTAGGGCCTACGTACACATGAATGCTAATTTCATTTCATTTTTGTATTAAAATATTGAAATTTGAATGATACGTATGTATATTATAATTATATTATCATATATATTTCATATATGTTACATATTTTTATTCAAATTATCCTTAATATTTTTCATCAATAGCGTGAATGAATCACGTCGCTTTTAGGGGCGGTAGTACACACTTCAAACAACAGTGTTATTGTATATCCACGATATGGAAAGCATGAAGGTGTGTTTAAGATAAAATTTATAGAATATTAAATAGGATATAATTTAAATATTATATTATTATTTAATATGAAAATAGTTTTTATACAATCCACTATGTTGGTAATGCATGAAAAAACAAAAATAGTATTCACAGAGCCGACTAACCAGCATAACTTGGACAGCAATTTTGTTTTTCTGATTAAGAAGTGGTGAGAAAAAAATGGATATAGTATATTACATTATAAACATAAAACTACATTATATACATGATTATGGGTTCATAATTTATTTATGTATGAATGAGGTGAGGAGAAAGTAGAAAAAAATAAATTAATAGAGGTACTTTGAGAAAATTACCTCTTGAATATCAACTCCATGAAAGACCCTTGAGGTCCTTGGATTTAGTCTTTTGGTGAAACAAGAAGAACATGAACTTTGGAAGAGTTATTATTATAGGTTTAGTCGTATATTTTAGGAGCTAAATGTATTTATCGTTTGAAATGGGTATGTGAGGGGTGGAATTTATACTTGAGGAGATGTGGGTTCAAGTGATTAAATTATTGATTATTTAAAATTTAAAGCTGAACACATTCAGGCGGCATTAATATCAAAAAATTATAATTTAATTTTTTCTAGGAATTTATTGTCTATAAACACCTCAAATAACCATTAAATGTTTAATTTTTAGGTATGTTAAGCTTTTACCTTTTAACTTTAACCCTAGTCACAATTTTACATATACAACGGTAAATAATTTATTACCAGGGTAACTTTTTATAGAAAAAAATGAAAATGAAATTATAAAATATTATTTACCATATTATTCCAAATATTGAATAAATTTTACCTAATTATATTAAAAAAATTTGAAAAATTATATTTTTATTCTACAAACAAAACGAACAAGCGGGGTTTTAAAGTGAAACGTTCAAAAGTTTCAAAAGTTTTTATATCTAATTTCAATATGAAATTGATTACAATGACCAATATTTTTTGACTTAAAAATACATAATATATTATAATTTAAAATAATTTAAAATTATAGTCTAATAGTATAAATAAATTACCCGAAAAAATAATTTGGAATTAAAATACAGTATTTCTAATAATTCACTAAAATAAGAGTTTTATCGAAAAAAATCAAAAAATTAAACCAATGTAAATTTTGATATCCTTTTTTTAAATAATAAAATTATTTTTTCAAATATAACTAATACATGTGTCAAAAACTAAATTTAAAATTTATGTTCCATCAAAACGTGGTAAAACTCTGTTTTTTGAAAAATACTTTTTTTATTGGATTTGTTTGTGTATCAAATCTAGTAAACACACAAAATAATTGTTAAACATTATATTTTATATAATATGGTTAATAATATTAAATATTTCTATTGTAACAGCTAGGTTATAATATATCATAATACTTTTGACCTCGGTGTTGCGTGAAATGCAAGCAATTAAATATAATATATCGTGAAATATTAGGGTGTCATATTCTACCCTCCTTTAATAAATTTCATCCTCACAATTATAAATTTAACTACTAAAATAAATGGTTAATACTATAAAAAAATTTGTGTAAAACCCACATGGGAAATGGGGTTAATAAAATGTAATCTTAATAAAAGGGAAAGGGAAATATAAAGGTCAACAAATAATTAGGCTTTGAATAGAAGAATATTAATGGAAAGTAGAGATACGTATATGGAGGAAAAACATAAATATATATAGTGATTGATTGAGGTAATAAATAAAAATAAATTGAATGATAAATTGAAAATTTAGGGCCTCAAATCCATAAATCCTTGATGATTTAAAATACCATCAGTTCAACATAAATTAATTTATTAGGATAAAAAAAATTTACATTCTTTATCCTAGAGTTAAGGGAATATTTAACTATCCAGATATGAACATGAGAAAAATACATGATTTGATTCCATGTCTGAATTTTATTCATTGGTTGTGCTTCAATCTATTTTTACATCGTTTCATTGACTTCAATATGGATATTCAACATATTTTTTATGCATAAAGAACTTTTAATGAATTATGTGGTCCATAAATATTTATTTCATCCTTTAAATGTTTACTAAAATACACAATGTTGAAACATAATATCAAATTTATCATACTTAATAATCAAAAAATAATTTCCAATTTTCAACTTAACAAAATCCAACCATAATAATCGACCAAAATAATTTCATCTAAATTCACTATCCAAAAAGGTCTCTAAATTTCTAAAATAAATCATAACATTAGATTCAATAAATAATTTAATATAGATCGTTTTTTCACATACCATATATTTGATCAAATTTAAATCCTTAATGAAAACTCTTATGCTTCTAAATACTTAAATAATAAGTACCACAATATAATCCTTATATATCTCCTAAATCTTATAAGGATAGAACCATTGATGTAGTAATTCTTGAATCAAAACAGAAAATTACATTAATCATTCTACTTCACACTTAAACCATTAACTATGATTAACATATTATTCCTTAATACCCCCTTCATTTTTTCCCTTTTGTAGTCTCTTCATCATTAGTATTTTAACCATTTCTTGAATAACCTTGTTGATTCTATAAATTGACCAAAACATGATGCATAATGTGAGAAACACTAATCATAGTGATACGGTAATGAAGAATTATTTATAGGATATCTAAATGATTCCATCTTCTTCCAAATTCATAAGTCCTAATGATTAAACTAGGTTTTCAATTACCAAATATAATGGATGATATCCTATATATAAAATTATCCTCAAATTCATACATGTGGTTATGTTTTCTAATCTATATTTTATATGTTGTTTCTAACCTTCCTCTGATCTAAACTGTAATGCCCTAACCCCAGAATCCAAGAGTTGATGTATTATTTTAATACATTGGAATGATTATAAGTCATTAAATCCTGAAGGGTGATCAATTTAGTAGTCATATAAAATATATTAATTTCATGATCCTTACAATACAATTAAAAATTTAAAACAAATAATAGATAATAATTTGATAATTCCATTATTTTCCAAGATTAACCTTTTATGTAAAACATAAAACACTTCTTAGAATCCTAGGAAAATAAATCATAAAAAAGGGTTGATCTCATATGCTTAGTAATGGTAATATATATAGCATAAGATATCATAAATAAGCATAAAATTTTAAGGAAAGGTATAAAATTAAAACACAAGCTTTATAAACATAATCATTATCATAATATGATAATAATAAATCAAATAATTCCATATAAACATTCCCATGGATATTTTACTCATCTAATAATCATAAGAAATATAAATATAAAATCTCACACTAAGGGAATGCATAATTGAATATATCTACACTATCAAAATATATCCTCAAGATAGCTACTATCAAGATCTATCCTTGTGACAGTTTAGGTTGGTGGGTAGAAACTCATCTGATTAGTTTGAAGATCTATCCTACTGAAGATGTTAAAATGCTTGTAAAACAAACTTTAAGGGGTTTTCCCACTTATTTTCTCTCATGAGAACTATCAATGCATTGAGGGGCTATATTAGGCCATGCACATTACTTACTAACTCCAATGCATTCTTCTTATGAAAGGGGTAAAACATAACATAGAGATTCATATTAGAACTTGAATATGAAATTTTATTATAATAACTATAAACTAAAAATTGTATCAAAATATCACATCCATAGAAAAAAACATATAATAAACCCATAAATACATATGAAATATTTTATCATAATAAATCATCCTCAATTAAGTATAAAATTCAATAAATGGTGTTGATATAGATGAAAATAATCTAATGAGATCCTTAAATGTATTTGAGAGAGATTCCACTTTTTTACATTGAAGTCATTTAAAATCAATAAAATTATAATATAAAACATTTATTTTAAAAATAACCTTCTAATATTGTAAGTGACACTTCTAAATGTTAATGCATTATAATGGCGGAAAATAGTATCCTGCACCGTATAAGGTTAAAAAACATTCTTTCCATAATTTTTTCGAAAAGGTTATAAAGTACCTTGTGTGGAAAATAAAGTAAATATTACATTAATAACATTTTACAAAAATAAAAACATGGGTAAACATGAATTTAAATAATTATTGATAATATTTTTAAATACACTTTAAGAAACATGGACATGGATGATAATGATGTCACAGTAGATACTTATATATAAACAAACTCGGATAATAATGAGATTTTGAAATTAACACTTACATAAAAATATAAAAAATATTAATTTTTTAAAACATTAGATTGAACATAAAAATAGATATGAAATTTCTTTTATAATTATTTTATATCTATATCAATAGTTATGTAAAATAATATCAAGAATATTGGAATGGAGAAAGAAATAATTACTTAAACATTCAAAGCATCCCACTGAAATTTGAACATTTAAATCATATGCCTAATATCATAAAATTAATATTTAAATAAAATGAAGATAAATTTATTCCTAATATAATATATAATAGGGGAATTAAATATATCACACATATGAAATAGGTGATGAACATGGCTTATATCTCACGAAAATTAAAATTGATACATAATTCCCTTACCTTGTGTTTACTTTTGGGAGATCATCATTCAACCTAATTTATAATGGTTTAAATAGTATTAATAGATTATTATATAATGATAATAATTTTTAAAATATTCTATATAATCTCAATATAGGAACTTATTACCCATTTCTTATCTATCATTCATTATTTCTCTATTCCGGGTGTTAATTATTTGACTTGTTATTTGATTATTATATTACTTAGATCATGAATAAATCATATCTAGAATTTATAATGTGACTTAATTATCTAATATATTGTTTTAATATGTATTTATAATAAACCATAAAGTTTTTAGAAGTTAAATGAAAATCACTGTTAATGGAGACAATATTTCGTACATATGCATTAAAGCCACATTCATTTCTTTGTCATATTAAAATATTGGAAATTGAATGATGCATATTTATATTATAATTAAATTATCATATATATGTCATATATGTTACACATTTCTATTAAAATTATCCTTAAAATGTTCAACTTATATCGTGAATGAATCGCATCGCTTTGAGGGGGCGGTAGTCCACACTTCCACAAACGATGATATCTTCTATCAACAATATGGAAATCACGATGGTATCTTTAATATAAAATTAAAATATTATGAAAAAGGTTGTATCGTAAATATTATAATATTATTTAACCATAAAAATATTTTTAATACCATCCATAAAGGAGGTAATGTAAAATGAAGAAAAATAGTATTCACAAAGTCGATTAACCAATAAAACTTAAAAAATAATTGTGTTTATTTGAATAAGAGGAAGTGAGAGACAACATGGATATGATATATTCCCCAATAATAGTAAAAATACATTATATAAATTATTATTGAGTTATCATGTATTTATGGATGGATTAGGTGAGTAGAAAGTATAAAATGAAAATTAATTAAGAGTGGTACTTTGAGAAAATTCCCTGTTGAATATCGCATCCTTGAAAGACCCTTAATCAACTTGGATTTGGTCTTTGTTGATACCGGACGCACTTGGTTGTGGGGATAATGAGGAGGATATGTTTGGAAAGATATTTTAGGAGCTAAAAATCTTTTAAGGATGAAATGTGGTATTTAGTATTGTTATTTATACTTGAGGATAGGTGGGTTCAAGTGATTAAATTATTGATTATTTTATATTTAATGCTAACCACATCGAGGTTACATTAATTTTAACTAAATAGCTATTAAATCAATGTAATTTGTTCAATTAAGGTTCTATATACACCTCAAAAAACCCTTAAATGTTGCAATTGTTAGTTATGTTAAGCTTTTACCATTTAACATTAATCATTATCACAATTTTTCCTATACAACGATGAATAATTTTTTTTAGGGTAAATTTTTTATATGTAAAAATGAGGTTGACCATATAAAATAATTTTTACCTTATAATTAAATATATGTAATCCACTATACTTAATAAAATTAAAATTATTGTGAAAATTGTTTTTAAAATTAATTCCATAGACTAAATGAAAAAGCGGATTTTTGAAGTGAAACATTCAAAAGTTTTAGATGTTTTTTTATCTAATTTAAACATCAAATTGTTTTCAATTACATATAATGGTTTTACTAATAAATTAATAATATATTTATACATTAAAATCATTTAAAATTATAATCAAAAAATATTTAAAAATTATATGAAAAGGTAGTTTGGAATTAAAATGCAGTATTTTTCACTATTCACTAAAATATGAAATTTATCAAAAAATACAAAAAATTAATGAAAAGTATATTTTTATTACCCTATTAAAATTAAAAAATAATTTTTTAAAATATTACTTATAAATTCATAAAAAAAACTAGATTTAAAATGGCTGATCCATCAAAAGGTGGTAAAAGTGTGTTTTTTTTTTATAAAAAAACTTATTTAATTGGATTCGTTCATATGTCGTATCTAGAAAACACACCAAATGAATTTTAACAATTATATTTTATATAATTTGGTTAATAATATTCAATCTTTCCTTTTAAATGGATAGGTTATAATAAATCCTAGTGCTTTTGAACTTGTTGTTGTGTGCAATGCAAGCATTTAAAGACAACATATCGTGAAATCATGGGGAGTTAAAAAGTATATTTAATGGATACCAATATTAAGGATCCATGATAAGTGTTATGATTTTCTTCTAATGTTTTCCTTATGTATGTATAGAAGTTTATTCTATTCCCTAACCCATAGTATATATGACTGGCTTAGGTCAATGTGAAATTGATGAAAATGGATATCCCGTGGAACTAATGGAGGAAATAGTTAAATTGAATATTTACAATTAATGGAACCTAAATTAGATTTTTTTTATAATATTATTATTTATGCACCTTTATGTACTATCTTTTTAGAATTGATATTTTTTAGACACCGTATTTTGTGGTCTGTTGGCTTTTTCTCACACCCTTCTCAGGCCATCATTGGGTACCCAAGTAATATTCATATTTTCAGGTCAGGAGAAGGGGAAGGGACCTATTATAGATTTATTATTTAGGAAAGAGGTTTTAATGGATTATAAATCTATAATTTGAGTCAGGAAATATTTTGGGAATTCGTCATTTTTTCTATTTTTTGTGTTTTCCTTACACTTGGAATTGTATGACATGATTTTGAATATTTACTCTTTCGTTGTGAGCTTATACCTAGTTTAGGGAAATGGATTTTTTTACAAGTTTAAGGTACACTTGTTTACTTTATCTTATATTTAATTTAATGTGTATTTCTCCCATAAAGAGGTTATAGTTTCACCACATACTCTATAAGACCATCATTTCTAGTCGGTAGCCTCTAGCATATGGGGGGTGTACCTAAGATCATGTGGATACATGAGTTGGAGAATAGGATATAGTGGCTACCGATATGGTGATACAAAATAAAGTGTATAGGAAAAGTAAATTTGGAATTTAAAAAATTAAATTCACACTTTGATAAAGGGGTTCTGTAATAACATACAAGTATCCCCTATATATCTTCCCCTCAATAAATAGTGAGAGGGTAATATAACACCATTTCTTTTATATAAATCTATCGAAAAAAGATAAAGTCCAATAAATTTAATGGGAATAATGTGTCAATAAAATTAAACCATTATATTGTTCATATAAATAAGAAACAAAGAGAACCATTTCTCCTTTTTAATAGAAAAATAATGAAACCAAATATAATATAAAAGGAGAAAATATATCAATTTTAATTTAGAAAATGCATTATAATATCCTCTCAACTCTCAACAAAATATTAGAAAATTAAGGATGGTGAGAGAGAGAGAGGGAGAAAGATGTTATAATTGATGGTGGGGGAGATAAGGGTTATAAATGAAAGATTCAAAAGCTCAACAGAAGAATAAGATATAAAAATATGGAACTAAAAGAAGAGAAACAATGAATATTGATGGTTCTTATTGAATGTCATTGAAGCAAGTGTCACCTTTGATTGTTTTTTTATCTCGATTACAATGAATTTTGTTTATATTTTATTTACATTTATAATTCATGATATATAATTTATATTTGATGTTATTTAGAGATCAGTGAGTGATTTTGTGAAATAATTTTTGATTTGGATAAATATATTGTTCTTGATTTCTTAGTCCACCTGAGTTATGTAATTATAGGCTCAAACATATTTAAAAATATTATATAATTCATTAAGATGAAATAAAGTCATTTAATAAAAAAATAAAGAATTTTTCCTTATATAAAATGCACCCAAACTATCAATATGGATTCCAAGATTCCTTGGATATGAAATACAAGCTATTATAGCCTCCAAAATGGCCCACATAACACCCTAGAAATGGTGGTTTTGTCCTGATAACCCACATGTCCACCACGCTCTTGTCCACTAGACCCTTATCATGGTTGTTTTGACTAGTTTTGTATAAAGCCTAAAAAATATCCTCTTTCACATCCATTAATAAACTTGTATGTTTCTCTCAAATTTATTCTGAGGACAATAGGTGAGAAATAAGAGCTGAATAATATTTTAATTGATTCTAAAATAAATTTATATAATAATCCCACTTAAAAAATTGTGCTTCAATTTATATTTCATTAAATACCTAAAACAAGATAAATATAGATATAAAGACAATTATATTAATTTTTTCATCATTAAAATAGATTTACTAGCATATTCAATAAGGTGATCCTCAAATTATGAATCCTTTAATTAATTTTTTTAGTCTTATGAGATATACCTTTTAAGTTTCCTGGTTTTATAAAATGAATTATGGATCCGTTTTCAAGTAGAATAAGCATCTAATAAATTTATTTCAATGTCTAGTAGTTACTGGTAAAACAACACAATGAAATGGTTGTATTCAAAGGGATAATATATGAAGGATAGTATTATTCTCTTGGATCTATCTTAAAACATATATAGAGTTCTTCCTTTCTCTTTTTTCACTCCATACATTTCATTTCCCAGTTATGTGATCTTGGATGCAGGGAAATGATTTGACGAATCCTCTCTAGAGTTATTATGAGGTAGTGGATTCTTCATGTTATAGGTTACACATCCATTCCTTAGATATCCCCTCAAAGTATAATAGAACATCCACTTGGATGATCTAAGCCTTAAGGTGTCATATATGTTTAGAACTCTTGAACACATATCAAAATTACGTCAAATTCATTTTTTTGTTTCCACTTATCAATATATGAAAGTTAGAAATCAACTATAACAATCTATTTTAATGTTTGACATCATATATATTATTCAATTATAGTATAAATTTATTATTATTTATATTATAGTTAGGTGCATATAAATCATTAAGTTTCATATTCATCCACGATTGAATGTCATCCATATTTATGATTCTTAAATTGGATATATTCAATGATGTCGAAGTGGATATAGAGTCTATTAATTAGATTGTGAAAATATATCATTCCAATTTATCAATGTATTTTATGTTTCATACTCTCTAAATAAAATTACATTCAACCTCTAGATAAAATAAAAATATGTTACCCGAACTAGGTCTAGTTAGGTAAAAAAAGAAAAATAAAAAAAATGTTTTACCTTCCTAATAATGATGTCATGTTAATAAAGTTCCTATCACATCACCATTATCAAAAAAATTGTGGAATAAATAAAATGTAATGATAGAGGGACTCATGTTATCTCTAGAGAGGAGGGTACATTTATTTATTTTTTTATTTTGTTGTGTCGGTTGGGTTTGTGTCCATAATATAGTTCATAAATATGTTTCAAATTTCAATTTATATATTTCTTGAATTCAGTTTTTAAATCATGTGTCCTTATCATAGATACCATCACTAACATACATATTAAATAAAATTTTAAAATATCTCTCACACTCTCTCTCTATCAATCAAATCAGATGACCCCTCAACTAATTACCCTTCCCAAATGATTTAATCTAGAATGGGGAAGTACAAGTTCCATTTCACTCTATGTACTTTCCTATAATTAAGTATTATAAAATTTATCACTCTGGAACCATCCTATACCTCCCAATATAATTTATTGAAGAAGATCAAAGTTTTAATGACTTAGATATTCCGTTATTATTTTTGGATATTATATAGATTGTTTTTTAGACTAGGGATAAAGAGAACACAAAATTTTGAGGTCTGGTGTGCCCTAAATGTATGTTTAATATATATTAAACATATTAAATATAAATCATTCACAGTTTTCCTGAAAAGTGGAATAACATCTAAATGGGGGACTGGATTATAAATATGGGGGAACTATTGAGTTCAGAACATGGGGTTTACCCTTGGTGAGACTAACTATTGTTAGTGCATAGAGTTTGTGGAAAATTCATCATGGGCGTAAAATGAATAGAATAATTAAATAAATTATTACATATGTTTGTGGACATAGAGGCCTACTTTATTTATTTAAATTCATATATATGGTAAAATTTTAGGGTCATCCACATAACACTAAGAATTGATGATCTCCATTTGATCCTTTGAAGGAGATTCTATAGGTGAATGATGACTGAATCAAATATTGATGACATGTTCATGATGGGATCAAAGGATATCCCCAACGATCACAATGTAGATTTTTTATTTATCATTTATATATCTGAATCATGGTATAAAATTATTTTATTTGGCCATATTTCCCCTTTTCGGTTTCAATGATCAATACAGATCAATCAACCAATAGATTAATCAGCTGGTCATGCGTATTGTGGGATGGGTATTATCAATTGGGTTTTGGATGTATTTCTTTGGAATTATTGATTTTTCACTTGCATTTCTAATATAAATGAATCTATGTGGACCTGGACATCGATCAAGGTCTCTTCTTATTGATTGTTCTTATACTTTTCTCCCTGATTTCTTCATCTGTTAGGGGAGTTATTCATTTGCATCAAGGTTCAACACCAGTTTGGAAATTGATCTTTTTGCAACCATTTCATTGGTACAATTATCTAATCTGATGGTTTTAGGATCAGCATGGAAAGACGGTGGTGTGATGATGGAGGTGGAAGTGGATCAAGCATTTTTGGAACCTGGTTTTGATGCTATTCAATGTGTAATGTATAACACTATAGGATGTTTTTTTCAGAAATAATATAAGAACTATAACATGGTCTTCCTTGATGATGGGGCTTAGAAGGCATGGATCATTGGTTTTCTAATGAGGCGGTTGTCGGAACGATGTCTGTTGGAATAATTAAGGATGCAGAAACCAGATTTGGGAAATTGTAAATTACCATGCTACACATTGCGTTACAGGGAGCCACATTCCTTGTAGTCCCCACCTAGACTCATATAAGGGTTCAGAGAAAGATATGTATTAAAGGATGCATGACCCTATCACATTGTGGGTGATCTATCCGCAGTGGCTCTACATGTACCTTGGAGGGTACAAAACACATGATGGAAGACAATTGTAGTGGAATTCTATGTACTCCCACATAGATGCAGCTCAGAAAAATGTACATGGGATACACCATGTAATAATACCTAGGTAGAGTACATGGGAAGCAGATAAGATGCATACTATTACATGAACACAAATATAGGACACATGCCATTTATGGGGTAAGGACATGGGGTCATGGGTCATAGTGTTTACATATACTACATGTCATTAAATCCTAAAAACATATCTTGGATCCCTTTTACTATGTATCTGGAATAAGTTTTTTGGGGTATGTTCCCAATATCCATTACCTAATTATTACTGTAGAATCACCTCATACACATTGGACATTGAATATTTTAGCATGACTTCCTTGATAGAATTGTTGGAATCCATCCATGAGTCCTAGAGTGAGATCCTCTATTCATATCCATTCCCTATTTAGAGTTATTAGTATCTTCATGACCAACACTATAAGGGATCCATTCCTATAATTATTTAGTTAATTTAGATTGAGTTTTTGGTATACACGAAGGCCTTGGGAGTGATTCACATCTATGTATCATATTCCTCTAAACATTTAACGTGTACTTATAATGGAATGAACTGATGAGAATTACCACATGGCTGGATGCCCTGAATTATTTCTGACTTGGGAGTGTTTTTTCATGGATGAGTTCTTTGAGGAACCTTTGAATATGAATCTGAGGCTGATATTATAGTTGTGACTTAGATTTAGACTATGTGTCTTGTTGAGTATATCTAGATGTACATATTATTTGTGTTGTATAAATAGACATGTGTATATATAATTATACTAAATTTTTTGTCTGATTTATTGTTTTGTGGTGTAATATTGAATATTTTTATACTCACCCTACACAATCTTATCTCATACGTGTCATGTATTGTGTAGTTGATCGTCCTTTTTAATGAATCTTTGTTTGACGAGGAATAGATGGTTCTTAGTGAGACCAGATAGATCAAGGTGTGTTCATGTATCTTTTAACAGTATCCCATTGTATTAATTTTAGGTTGGGTTTTGTTTTCTAACTCTTTTTGTTGGGATTGAAATTGGACCTTTTTACATTCCTTTACATCTTGTCCTACTCTGGTATGGGATATAGATGTAAGGGTGTATGCTTGTTTAGTTGTTTTTACATTTCCTAATTTTATGGTCTTAGAGATGTGTGTGTGTGTAGGGGGGGGGGTAAATTGGATAAGGCCACCCATATTATAGATATGCCTACTCAGTGATAATCTTCCACCCATTACCTATTGTATGTGGGATTGTGGTGTCATAGTATGGGCCCCATATGGATGGTTCTGGAAAGAGTGGTATCATAGGATACCCAATGGTACCAGTATCTTTGCAGGAGAAGGTTCTAATATATTTTCATACATCTTCTTTTGTGGTACATCCAAGTGTGGAAAAGATGGATCGTGTCCTCTGACATTTGTTTTTTTTATTAGGGATTAAGAAATAAGTTGCATAGTTTTTCTATAAATGACATACTTCTAAGCAAGTAAAAGTTCAGCAACAACTTCCAGAGGGTTTAGCTCAACCCTTTAATGAGCTATAGTTGAAGTGGGATGGGATACCCATGGATTTCATAATGGTAATTACATGTACGTCTAGGGGACAAAATTCAATTTTTGTTATCGTAAACAGGCTTGTTAAGTCGAACCACATCATATCTATTCAAGAGCAGTGTTCGATTGAGAGTTTAGGACACCACTACATGTAAGAGATAGTTCCACTCCATAGAGTCACATTGACGATCATTTTTGACTATGATGCTCAATTCAAATCCCAATTTTTTATTGGATTATAGTAGGTTATGGTTACTTAGTTATGCTTGAGCACAACATTTCACCCCCAAATTGATGGTCATACTGGGAAAACCATTTAGGTTCTAGAGGACATGCTACAAGCTTTCATTTTGGACTATGGTAATAGTTTGGTGGATCAACCACCACTGGTGGAGTTTTCATTCAACAACCATTACCCATATACAAATGGTATGGAACTATTAGAGGATTTATATGGGAAACCCTATAGGTTGCTAATTTTTCATTCTATCCCAAGAGATTCAGCACTCATGGGTCCAGATTTCTTGATGAAACAATTTAGAAGGTTCAGATCATCCAAGAGTGGATGAATACTACAAAAATCTATCACAAGTTGTATATAGATAATAGAATAAGGCCTTTGAATTTTAAAGAGAGATCTATTTTATCTATGATTTTCATCTCAATGTGGATTATAAATATTCAATTAGGGTGTAAATATATCTCCAATATTCACTATCCCTTTTGAGATATTTCATAGAGTTGGAGATGTAGAATACTTTATATCTGTACCTCTGTAGTGAGACAGGGTACATGATGACTTCCACGTTTCGCAGCTAAGGGGGAACCTACAGGACCCATCATACAATATCAGCTGGTGTGAGATGCACATCATAGATGAAGCTTCCATTGATGAGTGCTCAGTAGAGATAGAGGATTGTAAAGAGAGGATCCTCTATGGGAGAGTGATTTCTTTAGTTCATTTCATCTAGGAGAATAGGAATATCTTTGATAGCACATGGGGTGGGAGGCTCATATTCATTCCCAGTACCCTCATCCCTTTATGTAGTAGTTGATTTTTATTTTAGGGAAAACCCCCCAAGGTGGGAAAATTTTAATGACTTAGATTTTCACGGTATTTGTTTTATATTTTAATTATTATTTTATAGACCAGGGGCTAAGACGGCATGTCATTCCAAGGACTAGTGTTCTGAGAATTTTTTTTTGAAATATATTAAATATATTAAATATATTAATTATTGTGATTACAAATTTTCTTGAAAAAGTGGAATAAACCTTAAATGGGGGCCTAGATAAAAGATTTTGTAGCATCATTGTGTTCATAACATGGGTTTTACCATAGGTGCAACCTAAATTTGGTCGTTGTGGGTCGTTTGTGGAAAATCCATTATAGGAATCAAATGGAAAAAATAATTAAATAATTTATTCTTTTTTTTATTGACATAGATAACTAATTTCATTCTTTAAATATAATCTTATGGAAAAAATTAGGTTCACATCATAACCATGTGAATTTACAAGAGATATTGGATCCATTAAAGTGGATTCTATTCGCAAATGATGACTGGAGAAAAGGTCAACGACCATTGTGGTAAGGAGTCAAAGGATCTCTCCAATGATCACAAAACAACTTCATTATTCCTCAGTGAATGATCAAAATAAGGGTAAGAAATTATTTTATTATATATATATATATATATTTTGTTTTCTATGATGAACATAGATGAATAAACTAATAGATTGATTCGCGGATCGTGTGTTTTGTAGGATGGGTTATATTAATTAGATTTGGGGAGAATTTCATTGTGATGATTTATTCTTCCATTTTCGTTCCAATGGAAATAAATTTAAATTGACAAGAACATTGACTGAGGTTTATTCCACTTGATCTTTTTTATTCTCTCCTCTCCAATTTCTTTATTCATCGCATGCTTTCTCCATTTGGATCATTGTTCGATACCCATTGGTAAATTGATCTT
This sequence comes from Viscum album, assembly GCA_963277665.1. Classification (NCBI taxonomy): domain Eukaryota; kingdom Viridiplantae; phylum Streptophyta; class Magnoliopsida; order Santalales; family Viscaceae; genus Viscum; species Viscum album. The sequence goes on along the minus strand of OY728130.1, from coordinate 1,298,646,977 downwards.
TGTTCACTCATTTTGGGGCATAAAAATCCCATATTATAGATCTGGGATTAGTACGATAAGATGGTGGTGAGATGATGAAGGTGGTAGAAGTTTCAGTAATATAAGTAACAAGTTTTCATGTTATACAGTGTGTAATGAAGAACACTATTCGAAGGAATTTTCCAAATGAATTGAATGGTTGGAATGAGTTTTTGATAGATGGTGAGGGTTAGATAGTGTGGTTTTTTGGTTTTTAGTAAGTTAGTTTCAAAAATGTCTCCAAGAGTAATATTAGAGGATATGGAATCCATGTCTTGGAATCTGTAAATTCTCACACCACAATATGTGTAATACAGAGCAAAACGCTGTGTTAACACCTCATAGCGGTGGCTTGGGTTTTGGAGAAAGATTAGTATCACACGACTTGTAAACCTATCACAACGTGTGTGATTTATCCCTGGTGAATCGGCATGTACCTCAGAGGGTGAAAGGATATGATTTGGATTACACGGTCAAGGACACGGTGTGTACTCCCACTTAGACACCACCTGAAAAAATGTTCATGGGCTATGTCATGTACTGAAAAACAGGAATCAGATACACCATTTACGTTTAAAAGGAAATCGACATGTGACAAATGCCATTTACATGGGATAGACTTATTGTCAATGGACATGGTGTTTACCCATAATATGTGTTGTTTACTCCTAATAACATGCATTGGATCCCTTTTCCTCTATATCATGGGCAAGTTTCATTAGGGTGTGATTCAAATATGCATTCCCTGAGGGTTAATATATAATTGCCTTCTACACTTATGAAAATGGTCCATTTAGCATCACTTCCTATATAGAGTTGGCAGAACACCTCAGTGAGTCCTAGAGTGACATCCTTTATTCGTATTCAATCCCTAGGTAGACTTATTTGTATCTTTCTGACTATAACATTGTGGGTACCGATCCTCTAATTATAATGTTAATCGAAAATGAGTTGATAGTATAACCCATGGATTACAGTGTGATCCTCATACGTGAGTCATTTCTATTTGGAATTATAGTTTTTTACTTCTAATGGTGAGACAAAATGAGAATTACCTATCATACATACAACATGAATTCTTTCATAGTCAGGATTTTTCTCCCTCGAATTAGTTCTTTTACGGAACCATTGAGCTGGAATCCTAGGATGGTATTATGGTTGTGACCAGCCTTTAGATTGTTTTCTTGTTGAGTATATCTGGATATTCTTGGTATATGGGTTGTAGACATATAACTATGTAGTGATGATTTTTCTTTTTTATTATATGCTTTGTGGTTAGAGAGCGTCCTACTAAATATTGTTTCACTCACACCAATAAGGTCCTTGACCACACATTTTATGTATTTTGAAGATGACTGATCTCTCGATAGAGCCCTATGTGGACTAGGACCATATGGTTCTTAGTGAGACCAAACATACCATGGTGTGTTCTTTTGTATTTTCATAGTAGTCCCCAATATTACATTTGGTTGGGTATTATTTTGAAACTCTTGGTTGTGGCCTCATATTTTTCCATGAATGTTGTCATTTACTTCCTATCATAGTCTAGTTTTTGGTTTTGGATTTATTCATGGATGGTTGTCAAGTTGTTTTTAAATTTCAGTATTGTATGGGTTTGGATATCTTTTCTAGTGTACATTTACATAGGCTAAGGCCTCCCATGTTAGTGATATTCCAACTCTGCTCTTGTAGCCAACCCCTGACCTATTGGAGGTGGGCTTGGGGAGTTTCAACATAGGCTACATTGGGATGGGTCCTGACACAAGTTGCATATGTCATTGAACCGATGAGAAATATTAGAAGTGTTTAAATTTGAAAATAAATAAAAAACACTAAAATATAGAAAATTAGACACTATAAATGAAAATAATCAAAAGATGTTTTAAAATTAAAATCAGAATTCATTAACATGTTTACATATTAAAAAACTCCAAGCACCATATAATGAACATTATGCTCTACTTCTTTGATTTTGGGAAGTACACTATGAATCTTCTTCAGGTTTACAATTGAACTCCAATTTCATTAATTTATAAATCATTTATAGTCCACTGGTTTTGATTAAATCATCAAATAATCTCTCAACAATTATGTGCCTAAAATTCCCATATCATGATATTCCTCTTCTAAAAGTTGGTATATGATGGACGAGTGCAATCTCTTGTAGGTTTTGTTCACATTTGCAAATATAAGATAAATTTAGTTTTATTTTAGTTCAAAATAAACATAAGTTGGTAATTTCTTGATTGACTCCACCTGATTATAAATTTGGTTGTATCAAAAAAATATACACACCGAGGTAAAACTCCTTCTATGTGGAGAAGTTTTGACATATAAATGGCATTTTTATAGGATCATATTGGTTTATGAACTATATATGTCATACGAAGTTTGTAAAACATTAGCTAAGTTTTTGAAGTCATACAAATTATTGAATTCATGTGAATTGGTATGGTAAATCACTTATTAAATGACATTGATGTCTCATAAGGAAGATGAAGAAGTATTAATCTTAGGAAAACAGTTGTCCAAAATAAACTTTAACTCAAACATGGTCCACTACTATCATACACGATCTTCAATGTCTTATACATGACCACTGGGAAAATCATACATGTCACAAAGACATATGAAATAATAGGGAATTGTAATTATGCTACTTCAACATCTTACTTGGGTTAATCCTTTTTTATTTTCCAATCATCAAACCTATAGCCTATAAAAATCAAAACATATGTACAGCCGTATCCATGTTCATTTAGAATTTTTTGTTTAAAAAATAAAAATATAATTAGAAGCTTGTTTTTAATTTACATGAAATATTTAAAAAATAAATTTATATCATCCAAATAATTATAAAATGAATAAAACAAGTAAAAAGTTAATTATTCTAAATAAATTTTTAATTCTCCATTTTTAAATATAATAAAAAACATAACTATAAGTTTTGTCAAATATAGAGATTATTTTAATTGAAAAAAATATCATGAATTTGGAAATATAGGCTCACATAATGACGTCATAGTAATCAATAGGATGATAAAAGTAAAAAATATGATCTCAAGGAATTCCAGTTCATTCCATGGACTAGGTACTCATTTTTATTACTAAACATTTTAATATTGGTTTACAATTTTTGTGTGTTCATGTTAAAATATAAAATTCAAAAAAAAATTATAAGTGGAAGATATATTCAGAGGGAAAACATAAAAAGAATTAAAAATCATTAATTAATCCCCTCCCCCACCACTCAGTGATTTCCAAAAAAAATTAGTTCTTTTCACTCTACCTCTATGAAAATAACATATTATATAAATATAAATTCCAAAAGGAAGTAAAATAACCCCTCCTGAGAATATATAATTGAAGATCCTATTTCAATAATCCAAATTAGAAGAGACTTAAGGTATCCACCTCCTATTGTAACCTATAATCATGTAAAATCATTCTTCATCACATATTTCAATAGTATTTTCTATGTTTACTTTATTAGACTATACATTTAAAAACACACTACAATTACTTTTCAAGTCGATAAATCTATCTTGTTTATACATATTAATCCAATTTCATCTTTTAATAAAATGATTTACACACTTCTAGTTATCTATAATTTCATGGGAATAATGAAAAAAATATCATGAACCTCACTCCTCACACTTCAGTTTTATATTTTTTCTATTGAATTGAAAATAAATATCTACTAAATTCCATATCGATGCGTAGTTGGTAGAAACTATTTTAAAATAAAAACATTAAATTGGATCCTCTTGATCATATAAAATTCATAATATATTTAAAAACAATTATAAATTTCATCTGCAGTAGAGTATAACTAATAGTGGATTCTATTAATCGTAAAATGGCCATATAAGTTGAAATGTTATCTATACATCCACTAACCACTATTCAATTTCTCTATTAGTGGAAGGTACCATATAATTTAATTATTTTAGGCATTATAACTCCAATAAATAACTCATCCTTCAAGACTAATAGGTCCATCTTTTTTCAAACCACAATAGGTTCCTCTTACATCAACTTTACCACTACCTTGATATTTTCAGGAAGAATTTTGATAAAAACATGAAAAAAATTTAATGATAAGAATGTCTGGATGTCTCTATCTATACAACCTACAAATCAATCGATGAAAAAACTCTGTATACAAAACCAATAATTAACTTTCTGTGTTTTTATATGATGTATAAACTCATGCCTATAAAAATATCACATAGATTATATTTAATCTCTCTGTTAGTGGGCCAAAAATAATTAAGGCACATAATCAAAATCATGTGGGGATTCAATGCCCAAAGTTGACTTCCCTAGTCTATATAACATACTAGGTTCACATAATATACATACCCAACTTTCAAAGAATTATCATGGAGAACAACCTCTAATACCATCCCATTGAATTATAACATCCCCATTGTTCCTACTAATACTAAAAAAGACCAAGAGTGGCCCCTAATGGAAATATAAATATTATAGGGGGTATAAACTAAGAATAATGGAATAAATCACTAAAATGGGATAAATCACCCTCATTTTAAAAAAATAATTTATTAATTAACCTATTCCTTAAAAAAAATTAAAAAATAAATGAATTATGTGTATGAGTAATGTCAACACATAGATCCAAAAAATGTAATGTTTATATTATGAAAAATATTACATTTACTCTTCCTACTCCAAGATAGATCAAAACATGTTCAATCAAATTTCATCTAACAAATTCTTTGACATGATCATATACTTCAAAAAAATGACAGTAAGATGATTATAGTTGGCACCACCCTCTAACCCTTAATATTTTATTTGATTAGTCATAATAATTTCTCAGGGTATGCAATTTATAAAAATTAATAAATAAAAAATTTCCAATAAATTTCAAATATTACAAAAACCCTACACAATATTTTATCTAATACCTTGATCATATCAATAAAATAACACCTCAACCAAATCTTCTACATAAATCACAAAATTTCATTACAAAGTCCACAAATTATAGTAGCTACATCAATAAAATCTATTATTTCTATATGATTACTATATAGTAACAAAAATACTAGATGTATAGAGATATGGTCGGTGTTATTAATACTTTATATATGGATGAAAAACCATATCCATTATGTGTATCAGATTTCTAGAATACCACATCCACATCATAAAATTAATATCAACAAGTACCTTATTCCTCAAGTAACCATGTCACAATACTTCTAAAAATGGTTAAGAAAGTTCAACAATAAGACACCAAATTATATATTCCAACTAATACCTCGAATCACCACATCTAATCATTTACATTACCACAATCTAGAGTAGATCAATAGTAATAAGACAATAACCAAACAAAATCATCTATCCTAAATTTACTAAATCTATCCTCTACACTAACATCCAGATGTATTTTTTTTATACTACCTCAATGTAACATAATTAATACTTTCTCCAAATCTGTGATTACATCTATTGGATTCATCTGTATCAAATTAACCCTTCATGAATTCTTTCACTTCATCATAATAAACTTATCGTGATCATAATTTCGAGACACGATAGAACAAAATTTCATATCCACATAACTACTACACCAAAATATTTATAATGGGTGTATAATTTTTCAATAACATGCATTATGTTTGATCCCCTTTCCAAATTTTCTATTTCAAAACATTATTTATTGCTAAATCTCCCAAAAAATAACTCACCAAATTTACCATATTTACAATTAATTATTAATTTAATCTCAATTTTACATCTAATACTATACATGTCAAATAAATTTAGTTCATTTTTTTAAAACATCATTTAATTTATAAAAATAACTCATCACCCCATTACATGTACTATAGAAATTCATTTTGAACACCCTTGTAAACCACATGGTTACATTGATAAGGGATGGGTGGATCCGCGTAAACCAATTATTAGAATTAATTTATTTCATTTAATCCTCTATGTTTAGTAGGGGCATGACCCTCTTAATAAAATTAAACTCATATTCACCTAAATGATTTGAAATAACATATGGTAGATTCTATAGGATGGCTTCATTCTCCCCTTGTTTGAACTTTTGGGTGCTTCCTTCATCCTCTTAGGGTTTCTTCTTTGCTGCTGTGATTATCGCTCATCCCTCTACCTTTTTGTTGGATTCTTCCTTGGATTTCCATCCCGCCACTCCCTCTGACCTTGCTGCTTGGATTGTATTTAGGCCATCTGATCCTCTCAGCTTCTTACGTATGTAAAGTTGCGTTCCATAGTGTTTCGGGTGCGTGTTTACTCCCCCAGGCTAGATCTGATTTAGATTTGGGATCCTCCATTGTTTCGGTGGTCGTAGAGCAGTCAAATTCTTCATGTTTTCTAGATCTAGTAGACCGAGTCTCCTTCCACCCATTCCTCTTCCCCTTCCTCCCCTTTATTTTATGTTTTTTGTGTTCTGTCTAGAGCAATGGAACTTCTTCTTTACTGGTCTTTGATTTCTCCTCCCCCTCCTCTTTTTCTCAATCTGGTCTAGTTTTTTGTTGATGGAGTGCCCATGGTTTCTTTGGTTCTCTTCTTAAAAACGATTTTGCAGTTAGTTTTTATATCAGGAAATATTCTGATAGTGACGATGTTTCCTGGTGTTCTGGTTCAACATTCTCTTTTCTTTCCTGAGGGTGGGGTTCCTTCTGTCGTCATTTTCTTAGTGGTTATTTCTAAAGATAGGTTTTTTGGCCATAGAGATTCGAGCTCAGTGTCAAGGCCTTTGTCTATTCAATGGTCTTCTCTTTCTCTAGGATTCCATATTTCTGTTGGATTGGTGTAGCCCGATCCTGTTGGGCCGAATGCTTGTGGCCCGCAGCTATCGCGGGGCAGACCAACCGACCCCGATAGACACTGTAACAATGAGAACTTCGGAGTCAAAAGTACTGTAACACTTATGAAAAAAGTGGCCACTGTTTACTGTACCAACACGGATATACTTTTCGTAATAGTGATCACCGTCTCCATTTTATAGCCAATTTTTTGAGTAGAGTTACTTCTGAAAAAACACTCTGAAATTTTGTGCTCCTGATATATAAAAGTTCTGCCTCTCCCATGGACTTAGGGATTATTCTCAAACCATGTAAATCGTTTTGTTCTCGTTGTTTTCTTTCTTCTGAATTTCCTTTTGTTTTATCGTTTCTTTCATTGTGACTCCCGACAATTTCGCAACACTTTCTTCTCTTTGTCAGAGTTGTATAGTGGGGTTCAATGTGTTTTGGGATGTGATCTTGCACGGCTGATGACCTTCCAGATGGTGTCTCTCCTTGTGGCCTCCTGTCTGACTTTGGGTTCTACTGGGCTTAAAATTTGTGATAGTTTTGGAGATTAATCAATTGGTGATTCTCATGGATTTTTTGGTGTACGGTTTGGAGGTTATTCGGTTGTGATGTTTGTTTTAGGTGGGACTCTCTCGCCGAAGGTGTGGTCTGACTGAGGTACAGTGTGTGTTAGGGTGCACGATACGAGGTGGATCATCAACTGAGGTAGTGATATTGGTATATTTTTGAAAGTTAGAAATTGAAATTTGAATGTTTTTACTTTGTTCTCAATGGGCTGCACATGGGATGTTGACTATTCTAGGAGTGGATTATTGTGATGAAGAAATGATCGATATGGAAACCCGTCAGCACATCCTTTCATTCTTTGTTTTCATGTTTTAAGTTTGAAGTTAGTATTTTTTATGTTTTGATTTATGTTTTCAAATTTGTTTTGAATTCTAAAATGTCTTGAGATCTGTGAGGCTACCACCCATCCAAAAAAGTTTCTTTTGAAAATATCAAGAATATGGATTTGGAGGTATATAATCAAGGAAAAAAGACTATTTACATTATTTAGCCACAATTTCATAGATTAATCCTTAATAAAAAAAATTATTGTCATGTGCTATGGATTTCCAACAAACATCATGTTATCAATAGATTAATTTGGGTTAGTTTTTATTTTGATCACATACTTCAATGAAATACATTATCTCTCATAGGTTCTATCATCTATGAATAGTTATAATGAATTTTAATACCAATAAATGGGAGAGGTATTATTTAGAGGGTAGGTTCATTTAGAAATAGTTTTAAGATCCAATAATTAAAATAGGTTAGATAATAGCTAGGAAACATTTCTCTTCTCTTCATCATTAACATCTTTAAAATCTATCTTATAAAAACCACTAAAAATCATATACTCCTTAACTCACTATATCCAAGACCTTATATGGAACTTATTCTTATTCTATGAAACATAATATAATAATATCATGAAAAATAAATTTTTTCTATGAAATAATCCTTAGATTTAGGAATATAATTTTTATCCTTCTCCTTTACATAGTCTCGTACACTTTCCCAATCTTAAGAAACACAATAATATTATATCACTTTTTTTTCTTAAAATATAAATATCTATTAAATTTCATAGAAATAAAAATATTTTTCTTCAATATAGATATCTTATTTTATGAAAATATCATTAATTTATATTTTTATTTTCATATTCCCAAATAGAAAAAATTTAATATGTCTCGAACCCAAAAAATAAAATGACCATAAATTTAAGAAAACATTTCTATCAATGATTCTTTTTTTAATCTCAATGACCTTGAAATATGATCATCCCTATGTAATTTCAATAATATTTTTAAACCATAACTCCCCTTATTCTTAGTATATTAAATAACTTGAACACATTATAGTTCGATATATTTTTTATTCCATTTGATTAGCCTTATTTTTTTCATTTATCTCTATCTTACTCGCATTAGTGCTTTGAAATATTGTTTCTATATATTCTATTTTTGTTCAACCTTCTTGTAGAATTATAAAATGAAATTAATGAAATTCATCTCAAAACTCTTGTCAAGAAAATTACACATATTTTCAAAAAAAATATTTATTCACTATAATTCATTCATTTTATTTTTGAAACATATAAAAAAATTAATCATCCCATTAAATAACTTACATATTCATTATAATGTAGGGAATTATTTTATTTTCATTGTGATCTCAATTATTTATTAGAAAATCATATTCTCCATGATATGATATTCATATATTCATTATTTTTCATAGAAAACATATTAAATTTTAATTGTTTTCATCATCAAACAACTTCCCTTGCATCACCAAGTTTTGATTATTCTTTATAAAATAATTTCAGAAATAATAATTTTATCTTGTAGGAACAATTAAAATTATCTATGTATTAATGGTTATATAGATAGAATAATTATTATATAGTGTACATGATTTTTATGAAAATACCATGATACTAATACAAACATGAAAATGATTCTTAATGGGCTCTGAAATTAATAGAGAGATTCATGAATACACATCCAATAATTATGTTTATACCGAAGTTTCAATATGTTTAATATGGAAAAGGATGATTAATGAAATTAATCTTAATGTTTACACAATGTAGATCATGATATCATCAGATAGAAGGTCGACCTTACATAGATATAGTAATCATTCATATATATATTGGACTTTCCCATTTTTTTGAATTCATAAAATCCATGCATCATTAAAGAGACACAAAATGATTTTAATTAATATCACTGCTTATAAAAAATTCTTCAAAACAATCAAACTCTTCAAGACGAGGGAGTAATCTTCAAATAATTATTTTAAGTTAGTTTAGAAATAAATAAATCCTTCAAAAATTAGAAGGGAATTTCAATTTATCCTAGGAAATTTGTTTGAAACCATTTCTCAACACATTCAAAACCTTCTCATGTCTATCAATGATCTCAATAAAATAACTCATGAATTATTAAATAATATCTTATATAATGTGTGATTATTATTAATATTGTACCATCAGAATATTTTTTGATTTTTTGATAATTATATACCTTGATAAGATGATATTTTTTCGATGTGATTCAAATTAATTTCTACCTAAATCCATCTTAGAAACTCCCATTTTTTCATAAACTACAACAATTAATAACCGATATGTTCAGATTATTGGTTGATAATATTATTCCCATTAAAAATGAACAAGTAAATAGTTGTGACACTTCTCTATACCCCAGTGGTGACATAATTAAATTACAATTGGGTATTTATATTAACACAATACTAATGTATTAGGGAAGGTTGATCATGACGTTTCTGCATTAACATGAAAAAACTATGATTTGGTAATTATATTGTAAATACATATATATATTATTCTTCGATGTATAAAAATTCGTGATTCAATTTACATAATGACTCAATACCATTAATGAACTGATATATAAGAGAAAAGTTTTTTATCTAGTGTGATGAAAATGATTCTTAGAAATATCAATAGTACTTTTATTATCACATGAAATGAATAATGAATCCAAAACCTCAAATATCAAGTATACTAGTTGAACAAACATTGAAATCATTTATATACAACAATGTATGTCGCTAATGTTTTAGGTGTTAAATGTGATCAAGGAAACCAAATTTTTTTATTCTATACCATGACATATAATTCTCACCTTAGTGAATTTACTACAAAAAAGTATACATTTGTTTCAAAAAAAAACACTATCCTAGTTAAAATATGTAATACACAGAACTATCATGTATGAACTACATTAGTATTGAAGTCCATATATTATTGTATTATTAATGGAGCATAAAATTTTCTTAGCTTCCAACATATGAGATTCCTGAGGATCAATTTGAAATATAGCACACAATGTCATTGAAAAAAATTGGTTTGGAAGCTATTAAGTGCATAACTCAGGCAATAAGTTTCCTATAAACCCTTAAATTTACCCTAATTTATGCCTTATTGTTGAACAAAAATCCTCCAATAACTATATGAGTTTAGATAATCCTTAATTAGAATATTCCTAACCTATTCAAAAATTATAGAGATTATTTTTATTAGAAATAAAAATTTTGATCATCTCCTTGAAAGATTTTCATAAATAAAAATTATGACATATCACCCAAAATTGAAAATCAGAATGTCACTTTGTTGGATTAGAAAAATCCCCATAAATATAAACTTTTTCCATGGAGAAAATATTTCTTCACTAAAAACTATAAAAATTTGATTACCAATGGATAGCTCTTTCACATAGAGATTAGTATAAACTTTTCCATTTAAAAAATTTATATCAGGAAATAAATCCATCTCACATGGATTACTTATCCATATGGACTTATTTTAATCCATATAAGATTAATTAATCCTACATACCCTACACACAAATTTATCAACAGGATAACACTCAATTTGTTAGATGAAAATCATTTTGTCAATATCACTATTTATATTGGAAATTGTTATTTTTATGTTTATGATCTAACAAAATCAATAGCACTATTATAGTCTCAATTCAAACCATGGGTGAAAATATATCTTCAAATTGAACTCCATACCACTCAGAATATACATTTTTAATGATACATTACATATTCAATGTTATTTTACCTTAAATATTCATGTAAGTTTTGAAAACCAAATTATGGATAATGGGGTTTTTAATCTTCATCCTTCAGACAAAATATCATATGAAGTTATTTATTTTTTCATGATTTTAACTAGTAACAATGCATTATTCATAATCAATTTATAGATTAACTATTTTAGGTTCGACATGTAAAATAATTTTAGTTTAGTTCTATCACCTCAACATTATTTTTTTACACTAGTACATATTTATATAAAATAATATTCTTGGAATCGAAAATATTTTACAAGCTTTGATTCCTTTACGTATGATCTTAACTCTCATATTTTTTGTTGACCACATTAAAGTCAATATCCCCTAGAACATTATCATTTTAATGTTATTACATAACCAATATTTTTTAATATTATTGCTTCTAAGACTAGTATATACAACTTCATATTCAATAAATTCTTCCATTTGTGTTTAGTTTTAATAAAATTGACATATAATGTAACACACCAAGCTTCTATGGTACGTTTCCCTTCGAATAATGCGATAGCGTGTGTTGTACGCAACCTCGAGTTCTAACACACACCACAACTAATTAAACTAGCCGTTGTGAATAGTAATACCTACTTTTTGAAATCATATATATTCAATATTTCAAAATGGACTTCATTTTTAGATTCGGAATATCAAAATTAGCCTAAGGTGAAATTTTGGTACATTTCGGATAACTTTCATATTTTGATGAATAGTGAAAATTTCTAAATTTTAATTAAAAACAACTTTTTTAATCAAAATAATTAATAGTGATAAATTGTGAATTTGAGTGGTTTTAAAGTATATTTAGAATATATTTTTACCATTTAATATAATTTTGGTCATTGGACATAATTTTACAATTAAACCGAACATAAACAAGTGTCAATCTTTTGATAGTTATTACCTCTTAAAAACACGCTTTTTGTTTTGACAGCGGGAATTAATTTTAAATTAATTTCTGCCACTTCTGTGTTTTGAATTTAGGAAAATGGATTCCATATTTGGAATCAGGATGTCCAAATTATGTAAATAGGTAACTTTTATTTTTAGACATTTTGAATAATTACTGCGGTAAATATTTTATTTACCATGGTTAAGGGTAAATCCGGTAAATAAGGGTTAAAAAATAATATTATAATAATACTAAATTACCCTAAAACGTGTCTTAAACCTATTGGTTGATACATGGTCGACCATGGGAATCTTTGGGTCTATTTTGGGACCTCATGGATCCACTTGTAAGTGATAATGACACTTTATTTTAATTAAGTTAAAATGAATACAAAAATGACACAAGCATATATCTTTTAGAAAAACAATTGTTACATAGGGTTATATATGTTGGATTTTAGATTATAAATATTCATTAGAAAGATAAAAAGATTTCCTACATAATTATATTTTATTTATAATTTTTAGATATTAAATAATTTATTTTATGTATGACACAATGATGATGCAGTAATTACTAAAATAGTGAAAAATTAAAATAATTAATCTTATAAATACCCAAATAATTATAATATGAAACTTTTAATGAATTAAAATAATTTTCTATGATAATATGATATATTAGGATTGATTTAATTGACTTTTTTAAAAGTAATCAATCTGTTAGGAGTTTCACAAAAATCAACTATTAAATAGTGTCAAAATTGACATAAAAGAGTTCTTAAAACAAATATTATATTATTAATTGATATTAAATTCCTAAAAATCTAAGGTTCGGCCAAGAGACTTATATAATGATAGGTTCCTCATTAATGGACCACTTGGGGGTCGCTTGGATGTATATAGTAAGTTTATTAACCATATTATATAAAAATACAAAGAGACATTGTAAAAGTGAAACTAATTAACTTAGAGTTAATACTTAAAGATAAGGTTAATATAAGTACCCAAACCTGTCTAAATTCTATTGGTTGAGTGGTTTTAGACCTATCCCCACCTTAACCTTTGAATAGTCAACTTTGGAGCCATTAGAAACCGAATATGAATTTATTATAAATTAATATTTCTAGCTTTTCCAAAGGTGCCCCTCACCCCTCTTATAAAAGGGCACTCCTCCTTCTCATTTCTTCACACCTCTAAAGCCACTTGGCTCGTCAAAACTCTGCCCAAATAAGCTCCCCACATCCCTCTCCTCCTCCTTGAAGCTTCCCCTTAGGCAGAAAGCATTTTAAGAAGTCCTTTGGTTCCAACCAAAGTGAGTTACCTAAATTAAAGGTAACGATTTTCTCTTAAATTATTTTCATTTATTTTGCTTCTCCAACCCCCAAAATCTTTTTATTTCCTTTCTTTTGTAACAACACCAGTATCCTCAATATACTAGGATGTTGTTATAATAAGGATTCAAACTACACATACACACAACTCCATCTAATGGATGATTAACATAATGTTTCTGTGGATGGAAAACTAATGCCTCACGAAACGATGATTGTTCAAATACATCTTACCGCCTCTCATGGTGGCCATTATGATGGCACTATAATTAAATATGATATTAATGATATATATTTTATATATAATCTTCTGTAATTCCATTTTATTTCATACCATTATTCGTTTCATGTTGTATATACATACGATAATTTAATTTGAGGAAGTGCGGACTACCGCCCCCTTAAAATGATATGACTCGTTCATACCACACATGGAACGTATAAAGGATGGTGTTAATGAACATAAGTAACATATATAAAATATTATATTATACTGGAATAGTAATATACCTATGTATCATTTTGATTCAATTTTTTTAAAATAAAAATTAAATGGAAGTAGCGTTCGTGCGTACGTACGGACTACCGTCTCCACGAACGCGGTGAGATCCATCCTCCATCGTATCCATTCAAGTCTTATTCTCATTTTAGGGTTAAAAATAATGTTAATATCATTCTTATTATGAATATGATATAATCTATCCATTAAAAACATGTCTTATGTAACCAAACATTTAAGAAGAACGAATCGATTATCACCCGAAACGACGATAATACTAAGATATTATTAATAAAGCAATGTTAAAAGATCATATATGATATCATATTAATGTATATGATTCTTGTATAATTTAATAACAATTATTTCACCATTATACAGGAGGTTAACCTACCCCAACCAAGGAAAAGTACAAGGTAAGGGTTATTTCACAACCTCTTCATTATCCAAGGTTGTTTATACGTAATAATCTACTGGGATCTCTTTATCATCCACATCCATGTTTCTTAAAAATGTATTTCAAAACATTTTTACTATTTACTAGAATATGAGTTAAAGTCATTTATACCCTTTTTGACTTTTATAAGTGGTTTATAAAGGAATCTTTCGGTCGTTTTCCAAACAAGGTGCTTTTTAACCTTTTCGACAGAATTAAGATAAGAATGTTTTTTTTAACTTATACGGCGGCTGCGGCTATTTTCCGCCCTTATAAAATCTTCAAAGCGTCCCTTACAAGCTTATAATAATATTTTCAAAGAAAATGTTTTATTTTATTAATATATGACTTTTAAATGATTTCAAAAAAAGAGATATTTCTCTCACATATATGAAAATCTAGTGCAAATGTATACGTATTTAACGCAAGCTTAAAAATGTTTTTAGAAAATATGACTCTCGAGTATGGTAGATAGGAAGGGATTGGGCGTGGACCCATCATGGCCTGTAATTAGTCGAGCAGTCTCAGAACTAGTTATTTTGTTTTCATAAGCTTGCATAATTTTTCATAAAAACACTGGAGTATATTTGAGTAATTTTAAACGTAAGTATCTTCTAAAAAAATTGCATCGGTAGGTCTCATGAGACAAACTAGTGTCTTGGCACAAGGCCTTGACAAAATCTTATTTGTAGTCTTGGCATGAGGCCTTGGCTATGTGGTTATGATAGTCTGGCATTATGCATTCCAACATTATGAAAGTGGTTATTGATTTTTGCATGTGATTATTCGATTAGTAGAATATCCATGTGAATAAGTAAACGGCATTATTTCATTTTATTTATTACATACCATGTTGAAAGTTCATATTTAAAAGGCTTTTGTTTTAGTTATACATTGCCTTAAATGTTTATTCTTATTTATGAAAGTTTCCGCTATATTTTTATCCTTACTGGGCATTTGAGCTCACCCCTTTTTATGTTTTATTTTTCCCAGGAAGTGAAGAAGTAAGTTATGAATGACCTACAGGGATATTATGTGGGGATATGAGTGTGGATTATGGAGACAATATGTAGTTGTAGTAGTTTTTCGTTTAATGATGTAATGTAAAACTTATGAATATATCTAGTGTTTCCAAGGCTACTAAACCAATCGGTCTTTCGAGATTTGATCTTTCTTGTGATCATGCCAATGTTATGTAATTAATGCACCGACTCTGGGTAGTTGGGGTCGGGGCGTTACAGTTGGTATCAGAGGAAGTTTAGTACAAACCTTGGAAGCTAGATTTAGATAAACTCTGATTAGAGCACGTAGACCTAAGATGAACTTTGCGGATTAGTATAGAATAACTTCCTAGAATTTTGGTATTGTAGAGATTTTGTGAGTTTTCCAAGCAATACATCCCTGTCTGGATACGAGCAGGTAGAGGCAGCTCTGGCACAGATGTACCTAGGGGTAAAACCCGAAAACACCGCTTTGAGCTAGACTCGAACGGGAACTGGTGCACGACAACGGGCCTTGCTGCACTCTTGGTTACGACACTCCCAGGGGATATGCTTAGGATAACTCTCATTTTCTTTACAAATCATTATGAAGGGTTTATGAGTATATAATTACTCAAAGAAAACATTTTTATTATAAATTAATATTTCTAGAAAGACTATACATTAATGAAGTTGTGAGACTTCATGGGGTACCCCTATCGATTGTTTCTGATCGTGATCCCCGTTTTACTTCAAGATTCTGGAAAAGTCTTCAGAAATCCCTGGATACTGAACTCCATTTGAGCACTGCATACCACCCTCAGACAGACGGACAATCAGAATGGACTATTCAAACCTTAGAAGACATGTTGAGATCTTGCTCACTTGACTTTCAGGGTATGTGGGACCAATATTTACCTCTGGTAGAATTTTCCTATAACAATAGCTTCCATTCGAGTATTCAGATGGCACCATATGAAGCGTTATACGGAAAGAGATGTCGTACACCAACCTGTTGGGATGAAGTTGGTGAAAGAAAACTTGTAGGCCCAGAACTGGTGGAGGAAACGGTGGAAAAGGTGAAAGTAATCCAAAATCACATCAAAGCAGCTCAAAGTAGGCAGAAGAGCTATGCCGATAATCGAAGGAAGGATTTGGAATTTCAAGTCGGTGATCATGTTTTCCTGAAGGTATCTCCGTGGAAGGGATTCATACGTTTTGGTAAGAAAGGTAAATTGAGTCCCAGGTACATCGGACCTTTCGAAATTCTAGAACGAATTGGGGTTGTAGCTTACCGATTGGCAATGCCGCCAAGTCTCTCCAAAGTTCACGATGTGTTCCACGTATCTCTGTTGAGAAAATGCATGCCTGACCCAACGCATGTACTCACCTATGAGGAATTAGAACTGGAACCCGATCTGTCTTATTGCGAAGAGCCCGTCAGGATTCTTGATACAAGAGAACAAGTACTGAGAAACCGGACGACGCGTCTGGTAAAAGTTTTGTGGAGAAACCATAAGATGGAAGAGGCAACGTGGGAACCCGAGGAACTTATGATGAAGAACCACCCGAGTCTTTTTATGCCGTAATACCCTAGAAATTGCGAGGACGCAATTATTTGGAGGGGAGAATGTAACACCCCAAGCTTTTATGGTACGTTTCCCTTCGAATAATGCGATAGCGTGTGTTGTACGCAACCTCGAGTTCTAACACACACCACAACTAATTAAACTAGCCGTTGTGAATAGTAATACCTACTTTTTGAAATCATATATATTCAATATTTCAAAATGGACTTCATTTTTAGATTCGGAATATCAGAATTAGCCTAGGGTGAAATTTTGGTACATTTCGGATAACTTTCATATTTTGATGAATAGTGAAAATTTCTAAATTTTAATTAAAAACAACTTTTTTAATCAAAATAAATAATAGTGATAAATTGTGAATTTGAGTGGTTTTAAAGTATATTTAGAATATATTTTTACCATTTAATATAATTTTGGTCATTGGACATAATTTTACAATTAAACCGAACATAAACAAGTGTCAATCTTTTGATAGTTATTACCTCTTAAAAACACGCTTTTTGTTTTGACAGCGGGAATTAATTTTAAATTAATTTCTACCACTTCTGTGTTTTGAATTTAGGAAAATGGATTCCATATTTGGAATCAGGATGTCCAAATTATGTAAATAGGTAACTTTTATTTTTAGACATTTTGAATAATTACTGCGGTAAATATTTTATTTACCATGGTTAAGGGTAAATCCGGTAAATAAGGGTTAAAAAATAATATTATAATAATACTAAATTACCCTAAAACGTGTCTTAAACCTATTGGTTGATACATGGTAGACCATGGGAATCTTTGGGTCTATTTTGGGACCTCATGGATCCACTTGTAAGTGATAATGACACTTTATTTTAATTAAGTTAAAATGAATACAAAAATGACACAAGCATATATCTTTTAGAAAAACAATTGTTACATAGGGTTATATATGTTGGATTTTAGATTATAAATATTCATTAGAAATATAAAAAGATTTCCTACATAATTTTATTTTATTTATAATTTTTAGATATTAAATAATTTATTTTATGTATGACACAATGATGATGCAGTAATTACTAAAATAGTGAAAAATTAAAATAATTGATCTTATAAATACCCAAATAATTATAATATGAAACTTTTAATGAATTAAAATAATTTTCTATGATAATATGATATATTAGGATTGATTTAATTGACTTTTTTAGAAGTAATCAATCTGTTAGGAGTTTCACAAAAATCAACTATTAAATAGTGTCAAAATTGACATAAAAGAGTTCTTAAAACAAATATTATATAATTAATTGATATTAAATTCCTAAAAATACAAGGTTCGGCCAAGAGACTTATATTATGATAGGTTCCTCATTAATGGACCACTTGGGGGTCGCTTGGATGTATATAGTATGTTTATTAACCATATTATATAAAAATACAAAGAGACATTGTAAAAGTGAAACTAATTAACTTAGAGTTAATACTTAAAGATAAGGTTAATATAAGTACCCAAACCTGTCTAAATTCTATTGGTTGAGTGGTTTTCGACCTATCACCACCTTAACCTTTGAATAGCCAACTTTGGAGCCATTAGAAACCGAATATGAATTTATTATAAATTAATATTTCTAGCTTTTCCAAAGGTGCCCCTCACCCCTCTTATAAAAGGGCACTCCTCCTTCTCATTTCTTCACACCTCTCAAGCCACTTGGCTCGTCAAAACTCTGCCCAAATAAGCTCCCCACATCCCTCTCCTCCTCCTTGAAGCTTCCCCTTAGGCAGAAAGCATTTCAAGAAGTCCTTTGGTTCCAACCAAAGTGAGTAACCTAAATTAAAGGTAACGATTTTCTCCTAAATTATTTTCATTTATTTTGCTTCTCCAACCCCCAAAATCTTTTTATTTCCTTTCTTTTGTAACAACACCAGTATCCTCAATATACTAGGATGTTGTTATAATAAGGATTCAAACTACACATACACACAACTCCATCTAATGGATGATGAACATAATGTTTCTGTGGATGGAAAACTAACGCCTCACGAAACGATGATTGTTCAAATACATCTTACCGCCTCTCATGGTGGCCATTATGATGGCACTATAATTAAATATGATATTAATGATATATATTTTATATATAAGCTTCTGTAATTCCATTTTATTTCATACCATTATTCGTTTCATGTTGTATATATATACGATAATTTCATTTGAGGAAGTGCGGACTACCGCCCCCTTAAAATGATATGACTCGTTCATACCACACATGGAACGTATAAAGGATGGTGTTAATGAACTTAAGTAACATATATAAAATATTATATTATACTGGAATAGTAATATACCTATGTATCATTTGGATTCAATTCTTTTAAAATAAAAATTAAATGGAAGTAGCGTTCGTGCGTACGTACGGACTACCGTCTCCACGAACGCGGTGAGATCCATCCTCCATCGTATCCATTCAAGTCTTATTCTCATTTTAGGGTTAAAAATAATGTTAATATCATTATGATTATGAATAAGATATAATCTATCCATTACAAACATGTCTTACGTAACCAAACATTTAAGAAGAACGAATCGATTATCACCCGAAACGACGATAATACTAAGATATTATTAATAAAGCAATGTTAAAAGATCATATATGATATCATATTAATGTATATGATTCTTGTATAATTTAATAACAATTATTTCACCATTATACAGGAGGTTAACCTACCCCAACCAAGGAAAAGTACAAGGTAAGGGTTATTTCACAACCTCTTCATTATCCAAGGTTGTTTATACGTAATAATCTACTGGGATCTCTTTATCATCCACATCCATGTTTCTTAAAAATGTATTTCAAAACATTTTTACTATTTACTAGAATATGAGTTAAAGTCATTTATACCCTTTTTGACTTTTATAAGTGGTTTATAAAGGAATCTTTCGGTCGTTTTCCAAACAAGGTGCTTTTTAACCTTTTCGACAGAATTAAGATAAGAATGTTTTTTTAACTTATACGGCGGCTGCGGCTATTTTCCGCCGTTATAAAATCTTCAAAGCGTCCCTTACAAGCTTATAAGAATATTTTCAAAGAAAATGTTTTATTTTATTAATATATGACTTTTAAATGATTTCAAAAAAAGAGATATTTCTCTCACATATATGAAAATCTAGTGCAAATGTATACGTATTTAACTCAAGCTTAAAAATGTTTTTAGAAAATATGACTCTCGAGTATGGTAGATAGGAAGGGATTGGGCGTGGACCCATCATGGCCTGTAATTAGTCGAGCAGTCTCAGAACTAGTTATTTTGTTTTCATAAGCTTGCATGATTTTTCATAAAAACACTGGAGTATATTTGAGTAATTTTAAACGTAAGTATCTTCTAAAAAAATTGCATCGGTAGGTCTCATGAGACAAACTAGTGTCTTGGCACAAGGCCTTGACAAAATCTTATTTGTAGTCTTGGCACGAGGCCTTGGATATGTGGTTATGATAGTCTGGCATTATGCATTCCAACATTATGAAAGTGGTTATTGATTTTTTCATGTGATTATTCGATTAGTAGAATATCCATGTGAATAAGTAAACGACATTATTTCATTTTATTTATGACATACCATGTTGAAAGTTCATATTTAAAAGGCTTTTGTTTTAGTTATACATTGCCTTAAATGTTTATTCTTATTTATGAAAGTTTCCGCTATATTGTTATCCTTACTGGGCATTTGAGCTCACCCCTTTTTATGTTTTATTTTTTCCAGGAAGTGAAGAAGTAAGTTATGAATGACCTGCAGGGATATTATGTGGGGATATGAGTGTGGATTATGGAGACAATATGTAGTTGTAGTAGTTTTTCGTTTAATGATGTAATGTAAAACTTATGAATATATCTAGTGTTTCCAAGGCTACTAAACCAATCGATCTTTCGAGATTTGATCTTTCTTGTGATCATGACAATGTTATGAAGTAATGCACCGACTTTGGGTAGCTGGGGTCGGGGCGTTACATATAATCACTCTAAACACTTATTTGGATGTTTTATCCAAGATTTTAATCAATTCCTATTAGACAGAGAGCCAAGAAAGTCTCTTACTTTAGAGTTTTCTTCAAACATGTGTAGATTATTTTAATATAACTTCATGAAATAGGGGTTTCAATATATATTGAATTATATTATAGTGTTATTTTTTGTGGAATAATTTCTCATTTGGAGTCTTGTGTATCTCATGTATGAAAAAAACATCTATTTGGAATGTTCATGGTCCTCTGAATAGTTTTTTTCTTAATAAATGTGAAAGATTATTTTCTACTAACGATGTTCTTACCATTTTCACAATGCTCTTTTTTTATCTACGATAACAATTTTTTGGACTCTATGTTGTGCTATATCGATGATTTATGTCGTGATTTTTAGAGTTATCTCAATTTATTTTTATTTATTATCATTTCAATAGTCATATCTCACCTAATTGACATAGACACCAAGTTCTATCACAACATGCCTTTTGATTATTTTAATCATCCGTAGAGCCTATAATTTCGACATCACAAATTGAACATTATTCATTTTGATTTATTCATCAAGTAAATTAATGAAATAGAAATTTTTAATATTTTAATTGTTTAACATAGGAACCACACATCTGAATGTACAAGATCCAACGGTATATTTGATTAAATATCTAATTTATTTTATATAGCTTGAGTCATTTTCCCCTTTAGGAATGTTCAAATAAATAATTATATATCCATTTTTATGTTTATAAGGTTTCTTAAAAACTATTATTTGGAAATATTTATTATGGTGTTTTTCTTAAAAAATACCAAATGTAATATTCCATAAGTGATTCAAATATTTGGAATATATAAAGAATGAATTGTATGTGTTGCCTATTTGAAACAAGTTCCCTCATGTTCTTCAACCTTTTTGCATCCCTATTCTATATTTATATCATTTTAGGACACATGTATTATTTTGAATATAACCTAATTTCATTCATGAAACAATAATTTAATACTAAAAAAATTGATTTTTAGTCCTTTCATAAATAAAAAAATGGATTTGGGTATATTTTAATCAATATCCTAAATTCCAAACTAATACAGTGTTTTTTCTCTATTATATTCATTTTATATCAGGATTTCGGAGTCTCAAGTCAAGTTTAAGGAACACCCACTGTCAAGGATCAATTGAATCCCACTATTTCTTTCTTTCAATTCTAATTACACTATTACTTATTTTTCTTATTAAATTTTAAATTCAATTTTATTACCATTTTATGTTTTTGGGTATATTTTTTGGGATACATTTATTTAAATTATTAGAATAATTTCCATCCCTCTCACATTTAATATGGACTTATTTAAATCTTTCACACTAGTTATGAGTATAAAGGCATGTACAGATATGGATTATTGAATTGTTGTTTGGAGATAAATTCCATTGAATATAAAATCTATTCCCCCTTTATACATGTCTTTTTGTAGGTAGTTACATTATTTACTATCATGTGTAAGAATTTTCTTAAAAAATACCAAATAACCAAAAAAATCAATATTTTGTACTTGTATGTTCAAATTTAGGATACTTTCCTTATCCTTACATTCATAATTATTCCCTAGAGGTAGAAAATAATATCTCTTCATATTTTCTATCCCAAACAAACAGACAGACACACACACACACACACATATATATTTCAATTCATGTCCTACATTGTTAGAAAAAATAAATTCAAATCATAATGTACATTTAGAAAAGTTTTATTCTAGATTAACCTACTAAAATTAATTATTTTTTCAACAAAATTATCCTTTAATTAAATAGATTATAAGAAGTGTTCATTATATAATTTTACTCAATTTCAATCCTAATATGTTTTTGATTCGATCTTTCATATTTTTTTATTTTAAATTGAGTTTCTTTTTAAGATCATTATTTTTATATCATTAGCAGCAACCAACAACATGAGTCTCATGATCTCATCAAAGAGTTAATTAACACATTTGATATATTATTTATTTTCTTATACTTTACTATAATTATCATTATTAAATGTTTTTTATTCCTTCCTATAATTTTTATATTCATTAAGACATTATTCAAACTTAGATATGTGAATACGAACCATGCATGTCACTTCACAGATTTCATTATCACTATTGGAGGGGCATCTTTATCTTCCACATGGGACATAAAGTTTTTAACTTTTAGTAGATTCATATTAATATTTAATACTGAATGGTGAGTATCCATCACCATCTTATCTCATCATATTTTCCATTCATCCTATTGGAAATATTTTCATTATTTTATATAACATTCTTATCCATTTATATGCTTATTAACACTTAATAATTTGTGGTTTTTATACATTCTAATCAACATAAAATTCATTTTTTCATCATTGGATTACTTGTTGAAAGGTGTTAAATAAATCCACATTTAACTAATATCTAAGTGGGATTCAAATTTTATTTTCCCAATAATTTTCTATAATTTTTTTGAGATAAGAGAGATGAATATTTTTTTCCATTCTCTATATC
Source organism: Viscum album (assembly GCA_963277665.1). Taxonomy (NCBI): domain Eukaryota; kingdom Viridiplantae; phylum Streptophyta; class Magnoliopsida; order Santalales; family Viscaceae; genus Viscum; species Viscum album. Next base: position 1,298,623,236 of record OY728130.1, on the reverse strand, counting down.
ATCCCCACCATCATCAATAAATATAATATGATTTGGTTCTTCTTGTCCCAAGTTTTTATTTCTAATGAATTAAAATTACATTTTATATTTTACTTTCATCATCAATGAATGTTACTTTATCAATTTAATGAAAATCATGATACTTGGTAAAACATACAAAGATACATCTTCTATACCTTCACAATATAAAATTTATAGATCAAATTGATCTAAAAAATTTCATTGTAATTTCTTCACAATAATGGATCCATCAAGTATTCCACTAACACCTATAACACCACTCATAATATTTTTCAATAATGGGAAGTAGTCATCAATGGAATAATCCACCACACCCATTATAACTTCAAATCGTATTCTCTAAATTTACATCTTGGATTAGTTTACATTGAAATTTCCTTTATAATTACATGAAAGTTCATCCCATGAATCATTAGAAGTTTTTAATATCACCAATTTTATAAAAAATATTAAATATATATATATGTTGTAATCATGGTTTTTCATCAAAATCCTCATTCATTTTATCTATATATTACATTTTATTACCTCTTTAAATGGGTGATAATCTATCTATGTCTATATCAACAATATCAAAACTATAGGAAAGAAAATGATAGTATTCTATTTTTATAACCATGGAAATTACTTATCCAAAATATGGTAAATCCTTTACAATTAATATATTTGATATTATCCATCATATTACTGGTTGGGATAATCTAAAAAATAGAACCTTTCACTCCGATAGCACTCAAAATACATAGTGGACTGAATGTCTACAAAGAAAGGGGTAGGGTTAATTAGTGTAACACTCTTTTTTAAATTTATTACATTTAAATAATACAATATGGTATGTTTAGATAATAACCTCTAATTTATATTAAACCTATTATCCCTAGAGTGATATGAATGAATAATAAGTGAGTGTTGTACAATAGTTTTTACCAGGTTATGCACATTTTATAAGATCACTCCTTGCTGCACTCAATTTTTTCACATAATACAAATTTCCACAATTATATGTTTTATAAAAAAAGTGTTTTTGTTTTTTATTATCCATATCACACGAATAAAAAAAATAACATGCCTCTCATAGAAAATATTATATCCTGGTATTAATAATTAAATCAAACACCACAGTATAAGAGTGTAATTTTCTAGAAAACACATTACTTTAAAAATGTTTTGAAATCATCTAATCATAGTCAAAATGATAATATTTAGGGAAACATCATCACTCTCTTCAGGAACTAACACTTTATAATCTTCCAGGAAAATAGACAGAACATATATTAATGTTATCAACTCACTGCATGCAATAACCTTTAGGTAACTTTTTTTCTTCTTCTAACAAACTTAACACTATAAGCTCAGGGAAAATATCATTCTTAGATGAATAATCTACATATTTATGAACTTTTTAATCTTATTTCTCATTCAGTAAATTTCATACGATTTCTCATTCTGGAATAATATATTAATAATCAATTTTTTTAGGAAGATTCTAAATTTCATAGAATTTTCAATGTATAAAAAATATCTTCCCAAAATGAGGAAATTTTCTTGTAAATAAGGGTAATTTATTTCTCATTTGATTTTAATGTATTCGAATTATTATAATATAAGTTATCATAATCCTTTTAAAAAATGTATCATAACAATAAATATAGTTTTCTAACCATGACACTCATGAAAAAAACCCCAACCTGTTAATTGTATCAACCTCCAATGATCTCATATAGATTTAAAATACCACCCTTATCTTATTATTATAAAATAAAAACCCTGAATACACAATAACTTAATGTCTTCTTATATATAATAGATTAACATTGATTTTTTTTTCCAAACCCTCTCATAGAAATACCGATAAATTTGGTTTAAATTGCTTTTAATTTTTACTACAATCCTTGGGAATGAACTTGTTTTTTTTTGCATAACATAAATAAAAAATCATTATAATATCATTTCCTTTATATTTGAGTACATATCATAAATCAATGCAATGATATCATGTTATTTAATGAATATAGGAACAAAAAATTATTCTATTTAACAAGTTCATTATACAGTAAAAATGAGAAAATATATTTCAGGTTCATTGATATCAAACTCATTCAAGGGATAATGATATTCTTAATTACCTAGGTATCATAAATTCTTACTATTTATATTATCACATTATAAATGTGGTATTTGTATCATCAAAGAATATCTCTTGAAACACTTGTATTTTACATTTCTTCAACACATAATCTTATAACATATAATTTAATCTAATCAAAACTCACCTTTTGTGATTTTTATTTAGGAAATAATTTTGTAATAAATAATTTTATTTTCCATGATTGTAATACCCCGTGTGATTTTTCATTAAATAAATATTTTTGAAACACCATGTTTCTCAAGAAACGTTTAAATAAAATGAATAATGACTTATTATATAAACATTTTCGAAAAAATATTAGATGAATAAAAACATTAGAATATAAAATAATAATAGTTTAAAAATTCTATAATTTTGAGGACAGATGATTAATATGACATAATTATTATTTTTCAGAGACCTATTTTTAAATTGTTCTATATTTTAGGATAACAAACTAATTAAATAAATTTTAAAAGGTGATTGTGATAATTTATAATATTAAAATATAAGAAATAATATATTGACATTTATTTAATCAGTAGATTATGTGAAATAAGATTAAGAATACATTATATTTAAAATGTTTATTTTTTTAAGAAGCGGTTTTTGGTTATATTTTTCTCAAATGATTTTTAAGTTTATAAAATTTATTTTCATTAAATGGTATTCAATTTTGAATTCAATATGTAAAAATTATATTATTATTATAATTTTTTAATTTATCTGAAATAGTTTATTTTCTAGTCAATTGTGAAATACCGAATATTACAAATAAAGTTACTCATTTGAAATTATTATGATATAATAATGGATTAAAACTATATAAAACCATTTTATAAATAAAATATAATTCTAAATATTAAACTAAATAACTATGACATATTTAATTCAATTTGAAAATACACTCTTGAATTTATGGATCCTTAGTTAAATTATAATCTAATACAAAAAAAGTTTTGGTTATTTGTGTTGAATTTATTTATTACAAGGTTTAAATAATTTTTTACTAGATCTAAATGTAAAATAATATTACCTTATTTAGTATTAAACAATTAATATATTGGTGATAAAATATATACTTTATTTTGATGGAAAATCATTTTTATTCTTAAGAAATTAATTTTACAAAAAAACAATATTTCTCTGTGTTGTACAAAATTATATAAAAAATCATGACATAAATAAATAATGTATTATAAAAATGATTAAATATTTTTATCTAGAGTATTCAAAAAATAGATTAGGTAAATTTCATTTTTTTTAAAACATTTCTACCGAGTTCAAAATAAAGTTACCACACCAATGGTAAGGTGAAGCTAAAAGGCATAAACTAATTGTTAGAAAATTAAAATATAATAAAATCTAATATTTAGCAATTTTTTTCCTTGAATTCATGAAATAAACAGATATTTTCCACATTAAATATCAATTTTGATATCACTTTTTTTAGTAATGACTTCTATTTTTATGTTATGAAATTATATTAGAAAGAGTGCCACAACTCTCACTATTAAAGGAGTATCTTTTCCCTAAACATATGAAAAAATATATAATCATTTAATCTTAACCAAGATATAAATAATCCATTTTTAACTCTCCTCCCCATGTTATAATGGTCTAGATCTCATAAAAATAACAATCCAAGATGGCTTAATGTGTAAGACAATGGTTTATATCAGTGGAGTAGGTATAAGTCCAAATAGAATTCTATCAAGTTCATTTTTTATACACTATGTAAATATATTATAATATTATAAAATGATAAATTCATTAAAATTAATTTATTTTGATTTATTTTTATTATGGTAATACTATTTTATACCTCCTTTTGTTCCTATGTGAAATGAAAATTTTGATCATGCGTACAGGGGGAATTACCTCCTTTACAAACAGATGTGTTTCAATTTTCATCACCAATCCACATAGATATTTGTATAGAGATATTTAATGGATATATATATTATTTTTATAAAATAATTATGGTTTTATAAGGGTAAAATATTTTATACTTTGTTAACCATCTATCCATTGAAAAATTGATACATTGCTTGTGGGTAGATGTGGACTACTAACTCCAAGAACCAATGTTATTCATATTTATGGATATCATGTAAAGTAAAAAATAATTATTTACTATAAAAATATGATATTTATATTTTTTATATGATTCTTGAAATACAAAATTTACCGAATTTATTTTATTTTTACCCTTTAGAATAATGGAAATGTTAAACATTCGTACATACAGACAATTACCTCCATGGCCTTCATATATCATCTACCATTACAAAATGAAATTAAGGGAATTAAAAATGTATTTTAACTATAAAAATGATATATGTGAAATTATAATGATTCTTTATATCATAGAAACATGAACCCTTAGATCTTGTTAAAAACAAAGATATTATTTTGATTTTATAAACCAAAATACCCCAAAACATTAAATGTGAACATAACAATTATAGTAACCAAATCGGATAATATAATAAATTACCTAAAAATAATAATTATAATGTAATTAACATGAAAATGTTTCTTAGGAATGTAAATAATAAATTAATTCTATTATTCATGGGTCCTAAAATGTATGAAACAATTCAATAAATGAGTAAAGGATTTATAGTATCAATTTTCATTATGTGTGACTTATAAAATTTCCACCATATGTTTTCTGATGTGTGGTTTCCAAACTACTATATTGATTTATTTTTTCATAACCTTCCTAAAATTATTATTATTTTGAAATAAATTTCTATTTCCCTCCTTCAATTTTCATTTGATTTAAAAGTTACTCATATATAACTGATTTTAAATTAAAACATTCTTTTAAATGATTTAAAAAATTCTATTTCACATAAATGTTTCTTAAAATGTATATATAATTTAGTTAATTATAATTAAAATATTGTTAATTTTCATTCTAGATTAGTTTTTACTTTCTTTATATGGGTTTAATGAGGAATATTTTTAAATCTTACTATATAGGTTTTTTGACTTTCTTTAGAAATGTAAAAAAATAAAAATTTTAGATATTTGTTGTATTACTACTATTCCCTTATATCATAACAATTAATCACTGTCACAATTACTTTATAAGTTACAATTTTTCTAAAGAATATCATATTTCCCATTATTCAATGAAATTTTTAATTATTAAATTATTTTAAATGAAAACAGTTTTTTTTATTTTATGAAATAACTAAATGTGGTTTTCTTTATGGGTTAAGAATTTAATTAATGAGTTTTTATAATGAAATTGAAACACCATATATGTTTTATTGATATTATGGATGGCTTAGAATGACTTTTTATTAAGGCTCCCACAGATTTAGGTGGCCACAAGTGATGGAAGACTAATGCATCATTGCTTACAAGGATGTTACAGGTACTCGGAAGAGACATAAGGATATCATTGATAATACAAAGATTGTCAAGGTTCCCCTTTCAATCAATAAAATCGGCATCAAAGTTTCCCTCCCTCCATGAGTGAGTAATATTTATGTCATGGCACAACAAGATTTTCATTTCCTGATAATATACCATAAGTACCATTGGGGCCTGGCTATGTGGTGCATGCAGTTTACCAGGAGAAGATAGTCTGATTTAACTACAGAGATGAGGATGTGATGATCATGGAAGAGGGATAGTCTACTGAGTAGTGCTCTGGATTCAACTACAATGGGTGTACCTGAGCCATTATTGGTGCTAAACCCAATAACCCTAGATCCTCTATTGTCTCAGACCATCCCTCCTCCTCTAATAATTCCTTGAGTGCAGGACCCATCCACATTGATTTTTAGGCCAGAACTGAGAGGATTCCACTTAACCCACCTCCCTTGCCATGTGCTAGGTCCATCAGGGGACAAATGAATTGTCGATGTCCATCCATAAAGAAGCGAACTAAGCTCTTCTAGAAAAGCGAGCAAGCGACCACTGAGAAACGTAAAAAACCTATAATTACCTCAATGTTATGTGTTCCTCACAACTCAAATAAACTAGCATATCAAAGCGCACACAATTCCATGAAGATTGTGTGCCCTGGGTTGGTTCTTAGTTCCCTGAATCTACCAGGTGAATAAGTCTGATTAGCTGGCATGATTCCCCTGCACTCCCATCCATCGGCCATCCAAGTCCCATGCAAATTTATCACAACTAATATCAAAAAAGAGGATCTATGATGACTCATTGGATGGGTTGGTACAACAAAAGCAGTAGGAGTCAATCTAGACTCCTTTCTTCTAAAATAAAATTTATTTAGTTGAATAAATTGTAATTGAGATTGGTTCCAATTTATTCAGATATTTTTACCATATTTGAAGGTATATACGAAATTTAATTCAGAACCTTCAATATAAGGATGGTATATTATACAAAGATATGAAAAAAATTAACAGGGGACATTATTCAAAAATTAATATTTCAATTTTGATGAAATTTATAATTCCAAATGTTAATAATACCGTTATTATACATCATTTACATAGTCTAAAAACTAAATCTCATAAAATGAAATCACATTCCATATTACAGAAGATATAGTGTCTTTTGGGAAATTCTACATTGGTAGTTAATTGTATTATGTATGTCAACCTTTTTCTATAATTCAATGATATTATAATCTTTATAGACTTATAATAAGATATACCTAACGCCATAACTTGGGTAATGGAAACCTAGGAAGGCATGAGTTCAAATGCTCATTAGGGAAAAAATTTGGGTAAGGAATAATGGTGTGACAATAATTATATGTTTGTAGGTTACACAAGATATCAAAAATAGAATGATCATAAGCATAGAAAAATGGTATATGGGAAGAATAAAATAAATTTATGGAAGAATACATATATTGAAATAACATAAAAATTTACATTATGAGAAAAACACATGGATCAAAGCCATGAAAACATAACATTATAGTCTTAGTCTATGAAATCGTACACCATAAATGATGGTCAACACCATGGAATTATATTTTACTTAGGATAACTATTTTATAACTATATATGACACTAATTTCCAATACGAGATACAATTGTTAGGTTAAATAATATTTCACCACACACAACGTTAACCTCTATGCCAATAATGTGTTCTTAGACTTACTGCTTCTAAACCATACATGGTACAAAATGAGATAATGAATATTAAAAATTAATTAAAAAATTATTAGGGTGAACTATTAATATCCATAATATATACCTGAAAATATGTACTACAAGAGGAAACTAAACAATACATAAATTAAAATCATGATAAAACCCATGAGAATGAATTTTTTTTCATAATATTATCCTAGGGAATCCCCAAATAATGTATCATATTTTTTACAAAAAAATGAATTAAATTATTTTTTATGATGAAATTTTAATAAATGTGTATAAACTATGAAAATTCAGATACAATTAAAATATATTTATGATATGGATTTAAGATAAAATAATACCAATAGTACCCTAAAGTGATTCATTGTGAAATAAATAAAACATCCTTTAAAGACCAAAATAGATTATTATATCCATTTAATCTATAATATTACAAAGAGGATTTTCTAAAAACATTATAGGGATTCCATTATATTTTAATGGTTAAATAAATAATTTGATAGGGATTTTACATGACATGAAATCAAAATTCATGAAGTTTCCTTAAATCAAATTTACTCAAAAAACAAATCAAAAAAATATGATGTATAATCCTAAAAAATGTTAAAGAAAACTATGTAAATTTTTATGGAGTAAAAATAAAAAATGAAAATTAAATTTATTAGAATAATATATAGGAAATTGGTAAAGAATAATTGGAGCACTTAAAAAGTTATGAGGGTGGTTGGGAAGATACATTTCAAGGTATTTGTAATAACTCTGTCGAAAAAACAAAACATAAAAATGAATATTATAAATTGTTTTCATAATAAGATAAGGGGATTATAAAGGACACATGAAATAATATATAATTATATTTAGAAATAAAAAAATTAAATTATATGGGAGGGAAACATATATAAAAGGAGGGTAACACATCATTAAAGAGGATATGAATTATTATCAACAATAATATACATTTTGAGAAAGAATACATTATTGTATGAAAATTGATTTAAAAATTATTTTCCATATATAGTGTATTAAAAGGTTCAATATAAAATCTTATTATTGAATAATAAGTTCTTATATGTAATAATATCAAGATCATAAAATACTACCAGTGAAAGGGGGTTCGTGTTCACAAAAAATACTCGCAATTATTTGTTTGAATGATATACGGAAGTTATAATATGGAATGGATTTATAAATAAAATTTATTTCATGAAATTTATGAAAACAATAAATACATTTACAATACATTCAATACAAAAAAGGAACATGTGTTGGACATGAATCATATCCAAATGAAAACAATTAATATTCCAAAACCCATTCCATAAGTCTGGATTCATTCTGTGTGTACATCTTTGATTTTTGATAATTAAGATTAGTTAATTATAAAAATTCTCAAGAAACATATTCAACTATTTTTCCTATGTTAATAATCATATATTTTCCTACAAATATTATTTTTCAATATATTTTTTGTCAGTCTAATTTTCTTGATATTCTCTGATCAATTTTAGCTTCAATCTATTAGTTTGCTGACCATAGTCAAATGTGATATAAAATAGAATCAAAATTTCTTAAATATTATATTTTTAAATAATTTATTTTTACATTATCATATAATATAAATAGTTACTTAGGTTTCCAAAATGGACTCAAATTAAAAAAAATCCTTGATATGTTAATTTAAGGTGGTTAAAGTCAAATTGAACATTTATTATTAAAATTACATATATATTGTAAACTAATATCAATATATATTATTAATAGTTTAATAAATATAATTCCTATAAATTATATACATTTTTTAAGTCATCCATGTTAGAAATTAATAGTATAATGTAATTCATTGTTCTGTAGAGGTGGTATTCTGCACTTACAAAGAGGACACTTTCTTTTTTCTTACTATGATTGTGGCCAGAAAAATAAAATATTTTATCATTTTAAAATATTAATAGCATTTCGAAAATTATATTTTTCTATAAATAAATCTTTGTAATCATATATTTAATGTGTTAATAAAAAATACATCATTCATGGAGGCAATAATCTTCAAAAAGCATGAAAATGTGTTCCTTTTTTGATTGTCTTTGAAAATATGTAAAATATTGATATTCCCCATTATTTATATTAATATTAATTTTTTTATCATAATTTTGTGAATATAGAATATTTTAGGGTTATATAAATTCTAATAATAAAAATAATAATGTGAAATAACTACGCATGTAGAGAGGTTAAACATTCTTTGTAAAATATTTTTACCACTAAAGGGATTATAATAACATAAATTGACTTTGTGCATATGTATTTAAAAAAAATTAATGATGTTGAAAATTGGGTAGTGGTTCAATGAAATTTAAAAGGGTATTTTTGACATGGACAGTGTGGAAGTGACACCCAAATATAAGTGATGAAAAGACAATTTTTCTGAATAAACATTATATTTCAATGATATCATTATACTATTCAATTTATTATGTCTCAAAATGTTTGAAATAATGGAGTTTGATGTGATATTTTTTCAAAAAATATTTATTCATGAATTTTAATAGACATATTAGTCAAGTTTTTCTTCATTTACTCTTAAATTTTTACTTTTCCCATTCTTTTTTCAAACAACGTAAGAAGTTTTTACTGAATTAAATTATTTGTTAATAAAAATATTAAAAACATTAGAAAATATTTTTATAATGAGAATAAATTTAAACATAATTTTCTATAAATTATATTCTAAAGAAGTTAAAATTCATTTTTAAATTAAATCACTTAAATATTATTATATATAATTTTAAACATCGTATTATAGTTAATAATTAAAATATATTAATTTAATTTATTAGATAATGATTACACAATGTTAGTAAATAATTTCTTAAAAAATACGAGTTTTTTCATTATAATGATAATCAGATTTAATCATAGTAATATAATTTATAGAACTAAAAAATAATTTTTAATCTATTATATAATCAAAAACATTTAGATAAGAAATACTAAATGTAATTAATTTATCTAATTCATATACCTAATTAGAATTAAATTTTTACATTGGATTATAGACATATTTTCTATAGTAAAATATTAATTATGTTTCCAAAATGATAAATTTTTTATTAAAAATATATAAAATTGTTTATAAATGATTTAATTTACTTATAAACATATTAATTTTATTAAAAAATTTTCAAAATAATTTATGTAGTTCTATTTTGATAACACCAAATAATTGATGATTTTATATAATTTATTATTTTTTACCATTAATGTAAAAAAATAACTTTAAAAAATCCCAAAAAATTTAAGAACAAATTGAAAAGATAACCAAAAAAATAACTTCATTTGTTAAAATTCAATTTATATATTTTATTAATTTATTTTTTAAATCAAAAACTAAAATATATGGAAAAATATTTTCAATAGGAAAATTACTTTTTTGACATTATATATTCTTATTATTCTTTCATATTAATAAATAATAAGAATATATTAAATCTAGTATCCAAAATTTATTTTATTAAAGTTGTACTTAGAATCTTAAAATATATAACATAAAAATAGATTTTAAGAAAAAAAATACATAAAATGATCACATTCATTTTTTCAACAGATTATTAAAAAAACAATTATTTTTCTTTAAAATTAAAAATTTTAAATGTGTAATATACATGCTATAAATACTATAAAAACCTAATAAATACAGGTTTACGTGATCCAAATTTATAGTTACTTATCATCAGGGCATCTTTGGGTATGATCTAATTATTAGGTGTCCTCTAGTGGAAGTTGTGGGTAGTGATACCACTAACAGGGACCTCATGGTAATTTCCATGATATTTAGATACTCTCACATATGACTTAACCCATACAAAAAAATTGGATTCCATCTTAGGCTTGGCCAATGATAACCCCAGTGAAGACACATTGCTTCCAATCTCATAAAAATGAGATTCTTAATGGATACATTCACTACATAATTCTATTTCTTTCCCTTAAACATGTTAGATCATTTTTATGGTTACTTATAATAGTATTTGCTAATTTTATGTCTATATTAAAATAGTTAAATTTATTAATATTTTTAAATAGTCACTACTTCTTTTGAGTGTGATATTCCTTGAGAAACAATCTACTAAATGCATTATATATTAACAGTATATATATATATATTAAAATATTAGTATTTCACATTTTTCTAATAGATTTAATTAAATCCTCATAATTTGAATTATAACTTTCCAAAATAAATATATAAGGGGATATAAAGAATATACATTAATCATGATTTCATTACAAGAGAGTTATCAACCATAGAAAATAAAAAACATATCTTTTTACCTAGAGTATTATTAACACTAATATAATATTTTATTCAAATAGTTTGAGTTAGGAGTCTATTTTGTTTGGTACAAATACCTAAATTATATAATTTCATTCTATATGGTGTTTATTATCATCATTTAATAGATAGAGTATCATAGGATGATGTGAAATGATATCTATTTATTCCAAAAAATATTCTCTGTATTCCATAAACCAATCCATTTACAAAATAATATTTAATATATATATAATAAGTTTACCATTATTTTAACAATGAATGTTATTATAAACATAAGGATTGTAAAAATAGTTGTGACACTAAAATTTGTATTTTATAAATAAACTTATATACATTGTGGTGGTGATATTTCATCCTTTTTAACATTCTAGATATAAAGAATTTAATTAAATAAGATATAAAAACAAACCCCATAGTTCTTAAGTGGATGATTAGTGTTCCTCACTCCACATTATTTTCATCATTTACTTCATTTTGTGGGGTTTCATAGGTTTTACTTCTTGTATTTTCCCTTAAAATTCATTGGAGTCAATATTCATCTAAATCACATGGATTGTTTTACAAACTTTCATGGTGTGAAAATACCTTACATATAATGTTTATAATAGGTAGTCGATTCATAGGGATGCTATTAATTTTATCATTGGTGTTAATTGAACTCATAATTTTCCCTTAGGAATTATTTTCACTATACCCACTTTACCATAGATGAAAATTCTTCTATTTCCTTGTAGATATTCTCTTGTGCGGCTCTTCCCATTGTTTTGTAATAAAAAAACTGAATCTTCATTCCATCATCATATTCATAAACAAATATTACATGATACAGAATAAGTCTCTTCATTGTAATGATTTCAAAATATACTTGTTTTATGATGATACTCATAATTCTTGATTACTGGTTCAATGTTATTCTTAGTGGTTTCCCATTAGTAAGTCTATTATTTTTCAATAGAACACCTTATTAGATGGGTTCATTTGGGCTTCATAAATTCCTAAAACCAAAAGGTATTAATGTTATAAATGATCATTTATAATCATAAAAGAATTATCATAAATCATCTCAATAAAATATCAACTAGAAAATGAAATTCTCATCAAGAACATCACTTTAGCATTAAGTTTTAACAAAATATATATCAGTTCATTCTAGGTTTCATTAGGTTAGTTTCCCTAATAATAATTTACCTAACTCCTTGAAATTAAAAATCCTTCATGAAAACTCATAAATTGATGGAGACCAATTGTAGAATGTACCATTGGAGTATCTAGACGTGTATATAGTCTTAAGACAACTCATTATGCACTGAGTGAAGATGGAGTTACTTATTAACAAACAATTTTTAATTTTATTAAAATTATGTTTTCCTATTCCAAATTTTTATCCAGTTTATAGTACCTAGATTGGTATCAAATTTCTAGGAAACCCACCTACTCAATAATCACTAAAATTCCAAGATTTAATCATATATATAGAATTATCCCTTAGTCATATCCCTTGGTTTTCAATAAAGTTATCATATCCTAATCACCCAAAAATAACTAGATTAATCCTAAAAAATAACAAAACTCTTCTATGAAAAAATATATATTAAATGTCGATATGTTTTCCATAATTTAGACATTGTATCTCAAAAAATAATCTCACAATCCCAAGAATGGATATTTTAGTGTCTTTGAGACTAGATATATAAGAAATTTATTTTAAAATAAATATGATCATTTCATGATTATTTATCTACATAGGAATACATATATAATTCTCATATGTTATACTAATATTTATAAAAAAGAAAATGGAAACATGAAAATGGTTGAGATTAAAATCTCAGTAAAATGAAATCATCGAAAAGAATGATAGTGACAAAACATATATATTTTAGGAGAAAAACATGGTATAAAATTGATAATGATCATAAAAATTGAAATATTTTTCATGGTAATGATATTATATATTCTTATAATCAAATGATTATTACAATTATATAAAAAATAACATTATAAAAAATGTAATGGCTCTCCACTAAGGCTACATAACATAGTTTGCTTAGGCTAACCACTTGTTCACTAAACATGTGGCCCATCACTAATATAACATAGTTTTTATAGGATAACCACATGATCAACATAAATGAGTCTCATTAAAAAGAAAAGTATATGGGATTAGGCTATATTTATATTAACTATACAAGATACTCACCTCCAGGACTATACAGTTTAATTTGGCCAACTGCCCATTTATCTAACAAGGTATCTCAACGGATGAAAATGTTACCCAATGAATTAGAGGGGTATAATAGTTCCCCTTTTTGGTTCTTAAAATTTACATTATTATTTTTTTAGGAGTAAATGTAAAAATACCTAAATCATAAGCATGATAAATACCAGGAAAATGAAAATGTTTTCATAAACTAATATTAATAAATAACCAAAGGGTATATCATGATGTATCATAATATACATAGGAATTAAATACATATCTTTCATAAAATTTAAATAATGGATCATATGAAGTTTTTATTAAGTTACAACATATAAATATTCATGACAGGGAATGGATAAGTAAGAATAATTAAGATCTACTTTGGGGATACATTATGAAATAAGAAAGGGATCCATTCCTTATGAAAAGAACTAATAATTTCCCATCAAAAAATTAATATGGAGGAATTTATATAAATAATATAGGTATTCATAAATTAATAAATCTTAAAAATAATTTTTTGGTGCGATACTTGATATGGAATAATAACTTGGGATGTTCCCTTAAATCAGGCTTCTAAAAAAGATTGAATTAGGAAGGGAATAATTTTTTTTATTATCCTCAATAATTAAATATAAAGAAAATTATTTATATGATTAATGATTTTAAATATATAATAATAATGAAATTAATTACAAAAATATACTAGAATAGGGATAAAAATAACAAGAATAATTGACCCAAAAGTAATGAGGGTGTTTCGGAAGATCACCTTCTTTGTTCCGAAATACCCTTTTGAAATCCCACATCATAAAAAGTGACAATATGTATAATTTTTCAAATAATGTAATAGTAATATAAATTTTATATAAAATAAAACCTAATAATTTTTGTAAATAAAAATTATAACATTGTCTACAATTGAATACAAGATTAAGGAGAGGATACCCTATTTAAAAATGATGTGAATTATTCTCAATTGTGATATAATTTATTAGAAAAAAGCTATCAAAAAGAGGACTTTGAGATAAAAATAGTTTCACAAAAATTTTATGATATGGTTCTATATGAAATATTTGGGTCAAATTATCCTGGCATAGAAATAAGTTGTGCAATGTGAGACCTTATAACTCAATGAAAGGGGATTTGAGTTATAAAAAACAATTGTCACTTCACATTCATTAAGATTAAAAAAAATTGACGTTAAATCATAAATTGGATTTATTAAACCATTTTTTTAATGAAATTAGGGAAAAATAGATCCATGGTAAATACTTAGAAAAATTAGGAAAATGTATTGAAAATGAACCAAATCTCAAAGAAAAAGTTGAGGTCCAGAACCACATAACTTTGGTCCTCATTAATTTTACATGTTCACATATAATCTTTATAGTAAAATTAAATATATTTAAATAATTATTATAACCCTTATTAAAATATATTACATATGAAAAGTTCAATATATTACCATATGTCATTAAATTTATATATAGTTTTTTATCTTGTGGGTAACTTAATTTTTCTAGTCAACTTTTATTTAACTCCCATGGTATGTTCACCATTATAAACGGTATTGAAAAAAATATTAAAAATCATTATAACAATTTATTTTTATTACCTTTATTGTTCAATAAATATAAAATATAAACTTTTAATTAGGTATAAAAATGTACTTAAATTATTAAATGCGTCTTTATATGTTCATTTATTTTTCTTAAAATTACTATAAAATTTTATTATTAATATACTTATATATTGTCAAATATTATCAATCCAAGATTTGAATACTACCCCAAATATATCTTTTATAAAATAAATAAATTTTTATATACTTTCATGTTATGAAGTAATAGGGAAATAAAACTTATCTTTCTCTTCTTGCGGAAGCCCGTAAATACACAAATAACACTTCCTTTTTCACTAGAACAAGAGGGGTGTAAAAATAAAATAATTTATCACATTAGAATAAAATTTAAAGAAAATATATTATTGAGTAAAATGAATCTATTGAATCATCCCATAATTTTTTAAGAAAATATAGCATAAAATTCATGGAGTCTATAGTACGCATATTTCATTATGATGGATTTATTTCTCAAATGGTTAATAGGGACATAGAAAAGTGATATTATATTAGTATATTATCATTCAAAATATTATATGTAATAATTTAAGCATACATTCATGGATATAGAATATTTTAGGTGGTATAGGAATGTTAAAATAAATGTCTAAGGTGTAATACTTTCTCAAGTGGGGTCCATGAACTTTTAAATAAAAGGAATTTATAAAATTAATAGATTAGGAAAACATCATGAGACCACTACATTACGAATGTTCTTGATAATTCTAGGAGAATAAAATTGGGTAATGTATCATATAATTTTCATTACTGATGTGTAACAAAGAGAGGTTATAAGTGATCCCCTTTTATAAGTCAAGAAACATGAACTATTGTGAATTTACTATACTTTTTGATGATATAATTAAAATATTAAAGGGTTAATGACTCAAAAATTTTAAAATATTTGATTGTGAGGTTATATATGGGCTAGAATGACACAAACAATAATTTAAACACAATTTTAACTCTATTTATAGTCATTTACTCTTTTATTTTTTACTTTACCTTTTTTACCAAGGAAACTAGTTTTTACCCATGTTACATATATTTTAATTAAAATATTAAATAAAAAATCTTACAAAAAAATATTTTCCTAAAACTATATTTAATCTATATTTCTTGTAAGAACTCGGATCATCATTGTCATATATGGATCTTGATTTTGGGTGTTTTGAGAAAAAGGGTAGAATTTGGAAATTTACAGAGTACCTATAGAGTACATTGGAGTACAGGCCATATACTCAGTTTCCATGGGTAGCCATGCACTAGCCATGTAATGGCTGAGTACATGGTCATGTAAGGTGACCTAGAGACCACCTAAAGCGAGGCCTTATAAAGGCATACACATGTCGTGTATCCTCAAGGAACAATCTATGTATTTTTATTATTTATTATTATATTGGATCGAGATCGCCTCTCATTTATAAAAACAACTTCTTCTGAACCCATATCATTTAGGAGTGAAAAGAATTTCCAAAATTTCACTGAGCCACCAATCAGTCATCTGTTCTTTCAATCGAAAAGCATCGATTTCATTAGAATTTCCAAGGTGGGTTCTTCCTTCTTATAGAGTCTCCCCCTTGATTTCCCCTCTCTCATGAGATATCCTTGGTTGATAATTTTTTATGTTTTTGTAGATCTACCACATTCTAGGTTGATTAAATGTATAGGTTCAACTATATTGATCGTACAATGTTGGGTTAGGTGTTTTTTTCCTTTCCATAGATTTTCATTTAATTATATATGAAAAATGTTCCCAATACCCTAGTTTAGGGTATTTCATGTTTAGGAAATTTAATCCTATTAATGTTTCACATGACTTGTTTCTTGAGTATGGTTTTTATTGTAAATGATGTTATATACTTTTCAATGGATGTGTTTTCCCATGTTGGATCTGATATTTGCCATTAGGACTATAATTGCATGTGTGTCTACTCTGTTTTCCATGCCTAATGCTGTTAGGATTGAGTGATATTATCTAGAATGATTGTGTTATTCTATATATGAATTTATCTAAGTAGTATTTGTGTTTTACGTTGGCTATTGAATATCTTTTCTACACTATTTATTTATACAGGAATGTGGGAACCTGGTGTAGTGTAACCATAGGGGGAATTGACATTGAGGGCTTCCCAGAGTGTCTCTTGTAATTTTCACACTATGAGACCATAGGGGAGATTGATGTTTAGTACTCCCTCGAAGTGTATAGTTATCATTTAGAGACCACAAGGGTAATGGAAATTTAGTTCTTCCTCATAGAGTATATAGTTTATCGTGAAATTACTATATGGTGAATTAACGATGAGTGATTCCTTAGAGAGTCTTTGTTTTCATGAGACCAAAGGGGTTATACTATGTGAGATATCCTAAGAGGTCGTCATATCATTATTTTTAAATGATAAGTTGAATAAGTGTGGTTTGGCTATGAGAACTTTCCCAGAGGGTTACTTGTGAATGATTGGTTGAATAATGATTAAATGTAAATTAATGTAGTGGAAAATATATGACTATTTACTTTTGATTAATTCCTTGTTTATTACTTAATTTTTCATATTTTCCAGTTATTTATATTCATGGATAGTTAAGAACATATCATTGGGTTGTTTCCTACTTGAATTTGTCTCACACCCTATTTGGGTCATCCTTTTGGGCCCAAAAAGATTATATTGTTGTAGGTATAGATAAGGGAAATCACCCTTCTACATCATATACTTCATTGATGAGGAGTTGGAGTGAATGGAACCATGCTGATGCTTGCGATGTTGTTGGATTTTATTTGTTTTCTTGTATTTTTTTAGTATCGTATTCCTGTATTTTTACTTTTTTGGATATTGTCCTAAACTTTTGTGACATGCATCATTTATATATGTTCTCTAGTTGTTTATTTACTTTCATCCTTCTGATGTTTACTTATATTATGGTATTACTATTTATGATACTGTTATTTATTTGTTTTTGGTATGTTACTATGCCAATAAGGCCATCATTTCACCAATATCACACCTAAATCCCTCACTGCTAGTTGGAAGCCTCTGGCATTCTGGGAAATGCGCTTTAGGACATGTGAAAAACTGGGTATGGGGCACCTTTGGGTAGAACCCAAAACTGGGATGTTACAAAGTTGTATCAGAGGAATTCATTTCTTTTTTACTTACTATTTGGATCCTATAGACAGGGATAAGAATGTATTAGTAGTTAGTAATAAGTTTTTATTGGGAGTTGCTAACCCATGTATAGGGAAAAGCCTATATGCCTCGATTTTTGAAATTTTCTAGTTTTTCAATTTTTACAGTTTATTTGATTTCACTGCTGGGTGATTCACATGTTTTTTGTAGTTATAAATGAGGTTGTTGAGGTTCTATTTCTGTTGCAACCAGATGAGATGAGGGTATGGGATCTCATGCATCATATAGGAACTTGCTAGAGATCACATGTCATGAATTATTGTCATGCCATTTATGGAGAATTACTGATTGGAAGTTGTTGTGATAGGTTTTGTTCTAGATATGCATGTTGTTGTGATAGATTACTTTATAGAAATACAACTATTTTAATAGGGTATTTGAATATTTAAAGTATCATTTTTATGGAAACAAAACATCGGTTCATGAGATTTTATGGGCCCACATCGATCTGAATTCGGTGGATCAGGTGTTTGATTACACTATTATACTTGTATATACATGAATATGATACTAATATTTTATTTTCGGGGAGTATTGGAACCTAGAGATTTGAATTTGACACATTAATGTTTCATTCAGTGTTTTTATGGGGTACCAGAGTAGTTTATGAGGCTTCCTGGCTATAAAAACCCAGAATACATTGTGTGTATTGATGAATACATGCCTTATATTTTCTGTTCGGGATGGAACTTTTTTAAGTATATGTTGTGTACTATATATACTTGTCATGTATTCCTTAACTGTGTCACTAACTGTGTGGGGAGATATATGCGATTGGGAAATCTTCGGTGGAACACACAGTGTTCCTGAAGTTCACATCGTGTTGTAGAGACCAAGTGTCTAGTTGTGTGACCAACAACATTGATGGATGTTACTCAGGTAGTACACGTTGTGTCCTAATTGAACATGCTATGTAGAGTTTACCATGTATCCACCCCTGTGACTAATGAAATCTGTTGGTGGATTCTTTCTAGTACACGTCGTGTCTGGCACAAACATGCAGTGTAGTCTTTTTCTAAGAGAATCGTGTGGTTTAGCCGTATAGAGGAACTCAAGTAGGGTGAAAATGATTCAAGTACATGTCGTGTCTCAAGGAGAACACGTCATGTGTAAGAGTGTTACACAACCATGTTTGGCAGAAGTACACGCCCATGTAAAGGCTTAAGGGAAAACATCATGTAAGTGGTCATTCACACTGTGTATCCATGTTTTATAAATCTTCATTGTTTTATTTCTATTATTCCCTTCTTATTCTTCTAAGATTCAGTCCTTGATAATCATAAATAGATGTGTGCACTTGACCTTGCAGAGTCATTCCACCGAGATGTCCTCTGATTGCACGTCAGATACAGGGAAATGATCAAACATCAGACATAGTATATCAGGGGCTACCAGTAGATCCTCTTTTGTGCATGTCTTGGCACTAGCTGTCATTCTGGATATATGCGCTGATATATAGTTCCAATAAGGCTTCCTGAGGTTTAGACTGACCTTTCAGGGAGCACTGCATCCTGATCCATCTATAGTAGAGTTGACATGTGTGTTTTAGTAGAATCATCCTCCCACATTCTTTGTGTATTGAGGACCTCAAGCTGCAGAGTCATGGTTATAGGACTTGTTGTTGATCTTCGTGAATCTGGTGATGCCTCTAGAGAGGAGGGTGAAGCTCGCTACATACATGCTTCCAGATTGATCCAAGATATGGTGGGATGTGATATCACATGTAGTGAACAAGTATCTTATGCATTATAATGAGTTCTATCATTCCTTATGTGATTACATATACCCAGAAACTTTGAGGGTTGATCGAGCCCAAGAGTTCATGAGTTTAGAGTAGGGTAATCTCTCGGTCATGGATTATTCTTCTCAATTCATAGATATATAGTGCTTTACACCCACTCTTGGGGTGATGATTTATTCCTAGAAAGGATGCTTGAGGATGGATTTAGGTATGATATCCAATCTCAGGTGAACATATTTATGTCGATGACCATATCTTCTATAGTCAACCATGCGTTGATCATAGGGTGCAACCTGAGGGATTCTAGAGCTGTGGGCCAAGGTGGTTCAGCATACAGAGTTGGTACTTCCCTTACAGATAGTAAGAAGCACCACAAGGAGTGTACATGTGGGGATCTGAGTAGGAAGGATGCTCCTTCAGGTAGACAGGTGGTATACTAACCGTGATGTAAGAGTAGGCATATGCGGCCACATTTCCCGAAAGACCCAATTGATTACTGATGTTGCAGCAATATGGGTCATATTCATCGTTTTTATCAGTTTTCTCACCCACAGCTAGTGACATAAGTTCTTCTATGGATCCTCATTCAGGATCAGGAACACTAGTTCCCCATCTGTCTGGGAACTAGAGTTTTTCGGGCTGTTGCGGTCAAGGTGGAGGTCGTGGTCCTAGTATCTAGTCATCAGGATTTTAGTGACAATAGGTTGGATCGGCTTAGTGTGGCCATTCAGCGTCACAAGTCCATAGTAGAGGACATACATTTGATGTGGAGAAGACCCAACAGAGGTAGGATCCCATACCCTCTATAGTTAGAGGTACGACTTTGGTTTCCTCAGTTTTATCTTCTACACTTTTTTATATTTGGGACTACCATAGTTTCATATTTGTTGCTATTGTGGAGAGCCTTGGGCTCTATATCCTTTATTCTACTGATATCTTTACACTAGACACTCCATTGGGGACTGGAACGACTAGTGCACGTTAGTTCAAGGAGTGCCCTCTTGAGGTCTGTGGGTGTCACTTTTTATAGGACCTCTACATCTTAGGGATGTCTTGCTATAATGTCATTCTCAAAATGGACTAGTTGGTTCCTTGCTAGGATTTTGTCAACTACTATCATCGTAGGGTGAGTTTTACATCACCCGAAGGAAGTTTGTTTCTTCATAAGGGAGAACGATAAATCCATTAGAGCAGTGCTATATCCGAGCATCATGGGTTGGGAGGAGTTATATCCCAGATTTCTAGTCTATTTCTGGATGACAATGGAACATCACATTTGGATTTTCCTCAAGTGGTGCATTGTTTTAGGGATGTCTTTAAAGAGTAATTTTCTGGTTTTCTTCTATTTTAAGAGGTTTACTTTTCAATTTAGCTTGTTCTAGGAGTGGTACCATTGTACATTCCTCATTATATGATGGCTACACCAGAGTTATAGGAGCTCAAGAAGCAGTTGTAGGAGTTACATGAAAAGGGTTTCATCTGACCCACTATTTGTCCTTGTTGTTCACCAATTTTATTTATGAAGAAGGTGGATGGTACCCTTTTACATTGTGTGGATTATCGAAGGAGGAACTGGTTGATGGTCAGGAACTGATATCCCTTATCAAGGATCGATGATCTCTTTAATCAACTCTGAGGAGCCCGAGTGTTCTCGAATATTGACTTGAGATCTAGTTATCATAAATTTTATGTTATACCATCTGATATACCTCTTATAGCCTTCAAAGCTAGTATTGTCTATACGAGTATGTGGTTATGTTGTTCGGTCTCATGAATGCTCCTACAGATTTTAAGGCACTGAGGAACCGAGTGTTCCACCATTGAATGGATTATTTTATGGTAGTCTTCATGGATGATTTCTTGTTGTACTCTCACACTCAATATGACCATTCCATACATATTGAGATCATTTTGAGTACACTGAGATTGCATCAGTTATTTTCTAAACTCTCAAATTTCCACTTTTGGATGGACCAGATTCACTTCTTAGGGCATTTTATCTCATAGAAAGGAGTATCAGTAGACCAAGAGAATGTTATAGTAACAGTTTCCCTGTAGAATCTAGAGAACATATTTGAGTAAAAATGTTTTCTAGGGCTGGATGGTTACTACATGCACACTATACAAGACTTTTCGCACTTATCAGCACCACTAAAGGGCATGTCTAAGAAGGGTGTGAAGTACCAGTGGCCATATTCTTATGAGTCAATATTTTAGGAGCTGAAAGGGAGGTTGACTTTAACTCCGATACTACCAGAGCTAGAAAGAAGTTATACAATCAAATGTGATTCATCAAGTATCAGGCTGAGAGAACTGCTTATGTAGTGGGAAGGATTCGTTTCATATGGATCTCCGCAGTTGAGGCCACATGAGAGGAATTAACTGATGCACGATCTTGAGTTGGATGCATTTGTTCATTCTTTACATTGTTGGAGACATTATCTATTGGGAGAGAATTTTGTGGTTTTATCCAACCTCAAAAGTCTCAAGTATATCTTCACTCAGCATGATATGAACATGAGATAGTGAAAGTGTGTTGAATACCTTCATTCCTTTGATTTTGAGCTTTCCTACATGCATGGGAAATCCAACATAGTGGATGATGCATTAAGCAAGAGGACTTAGATATATGAAGTTCAGGAGGTTATCATTGAGTGGTTTCTTATGTATATTTTCTCTGAGATTCATTTTGAGGTGCTCAATAGACAAGGGAAGACGTTTCATTCTTCTATAGTTGTTACCTCTACTCAACTTGATCGATTGCGAATGAGGTAGCTATAAGATTCTAATGGCGTAGTCATATGGGAATGTGTGTCAGAAGAGGACCTTATTTTTGAATGGACCACAGATGAGGATGATATCTTTTGATTCCATGGGTGTATATGGGTGTCAATAGAAATGCGCGAGGATCTAATGCATGGTTTTTATTTTTTTGTTTGGGATGTTCATCCTGGTGTCCCCAAGATGTAAAGATATATACACCTTTAGTATTTGTGGCCTGAAATAAAGAGAGATTTCACTAGTTTTGTCATGATATATTCCACCTATCAGCAGGTGAAGCCGAAGCATTAAAGACTAGCAGGGATTTTACAGCAGTTACCCATTCCCAAGTGGAAGTGGAATGATGTCTTGATGGACTTTTTGATATTATTATCGAAGTCGCCTCGAGGGAACGATGCAGTTTGGGTTTTCATTGATAGACTCATGAAGGATTCACACTTCTTACCAATCAAGGAGACCTTCAGTGTTAATGAGTTGGGAAGGTTGTAAATCTGGAAGATTTTATATTTTCATGGGGTTTCACAATCGATCATTTCAGATAGGGGTTCCCATTTTACTTCTTGAGTCTGGTAGGGACTAGAAAGGTCTTTAAGTACATAGGTACTTCTGAGTATATCTTACCATCCCTAGATAGATGGAAAGTTTGAGAATACGGTATAGGTGCTGGAGGACATGCTTCGAGCATGCGTCCTATATTTTGTAGGTTCTTGGGAGAAGCAAATACCTCTGGGGGTGTTTTCCTACAATAATAAATTTCACAAAACTATTCAGATGGAACCATATTAGGCTTTGTATGGTAGTCTAAACTGATCACCCCTATATTGACTGGAGGTAGGATATATAGCAATGTTGGGTCCTTGTCTTGTCTAGGAGGCCATATAGTAGGTGGGGTTGAATCGGAAGAGGATGGCTACTACACAGTCACGGTATATGTCTTATGATTACCTCTAGAGATGACCTCTAGTGTTTGAGGTCAGATATTAGGTTTTCCTACATGTCCCACCGAGTTTGGGAAACATGAAAATTATGAGACAGGGTAAGATTTCACCAAGATACGTTGGGCCTTTTGAGGTTTTTGAGAGAGTAGGGCCAGTTCCCTTTCATTTGTAGTTACCTCAAAGGCACCAGTCCATGTACAATGTTTTCCACATTTCTCGGTTCTCACATTACTTCTCAGACTCGTCTAATGTTTTATAACCCGAGGAGGTTAAGTTTTATATGGATGCATCATTTTAGGAGAATCCTATCCAAATTGTTGATCATAATGGGAAGGTTCTCTATGGCCAGATTGTTCCCCTGGTATGGGTGCTATGGAATCAAAAGAGAGTACATGAAGAGACTTGGGAAAGGGAGACCGATGTGTGATCGAAGTGGCATGAGCTTTTTGAGAATTCTTCTTCATCACCACCTTGCTAGGGAAATTTGGGGATGAATTTTTTTAAGGGGTATGTTTTTAAGAAGCCAATTCTTCGTTTTCAGGTGTGGATCTTGATTTTAGGTGTTTTTTAGAAAAAGGGTAGAATCATGATATTTAAGGAGCACACGATGTGTACTTGTTTTTCGCGGGTAGTCGTGTACTAGTTGTGTAATAGCTGAGTACATGGACGTGTGAGTTGACATGTAGATCTCCTAAATCGGGGACTGATAAAGGCCTATACACACCATGTATCCTTATAGAAAATGATGTTATTTTTATTTTTAAATCTTATATCGGTCCCAGACCACCTATCGTTTACAAAAAAAATGGCTTCTTCTAAATTCGTCTCATCTAGGAGTGATGGGAATCGCAGAAATTTCACTAAGCCACTGATCAATTATCTATTCGCCGAATCAAACATCATCAATTCCGATGGAATCAACATAGTGACTTCTTCCTTCTTCTTGAGCCTCTCCTCTTGATATCTCCTCATTTGTGAGATATCTGTGGTTGAGTGTTTTCATTTTTCCATATATCTACCATATTATAGGTTGATTCTAATGTTTAGGTTTAACTATATCAATTTTAAAATGTTGAGCTAGGTGGTTTGTGCCTTTCCGTAGATTGTCTTTGAATTATAAGTGAAAAAATTTCCCAATACCCTAGTTTAGGGTATTGTCTGTTTAGGGAATTTGACTATGTTAATGTCTTCAATGCCTTGTTTCTTTAGTATTGGTTTTTTATTGTAATTAGGTTTATTTCCCTTGATATGGATGTGTATGCCCATGTTTGATCTGATATTGGCTATTAGGTCTAGAATTTCTTGTGAGGTTGCGCTAGTGCTATTGGGATGGAGTGATATTATCTGGCATGCTTGTGTTATGCTTTGTTTCCATTTACCCAAGTAATATTTGTGTTTTACTTTGGATGTTGAATATCTTTTGTGCATGATATCATAACACAACGCTGTGGGAACCCGGTATAGTGAGACCATTAGGGGAATTGATGTCGAGGGCTTCCCCAGAGTGTTTGTTGTACTTTTCACGCTGCGAGACAATAGGGGGGACTGACGTTGAGTGCTCCCTCAGAGTGACAATATTCATCGCTATGAGACCACATGGGGAATTGAGGTTGATTAATTCCTCAAAGAGTGTATAGTTTATCATTTAATTACTATCGGGGGAATTGATAGTAAGTGATTCCTCAGAGAGTCTTTGTTTGCATGAGACCAAAGGGGTTAGATAGTATGAGCTATCTCTAGGGGTCGTTATATCTTTATTGTTAAAAGATATGTTAAACCAGAGGGGTTAGACTATAGAAACGTTCCTAGAGGGTTACTTGTGAATGATTTGTTGAATAATTAGTAAATGTATATGAATGTAGTAGATACTACAGGACTGTTTAATTTTGAGTACTTCATTGATTATTACATCATTTTTAATACTTTCCTATTATATATATTCTCTAATAGTTAGGCATAGATCTTTGGGTGTTTACCTATGGGGATTCATCTCACACCCTATTTTGGTCATGCTTTTGGGCCCAAATAGATTATATTGTTCCTGGTATAGATAAGGAAAATTGTATTTCTACATTAGGAACTTGGTCGATGTGGAGCAAGAGAGCATGGTACCAAGATGATTCATGCGATGTTTTTTGAGTTTATTTATTTCACTTGGACTTTTTTTTAGTACTGTATTACAGCATTGTGACTTGTTTGGTTGCTTTCAAAGACATATGTGACATGCATAATTTATATATGTGCCCCGGTTGTTTATTTTCATTCAGTATTTTGTTGTTTACTTATTGTATGGTGTTATTGATTTAAATACTATTATATGTTTGTTTTTGATGTGTTACTCTGCCAATGAGGGCATAGTTTAGCCATTATCACACCCAAGGCCCTCGCTAATAGTCGGTAGCCTCTAGCATTCAGGGAAAGGCGCTTGAGTCATTGTGACAAACAGGGTATAGGGAACCATTAGGAGGAACTCAAAGTTGGGTTATTACATTTATTCTAATTTTAATTATAAATATATGAGAATTTACATTTAAATGAAATAATTTTATATATGGGAAAAAAATTAAACAAAATGATGATTTACCAATTATGTGTTGTTAATCATATTTGGAATTAATTATCCATTAAATGTTTGTTAATATAATTATATAGATTGTTAAAAATAATATTTGACTCATTATTCACAATTTATGAATTTATTTTATTATATAAAAATTAGAAAAATTTAATAAAATAAATCATTAAAAATTGAAATTTCATCATTATCATGGTAATTAATGTTGTAACTTCCCGACCCCGTAGCCAGTTCTCCACAAGACATTAGGAACAACTCCTTATACACCAGAGGCTACCGACTAGCAGTGAGGTTCTGGTAAGTCAGTTATAGGGAGATTATACCCTTTTTTATCGAAGTAAAACATCAACAGAAGTAAACAAGCAGAAACAGAGGCATATATAAGCATAATAATATAGTTTCACAAGTATAACCAAGATAAGAAAATACAATACTGAATGAAATGGGAAATATGCAATGCCAATATTGGTATCAACTATCTAAAAAATGAAACTTGAAGAAAAGACAATAGTGACTCATAGGCCGGTCTTGAGCCATGTCTAGTTCCCTCAACCGAGGTCCATCCCCATTCACCAATCTAAACCAGGTCCCATTCCCTTAACCTGTCCTATAACAACAGAGTCAACGCAGGTACCGATTAGGCCGACCGAGTAGGGTGTGAGTACAACTCAATAGGCCACCACCAATGGTTTCTAAAACAATTCAAGTCAAAATATAGTGTATGAAAGTAAATAAAAAAGAAATAAAATGCATAAATAAATAGTTATTACATTTTAATTTATTCTTTATTAAATAATTTTAACTCCATGTTTCCCATGGACACTCATATGTCAATAATAACTTCTTATCATACTAGAGCCTAAATGATCCATAGGTAATATCATATCTTAATACAAGATTCAACTCATGCTAGAGTGTGAAGTATTCTAATGTTATTTGGTATCTCCACACATAATTCGACTCATGCTAGAGTTTGAATTATTTTCATGTGAGGCCATAACTTGGGGAAATAAATGTCAGAAGGCTCACATGGTCCCTCATAAATAAATCACACATATATATAATTTTTTTAATGTAATTCCTATAACCCCAAAGTCCATTTGTTCACAAACAGTCACTATTATATACATACATTGGATGTAGATCGCCATATCTAACACCCAAAACCATTTGTGCACAGACATTCACTATTGTAAAACATCTCTTCCGAAACCAAAAACCCCAATAAATTGATCAATTGGAATATAAATTAATGTTTATCCCTCATTCAACCATTTATATATATCATCACTGGCCTAGAATGTCATTTCTAGTACCCAAACCATCACAACCATTAATTAATTCACAAATTAATTAATCCAAGCCTAAATAATTATTTCAACAATTAATTAATTAACCACATCAATTTTTACATCAAATAATTCAAAAATATATTTAACATTTAAATAATTAACATATAATAATTAATCTACCAATTAATTGTTAACAACATACAAATCATATTTTGGTAATTAACATTTCTGGTAATTACATTAAATCCACAATTATTAAAATTAAATCAAAACCACAATTCCCCAATTCAAGTATTGATAATTAATTTATCAATTAATATCCAAGTCATAAATTCCAAAAAATAGTCCCATAATTAATTCTATAATAAATTATCTACTTCATTAGTACAAAATTTTAAAAATACTATAACAATTTATAATTAATTAATATACCAAATTAATTAATTTTATTTAGAACCCTAATTGCTAAGATGTTATGAAAATTTTATAGGTTTCATTAAAAAATCAAATCAAAACTATGGGAATCATATTTATTCAACCTACCTTTTGTGAAAGACGATTCAAATGTCAAAAATCGAGGTATGGTTCGTTCTAGTTCGAGTAAAAATGAAGAACAGATGAACACCCTAAAAACACACATTATTCGCTGATAAATATCTCATTATAGTATCATATATAATAATAATTTAATAATTCAAAAGGATTTCATTATAATTATATTTTATATTATTTCAAAAATGAGAGGAAATGACCATTATTAAAATATTATTTTTTTCAAATCATTCTTTAAAAATATCATTTAAAATATCATGATATTATCATTTAATAATGTATAATTATCATTTATAAAACAATCCTGATTTTTCTACTTTTTTCATCCACTTTTTTAGAATAATTATTGTAAAGGAAGATAAAATTGTTATATTAAAATTAATTGAAAAAAAAATAGGGATCCTCATAGAGGTGCTCTAGTTTGAGGTGCATAGGGGAAAATCATACAGAATGGGACGTCGTGCACTAGGTCTCCGCAAAGGAAGAATATTAAGGATTGGCTTACCCAACAAACAACCAAGAATGTTCTCACTTGACCCAATCTAACCTAAAACAAAAAAAAATGGTACTTTTTAAGAAGATATCTCAAACCGTATAACATTAATATAAAATATAAATTTAAACTCCCCATTTGATGTCTATTTAAAATAGTCTTAATTGGGGGAATTATTTATTTCACCCATTGAAAACATTCCAATCTTTATTTCAGTGAAAAGTTTCCTTAAATTTTGTTTCTAGATTCTTTGGTGGTAAAAATTTCTTTCATCCAATGGAGAAGATGAATTAATAGTACTCGTTTTTTTGTTAATTATTTAATTTAATTAAACAAATTTAATTTATACCTTGTATAAAAACATCCATTGTGTATAAGAATTGTAAACCTCCTAGTGTAAACTGCCTGTTCTGAACCCATTAGTGGTGTCATGTTTATCATACAACACATGTTTTCTAAGACATTAATGATTTATTTTTTAAGAAATGGAATATATAATTAATAAAAATAAGAAGGGTTATTTTTTCGAGAAAGCCATCAAAACTCCTAATGCGTACAAATGTTACAACATGTCAAGGGTAAACTATTTATTCTCGAACCATTCCTTGCCTCAGATTTTTTTCTTATTTGATATACCATTTGAGAGATATTTAATTATTATTAATAAAATAATATATTAAATATTATTTAATAACATTATCTCATGAGAGAGGTATCCAAATGTCTAGCACTTATGAATGTTACACCCCTTAAGGTAAAAACCATATTTCAATCATAACAATGTTCTCGGATTTCTCATATGTCACACCAATTTGGAGTTATTCAATTATTTTGAATAAATTTTATGCGCTTAATATAATATAATTAATATATTTCTTTCACCTTCGCTATGGCCTTTCGGGCCTCAGGATCTCACACTACTCAGTGTATGACTCAAAAAACATTACATTAAAATATTCACAAGTGCTAACTAGAAATTTTTTATTATTTAAATAAGTTAACCCATTTATTATGTTATTTCACTGATAATAATTATTTTTACCTAAAGTATTTATAATTTATAAAAAGAAAAAAAGAAAAGGAAAATATACCTAGAAAAAGGAATGAATCTTATCATCTCCCCACCTTATAACATCTTCCCATCGAGCTTCACTCCCAATCATCTCTATGATTTTCAGAAACAATATTGGGCCACCAAGCCCGTATATCCACCTCTCATTGCCATGTCTCTTCCTTCACACATTAATGATTACATTATACATGAACTATCAGAAAAATCATTTCCCTCAACACCTTCAGTATGCTACTGACCCAATTCTCTCCACGATCTCATAATGTCCAACAAACCTCAGTGCCAACTTTACCTAACTATATATCCTACAATGACCCAACCTAAGAGACACCCAAACGAATTCATGATCACCCACTGTAAACTCTATGGGAGGTGTCTATTTTTTAGTGTATGACTTCTACCTACTCTAAGTCATTTCCATATGTTTCTGAATCAGTTGAACAATATTTTTCATCTCCTCTTTGAGACACGTCCTCAACAACTCTAAATCACCTATTTTCATCCAGCATAGAGGTGATCTACATGGCCTACCATAAAGATCCTCATATGGTGCCTTCTGAAAATTTTCCTTATAACTATTATTATAGAGAAATTCTACAAAAATCGTGTGATTTCACCTGAGCCACTGAAGCTAAGCACACATTCCCTAATCATATACTTGAGAACTTGTATTGAACACTCTGAATTTTAATCTATTTGGGGGTAGAATTCTATACTCAATAATAAATGTATACCAAGTTCATTTTTCAATATCTTACAAAAGATTGAAGTAAAGCATGAATCATGATCTGAAACTATAGTCTGTGGAACCCTATGAAATATAACTATCTCCCACACATACAGCTCTACCAACTACTCTACTATAATGGATTCCCTTACAGGTAATAAATATTATCCCACTTCCATTACAGAATAGGAAAAGGCTGTAGTAATCCTCCAGGTTGTTAATGCTCCACCTTCAACTACTAACAGGTGTAGCATCATATCACAAAATCTGATATCTCTTATTTCATAAATAGTAACCAAAACATTCATCATAGGTCAAGGTACATTTTGGTCACACCAGGATGCACCACAGACTTTGTGGTAGGAAATTCCAAAACGAACTCCTCTCGTATTCTCATAGGCACAAAAACCTGATTCTTCACTTAGAATATCTCATCCTCATCTATCATCCATTCCAAAGGTCTCCTCATATTCGATGCCTTCCCTCAAGGCCAAGAATTTTGGGTCCTCATAATACCTATCCATGATGCATCTCAAAATTGTATACTCCCCTAAAACTGATATGAGTGTCATATGATACTACCTTTTCTGAGCCACAACGTCCATCTCATCTAGAAAATTCATCATCTTCCACACAAAACTATACTCATAAACCATCTACGATTGCAATTTCCTACTCAAAGTGCTAACCACATTGTTTCCGTTTATGGGTGTATATGCTAGCCCAAAATAAAATGATTTCATATACTCAAATCATCTCCACTACTGAAGATCCAAATCACACTGTGAAATGATATACCTTAAGATCTTATGATCAATATAAACTATAAAATTTTCACCCAAGAGGTAGTGTTTCCAACACATCAATGAATAAACCACTATTTCCAACTCGAGGTCATGCGTAGGGTAATTCTGTTCATGTGGCCTTACCTACCGAGAAACATACACTATAACTTAATCCCTTTGCATCGGCACAACTCCAAGTCCTTTCCCAGAAGCATCAAAACACATTGTGTACTCTTCCCCCAAATTATGTAGGACTAAAATTGGTGCTATGTTCAAATGCTTCTACAAATCCTAAAAAGCATTCTCACTAACCGTTGACGGTCAAACTTTACTCCGTTTTTAGTCAATCCCTAATGCAGTGCTGCCAAATGGGAAAATTCTGGGACGAATCTCTTAATATATCAATATAATCCTAGAAATATTTGTATATCAAAAACATTTTTGGGTTATTCCCAAGAAACCACTACCTAATCATTATTTGGGTCTACCGAAACACATTCCTACGAGATGATGTGTCCCAAGTTGTGTACATAGTCAATCCAACACTAACACTTAAATTGATTGGTGCATATCTGATGTTCTCTTAGTGTACATAAAATAATTTCAAGATGTCGAGAATGATCATTTTGAGTATTAGAGTACCCTAATGTGTCATCAAAGAACACCACCGAAAAACTGATCTAGGTAAAGATGGAATATCATATTCATCAAGGCCATAAACACTACTAGTTAATTTTTTAACCCAAAAAACATTATGAAAATATCATAAAGCCCATAATTTCTCCTGAAAGTAGTCCTTGTTATATCATAAGTACGAAATCTCAACTAATGATACCTAAATCACAAGTTGTTCTTTCAGAAAACACAAGCTCACTTCAATTGTTCAAAAAATCATAAATACATGAAAGGGGATATTGATTCATTATAATCATCTCATTCAACCAATGGTAATCGAAAAAAAACTGTAAACTCCCATCAGCCTTATTTCCAAATAGCATATTTGATCCCCAAGGTGATGTACTTATACTGATATATCCTTTATCCATCAATTATTCCGGATGATTTTTGGGTTCTTAATGCTCTTTGAGTTCCTTTCTGTATGGTGAGAAAGATATTGGATTAGCCTCTGGCACAAGATCAATAGTAAATTATACATCTCTCTTAGGTGGAATCCTTGATAATTATTCTAGAAAGAATTCTTATAATAGTTCCACCCTTCGTGTTAGGACATATTTCCTTAAACCTTATTCATAGAGTAAAATACTAGAAACCAACGTTGTGATCTCTCCCAATTGCAGAGTAGTTATCCCTTCTCGGCTTTCCTTAATATCCCACTCCCCATGGTGAATATAATGGTCACCCAAAAGAGATGTAAATGTCACCCACTGGTTGTAACAATCAATGTGGGTTTGGTATACAACTAGAAATTTCATAGCAAGAATTACGTCAAAGCCTTTCATGTCAAGGATATAGATATCCCATAGAAAATTGTTTTCCCTGATCTCAAGAGAACATCCCTTGCATATACTAATGTTTTTTGAACATACTCCTAAATGTTTATCTATCATCATAACCCCACTCACAAACTCTATAGCCAGTCTCATGCCATTAACACAACCTTTTCACATTTATGTAAGTGGAATTATTCATAACTAGTCACAACAAGTCATTTCCCCGCATCTCTCCACACAGTCAAAACCAAGGCATCATCGCTACCATTAACCACCCCACACATAGGTTGTGATAAATATGGGAAATCATATTTTCATATATAAGTATCTCATTTAGACACCCAATTATTCTAATCTTGCATCATTTTATAATCTTTTTCAAATTTAGGCACCATTTTTAATTTAATTTTACAATTAAGGAAAACCGTTCAAGTTCAAAAACTTACCCCAAACACATTTTCTTGTGAGTTCCCAAAATGATTCATGTCACAATAATCTAGAGTGACTATAATTTTTCATGTAAACTCAACAATTGTTCCATTCTAATCCACAAATAAATACTCCTGAAATTATAGAAAGAATAATCACATCACACAACAATTTCATCACCCAAGTTAAAATAATATTGTACTGTAACAACAAACAATAATAACAACAGTCCCACCCTGATTACATGGGTTATCCCCCATACATCGGTTTGAAACACCCATACATGATCTCATTACAAATCCCCAACTCTTCCTAGTATATTTTCTACAATTCCCAAAATAGTATAAAAACAAGAAGAAAGAAAAGTACCTTTGATACCATTTTGTAACATCCCAACCACCTAGCTGGTTCACCACATGACCTCAGGCATGCCTCCCCATACACTAGAGTTTGTAGACTAGTTGTGAGGATCTACTAAGTCTATTGTGGGGAGACTATACCATCTTTTATCATAGTGAAACACTAGAAGAAATAAAAAATCAATAGTGGAAGCATATATATAACCATAACAATACAATCTCACAAGAATAACCAAGATAGAAAAATACAATACTCAATTGAATGGGAATCATACAATGCCAATATAGGTATCAAGTGTCTAAAAAAACAAAACTAGATTAAAAGACACTAGTGACTCCCAAACGGGTCCCGAACCATGTCTAGTTCCCTCAACAAAGCTCCATCCCCGTTTAGTAATTTAACCAGGGCCCTTTCCCTTAACATGTCCTTCAACAACAATGTTTATTCAGGTACCAATCGGGCAGCCCAAGTAGGCTGTGAGTACTACTCAGTAGGCCACCACAAATATTTTCTAAAAAATGTCCATTCAAAAGATAGTGAATGAAAGTATGTAAAGAAAGAAATAAACATCATAAATAAATATTTATTACATTTTTTATTTATTCTATATTTATTCATTTTAAATATCAGGTTCCCGTGGACACCCGTACATCAATACTAACTTCTTCTAATACCAGATCATGAATATTTCCCTAGGTAATATCTTATCTTAATATCTACTTGGACTCGTGCTAGATCTCAAAGTATTCTAAGGTAATATGATATCTCCACACATGATTCGACTCATACAAGAGTTCAAATTATTTTCATACGATCCCCTAATTAAGAGAACACTATGTCATAAGTCTCACACGGTCCCTGAAAAATCAATCAAACTTGTATATCATTATTTTAGAAAGTTATGTCTATAAACCCAAACTCCATTTTTGTGCCCACACTCACTAGCATATATATGCATCCAGTGTAGAACGCTATGCCTAACACCCAAAATCAATTTGTTCACAAGAAGTCACTAGTGTATATCGTCATGTCTAACACCGAAAACTCCAATAGATCTATCACTATTATAGAACATCATTTATTTACCTCATTCAACCATGTATGGATATCATCACCATCCAAGAATGTCATTTCTGACACCCAAACCATCACAACCATTAATTAATTCACAAATTAATTAATCCAATCCCAAATGATTGTTTTAATAATAAATTAATTAACCACAACCCTTTTTTACTTTATCCAATTCAAGGATGGATTAACTATTAACATAATTAACATATTATAATTAATCTTCTAATTAATTATTATCTAATTACAATTCATCTTATGATAATTAACAAGTCCTGTAATTATCTTAAATTTTTAACTCTCTATATTCAATAAAAACAAAAATTCCCCAATTTAAGTATTGTAAATAAATTTATCAATTAAATATCCAAGTCAACAATTACCAAAAAGATTCCAATAATTTATTCTATATATAATTATCTTATTAAATGGTTCCAAATTTTCACATTTCCATAATAGTCCGTAATTAATTAATTTACCAAATTAATTAATTCTATTCAGAAACCCAATTGCTAAGAGGCCTAGATCATTCTATAGATTGCATAAAAGAAATCAAATAATGACTATGGGAATCTGATTTAGATGACCTATCTTATATCACAGATTATTCAAAGGTAAAAAATTGAGGTATGATTTTGTCTGGTTCAATCATAAATGAAGAACACATGAACACCCAAAAACACACATTATCCGTTGATAAATATCTTATGATAATATCATATATAATTATAATGTAATAATTAAATAATATTTCTTGATAATTATATTCGATATTATTTTAAATTGGCGACAAAATTATATTTATTTAAATATTATTTTACCGTATCATTATTTGATAATTTCTTTTAAAAAGGCATGAAATTGTCATTTAATAAAAGTAGAATTATCATTTATAAACCAATCATTCTTTTAAAAAAAATCATATATATTTTTTTTAAAATATTATTTTATGGGGGGGGATATAGATAATAATAGAAATTTAAACAAGAGATAGTTTGGTTGAGGTGCACTAGGCAGAGGTGCACTGGAGAAAATCACACAAGAGGGGGGTCACACACTGGGTCTCCGGGGGGGGATGAAGAGGAAGACCTAACTTACCCAAAGAACAACCAAAAATATTATCTCTTGATTCGATATAACCCAAAACATAGAGAATGGTCTGTTGTAAGAAGATATCTTGAACCTTTTGACATCAATAAAAACCCAAAATTAAAACTCTTGATTTCATGTCTGTTTCAATCGTTTTTTGTTGGGGGAGTGATTTATTTCACCCCTAGAAGGCATATCATGATTTATTATAGTGGAAAAAGTCCATAAATTAAGTTTCTAGATTCTTTTCTGGTCAAAATTTATATTTTCTGTTAGAGAAGATGAATTAATAGTACCCAGGTTTTATTAATTATTTAATTTCATAAAACAATTTTAATTGATGGCCTTCACAAAAATGTCTGTTGCGTATAAGAATCATACGCTAACTAGGGTAACCCCCTCATTCCGGATCCATTAGCGGTCTTAGATTTCTTGTATGATAAACGGTTTGTGAGATATTAATGATATATTATTTAAAAATCAGAATAAATAAATAATTAAAATAAAAAGGGTTATTTTTGCAAGTGTGGCGTCCAAACTCCTAACGATTACAAATGTTGTACCCTGTTTAGGGTAAAACCCTCATTCTAAACCCATTATTTGTCTCAGATTTCCCATAAGACACACTATTTGGGAGATATTGAATTATTCATAACAAAATAATATATTAAATATTATTTAATAACTTTATCTCACGAGTGATGCATGCAAAAGTGTGGCTCCATTAAATGGTATACCAATCCTAAGGTAAAAACCATATATCAAATATAACAACGGTCCTGTATTTCTCATACATCACAACATTTTTGAGTTATTCAATTATTTTTAATAAATTGTTTGTGATTACTATAATATAATTAATATTTTTATTTCACCTTCACTGAGGCTTTTTAGGGCTCTAAATCTCACTCTACTTAGTGTTTGCCTCCAAAACAATTCCACTTAAAATTTACAAAGTGTTAACATGATATTTTCTCTAATGTAATGCCTTTAAACCATTTATTAATTTATTTTCTGATAAACCATTTTTTCCAGATAGTGTATTTATTATTTATAAAAATCAAAAAACACAAAGAAAAACATACGTTGAAAAAGGAAGTAATCGTAAAAATTTTAACCTTAGTAATCTCACTTTTATATAAAAACAATTGACTTTATGTTATTACACAATGTAAAAATTCTAATTTAAAATATTAATATAATTTTATTAGAAATAATTTCTATAAATTATGAAAATTAATTTTTATCATAGACAAATAATTTTGTTTTTAAGTAAATTATTAATTATGTTTATGAAATAATTAACATGGGATTTATAAATAAAAAAATAGTATTTTGAAAAAATTATTTATTTTACTTATAAATATATATCAATTATGAATAAAAATTTCAAAAAACATTTATATCATTTAAATGTTATGATAATGTCATAAAGGTGGTGGTTTTAAAATATTTAGGTTTTTACATTCCTTATATAAACCTGTTATTTCAAACAAATCCCAAATTAAATCTTAATCAAATATTAACTAGATAAATCAAAAATAATAATTTCATTTTTTCAAATTTAAATTCTAAAGGATAGAAATTCTATGTATAAATGTAAAAATTAATTTAAATACTACTTTTAAAAAGGAAATCATAATTTTATATATTAATAATTCTTATTATAATTTCGTATCAATTTATAATTAAATTATAAAACATTTTATATCCAAGATATATTTAATCCCTCATATATTGAGAATTAATGATAATGTTCCAAAAAATAAAAGTTTAGAAATAGTAAAAAAATGATAATTTTAGTTTAATCAATGTATTTGTAAATATACATTTTATTTCATTAAATTAAATTTTTGAAATTTATAAAGAACATGTGAAAATTACATAACAGATTAATAAATATATGTTTATATGATCCTAAATTATAGTTTCATAGCCTCTCAATATATTTTTTTTGATATATGTGTATGGTAAGCTTTGGTGTGAGTCATAATTAGTGAATCCACAAAAATGGACCTTGGGGAAATTTCCAGAAGCAAGAAATTCCCACACCTAAAATTTGACTCATACAATAATTGTTAGA
This sequence comes from Viscum album, assembly GCA_963277665.1. Lineage (NCBI taxonomy): Eukaryota > Viridiplantae > Streptophyta > Magnoliopsida > Santalales > Viscaceae > Viscum > Viscum album. Next base: position 1,298,585,195 of record OY728130.1, on the reverse strand, counting down.
TTTTGTCTTAGATTTGGTCATGGGTAAACCCCAGTGAACCCATATCCATTATATGATCATAAAAATTATATTTACAAGGGAATCTTATGCTACTTGTTGTCATTTCATTTTTTTATGTTTCATAATATGGTTACTTCCTTTTATACAGGCTAATTTGACTTCAATATTATTTCAGTAAAATATATTAAATTTTATTAAAGTTTCACTTTTTTATTTTGGTGGGGTGTTGTGTTTTAAACATTATACTCAACATGTTTGGTTTTAAATAAATAAATATATATTAAATTCCTTGGGAATTGTTTTTGGTTGTGTAGAAATGGTGAATATAAATTTTATTGACACATAAAAAAATAATGTTTTGGTGAAAAGAAAACACATATTTTAGAATCCATATAACGTTTAGATAATTTAAATTTTAATGATTAAAAAATTTCATTACACATGAAATTTTGTTAAAGAAATCATGGTGAAGGGAATCAATAATGTCACATGAATAATGGATTAGTATAGGAACATGAAGGTAATCAATAATGTCACATGAATAATGGTTTAGTATAAAAAAATACTATTACATTCATAAATGATGAAACTACTAATGAATTATGAAAGGTATAGATTATAAATTTAAACATTTAAAGGTTCAATCATTATTTTAATGAGGTTGATGAATTGTTGGTATTAAATAATATTCTTTATTGTAGTAAAGATGTATTGAGGTAAAAAATGAAAAAAATTGGTCAACGTTCTATGAAAGAATTTGAATGATTGAGGTGTATAATTATTTCGTTTCTAGAGTTATGATATAATATTATTGAATTACAGATGATTTAATTTCTATAAGAGGTTTAAATTTCGACACCATAAGTTTCATTATGTAACATTAAATTGATTAAATATTATATTAATAACATATTTCAAATGTAAAAATGAACTAAAACGAGGCATGAAATAATATGTGAGAATTATTATGAATATTATAAGAATAATATACAATCTAATAAAAAGAAATATATTGAACAATTAAAAGTTCTTACATTTTAATGAAAAAAAATTAATATGATTAAATTATTATTTTTCAATGAACGATATTTAGTGTGTGTTAAATTTTATCCTAACAAGAAAATTTATTACTTCTAAAATTTTATTATGATAATATGTTGTATTTATAGGTATGAACTTATGACCCCTTGTTTTAAGTAAATTTTCTCCTAGTAGTTCTTGTCATTGAATTATTTGTTTTTGTGGTTTGGAGAGTAATATTAAGCTATTAATGATTCTGGGATGGTTTTGGCCTTTTTTGGATTCATTGAAGGTGACAAAACATTATGGGGGAGGGTGGGATATACATAGTGCATTATGTTGGAATAATGGGGGACCAAAACAATGGAATTTGGCGATTGGTTGGGGTCATGGAGCCCCAGGAGTCTCACTATGATGCATGAATAGAGAAGTTCACCATTTCATGGTATACGGTGAAATTTATTCAAAAGGCTGTCATATTTGGATATGTTGCACCGCCAAGGTGTCAGCTGATCAAGGGAAACAAGTCCCCAATGATGGTCAATCCTATTTTGAATCAGTTGATTCCCACAATTTTTTTTGGTAGGAGTTATGGATCACCTTGATTTATTATTAGGAGGAATTTTAATGATATTTGGGACTAAATTTCACACCTTATACCCTTTTCAATCTTCCAATTATATTTTATTTGGATATAGTTATTTAGGTTGAATTATTATATGACTTACTTCATGTCAATTATGAAGTATTTGTGGGGGTTGAATGTTGGTTCTGTATTTAGATTCTCTCTCCTGTTGTGGTATTGAGTTTAACATTAAGAATATGGATTTTCTTTCTCTCCATTATTTCTATAATTTTAAAAAAGATATTTCTAATATATTATATTGGGATTTTTAATAAAAACCACTACTATATGATTAATTGAAAATATTCGTTTTATGAATTTATGTTTTTGAAATAGCTTTTTTGTCACATGGTTTTTGTTTCATATAAATGTTTTTAAACCATGTGGAATCCTTATGTTAATAGTTTGAGAATGGAAATGGATTTGGAAATTATTTCTTGAAATATAAAAAAATATTTGGTATTTTTAAAAAGAATTATGAAATAAAGGCTAGTACATAATGGTTTCATGTGTTCATGGTTTCATGGTTCAATGTATTGGTGGGTTTCGAGCCAGTGCACTTGCACCACATGGTTAGCAGTAACCATGTGGTTGGTCAAGGTGACTGTGCGGATACCAAGTACTTAAAATAAATAAATTTTATAAATTTTTAAACCTTAACAATAATAATAATATTGAAATAGATATTATTATTATTATTATTAAATTGTTATAAATATTATTTTTTTAATAAATTTTTATTAACATTACTATTATTATACTCATCATTTTTTATTTTTTTCTCATTTTTATGGTGGAACCCTAGAGGTGTCTTCCCACCCCCTTCTCCCATCATTAGGTCTAACCTGACCCCCCTTGCTACCCATTTCCATGTTCGACCTCCAGTTTCATTCACCCTTATGTCAGTGACCTCCTCTCCACTAGCGGCTAGACCTCCCCCTTATGTTGGACCCCTATCCTCAGACCTACATATTCTAGCATGACTCACCACCTCATGCCTCTCTCTCGTGTAATCTATTTTGCATGAACCCCCTATTCCAACCACCCCTACCCCCATCCTCCCCTTCCATCACTGTCAACCTCCCCTCCTACTGGTATCCTTCCCCACTATTGGTGCCCCCATGACGATGTACCCCCAGCTTGGGTTTCCTCCCTCCCTCTCCTCAACTCCTCCATGATGCGTCGTTCTAGCCATATTTCTTGGAATTCTTTGTCTCATACATTATAGAAATCCAACATTCTCCTTCCTCTTTCCTATTGTGGTAGTTTTTCTTTCCCTCCACTATTCAAGGAGGTAAGTTCAATCCTTGGGTTTGAAGGATAATCCAATTTTCAGTTTTCTTGTGGTTTAGGGTTGTGGGAATAGTCACCTAGGAATTATTCTTGTGGATCATTTCAAATGATTCCAAATGTGAGGAGGTATGTGTTGTTTTGGATCATTACAGCCATTTTGGTTGAGGAATTATTCTTATTGCTTGGTTTTTAAAAATACATATTTTGGCCTTAAGATGTTTTTGAGTCCCTGGTAATATATTGGAGGTGTATTAACCCTCACCGCAGTGTTTTTTTGATTCAATGATATGTTGAACTATGTTTTGGTCAACATTTGAGAATGCATAAGCAAATACTTAAGGAATTTATGTAATATATATATATATATTCTCTATATAAGTATTATCTCATGGTATGGGATATACGTTCATTGGATTAGAGACCTATATATATATAGGTATATAGGTTTGTGTGTGTGAGTGTGTGAGAGTTACGAGTGGTCACCACCTAATTTGACAAGCATCGGAGTGTCTCGACTTGGTTTTCTCCCTTGTTGAGGAAGGTTTCCTATGCCCACACATTTAATTTTAGATCCCTGGTTTTTTAGAATATTAAAAGTGAGTTTTTATATTTATGTTTTATTTATATATACATATATATACATAACTAGGTGTTTCCATCCTTTTATTTTCTAATAATTTCCTTTAATGCTTGATCTTTACTTCAATGCATTAAATCTATTATAATATTATTGTGGTGTGTGATTATAAATTGTCATGGTATTTTTATGATGTAAAATTTGAGTTAATTGTGTTTTCAAGGGATTTATTTAATATTCATACATATATATATATATATTCATTCCAAGTGTTTAATGAAATTCTAATTGGCCTTTTAAATTGAATTTGGGTGTTTTAATAGAGATTTTGGATTTTGTTATGTTATAGTGGAATATATAATTGTGATATAAGAATTTCGTGTGACTTGTGAGATTTGGATGCTTGTTTATTAAATTATGATTTATGTTAAAATGTTTTTGAAGGATTTTACATGTTTTTAAATGCTTTTCTATGCTTGGGAAATTATGTGGAATGGTTGGGTTTGGTTTAAAAGAATGTGTTGATTTCGAAATATGGTTTTTAGTGTTTTCGTCGATATTTAATGTGTTTTATTTAGACGTGGGAACATCCATGGGCGCACGAGGTGAACACATGGAAGGTAATTCAAATGAAATTCCCACATAAAAATAATGTTTTCCTTGAACCTCAATTCTCAAATAGATCCTCATTTATTTTTCCATCTCCTTTAAAAATTATTTCCCTATTTTTAAATGGTGTGTTTGTAATTTATGGGCCATAAAATGTGGTTTTTAATGTCCCCTTTAAAACGATGACCATTTCATATTTTGTAAAAGTTGATTGGTTTCTAAACAACTTGGAAGGCTGATTGGAATCATTATGTGTGTTGTGGGTTTTCATATCACTTTTTGAAATACAGTTGTATTTGGATTAACATTCTATTTGGTATTTAATATTTTAAAATAATGTTTTATATCTCATAGAAATGGTCTTGGAAATATTGTGTGAGTGTACTTGAAACAGAATCGGTATGATGCTTGGATGTCACTTCATTTTTTTTTGGGATAAAATTTGGTTTGAAAAATGTGAACACCCAATTGGAAACACAAATTATTTTTTAAAATTATTTAAATGTAATGTAAAATGATGTCCTGATTGGAAAATTTCATGTTTTTAAATAAATGGTTGAATTCATAAGGGTTGTGACAGGTCGATTGGAACCTTCTACTATGTGAAGTATGTATATGTATATAATTGATACCTCTATCTGGGATATCACTTTATGGGTTATCATATATGGGATGATTGTGTTTGGGGTAGGCAAGTGTCGTGACGGTAGGTAAAGTGAGTCACATGTGTGAGGGACTTCTACAACCACAATATATTATTACCGTGGGTTTTCTAGGAGTCTTTTGGAGGGTAAAGTGATAGGTACTGATCAACCCTAATTAAACGGGTTTGTAACCACTAGATTAGCTAAGAGGACAAGTGGGATGTTACACTAGATTGGTTAGTTTAGGGAATCCAATTATTTAATGACTAGGGAGCTTCGCCATACGACATTAGGTACTTCTAAATTGAGTACATCTAGGGATCACTCTTAGGATGTTTAGGAAATTCCCATGGTTTCATAATTTAATGTTCCTAATTTCTTTTGGTGCACTTTTTGTAATTTGATCTCATGAAACTTTTACATTGATTTTTATATTAAAGAACCTATTTTCGTACATGTTTTCTTTTAATATATTTTTTTGAAATGACTTATATTCCTTGGTAATTAATTTAAAATAATGAAATGAAAACAGGGTTTTCTTAAAAGTAGAAGCTTGTTACCTATTTTGATAAAAGAGTGGAAAACTATATTTTTATATATCCGATTTTCAAATTAGCAATAAAGGATTTCATTTTTGAGGTGGGGAATTGGGCGTGGTTTATTATATAATTTCTAATGAGAAACTTGGTACATACACCTAATCTTTTTTTTAGTTTCAGGTTCTCCTAGTTTCAATCGCTCTCAAAGTGATCTTCATCCAGTGTTTGGTGGTGACCCATGAAGTCACATGGAGGTACGTGTATAATTTTATTTATTTCCTCTATCGGTGTTTATTTTTATTGTCTAGTTTGATTTTTAAGTATTTTCTTATCTTTTGTTCATGGGTAAAATATTTTACATCTCTTTAATCTAAATTCTTGACCTTATTTTCAAGCCCTTGGGGATTGGGAATTCCCTTTGGTCCTTACTGTGGGTGATTGGGTTAGGGTCAACCCAGGATGATTCATGAAAAAAAGCTATTATATGAGTCCCTTGATATTTAGGGTGTCTTTTAGTTAGAGATTATGAATTTTGGGACTCATGAGGTAGGTTATGGTTTTATGCCTGATCACCACCACTCATGACAAGACTTGTGGTAGTAGGAGTAGTCTGGGAATTTATTCCTTATCTTTTTTTGGTTGGATTTGGGATTTAGGGAAGACAATGGGCACAAGCTATTTTCACACCATGATTTCACATGGAGTAGTAAACCATGAGGAGTCTGAGGAGATAGTTTATGTTCTTCATAATTTTTAATTCTTACTTGGGTTGTGGATCACTACCATGTTTTTGGGTCAAGCATCACTTCCAGTCCCTCATTCTAGTGGTTCTTTGTAAGTGTTCTTTCATCTAGATCATGTTGATGTAAAGAGTACTTTTAAAAATGAAACCGGATTTTCAAATGGAAATTGATCTTCTTTTATTCAATTCAACATTAGTAAAAAGGGGTTATGAAAATGTATTTTTCTCCGATTGAGAATTTGGATAATGTTTGGGTTGGTTAAGAATAATATTTTGGGTACCCTTTTATTCCTCATGGTTGTTTTCATGTGTGTGGGTAAGTGTGGGAGTTATGTTTTGGCACATAAAGAATGAAATGGATGGACAAGCCTGTGATGATTCTTAGGATTCCATGGGTGAGTTTTTAAAATTTAATGGTTTTTGAAATTTATTTTTTTGGAAATTGGTTTTTGGGTTTGTAAAGTATCCTTGAAATAAGGCGGTTGTGAAAATATAAAATGGATATGGGATTTTGGAAATGGTTATTTTTGGTTTTTCTTGAATTTATTTATCTTTTTAGCATGTTTCTTTTGTCATGATATGTTTCTTTTGGTAATGTTTTTTCTTGAAGGTTATTTTGGGTTTTTTTTCTCATGATTATTGAAGTATACCACCCAGAAAGGTCCTCAAATGTTTCGATGAGTCATGCCCACTTTATGGTTCTTCTTGAATGATTTTTGTTTATTGCAGCGATACATGTGTGTTAGAGGCAATGGAGTGGCTTGAATGGGGTCAAACGCGTCTTCATGTTATAAGGAACTCCCAAGGTGGTTAATGTTTGTGTTCTCCCAGAAACGTTGAGTTTCCAGATTTTGACCAGTAGAGGTCGATCATCCCATAATCATTAGAAGTATGGATGATAAGGAAAATGACCAATTCCATCTTTATCTAAGAGTTCACGCGTGAGGAGGTGAAGTTGAGGAGGTGGTAGAGTTTTTGGAAGAGATCATTTGATTCAACAAGACCAGTGGATGGTGAAGGCCAAATTTGGCTACTTTTAGAAGTTTTTGGATAGTGTGTTCTCAATTGAGTTTGTTTCTACAGTGCAGGTGGTTAGAAATCCCGTGTTTCTTATCTTTTGTAACAGTTTCCCATCGGGAAAGAGGAATTACATAGGGGCATATTTTTAAGGATTGTTCTATATTGGTTCTAGATTTTGGTTTATTGGACTAATTCCTAGGATTCCATCAGTGTGGCTGGTTTGGGAAATCTAGTCATTCATGTCACATCCCTCCGAAGACAAGTTGTCATCGTGGATGTTTGGGTTTGTTGGAGAAGTTCAGTTGAAATAAGTTATTGAAAAAGGGTTTTTTGTAGGAGAATGCTCCAAACTAATTGTGAGGGTGGAGATAATTCATCCATCAGAACCCCAGTCATAGTTTTAGGGGTGAATCTCATGCATAATCAAGAGTTTCCAAGGGTGTGTGAAACCTTCACCTATTTATTTCTTTAAGCACTAAGAAGGATATGATTAATTTTTCTTGGTTCTTGATTTCCTACCACTGTAAGTTCGAGATGTCATTATAAGGTTATAATTTATTTGCTATTTTGTTACACAAGAAATTATTACTATTCAAATATGGATTTTGGAGTCATTCACTTACTTAGGTTAGGTTTGTCCCTCACATGGGTTGGGTTTGCTTTTGGTTCTAGTCATGCTCATTTTGAGATGTAACTGACTGGGAAGAATCGATGTTTGTATTTATGCACAGGTTCTCTATTGGGGTGAATATCTTCCCAGGGGTTTTCCCAAGTGTTTGGGTTTTTGGTCTAGGTTGAGAGTTCCATTTTTTAGTAGAGGTGTTTCATCGGTCGTACTATATAGGTCGGTTATTACATGTTAGGAGTTCCCACATTATTTCCCCTCTCCTAGAATGGAATGTTTGGGTTTTAATTTTCATGTTATTAGAACCCTTCTATTGTAGATAACCCTTTTGTGTTCTCCCTTTTTTTTGAAGTTGGTTTTATCTAGATCGGTTAGGTGGGACATGGGGAATAAATTGTTACCCCATAATTCCTTGATTCTTCTAGTTGTATTCGGGCTTGAACTCAATTTTTGACTAACTTTCAGCTTGGTGACTTTATAGGGAAAAACTATTTTGTGGTTGGGATAATTTTTACACCCTGACATTTAAATTTATTTATTTAATTATTTCTTGACTTTGGTTACTCTTGTCAAGGTTTGGGTTGAGTGTCGGTTTAAAAATTTTGAGGTTTATTAATTTTGGTGGGTTTTGGAATGGTGCATGGGCACCTTACAGTTAGCCATAACCATGTGGTCGTCCTAGGTAATTGTGCAGGTGCCCAATAATTAAAATAAATAAATTTTATAATTTATTAAACCTTAATAATAATAATAATAATATTTTAGATAATAATAATAATTTTGTTAAATTGTTATTAATATTTTTATTATTTTATTATTATTATTATTAATATTTTGTTTTTTGTATTTCTTATGGAGGAACCCTAGATGGGTCCCCTCCCCCCTTCTCCCTTTGTGTGATGCGACCCGGACCCCTCACAACCCCCAAGCCTATGTGGCCTCAACCATTATTCCCCCCTAATGTCGGAGACCTCCCCTCTACTCGCGACTGGACCTCCCCGTTGTGCCTCCCTTTTGGATGGACTGATCTACTCCAACTTGCTTCATGTAGCGTGCCTCGCCATTGACCCGTCTCTTCAAAGTAATCTATCGAGCACAACACCCATACTATGACTACTCCAACCTCTAACTGCCCCTTCCCTCATGGAAATCCTTCCCTCTATCTAGTGCCCCTCCGACGACACACCCCCAGCTCACACAACCCCCGTCCTCACCTCATCTTCTCTTCGATGCATTGTTCAACCTGGATTTCATGGGTTTCTTCATCTGTTCCACCATGGTTAGCCTCATTCCTCCTTCCTCTTCCCTATTTCTTCTATTTTTCAGTATATATATTGTCTGGGATGGTATGGATGAACCTAGGGTTTAAATGATAATCTTATTTTTTAGTTTTCTTTTGGTTTAGGGTTGTGAAGATGGTCCCTCAGTTCATATTCTTATAGATTCATTCATCCACCACTGCTAGAGAGGCTGTTCGGGTTGTTTTGATTTTCCGCGTCCTTTTTAGGTAAGGAATTATTATTATTTATTGTTTTTTCACCATCCATTTTTAGGGCCTTAATATGTTTATGTGTCCCTGGTAATTTATTTGAGGTGAGTTTAACCTTGCCTCTATGTTTTTTTGATTGTAAGATATGTTGTACTGAGTTTTGATCAACCTTTGAGGATGCAAATTCATATACCTATTGTATGTATATAATTTACATAGACACACACACACAGATATATATATATATATATATCCTCCCTTTATGTATTATTTCATGGATTTGAGAATATGTGCAGTAGATTATGGATATGTGTGTGTGCGTGTGTGTGTGTGTGCGGGCCGGTTACGAGTGGTTGTCGATTAATTTGACATATGCTGAAGTGTATTAGCTTTGTCTTCACCCTTTTTCAGGTTAGTTTCCATTTCTCGCACTATTAATTTGAGCACCGTAATTTATTACCTTTTTAAAAGTGTGATTTTATATTTATATTATATTTAAATTTACATATATATTTATATAAATGCCTAGGTGTGTCCATCCCTTTATTTTTTGTCACATTCTTTAATGATTGATCTTTCATTTATTAATTTAAGTATGCAATAATATTATTATGGTGTGTGGTAATAAAATTTCATTGTATTTTTATGATGGAAAATTTGTGTGAATTGATTTTTCAATGTATTTATTAAATATGAATGTATATATATATATAGATATATGCATTCCAAGTTTTCGATGAAATGAAAATTATATTTTTAAAATGAATTTGGTTATTTTAAGGGATTATTGGTTTTTATTATGTTAAGGTGGAATAAATAATTGTGATATGATCCATATATGTGAGCTGTGTGACTTAGATTCCACTTTATGGGATTATTATTTGTGGTAAAAAATTTTGGAATTATTTTCCATATTTTCAAATACTTGTCTGTTCATGGGTAATTTTGTTGAATGGTTGGGTTTGGATTAAATACAGGAGGTGATTTTAAAAAAAAAATTGGTATTTTTCATGGATATTTAAAGTGTTTAATTTTGAGGAGGTAAAATCCAGGGGTGCATGAGGTGCACACATATATGTGTATTTAAATGAAGATTCCAATTAAAAATAATGTTATCCCTAAACCCTTGTTCTGAAATGGTACCTACTTTATTTTCCATCCTCCTTTCAAAATTATTCCTCTCTTTATAAATGATGTTTTGGTACATTATATGGCTTAAAAGGTGGTTTTGAATGTAACCTTTAAAACTTGGCCCATTTGGTATTTTGTAAAAGATGATTGGTTTCTAAACAAACTGGAAGGCCAATTAGAATATATAAGTGTGTTGTGGGTTTTCATCTTGGTTTTTGAAATTAATTTGGACTTGGATTAAAGGTTCTTTTAGAATTACATATTTGAAAATAATGTTTTATATCTTCTTAGAAATGGCCTTGGACCTATTTTCTGTCTGTACATAAAATGGACTTGGTATGAGGCCCGGTTGGCACTACATGTTGTTTTGGGAGCAAACGTGCTTTGAAAAATGTGAATTTTCAATTGGAAAATTTAATTAAATTATTAAATAATTTGAATGTTTATTTACAATGATGGCCTGGTTGGAAACTTGCATGTTTCTAAAGAAAATTTTGAATGTGTAAGTGATGTTACACCCAAATTGGCACCTTCATTGATGTGAAATACATACATATACATATATATATATATTTATATATATATATATATTGTAGGCACCCCTATCTAGGATTTCCCTTTATGGGTTATTGTATAGGGGATCTCCATATTGGGAGTATGAGAGTGTGGTGACAGTAGGTAAGGTGAGACACATGTACGAGGGCCTCCTACAAACATAGTACATCATTAACAAGGGTTTCATGGGTACCTTTTATAGGGTCAAGTGACGGTTGCTGATCAACCCCAATTATACCAGTTCGTATCCATGGATAAGTTGATAGGCCAGGTGGGATGTACCACTAGATTGGTGAGTGTAGGTCATCCAGTTAGTTATTTACTACATAGTTTCATCATACACCGACAGGTGGTTCTGAATAGAGTACATCTAGGGATCACTCTTGGAATGTTTAGAAATTTTCCTCGATTTAATATTTGTATGTTATAGTTTCCTTTTTGGTACTTTTGGTTATTTGATCTCAGGAAACTTTTACTTTTTTATATATTAAAGAACAAATTTTGGTACTAGTTGGATTTTAAAATAATTCATTTCAATGATTTATATGATTTGGTAATTGATTTAAAAAAATGAAAGGAAAATGGGGATTTTATTAAATGTAAAACCTTGTTATGTGTTTTCATAAAATAGAGGAAAACATATTTTTATATATCTTATTTTCAAATTAGCAAGAAATAATTTCATTTTTGAGTTGGGGAAATGGTAGTGGTTTTTTTGGAATTCATACTGAGAATCTTGATGCTCACGTCTACTCTATAATTTCAGTTTCAGGTTCTCATAGTTTCGAATCACTCTTGGAACAAGAATTTTTCAATGTTTGGTGGCGAAACATGAGGTCACATGGAGGTACGTGTAGCATTTTATTTATTTACTCTGCAAACCCTTATTTTTATTTTACAGTTATGTTTTTATGTATATTTTAATTTTTTTAGGGGATAAATCATTCACACTTGTTTAATCATGATGTCCAATACTAGTTTCCAGTCTGTGGGGATCGGAAAATCCCTTTGGGCCTTTACATGAGCTAAGTCAGTGACCAATTCAGGGTCGAACCTGGCATATTCATGATGATTGACATGTTTTTGGATTCAAAAATTGAAGAAGATTGATATTTATCACGTTTTTATGTCAAATTAATGGATGAAAAACCACTCCTAACTATCAATTATACAATCCTCATGAATTTTTGTGTCTGTTTCTGTCTATGTGTGATTATTTGGAAGGGTATGATATGTGGAATAAAAGAATGTTCAAACTGATCTAGTTTAATTTTTTTTATCTAAACCCATGTTTCTTATGATAAAAAATATTGATATTCCCACCCACTATTTATTACAAACTATAAGATAAATTGTTTCTGGTCCAAGTGGTGTGTGTGGAATGACACATTGGGAAAGCATACTGGGTATGATTACTCGCCCCCTACATATGAACATTGGTGAGTATGAACATATTGTTTTTCCTAACATAGGTAAATGAAAGGTCATAAATTGTTTATTAAATTTCATGATTATAGATATCATTTTTGAGAAAATATGGATCCTTTTATGTGATTGAGTATTCGAATCTAGAGTGGTTCCACCTTATTTCTCGAGTCATATATTTCATTAGAGTCCTGGTAATTTTTTAATTCATTTTTTTCCATTTTTACTCTGATACTCTCTGATTATTATATTTATAGATAAATAATTTTTTCCATTTCCATTATATAGTGCGTTTAGTTTTTGATTTTTTTCTTTACTGGTGGTGTTAATTAAAAAGTGAAAATAAACCCACAATGTTTATGTAATCCCTCGGGATTTATTTCTAGAATTTTGTTTCCTAGGGATGCGAACAAATGTCTATAGCACCTCTAACATAGCCCAAACCATTGGGTTTGGTGAGGATATTACAAATGGAATCATTTTTTATTTCGCTATCATAATAGGGTGGTATAAATTAGATAGAAAATATAATATCATGAAATTTATGAAATTAAATGACATAGATAATTTCTTTATACTGAACATAAAGATGATAGTATGGTCTGGGTAAACAAATTATTCTAAAACACTTTTATGTTTGTTTTCATCTCATCATCTTCCACTTATTTGATGACCATATAATATCATGAATTACTGGTAAATTTTTTTAATAGTTCATAGTTCATACTATGATGGATTACTTTTCAAAAAAAGGACAATGATTATTTATTTTTATAATTTAATATTTTAGGTGACTAATGACAGTGTGTTTTCTGTTTTAATTATATAGAATAGAATCATTTTGAAAACCTTGAAACCCAATAGTGGATGTCAGAGAGAATGATGTTCGACATGAAATATAGGTTAAATATTGAAATTTTAATAGATTTTTTTGGATATTTTCAAGCTATTTATAAAATAAATCAAAAAGGTAATCAATGATAAGAGAATCATTCGGTGCAATTTTATAAACATGATTCAAAAATATTTCTTGGTAATTGCAATCCTGGGAAGGATGAGGTGTGGCTTAAAAGAATAAACTGAATGGATAATTACCTTTGAATGCTATATTTTATAAAAGTCATGTTATTGGTATAAAATTTAGAGGATGATGCACACCATCTGTTGGAAATTGATTCCCGAGAGAAAATAAACCAAGGCCTTACGTGAGAGGACATTACAGAATTGTTCAAGAAATAATATTAACCCTACATATTCAGGATATCTAGAAAAGTATATTTCTACATCATTAATAAATAAACTATATCTATGATGGAATTTGAATATATATTTATAAACATAGTTCATTTTTCTTTTGTTTCATGTGTTATTTCATCCTTAAAGAAACACAGCTTTGGGTTTTGGTTACAGCTATATATTCATTTTATGATTTTGATGATCTTCATTTATTATTATAAATTGATTGATAATAGAGATATAGTAATGAAAATGGATATAATATAAAAAATATCTAGAAGAATTTCATTTTCCTACATAGAAATAGGTTGGAAGCCTATTTTTGGTAATAAGTGGAAGAGGGATAATTAATTCTAATGCAACATAGTATATCATAATAATACTACAAAATTTGTTAACATTCCTCCTAAACCAAGTACCACGTCTGGATGTATCTAATGTGATCTATTTGAGGATATTATGAATGATTATATGTAATAACCCACATGATTCCAAATCTATAATAATTCAGGATATATTCTTCATTATTTTTGTAAAGAAACTAAATCACTAACCAAAAATAAATCCCCTGTGTCAAAGATGTCTTATTCTTCAACTAGAAGATCAATTTAGAACAATTATTCTCCTAATAACAGAGTGAAACATGTTGATCCCAATAACACCCCGACCCCTCCGATAATTTTACCATACCATGGAAACAATTAACAAGAGTGTGTGAGTAAGTAGTTATATGGTATAGTGCAGATAGTCATAAAAGATTAATCAGGTCCTTCAATATGATAGGTAACTATTCTGATTAACTGAAAACATTTGAATGATTTTTTATATTGGAATATACAAATATTTTATTTAATCATGTGTTTTTAATCAAATGGGGTTTTATATCATAACAATGTGACATAGGATGAGTATCTAGAATCCTCTTGACCAACTATAGTACATGGGATTTAAATCCACTACTTCTATAAAATCGACGAAGAATAGTTCTTTTCGTACATTTTGTAATTGTTATAGATGTATTTGAATTTATTATTAGAATGTATTGGTTATTTTATTTTGAGGAAAATATGTATTTTTTAATGATATGTTAAGTTTAGATCTCTATATGGGGTTGAGAATCTTTTTAAATGAGACTGGGATGTGAAGGATATAAGATAAAGACCTTTATCACCAATGGTTAGAACCATTTCGTATTAATTAGTAGATCACATTGGAAACTAATGAAATAGTAGAGATTATAAATTCTTATATAATTTTGGATCACTATCCTGATCTTTTTTACTTGTAATTTCACAATTTTTCTAACTAAAATAGAAGTGGAATATTTGATTTATCCACTTCTTTAGGAAATTAAATTTTTTATTCCTTCATCTAGAAAGTAACCAATACAATTCGATGATTTGGATATCCAAATGAAAAAAAATTAGAGAGTAAAGGGATTATAAGACCATGTTTGTTTCATTATCCTACTCTAGTTCTTTTGGTCTCAAAAACAAATTATTCATTATAACTCCACATTGATTATTATAAATTGAATCATGTTTTGATAATGAACTAATACCCAATTCCAAATATTTATGTTATTTTTGATCAATTTAAAGGATCCCAATGGTTCTCAAAAATTGAACTATGCTTTTAATATCACAATATTAGGATTATTATGGAGGATATTCCAATGATATCTTTCAATATTCATTATGGTCATTAGAAACATGTGGTAATTCTTTTTTTCCTCATAAATACACGAGTGGTTTTAATGTAGTTGGTGAATAAATTATTTTAGTGGTACCTGGACTATTTTTTGTGGTATTTTTGGATGATATTTAGGTGTATTGACAAAATCAGAATGAACAAGAGAAAGATTATTAAATTTTTTTGATTAATTTTTAAGAGAATTATTTATATGTTAATTTCAATAAATTTTATTTTTACATACAAGAACTTCACTTCCTCAGATATATTAAATCCATGAAAGGGATATCAGTAGAACTTGTAATGATAAATGTTTTTAATTGAAACAATCAAAGAACATATTTGAGATATAAAACATTCTAGGCTTATCCAGTTGTTAATGTCACATCATTAAATGTTTTCTATTACTCACATATCCTATTATAACACTCAATATAAAGGCCACTCCACTATATTATATTAAGGATTTCCAAAAATCCTTTCTGTTCATAAGAATAGTCTAACTTCCTCACCAATTTATATTTTTTCGAAAACCTGGGAATAATTATGTTGTTTATTGCGACACATTTAGATCTTGACAAGGTTGTGTCATAAGATAGAGATATTGTGTTGTTTAATATGTATTATGACTATTATTGATTCGTGAAACAAATTATAAAACCCATTATTTGTAATCTATTGTATTATCCCATGCCTTGAAAACATCGCATCATTATCCATTTACTAAAAAATAATTATGTTAACATATTATAAAACCTAGATAACATTTTTTCAAACTGATATATTCCTAAGATGATGAATATTTATTTAAGACCTCAATATGTTTTTCATTGACTTTGTTAAAACACTTGGAAAAGGAAATTATATAATAGATGCTTTAAAATGAAAATTTCACACTCAATTAACTAGTCAAGATCATGATCAGTGTCAATTGATGGGTCTGATTATGGATTT
This sequence comes from Viscum album, assembly GCA_963277665.1. Taxonomy (NCBI): domain Eukaryota; kingdom Viridiplantae; phylum Streptophyta; class Magnoliopsida; order Santalales; family Viscaceae; genus Viscum; species Viscum album. The sequence goes on along the minus strand of OY728130.1, from coordinate 1,298,569,019 downwards.
GATTTTGGATTACAAAAATCATAATTATTTCATAATATTCCTTTTAATAACAATCATAACTAATTTGGATGAGCATTTGAAGGATTCTTAGAGGTCGGATTATGATTAACTAACCCTTATATCAATAGAAAATGGTGGTGATACTATTAAAAGGATGGAAACATGATAAGAACCCCATGTATATTTTTTGAGATTTAGTTGATGATCCACATAATTTTTTAGAATTAAAAATTTCAACATATCATCATTAAAATGGAAAAGCTCACCCAGGAATGCAAAATATGTTAAAGCATTTAAGAAACCATTTTTTGTGGTCACATATGAAATGTATTGTAATTGATTTAATTTATCAAAATTACAAACTAGATAGCATATCGATGAAGAGAATCAATGATCAGATAGAATTATTAAACCATTACTTATACCCATTTGAAACTGGGATAAAATTTCTATTGAATTATTCATGGGTATACCAAGAACTATCTAGAACCATGATTCAATTTGGGTGATTATGGAACCACTCGAAAATCCATATTACATCACCCCAATTCCTAAATCCAATACAGAATAAGTCATAGAAAATCACTAATATCCAGGAAGTGGTAATAATTGATTGAATACCCGATCTAATCATCTGTAACCATGATCGTTATTTTACCTATCAGGTTTGGAGATCACTTCAAGGTTATTTATTTACAAAGTCCACATTGTTCTTGGTCAATCAATAATAAAAGAAAGGGTATTTGGAATAAATCATTTAAAAATTAGAATAAATGCTCTATGCATGTGTAATGGATTATGACTCTTCAATGGAGGATCTTTTTCCACTATTAGTGTTTTCATACTATAGTATTTATTATGAAGATGATACAAATGGACCTCTTTGAAGTATTGTTGTACCATCCTATTTGATATCACATTTTTGGGGTAGATATTGGGATAAAATCATTATAAGGACATATCCTTATTAAGTAAATGACTCAAAATATACGTATTATCAGAAAAATAATGGTTACAATACCGATTCATCAAAAATCTTATGTGGATAATCAATGAATCTCATTTTCCATTCTCATGGGAGATTATGTGTCCTTAAAATCCTCTCCATGGTCAGGACATTATCGATTGAGTATGAAAGGAAAATGTTCTCCTTAGTATGTTTGACCAGTGAAGATACTATGAATAATTAGTGGTGTTTCCAAATCAATTTTCCTTATGTAATGATTTTTCATGGTCCAAAATATTTTCCATGTATCTCACGAAAGGAAACACAAACCCACTACAATTAATCTGATGAGATGAGATCATGTTGATCTTGAACCAGAAGGTACATTTATTAACATACTAATTCTAATCTTATAAAATAAATATAAAGTATTTCATGGAAAAATATTATATTGGTTCAAGTATTATAAAAATTTGATGATATAATATTGGATAAATGGGAAGGTGAGAAGAACATACTCATGATATTGATAAAAAATTTCTAAATAAATAATTAACTTTATATTTGTAAGAACAAAATCCTAGATAGTGTAGAGAATTTAAATGTAACATCATGTGTTTTTAAATGAAACACTATATTTGATAGCATACAAAATATTCCACATTTAGTTTAAATGACCAAAAAAATATTATTATGTAAATGTTACTGATAAAACCTAGTCGTTAGAATGACACAAATGAATAGTATTAATAGAATTATGAAACTATGGATTAATCGTGTTTATATAATTAAATCTTGGTGAAAATTTAATTATAAATGAATTTAAATTATTTTTAAAATGAAAATAATTTTTTTTAAAAACTATTTAAATATGAACAATGGTATTTGATACAAATAAATAAACAAATCACTCTTACTGAATTATATTAATGAAATATATATATATATATATATAATATTAATTCTAATGTGTAACATTCATTTTTTGTGTTTTCTAGAAATTATATATGAAGAAATCCAATTTTACACATAAATGAAGTATTTCTCAAAAAATGGCAGTTTTACAGTCATTTGATGGAATAGTTTTTTTAAATAATTGTTTTATAAATATTATAAATTAAATTTGAAAAATTAAACATAATATTTGGAATTGGGACAAAAAAATTACATTGGTTAAATTTTTGGTATTTTTTTAATAAATTTCATATTTTTAAGAATAGTGTAAAATATATTGCATTTTTAGTCAAAAATACTTTTTTGTATAACTTTTTTATATAGTTAAATTATAATTTTAATTGGTTAAAAAGTAAAAATAGATTCTGTTTTTATCCTTTAATCCAATTTAGGTTATTGGAATCAATTTCACATTTACATTGGATATGAAAAACTGATTTAACTTATGAACATTTTTACTTTAACTCACTTTCTCACCATGTCTGCAGGATTAGCGTTAAAATTAATGTTTCCAGTTGAATGGATTGAATTTAAAAAAATTTAAATAAATGTATGTAATCTGTATGAAATTTTTGGTCAAATATGGTCAACTTAATTTTTGGTTAATACTAACTTTAGGGCCTTATTTAGCATTTTGAAAAGTAAATCAAGTAATTAAAGGTAAAAATAAAATTATAATTTTATAACATTACACTAAAACATGTCTAAATTTAGTTGTATGATTGAGTTACCACCAAAATCAACATTAGGATGAAATTATAACCTTTTTAAGCAACTTGGGTAAGAATCTGACATTTGTTATATTTTATTTATAGATAAGTTAAAAATTTCATACTCATATATTTAATAAGTAAATAATTTTTAATATAGGGTTATATAAATGATAATTTTGAAAATAAATGTAATTTTAAAGATAAAATTCTCATATAAATCATGATAATTTATTTATAATTTTTTAAATTAAACAATTAAATTTATTTGTGACACAATGATGATGTAGTTATTGATTTATTTAAGGAAGAATCTAACAAATGATACTAATAATATTAAAATAAATTTAAATTTAAATATTTGATGCCAGACACAAAATTTATAGATGACTTTGGCATTTTAGGAATTATTTAAAATAGTTTTTCATAATGAATCATGTTGTTAAAATATTTTCAGAAAGATAATTAGTGAATGGAATTAAAATTGACATTTATCAGTTTTAAAATCGACAATATTTTATTAAGTGATAAAAAATTAATAAAAAAATTAACATTATCCTACTAATTTGGGTAAGTCTAAATTTTTTATTAATGGCTCATTTTTTTAATTTTTATTTTTATTGTAATTATATTTATTCTCGAAGTTTAAATTAAATAATGTCATGGTAATAATTAATAAGGATAAAAAAATGATAAGGATTAAAAAATTAACAAAACGAGTCTAATTTTATTTGTATAAATGGATTCTGAACCAAAATAGTCCTATATTTGATATAATTTAGTTTTTATCCACTTGTAATAGAAAATTAATTTATATTAATTTATTAATTTAAATAATTTGAAGAGTCCCCTCTCCTCTCCCATATAAGGGAAATCATTCATCTCTATTCCTTACACATAATAAACCATTTGGATCAGAAAATATATACCCAAATACCTTACTATAATACCTCCCCACATTATAGAGGCATTATTTAAGGCATAAAACCATCTTTAGAGGTGTTTATTTTTTAATCAAATGTGATCATCTGAAGGAAAGGTAATGTTTCTGATTAAGTGTTTCTATTTTATTTCTTCTTCATATTTCCTCAAATATTCTCCAACGATGATGATATAATAACACCAATATCCTCAATATAATAAGAAATTTTTAACTTAATATCATCACCTTAATCCATATCTGATTCCACCAAATGGGAAATTAATTAATCCTCTATGCGTATGAGTGAATTATCACCTCCATGAACCAATATAATTCATTTTCCATAACCATATCTCAAAATATGTTAAATGATGGAATTAATGACCCTATATGATATAAATTATATTTTTTCATTATAAAAGAAAAATATATCAATTATTTTCTTACTTTTCATGCACATAAAAATGATATTGTCATCTATGCGTACTTGTGAACTATCACCTCAACAAAGTGGTGTGATTTTTTTCTTCTCCATATCATAAAAATGGTATATATATGTAAATTTAATTTATTAATGTTATATTAATGATATTATGACCATTATTTAAATTTAAAATAATAATCACCTTCTTTTCATAAATGATTAATGAAAAATTGAAATGAAACTCATGCATATGTATGGCCTACCATCTCTATGATTATAACATTTGACATTTCTTATAACCCTACATAAATGGTCTTATATTAAAGTATAATTTATTTCTTAAAATTTATTATTATTTAATTAATATTATTATGAATATTATTTAATTATTACCATTTTGACTATAAACATCATTACAAAGTCATTTTAGACTCGAGTACCTATCAAAAAAAGTGTCCAATGTATACATAAATAATTAATTAATTTTTATAAAATGTTAATAAATGATATAAATGAAATTATAAAAATGAAATAGGTTCTCAATAAATTATAAATTGACCTACATTTATTATTTATGAAGATAAATAACATATGAGATGAATCAGACTCTAGTAAAAAGACTTTATCTCAAACTCCTTTCATTAGAGGCATATTTTTATGGTATACACCACATTATTTTATAGGGTGTTTAATAAACCCCTTTAACTTTAAAATTCAATAAAAGGTTTTCCAAAAATGAGTGTTTTTTGGTTTTTGGTGTGGAATTTTTTAATTTCTTCTAAAAACCACTTTAAAAGTTATGCAATTCAACTATTTTTACAAAAGAAAAAAAGGAATTCTTTTTAAAATAATATGGTATGAACGTATTTTCCTGATTTTATGTTGATTTATTGTTTTTATGATTCCTTCCTATGTTTACAATTTTATTTTAAAATAATAGTTTTCATTTATTAGTTCATGGTTTTGTAAAAAGGAAAGGTGATTTCAAAGTGGAAATGTAATTTTTTTTTTATTTTTTTATATGTTGTGGTTCTTGGGATTTCTTTGTGTGTTTGGGTGGATATGTGATAAATTGAGGGTGGGTGACTCCAAGATACCTCTCTAATTAATTGGGTAATGATATGGAGTTAAAAAGTACAGTTTCTCATAATATATCTAGGTAACATACCACGAGGGGTATTCCAAATATAACCATGAAGGTTTCTCCTTTTGTAGTCATGAAAGCTCTAATGTAGGAATGATTTGGAAGCCAAAAGTTACTATTATGATTTATTATTACTATGAATGTTTATAGTAATCTTATCATTTCAGGAGGTAATCTATAGTTTTTATGTTTTATGGGTGAAAATAATGATTTTTTTGAAAAAAATGATGTGTTTAATGCATTCATGGACTAATGGTTCTTAACATCTTTTATGTTCATTACTGATATTTTTTCACTTATCCTGAGTTTTTAAAAAAATTCACTTTTCTTTAGATTGTTAAATAAAAATAGGATGTAATGTTGAAAGATTTGAAGATGCTTCTTTAAAAGAAATATTTTATATTTTAATAGGGTTTTATTTTGTGAAACAATGATATTGGATGGAAGTACCCACATTGTATTCTCATTCTTTTTTTACGTATTATTTTTGGCATGGTTTTCTAAATCTATAAACCTAAAAATATCCTCAATGTGAAATAATGTAATATAATTATCTTAATCAATATTATGTAAAGTTTTAAGTCTGGGTCCTTTTAGTTTGAATCAATGGATGGTTTATACAACTTCAGATATTAGGATGTTTTCTTAAGTGTTTGGGATATTAGCATGGGTTTATAATTTATGGTTTATAATTAGTTTAATGTATCTTAAAAACATTTGTATGCTTTATGATATGAAATTATATGGTGATTAATAGTATTCTTGGAGACATTCATTTTTTATGTAATTATGGGTTATTATGTTTTGGGATGAAAATGGTAGGTATGATATTCCCTTTTAGGTTAAAATTCTATGGTTATTTTTTAGGAATTTATCATATTTTGGGAATGTTATAAGAATTATGTAGTTTTATAAAAATTAAAACCCACAAGATGGGTGACGACCTGTCATGTATGGAAAGGTTGTGGTAATCAAAACCACAATAGAAAGGTGACATGGGTGCATCACCTACCACTGGCCTACATTAAGTCCCTAGTTAGTATGTATTTCTTTAGTTTTATGAGTTTATTGAATAAGAATAAGTTGATTTTGGGAACTTATGCATTATAAAATGGATATAATTTATATTAAAAAATTACTTGTGGATAATGTGATAAATTTAATTTTGGAAGACTTTATCGATTTTGGAAATATTATATGATTAATGTAAATATAATACTATGATATTTTAATTGAGGAGTAAAGGATGAATTATATTTTTGAAGAATGTATGATTTAACTTTGGGCTTATGGTGATTCAGGCTATTTAGGGAAATAATTATCATATATTTTAGATTATGTGATTTAGAAAATTACATTTTTGGTATGTGACATTATGAGTGATTGATGTTGTTGGAATATAATTCTTAAACATTTTCATGAAAGAATACATGATCAAATCCATCTTATTTTTTTGTTTCAATATTAGTCTAGAATATTATTGATTAATTTTATGGATGCTTATTTTTTGGATGGTCTGCGTTAAACTTCAGGTATTACTATTCAATTTTAGAGATTAATGTAATTTTAATCATATAAAGGATTACTCTTTTTGGGGAATTATAAAATATTGTACTAACTATTTTTGTTTTCTATTAATTTTTTAATAAAGGATAAATATATAGTTAGTATTTTTTATATTATGTGATTTTCTAGAAATTGATTCTAGTGCTTCATGTATGAAAATTTCATCTTGAATACTCATAGTTTAAAGAAAAAAGATCAGTTTGTGGTGGAATTTGACTAATGTATGAAAATCTACCATTTAGGTATGTATACTTATTTGTATTTTTATTCTAGGAAGTAGATTAATTCCTTAACTAGATGAAAATTCTTTTAAAACAAAAATGTTATATGTTTACTTTTCTTATTAAAAAAATATATGACCCTTTAACCAATCAAAGATTTTTGATTTTTTATTGTTAACCTTATCCTAACCATGTTTTCTATCACTCTCCATTAGAACAAGATTGGTAGTTTTATCATCCATGTCAATGTTTTCCTACATTAAATCCTAGTATGTGTTATCTCAAGTGTCCTTTGTAAATCCGTTTCATTATTATAAAGTGGAAGTTTCATTATCCCTTTTTCTGAATGTGGGATATCCAAAAAAGTATTTTAAAATTTCAATCCCCTATTTTTAGACCTTGAGTTAAAATTGTGAGGACACAATTTATTAAGGTGGGATAATGTAACATTCGTATTTTTTTAAAGGAAACATTATGTTTGATAGCATACAAAATACATCACACTGAGTTTAAAAGAACAACTAAATATTATTATGTAAATGATACTGTTAAAACCTAGTCGTTAGAATGATGGGAATGAACAGTATTAACTAAATTATGAAAATATGGTTTAGACATGTTTATATAGTTAATTATTTGGAAAAAAGTTAAATATTAATGAATGTAAAACCCTTTTTAAAATAAAAATAATTGTTTTTCAGAAAAAATTACTTAAATATACATAGGTGTATTTTATACTAATAAATAAAAAAATCACTCTTGTTGGTTTATATTAATTATACATATATTAATAATATTAATTATAAATTTTAACATTCATTTTATGTTTTTATATAGATTATATAAAACAATTCCAATTTTCTACAAAAAAAGAATTATTTATCAAAAATGGTAGTTTCACCGCCTTTTAATGGTAAAATTGTTTTAATTATAGTTTTTTAACTATTATAAAATATATTTTACAAAATAAAATTCTTATTTTGAAGAGGGATTTAAAAATATACTTTGGTAAAAAAATATTTTTCGGATAAATTTCCTATTTTAATGAATAGTGAAATATACTTCATTTTATGTAGAGGCCCGGGTTTTTCCCTGTAAGACTTTGAAATATTTTACATATATTTCCAAAGCTAGGAGTTGAGATGGCATGCGATTCCGAGGCTCGGTGTGCCCGGAATAAATTTTATAAAAATATTAAGTGTTTTTATACTATGCTCATTGCGGGTTTGTGTTTTCACATGAATGGTATCTTCGATTGGAAATCTGATGGCACAGTTGTGTCCGGAGCGTGTTGTTTACCCTACGTGGGGTGGAAAAGATGTGGGTGTGGGCCTGCTGTGAGAGATGTCACCCAGGGGAAAAATATTCATTTTGAAATAATGACCTTGTGAATTTTTAACACTGGCGTTATTTTCAAATAAATATTGAACGAAGCCTTGGAATAAAAATATGAGGCTTCTGTTGAGTATGAAATGGGCTGTTTTGCCTATGTTAGATATAAAATAATCGGGCACAGAGGTTTTGGAATCCGCGACTGTGGGTGGCGTTTCAGTGAGTTTTTATAAATTCGCTTGAGATAAGTGGAGAACCCATTATTATCTCTCTCTCTCTCTTCTGTTGTTCTTCGGCATTCTTCATCGTTATTCAGCAAATCAAGGAGTGACCTCCACCGGAACCTTGGCAGATCGAAGTAGGAGTGTCGTGGACATGCGGCCAAAGACACACGACCGATACGAGGTAGGTTTTTTGTTTAATTTTCACACGTTCATCGATTTCTTATGTTTTCTTCAATTTCGTTGTTTAAATTCAAAAATTTTTGTATTAGGACAATGGCCAAATGATCACTTTCATCATCTGAGCCCCAGTATAAATCACATTCTAGAGCGGTCCTCAACCAAAATTTCAGACACACCAAAACCGTGACAAATCGACGAGCGAGGGGCGACATTGTGCAGATCTGAACCTGAGGATTCTGAAACCAGTTTTGGATAATTTTTCCAACCACGGGAGAGGTCGGGGGACTGGCTGAAGGCCCACCTCCGGCGAGGGGCGGTGGTCGGAGGACGTGCCACAGGCGCCTTAGAGCACAGTGGCCCCGTTTTGGAGCACGGTGGAGGCTAGGGATTCGACAGAGGAGGGCCAGCATGCAACGACTGGTGGATGAGTAGAGGCCAAAGGCATTCGGGCATCCATCGGAGGAGCCGAGCAGGGTGGCTACGGCGTGGCGGAGCGGGGTGCCCAGGCGGCGTAGCAGAGCGGGGAGCGGGGACCGAGTATACGCAGTGGCGGGCAGACAGCTTGCGGCGGTGCGCTCGGCCCGCTAGGAGATTAGGCGGCCGCAGCACGGGGGGGGGGGGGGGGTTGTCACGTTTTAGAGGAGGATCCTGAGGTGCTGACCTTGGGGGAGCTATAGACAAAGACCTACCAAACGCTAGTCCTGCTGGTGTGTCCTGGAACGAAGAATGGCCAACTAGCCAGTCTATTTGAAGTAGCTGAACAGGAGGGGTCCAACGGTTTTCGGATGGGCCCTTGCCAGTGGGCCGCAGCGAGCTGGATTGGACCCGCGGCAGGGTCATGGGCTGGTGGTCTGGACCGGCCCAGTTGGGCCCCCTTGTGTTCAAGGGGCCGTATCTTTTAAACGAAACGTTCGTCTGATGTTCCGTCTGGGGCTATAGGTCAGTGTCAGCGAGATGGAAATTTTGGATGCATGGTTTGGGGTTTTTAGTTCTGTGCCTAATGGTGGGTGTCCCAAGATTCTTTAATTTAATAAAAATAAATTAATGTTAAAGAATGCGACAGATGTTCTTCACGAGCCGGACATCTGTTTGATGTTCCGTCAAAGGGATTGTGGCCCTGGAGTTGAGGTGGTCCTTCAAATGTTGGTTCGGAACCCTTGTGGTTTGGTTTCGTTTCTCGGAGGCAAGAAACACTTAATGTAGATAATTAATTAGTTAATTAATTAATTAATTATTCTTACGTCGGACCTAACTCCTGTTTGGGATGTCCAATTGAAGCGCCGTCAGCGGCAGCATGACCCCAGTCCTCATGCGGACTTTTTAAAATGATCTCCGAAGCATTCGGGTTAGAGACAAGGTACAGGCCCCATAGGGCCTAGTTCACATGTTTTTTTGGTGAAATGCCACTTTTTCACCTAACACCCATTTTGGGTGTCTGAGTAATCATTTCTGAGTGTTCTTCTGAGGGGATTGTGATGATGAAATCCACCTACCTAATTTTTTCCAAGAGGCGTGGGCCCCACAAGGTGGATTTCGGATGCATGTTGCATTTCTAAGACTTGTGATTTATGAGTTTGTTCTAGATTAATGAATAGCCTATGCCTCATGGTTATATGCAAGGAACGCAATGGTATGATCTGCGTGACGTGCTTCGGGGTCGAGAATGTGGGCCCCACAGGGGCCCTTTGCATAACGCGGGGAGTTGCAGCTTCTGCATTCTGAGTTTGTTTTAGGTGTCTTCAGCGGCATTGTGACCCTAAAAGCGAGACGAAGTTCACAAGGGTGGTTTCAGGTGTTCAAGTTAGAGTTGAAGTGTGTTCCCCACATGCCATCTTTTAAGCTGTGTGCAGCATACTGCAACTTTTTCATCAGATGTATGTTTGGGACGTATGAATAATCGTTTTGGAGGGTTTCTCCGAGAGCATTGCGATGGTGCAGTTCGCTCAACCATTTTCGAGAACGTGGTGTGGGCCCCATGAGACGTCGTATGAGCATAAAGCACTGTTAAATAACATTGTGTCGGGAGCTCGAACCCAGCGAGTAAATAGTCTATCTCATGTGTTTTTCCCATGGATTGCAATGGTGTAATCTGTTTGGGCATACAGAGCCTCTTTCGAGATCTTAATAAATGTGGAAACATGAAAGGGCGTTGGTCGGAAGTTCCTTTGACACACTCTAATCCTACGCATGATAGCGGTGTTAGTGACATCCAATGATGGCACAACCAGTGTGGAGTTAACTGAAAAGATCTGGGTTTGCCCTCCAATGGGGCTGGGTAGTGGGTTACCCATTGGCCTTAGGTTTTACCCTCTAGTGAGGCTGGGCAGTGGTTAACCGTTGACTTTAGGGTTTACCCTCCAGCATGGTTGGGAAGTGGGTTAACTGTTGACCTTAGGGTTTACCCTCTAGCAGGTATGGGAAGTGGGTTACCCGTTCACCTTAGGGTTTACCCTCCAGCGGGGTCAGGCAGTGGGTTACCCAGTGACCTCTTGCTGTTTACCCTCCAGCAGGGCTGGGCAGTGGGTCACCCGACTACATCTTTCAGACTCATCCTCTTCTATGAGGATATTCAGTGACTTTTCTCCATGATTATAGAAGCGAGACCCTTCGTTGTATGGTTCAGCGATGACGCAGCTTTGGCATGCGAGACTGTTGGGCATCTGTGATGGATATCCATTGAACTATTGGTTACTTTTCTTGGGATGATCTTGGAGATGGAGATCCCCTGACACACTTGTTCATGTTTCTTGTTGAGCATAAATATACACCATACACTTGTTCCCACTCCTTGTGTTCAGTTACTCTCCTTCAAAGAGGGGCGAAGACACGTGGGGTATGCCACGTGCTGTCCGTGTCTAGCTCCTACTGTTTGGATGAGCCTACTTTATTTCTCTTGTCGGGTTGATTTGCACTCTCTCTTTTTTTTCTATTACATTGTTCTTGTTTTGTATACTACTCATCATTTTAGTATCTCCTTTGTTGTACCCTCGAGATTTCAGGTCATCCTACTGAGTATCTTTATACTCACCCCTGCTTGAGCATTGACCGCACATGGTGTGCCCTTGCAGAAGACAGAAAGGTCAATCGTGAATACAGAGGAGCATAGAGGTCACATGAGCTTGGTCTGCGTTCAGTGGTTGTAGGAGGACTTCTAGGGTGTGAGACTCACCATCTTTTTACTTTCATTTAGATGATGTCGGGTTGTGGCACCTTTATAGTTTGGCACGTGTTTTTCCCTTTAATATTCATTTTACTTGTCAGTAATTTTTAGCACTATACTTGTTCTATTTAGAAGTTGATGCAGGACTATGGTTGGGTTATTGTTTTTTATCCTTTGGTTTTTATTTTTTACACTTCACTTCTTCATCGAGTGGGATGTGTGTGTTTGTGTACATGTACTTAGGCAAAGGCCTCCTGGAGATCGTTATGTCTTCAGTGCTTGTCGCCATCTCCTGGCCTATGTAGGCGGGCCTGGGGTAGTTGTGGCTCGAGACCAGTAGGGTCGGGTCATGATGTTTTAAGCCAAAACTTCTTTTTTTTCTAATTTATTTATATACTTATATTTGCATTTTGATATGTTTTAAATTATAATTAGATTATTTTTTATTTTTTAATCTTATTTAGTTCGTTGGAATCAATTCTTCATTTAAATTTGATATAGAAAACTTATTGAACATTTGAACATTTTTACTTTAACTCACTATTTTGCCACGTCTATGAGATTAGAGTTAAACATAATTTTTTCACTACTGTGAATTGAATTTATAAAAATGTACATAAGTGTATGTAATCATTATGAAATTTTTTGTATAATGATATCAAATTATTTTATTGAGAATATTAACAATAGTATTTTATTTTCCACTATTAAGGGTAAATCAAAAAATTACAGTTAAAAATAATATTATAATATTATAAAATTATCCTAACACTTTTCCTAATTTCATTGGATGAGTTAGTTTTTACTAAAATAGAAAATAGTATAAAATTATATCCTTTTTAATCCTATTGGGTAGGAAGATGACATTTATTATATTTTATTTAAATATAAATTAAAAATTTCATACTATGATTTTGAATAAGTAAATTATTTTTAATATAGGTTAATATTAAAGCTAAATTAGGCTATAAATAGTAATTTGAAAGATAAAATGTCTATATAAATCATGATAATTTATTTATAATTCTTATATTCTAAATAATTAAAGGTAATTGTGATATATTGGTGATGCGGTGATTGATTTATTAAAGGAATAATGAAATAAATGATATTAATAATATTAAAATAAATATAATTTCAAATATATGATGTTATACAAGAATTTTATAGATGACTTTGACATGTTAGGGATGATTTAGTGTATTTTTTTATGTAATCAAGTTGTTAGGATACTTTTAAAAAGGTAATTAGTGAATAGTGTCAAAATTGATATTTATGAGATTTCAAAATAAATAATATTTTATTAATTGATATAAAATTTATCAAAATATATGAATTATCCAATTGATTTGGTTAATTCTTAAATTTTTATTAATGACCCTTTTTTTGTGTTTTCATTTTTTATAGTAATTATATTTACTCTCTATGTGTAAATTACATAATGTTACGATAAAAATTAAAAAGGATTAAAAAATTATCAAAACCTGTATAATTTTAAATGGATGAATGTATTTATAGAAAAAAATAATTCAATAATTTAAATAAATTAGTTTTTATCCATTTTTAATAGAAATTTAATTTATATTAATCTATTACATTAAATAATAACAAGCGTGCCCCTCCCATTTCCAATAAAAGGGAACCCATTCATCTATATTCCTTTCACTTCAAAATCAATTTAGTTCCACCACGATACTCTCAAAACACTTCCTACAATACGACCCCGAATTCTAGAGGCCTTATTTTAAGCCGAACACCCTCTTTAAAGGTGCTATTATGTTAATCAAAGGTGATGGTCTAAATAAAATGTATTGTTTTTAATTAAGTGTTTCTATTTTTTATCTTTTTCATATTAACTAAAATATTATCCAACCTTGATGTGAAAATAAATCTAGTATCCTAAATATAATTATATGTTTTTATGTTATTTTAGTCACTTAAATCTAACATCGATACCACCAAATGGGAAATGAATTAATCATTGTTTCGTACATATGAATTATTACCTCCAAGAACTGATATAATATTTTTCCATAACCGTCACTCAATAATGATTATAATGATTTAATTAATGGTAATATGTGATATTCATGACATATTTAACATTATAAGATAATTCATCATCATCATCATTAAATTTATTTCGGGTTCAAAGTACAAAGAAAGGGAAAAGAAAAAGGGAAGGGGGGAGAGAAGAAGGATAGGAGCTGCAGCCCCCTCCCTAAGGGGGCCTAAAATAGTGAAGGCCTAGGGCGTCACTACGGATCAAGTTGACCCCTTCCGGTTTGAGGGTGCTGCTATTAGGGAGACATCTGATACTGGATCCTTGCTCTGCCATTGATGCCAAGTAGTCTGCAGCCATGTTACCCTCCCGCCAAGTATGCGACACCCGAATATTATGGTTGAGGAAAACTTTGCATCTCCTCACGGTGTATTCAATCGTCCAGGGGGTGGGTCATGTGCCAATCAAGGAGTCATGAAGGGCCTTGGAGTCGGTTTCAACCTGCGTGAGAGCCAGATCTCTCTGTTTATAGAGGGTTAGGCCGGTGAGGAGTGCCTTCGCCTCTGCCTGTAAAGGAGTTCCGCTGCCAAAAAATGCAGTAAAGGCTAGGAAGACACTTCCCCTGGCATCCCGGACCAGGCCTCCTCCCCGCGTGTCACCCAGGATGCAGGACCCGTCCGAGTTCAGCTTGAGGCCAACGTCAGGGGGGCGCCAACAGACCCATCTACCCTGATCAAAGGTTTCTGCACCGCCAGCATGAAGAAACCTCAGTGATGGGGCTTCCCGCCAGTTCCTTAAAGAAGTAGCCAAGTCCACCAGTAGACTCTTAGTCCGCATAACAATGGCCATGTCCATGGGGAAGAGGCCCTCATACCTCTCCTGGTTCCTAGCCTGCCATAAGCACCAGCATCCCGCGTTGAGAATCACCACTCGGGCCGACCGCTCCAATCCCGGGATCATCACCCCCTGAAACCACCTATCCAGGAAGGAACCAGAGCTCGTGCCCGCAACAGAAAAAGCAGTAAGGGATCCAAAGTGAGTCCACACGCTCTGCGCCCATTCCCCTTCAAAAAACAAGTGATCAATACTTTCTTCATGATTCCTCTTACAACAATGAAAGCGAGAGGAAATACTGATCCCCATTCTCCTGATAGTGTCGTCGGTAGGAAGAACTCTGTTCCGGAGCCTCCATACGATGAACTCATACTTCCCGGGAACCCCCTTAACCCATGTTATCGCATTCCATATGTCGCTGGGCTCCATACTGGGGGAGAGCTTCCGAAAATCCTTCAGCGTGAAGATCCCCGAACTCGACGGGGTGAACACACACCTGTCGGGCTGTTCAATGAGGGTGATCGATTCAAAGAAAGTCAGTTGCTCATTATAGGATAATTATATATCAATTACATTCTTAATTTCCACACATATAAAAATTGTAACGTCCCAAAGTTTCATTGATGGAAAATCCCACTTTATCTAGTTAAATATCTCTTTATAAAAAAATGTTTTTATAAGATGTAAACTTCTTTGGTTTAATGATAAGAGTTGTGACCATTACTTTTATAGTCGTTGAACAGTGACCACATGATTAGTATAAATATAAGGCTTTAACGAACCCAATTTTACTCAGACAAAGGAAGTGATGGCCTCATCCAGTAGAATTTTCCCATACGAAGCCCATTTGTCGGAGCTCAGAAAAAAAGAGGCATCCTTGGGCTTCTCCCTTGACCAAGCCCAAGCTGAGCTTCATTATGTCAAGCTCGAACTTGACCGTTTATGGGAAAAGTGGAAGTTGATAGAGATTACCACTCGAGCGATGTTATCCGAGCCACACTAAGAGTCTGTCATCATCGCACACCTTACCCTTAGGTCTTATGCGGATTTTTTAAGGGGTTATGTAACTAATAAGTATTACTATGTTCATGTAAATTATTTTTGTATATAATAATGAATATAAATTCTAGTCATTTTTGATACATTGTAAATAGTTTTTAAAGTACAAATGGTGTTTTTATTTATTATTTAATTAAGAAATATATTTTATTAAATAAAGGGATTTTGGAATTAAATAATATTTTAATAAAATAATAATATTATTATTAAATTAATTTTTATTAAATATAAATGATCTTATAATTTTATGAATGCAATTAAAATTGTTATTAAGGTTTGAAAGCCATTTCTATAAAAACCCGTGAATTTTCGATAAATGTTGGTTTTTATTTTAAAAGTGAAAATTAACATATTTAGAAATTTTTCTTAGATAAAATAAATTTCATTTCTGAAATCAGGACGTCGAAATTATCCAATGGTTAATTTTTCATAATTTTTTGCGACAGTCAAATTTTTTGGTAAAAACTAAATACCGTTTAAATATATAATGTGTTTTATGACATCATAATGACCCAATGGTGATGTAATAAAATACCATAATAATTATGTTCGGCCAATATATGATTTATCATTAAAATAATGTGATTTTGGGTTTGTTTGACATACTTTTCAAAGCATTAATGAACCCCTCAAGACATATTCAACACTTTTCCTTTTTAAATTAATTTCCATGGGAGTGTGACTCAGCTCCACATAAGCAACCCTAATATTTTAATAAGTTCGGACGTTGGACTTGTCAAATATTTTATTCCTCTTTTCTTTTCAAGAAACCATGGGAAAAAACCATGGGATGGTTTTTGGTTTTATTTAGTTTAATATAAGGGTTCCCAAACCTAAATAATAAAGAATTATCTCACCATTCATATATAAACCCACCAAAGATCCCACTTCCTCCTCACTAAAATACTTTGGAGTTCGTCCAACCTATGACATACTCTCTCTAGAATCCTCCCAAGGTGCCCCAAGCTCCTAATAAGCCTCTCAGAAGCCTCTCTCTAGCCTTTGGAAGCACACTTCCAAGTAAGGGTTTTTTTCTTCCTTTCTCATTTTTGCCAATTTTCTTTAAGTTGTATTTCCCTTTTAATTTCAATTATGAATGTTGGGGTATGGTTTCTCACCTCCCCCATACTTACCTCTTATTTTTTGATTTATGGGAGACCCATTTCTCTCTCATTAAATGCCTCCCATGTACACCTGTTACTATGCCGAAATTCCGAAAGGAACTTCTCTCTCTTCTTTTACATTCAAGCAATACTTTTGTATCATGAATCTAAATTCCATTTAAATTGTTTGGACATGTATCTATATGACCTCCTTACCGTCCATTACATGTAAATATGATGAGGAACCCCTTTATCTCTCATCAACTATTTTGATGAATTCTTTTGTCACGTCGTTACACTGTCGTAATCGCACCGATTTTCTAAGCCAATGTCATTGTGTAGTGAATACCATGCCCATTTCTCCATCAAGGGTATTCACCTTTATGAACATTTACATATTGATTTTATAGTTTCATGTATGAATTCCACATTCCTTTATCGTGGAATAAATGATTATGTTTTATGAATCCATGTTTTATGATCCATGTGGCACACTTATGCATGAAATGAAATTTTTAAGAAGGGCGTGCCCTTATAGCGCTCCAATTCATTGGGTGAAGTATAGTATCATGATATGTCATGGTCAATGATTGTTGAATCATGCTGATTCAAGTGCAATGATGGTTTACTCGTGCTTCATGTGCAATTAGGGTTTACTCATGCTCCATGTGCAATGAGCCTTGGCTCATGCTAATTCAATGTTAATTGTTGTTGCCACATTTCCGTGTTATGATCATCATGCTTTATCATGCCTTTATGTTCATGTTTATCTTATGATCTATTTACATTACTATTGCCTAACATATATTGTACTCCTCATGTTATTCCATGTGTACTCCCTTACTGGGCTTTATAGCTCACCCTTTTCATATGCATGTCCTCAGGTTATCCCATGCAATGCTAAGTACGAGGGAATGTAGTGGTCATGTATATTAAGTTTTCAATAAAGATATTGTATTTCATGTTTTAAGTTTTTATGTAATTATCCTAAACCCCAAAGACACTAAACCTCTCGATCTTCTTTGTTGTATCAAGTGAAGTTTTATGTAATAAAGCATGTTTAAGTTGTAATAAAAAGCAGGGTTGTCATATTTGGTATCAGAGGATAGGTTTGGTTATTTTTGGGATTATGAAAACACTAGTAAAGCCTTAGATACAAGACCAAGTATAATAAAAACATCCCTAAGTTTTGGTAAATACTAATCAAGTGGTTTATCAAAAAAATACAACCCTATCTGGATACGAGTAGGTAGAGGCGGCTCTGGCACAGATCTATCCTAGGGGTAAAACCCGAAAACACCGCTTTGAGCAAGACTCGAACGGGAACAAGTGCACGACAATGGGACTTGTTGCACTCTTGGTTATGAAATTCCCGAGGTATATGTTTTGATAAATTCACAATCTTAGTATGAACCCTTATTAAGGGAAAAATGCCCCTAAGAATATATGTTAGAAAGTAGATCATGAAAAGCCTAGATTGAAGCCTATAGACTCATGAGTTAAGGAAATAAAAGTTTATTTTTGAGCCATCAACTTTTGTATTTGGATTAACCCTTATATGTTACCCCTAAATTTCCTTTTATTCCAGCCAATGGCCAGTAATAGGAGGACTCGGGCTAACAACCATTGTGAAGATCAGTGTGATGACTGTACTAATGAGATTCCAAATCCAATGGGAGCAAAAATCGCGAAATTTGTCACGCTTCTCTCTCAGATAACTCATGTTTTGAATAGAAACATGGGTCAAGAGGAACGTTCAACCCCCCTAAGAAATAACAAGTCGCTATCAAGAGCTTCATGAGACAAAGGCCTCCTACTTTTAGTGGATCATCCAATCCCACGATCGTTGAACAATGGATCAACTCCATTGAAATGATCTTCTCCATCCTCCAATGTTCTAAATAAGAGAAGGTTCTTCTGGCTGCTTATCATATAGAGGGTGAAGTTGATCAATGGTGGACGTTGATAAAAAAAATATGAAGCCTGAGGAGGAGATCGAGGCTTTGGAATGGAAGTAATTCTGGAAGATGTTTTTCGATATATATTTTCCGCGCACCATCCGGCTTAAGATGGAATGGGACTTCCTTTCCCTCAACAAAAAAGATGAAGAATCTGTTGGAGCGTACGAGGCAAACTTATTAAGTCTTTCCCGATATGCTTCCGGCTTTGTCGTTACCCCCAAATTCAAGGTTGACAGCTTCTTTGGTGGGATGAAGCCTAGCTTGTGGAAAGCATTAACGATCCGTGACTTCAACAGCTATAAGGAAATTCTCTGATGTGCCCTCAAGGTTGAAATGGAGATTGGGGAATCATAGGGGTATCATGGGGACAAGAAGCATAAGGTGGAATTCAATGTTGGTGGTCCGATGGATAAATCCAACGGTGCTAAGAAGTCCCAGCACCCCATTTTCCAAATGTGCAGAATGAAGAACCCTGTAAATTGCCTTAAGGGGAAGAGAAAATGCTTCAGGTGTGGAACAGAAGGGCACCTAGCAGTTAACTGTTAGCAAGAAGGACCCGCAGTTGCGATAGAGGAGAGGAACGCTCCGTTCGAACCTCAATGCATTTTTCAATGCTATAAATGAAAAGAACCGGGTCATTTTTCAAATAAGTGCCCTAATCCCAGGGTTATCGTAGGAAACCAACAACCTCCAAGACAGCAAGGAAGAGCTTTTTCCATCACTTATGCCGAAGTGAACCCTGACAACAAAGTGGTGACAGGTACGCTAGTTATTCATTCAATAATAGCGAACATACTTTTTGATTCGGGTTCTACGCATTCTTTTATATCTCGAATGTTTAGTAGAAAAATCCCAGAACCACCACAAATCATGGAAGCAAAGATGTCGGTGAGTAGGGAAAATGGGGAAATCATTGCATACCATGAATATAAGCCCTCTCCTATTATAATCTTTGGATTGAAATTCCCAGAAAACCTCTTCATACTCCCTCTGGTGGAATTTGATTTAATTATTGTAATGGATTGGCTTTCCTTATATAGAGCCAACATAAATTGTCGGGAGAGGGAAATCACACTCCATATAGAGAATCGACCTCCGATTCTTTACAAGTGTCAGGAGGAAGATGAATCTCCTTTAGCTCCATCATCTCAATCTGGGATATTACTACCCTATGATCACGCGTATCTGGCTCAGATGATTGAGTCCAAAGAAGAAACCATCCCTGAAGAAATGCATATTGTGAGGGAATTCCCGGAAGTGTTTCCCAAGGAACTGTCTGGTCTTCATCCTAGAAGAGATGTTGAGTTCTCAATTGAACTTATACCTGGGGATTACCAATATCCAAGACTCCATATAGAATGGCTATTGTTGAGCATGAAGAGCTGAAGAAACAACTACAGGAGAATCTGGATAAAGGGTTTATACGCCCAAGTGCTTCACCGTGGGGTGCACCAGTCCTCTTCGTCAAGAAGAAGGATGGGTCAATGTGTCTTTGTATCGATTATCGTGAACTTAACAAAATCATGATAAAAATCAAGTATCCTCTCCCAAGAATCGAGGACTTGTTTGATCAGATGTATGGAGCACAATAATTCTCCAAGGTGGACTTGTGGTCAGGATATTATCAAGTAAGGGTGAAGAAGGAAGATGTCCCCAGGGCTGCTTTTTGTACAAGATACGGGCACTGTGAATTCATAGTAATTCCTTTCGGACTCACCAATGCTCCAACAATATTCATGGACTTGATGAATAGAGTATTTAGATATTACCTTGACAAATTTGTGGTAGTCTTTATAGATGATATTCTAATATACTCCAAAACCAAGGAGGACCATGAGAGGCATTTAAGAACTGTACTAGAGACTTTGTGCAAGGAGAATCTCTATCCAAAGTACAAAAACTCTGAGTTCTGGTTAAAGGCAGTCTAATTCTTGGGCCATATCATCGCAAGCAATGGGATATCTATGGATCCCTCCAAAATAGTTGCAATTGAGGGATGGTCGAGGCCAACATCAGTAACGGATATCCGTAGCTTCTTGGGGTTAGCTTGATATTATCGACGATTTGTGAGAAATTTCTCATGATTGTCCAACCCTCTTACCATGCTAACTCGAAATGGAGCAAATTTTTCTTGGAGTGATGAATGTAAAGAATCCTTCAGGGAGTTGAAAAGGAGGCTTATCACTAAACCCATGCTCACTTTACCCACAAGTGGGGAACTTTTTGTGGTATTCATTGATGCTTCAAAGAAGGGCTTAGGTTGTGTGCTAATGCAGAATGATAAAGTGATATCCTATGCCTCAAGGCAGTTGAAAATCCATGAGTGAAACTATCCGACGCATGATATGGAGTTGGCGGCTGTGATATTTTCCTTGAAAATCTGGAGGCATTATCTCTATGGAGAAAAATGTGAGATATATACTGACCACAAGAGTCTTAAATTTATATTCACACGGAAAGAGCTTAATATCTTCTAGAGAAGATGGATAGAGCTCATCAAGGATTATGACTGTTCAATACATTACCACCCTGGGAAACTGAACAAGGTGGAAAATGCTCTAAGTAGAAAGGATCCAGCGATTCTATCAATGATGAGAATTGAGAAGGATCCAATCTTCTTAGACTTGATAAAGATAGATGTGGGAATCATAAATTATGGAACATCATCAATCCTTTCACAAATTATTTCTCAACCACCTCTTTTGGAAAGGTTAAAGGATTCTCAAAAGGATGATGTGGGAATTCAAGAAAAAGTGGAAGCTATCAAAAAGGGGAAATCCTCGGAGTTTAATGTTAATGAATAATGAATTGTGTGGTTTGGGAAAAGACTTTGTGTTCCATCATGTCAGGAGATGAAGATGGAACTTTTTGATGATGCACATAGTTCAAATTTAACTATTCACCCAGGGAGCACAAAAATGTATCGAGATCTCTGAGAAAACTTTTGGTGGGACAATATGAAGAAGGAGATCGCTGAATATACATCAAAGTGTCTGGTTTGTCAGCAAGAGAAGGCAGAGAGGCATAAGTCTAAGGGGATGATGCAACCATTAACCATACCAGAATGGAAATGGGAGAACATCACCATGGACTTTGTCACTGGACTTACGAGGACATCCAAAGGCAATAATGCAATCTGGGTTGTTATGGATCATCTTACAAAGATTGCACACTTCATTTCTATTCGAGAAGATTTCTCTTTGGATCAACTAGCACAGATATATATATATCAGGGAAGTGGTAAGGTTTCATGTAGTACCACTATTTATTATGTCTAACCGAGATCCAAGATTCACCTCTATGTTTTGGAAGAGTCTTCAACATTCTCTGAATGCTGAACTGAACTTCAGTATGTCCTATCATCCTAAAACTGATGGCCAATCCGAGCGGACTATCCAAACACTTGAGGATATGTTGAGAGCGTGCTCAATGGACTTTAAAGGAGAATGGGATCAACATCTTCCTCTGGTTCAGTTCTGTTATAACAATAGTTTCCACTCGAGATTCCAAATGGAACCATATGAATCCCCGTATGGGAAAAGGTGTCTAACAACGACATGTTGGGATGAGGTTGGTGAACGTAAGATTCTTGGACCAGAAATGGCCGAGGAAATGGTAGAGAAGGTGAAAACCATTCAGCAGCATATCAAGGCAGCCCAGAGTCGACAGAAGAGTTATGCAGATAATCGTCGACGAGACCTTGAATTCAATGTTGGAGACATGGTGTTTCTACGCATATCTCCGTGGAAGAAGGTCATGAGGTTTGGAAAGAAAGAGAAGTTAAGTCCAAGGTACATCAGCCCCTTCGAGATTCTTGATCATGTTGGGGTTGTGGACTATCGACTAGAACTTCCACCTACTATGGACAAGGTGCATGATTTCTTTCATATATCTCTCTTAAGGAAGTACATACCAGACCCTTCACATGTACTCTCTTCCGAGGTGGTACAATTGGAAGATGATCTTTCTTATGAGGAGCAACTAGTGAAGATCTTAGATCATAGAGAAAAAATTTCTATGAAATAAGACAATGCCCCTCGTCAAGGTGTTGTGGAGAAACCACAAGTTTGAAGAAGCAACTTGTTAATCAGAGGAAAATATGAAGCTGAGTTACACACATCTGTTTTAGTGTGGGAAAAGGAAAATTTTGAGGGAAAAATTTCTTAAGGGGGGAATGTTGTAATGACCCAAAGTTTCATTAATAGAAAATCCCTCTTGATCCAGTTAAATGGCTCTTTATAAAAAAATGTTTTTATAAGATGTCAACTTCTTTGGTTTTATGATAAGAGTTGTGACCATTACTTTTATAGTCGTTGAACAGTGATAACATGATTAGTATAAATATATGGCTTTAACAAACCCAATTTTTCTCAGACAATGGAAGCGATGGCCTCATCCAGTAGAATTTCCCCATAAGAAGCCCATTTTTCGGAGCTCGGAAAAGAGGTGTGTCCTTGGGCTTCACCCTTGACCAAGAACAAGCTGGGCTTCATTATGTCAAGCTCGAACGTGACCGTCTACATGAAAATTGGAAGTTGATAGATTGTAAATAGTATTTAAAGTACAAATGGTGTTTTTAGTTATTATTTAATTAAGAAATCTATTTTATTAAATTAAGGGATTTTTGAATTAAATAATATTTTAATAAAATAATAATATTATTATTAAATTAATTTTTATTAAATATAAATGATCTTATAATTTATTGAATGAAATTAAAATTGTTATTACGGTTTGAAAGCCATTTCTGTCAAAACCCGTGAATTTTCAATAAATGTTGGTTTTTATTTTAAAAGTGAAAATTAACATATTTAGAAAATTTTTAGATAAAATAAATGTAATTTCTGGAATGAGGATGTTGAAATTATCCAACGGTGAATTTTTCATAATTTTCTGAGATAGTTAAATTTTTGGGTAAAAATTTAATACCGTTTAAATATATAATGTGTTTTATGACATCATAATGACCCATTGGTGATGTAATAAAATACCATAATTCTTATGTTCGGCCAATATATGTTTTATCATTAAATAATGTGATTTTGGGTTTGTTTGACTTACTTTTCAAAGCATTAATGAACCCCTCAAGATATATTCAACACTTTTCCTTTTTAAATTAATTTCCAAGGGAGTGTGACTCACCTCCACATAAGAAACCCTAATATTTTAAAAAGTTTGGACCTTGGCCTTGAAAAATATTGGTTTCCTCTTTCCTTTTCTAGAAACCTTGGTCAAAAACCATCGGATGGTTTGTGGTTTGGATTAGTCTAATATAAGGGGTCCCAAACCTAAATAATAAAGAATTCTCTCACCTTTCTTATATAAACACACTGAATCTCCTACGTCCTCCTCACTAAAATCATTTGGAGTTCGTCCAAACTCTGCCCTACTCTCTATAAAATCCTCTCAAGGTGCCCCAATCTCCTAAGAATCCTCTCACAAGCCTCTCTCTAGCCATTGGAATCACACTTCCAAGTAAGGGTTTTTTCTTCCTTTCGCATTTTTTCCAATTTTCATTAACTTGTATTTCCATTTTAATTTCAATTATGAATATTGGGGTATGGTTTCACACCTCTCCCAAACTTCCCTCTTATTGTTTGAATGATGGGATACCCCTTTCTCTCTCAATAAATGCCTCCCATGTACACCTATTACTATGCCGAAATTCCGAAAGGAACTTCTCTCTCTTCTTTTACATTCAAGCAATACTTTTGTATCATGAATCTAAATTCCATTTCAATTGTTGGGAAATGTATCTATATGAACTAATTACTGTCAATTACATGTAAATATGATGAGTAACCCCTTTTTCTCTCATCAACCATTTTGATGAATTCTTATGTCACGCTGTTACGCTGTCGTAATCGCACCGATTTTCTAAGCCAATGTCATTGGGTAGTGAATACCATGCCCATTTATCCATCAAGGGTATTCACCTTTATGCGCATCTACTTATTGATTTTATAGTTTCATGTATTCATTCCCCATTCCTTTATCTTGGAATAAATTATTATTTTTAATGAATCCATGTTTTATGATCCATGTGGCACACTTATGCATGAAATGAAATGTTTAAGAAGGGTGTGCCCTTATAGAAGTCCAATGCATTGGGTAAAGTATAGTATCATGATACGTCATGTGAAATGAGTGTTGAATCATGCTAATTCAAGTTCAATGAGGGTTTACTCGTGCTTCATGTGCAATGAGGGTTTACTCATGCTCCATGTGTAATGAGCATTGGCCAATGCTAATTCAATATTAAGTGTTGTTTCCACATTTCCATTTTATGATCATCATGCTTTATCATTCCTTTATGTTCATGTTTATCTTATTTTATATTGACATGACTATTTCCTAACATGTATTGTACTCCTCAAGTTATTCCATGTGTACTCCCTTACTGGGCTTTATAGCTCACCCTTTTCTTATGCATGTCCTCAGGTTATCCCATGCAATGCTACGTACGAGGGAATGTAGTGGTCATGTAAAGTAAGTTTTCAATAAAGATGTTGTATTTCATGATTTATGTTTTTATGTAATGATCCTAAGCCCCAAAGACACCAAAACTCTCGATCTTCTTTGTTGTATCAAGTTATGTTTTATGTAATAAAGCATGTTTAAGTTGTAATAAAAAGCCGGGTTGTCATAAAAATGATAACTGCATTCGTGCGTACGTGTGAACAATCACCTCCACGAAGAAATGTAATTTGTTTTTTCTTCCCCAAAACAGATGGATAACATAAATAACTATATTTAAATTATTAATGTGATATTAATTATATTATTATAATTCTATAAAGATAAAATTAGAATTACCTACCTTCCATAAATGATCAATAAGAAATGGAAATGTTACTCAAGCGTACGTACGACCTACCCTCACTATGATTATCATATTAATCATTTTTCATAAACATACATAAATTTTTTTATTTAAAATTACAATTTATTTATAAAATTTCTTATTATGTCATGAATATTATTCTTAATCTGATTTAATTATGACCATTTTGACGATAGACATCATTACAATATCATTTTGGACTCAAGTACTAAATATTGACAAATCACCCACTGTAGACATAAATAATTAATTAATTGTTATATAAATGTAATAAATAATATAGATGAAATAATAAAAAAGAAAATTTTTCAAAATTAATTATAAATTTACCTAAGTTTATTATTCAAAAATATGAATAACATACGAGACAAATCAGACTCGAGGTAAGAGACTTCATCTCAATCTCATTTCATTGAGCCATATTTTGATGTAATGCACCACCTTTTTATTTTTCATAAAATATTTTGAAAAAGGAATATTTTTATGTTTTCGTTACGTAAATTTAGATTTTAATTTAAAACCCTCTTTAAAAGTAACCCTTCTCAACTATTTTGAAAAAATCCAAAAGGAATGTTTCTTTGAACTTTTTAGAAACAAATGTATTTTCTATATTTTATGTTGATTAATTTCTTTGATTCTTCCTTTAAAAGTTAAAATTTATTTTTAAATAATGTTTTTTCATTTATTAGTGCATGGATTCATAAAAATGAAATGTGATTTCAAAGTGGAAATGCTATTTTTCCTTTATTCTGGTTTTATATGTTATGTTTCTTTGGAATTTTTTTAAGTGTTCAAGTGGTTCCATGATAAACTAACAATGGATGAGCCCATTATAGCTCTCCAATTCATTGGATAATGAGGTGGATTTAAGAATCAGGGTTTCCCCTAAGAGATTTATGTAATATACCATGATGGATATTCCATATATTACCATGAAGATTACTGCCTATGTAGTCATGAAAGCTATAATATAATAACAATATGGATGCCACAGGTTACCATTTTGATTTATGATTACTATTTTTTACATAGGAATCTTATGATTTCATGAGGTAAGCAAAAGTGTTTATGTTTTATGGGTGAAAAGAGTGATTTTGTGAAAAAAATCATAATTTTAAAGTATTTAGGGTCTAACAGTTTCATTCTTTCATTTATATCACTTACTGAGATTTTTTTTCTCATCCCATGTTTAAATTAATCACAGGTCCTATTATTTTTTAGGAAAAAGATGATGTCGTGATGAAAAAATAAAATATGTGTCATGAAAATAAATCATGTGTTATCTTAAAATGGATTTATTTGGTAAAAAAATGGATACTGTTTGAAAGTTTCCACTTTTTATTCTCATAGTTTTCCTACGTATGATTTATGGCCAAATTTTATAAATCTCTAAACCCAAAAATATCCTCAATATGAAATAAAATAAAATTATCTTCTTAATCCAAATTATGTAATTTTTTAAGGCTGAGTATTTAAAGTAAAAACCCTAGTTTGATATTTATTCATGTTTCCCTATTGGTATTAAAAATATGTTTGGTTTTTTAATGTGTATTGGTGGGATTTTTAGTGTTTTGTGTGTTTTTACTTTTATGGGTTATCCACATGCAGTAACATGCCATGGTGGAGAGTGAGTTGTGCTAGGCATGTTAATGTACCACACAGGGAGGCCAAATTGTTGGGTTGATGGTCATGGTTTTCTGTTGTCTTCCCTATGAGGCTCATTATGAAACACATATATAGAGAGGCCACACAATACCATGGTCTAGGCTGTGGTGAGCCTAAAACAATAATTTTTTTTAAAATAGTTCATGATAGTTGACCATTTTACTCCTCCTGAGAGTTTCTAGATTAAAGGCATTGTATTGTGGTGGAAACCAACAGGTTATGGTGATTGAAAAAAATAGTTTTTAAAAGGATGATTTGTATTTTATTTGTTTATAGATCATTTGTGGATCCATGTGGGATCTTATTATGAGGTATTCTAAGGTGACATGGGAATAAAATATACCTCATATAACCTTTATATTCTGCAGTTTCTATCATTGTTTGATCTAGTGATTTAGGGTAACACATTGGATGACTTCCTACAATTAGATTTTGTTGTTTTGGGGAATCCATTCATTGGTGTTGTATTTTAGTTCTCCCTCTTTTTTGTTTTATTTTTCATGACTAAGATCCAATATCTATCTATCCATTATTTTAATAATTTCAAAGGATATATATATAAAACCTAATTGTGATATCCAATAGAAAACCCCAACTATATACTTGATTGAAAATCATAGTTTTCATTGATTTAAACAATACATATTACTTGTTTTTTAAATAATTTATTTTTTAATGAAATATTTTCTAACCTTGTAGAAGACTTTTTTTAAAATATTCATAATGAAATTAATTTCTGAATTTTTTATAATTTAATGAAAAAATATTTATTATTATAAAAGCTATTATGAATTAAATTCTTAGAATATGAGAATGTGGGTTTTCACATTTTCATTGTATGATTCCTTGTTGGTATGAACATGGAGCTTTAATCCAAAAAAAGCGGAACATGTGGATTTATCAACTTATGGTGAAATTTTCAAGTATGAAAAAATACTCATGATAGTGGATGTTTCATTTTGCATGAATGTGTGTGTGAGGGAGAGAGAATGATATGTGATTTTTAGGCTTATAGGAATGGATGAAAGAAAAAATTGATTTAGTTCAATTATTTTGAAACATCCTCATCATTTCATTTTTATGGTTTATAATGTTTATCTTTATTCTTGATCATTTTAATGTAGTTTAGATCCCTTTATATAAATCATTCTAAATGTAAATTAAATAATTATTAATTTTATATTTACTATTGCATAGATCATGAGATCTGTTTAATGGTATAGGTCTCCTACCTTAACGTAGTAGAGTTTAGGGTGTGTTTTGTAAAGGAAACCCATGTTTTCATTGTATTATGTAAGATTAAGTAACATGATGTGTATGGGTTTGGTAAAATTCTATTTGATGTGCAAGGGTAGTGCACTACTTATATGAGTTGTGTAATTTTGGAGTATTTTTTCAATATACCACAGAAGTGTAACTCTTAAATCAAAAATGATATATTATGGTAACCATTGGTTATGGAAGGGTACCTCAGACATTGTGTAAGTGTCATCTAGGATACATTCTACTATCAAAAAGGATAGACAGTGATACTATGTTCTATGTAAGGGTATTTCCAAATTTTCAATGTTTATGAAAGAGTAATCCAGTATACATTAAAAACCATAAATGGATGGTTAAGAGTAAAAAATGACACCATTGTGTATCATTCTTTTTGAGAAAAATTTTAAAATAATTTTCTTTATTTCTTCATCCTCTAGTAAGAACCTGTATCACCATTTATGACTTTAAAATCAAAAAAGTGTGGTAATTTATTCTTTAACCCATTAAATGTTGTAATTAATTTTTTATGTTATATTAAACCCTTGCAACTCATTATTCAATTAAACATAAAAATAATTTTTTATTTTAATTTATGGTTTTAAATATAGATAACCATAACAAATATTATGTTTTTTATAATAACTATACATTTGATAGAAATGATTATTAGTATCCTCATGGGGAGAGTTTAGTGCTTTTAACTACTAAAAAGGAAGATTTGTTTCATTTTTCTTGACCCTTTTTCAGTATGGTTGGAGGACCCTTGAATGGAATTTTCATTCCTGATCACATAATGGGAATCATTATGGTATATATACTCCTATCCCTAATTAAGATTGTTGATTTCATTTTATTTTGGTGATGCTTAACCTGTTGTTTAGGGAATTATTTTTTTGATATAGTATTTCTCGTCCTCACTAGTTCTAGATCCCTTTTTGGGTGTTTACCTTTTTCATTAATGAGGTAGGTGATTTTCAAAGGAAGTATCCATTAATTTAAACATTTTATTGGAGTTTATTTTAAAATAGTTTTCAAATTGAATTGTAAAACATGATTTAAGGCATTGAAAATGTTTTTGAAAATGAATTGTGTATGTGTTAAAACACTTGGCAGTGCCTTTATAAAGTTATCTTTCAATTTCTAAAAAAATCATAAATTGAAATTATTATTTGAATCAGGATTTTGATTAAATGAAAATAAATAAATTGTTTTAAGATTTCAATTGGGACGATTTCAACTAAAATCCACTTATTTTTGATCAAAAAATCATTCTAGTATATGATATAAAAGTTATGATTTCTGAAAACAAATATTTTATGTGGGTTTTTAAAATTAAAGTTAATAGTTCTAATAAAACCAATTTGATATTGGTTTTTGAAATTAAGGAAATTTCTTAAAACATTACATTATTAATGATTAAAATTATTCTTAGAATATTTTTACATGTATTTATTTATTTATAGAAATCACATGTTATCCTAGGTATTTAGTGGGTAAATAAGACAAGCATGGTTGGACTCTAACCAAAATAAATGAATTGATGATGAAAATTATAACAAAACACTGTTTTAGATAATTTTCCCAAATTAGGTAAAGATTGATTTTATAAAAATTCCTAGAGCCATAGAGGCATGTTCTCACTTTTAGATTTTTTTTGGATAACTAAGTAGTGCATGGATCCATTAGTTTTTAACTAATGTCCATCATAGAATATAACCATGGATATTTTATTTGATTTGTTTATTATATTTTATTATTTATATAACTAACTTATTCATCCCCTTCTTTTTTATGAAAATGATAATTTAATTCTGTTGTTGATATATGCTTCATCTACATGATATGAAATATCTCTTGAATGAAAATGTTAAAATGATATTACATTCCTTATTTATATAAAATTAAATATATAAGGTTTATTTATTATATATATCTTATAAATTGACTTGGTGATCTATTAAGTGTTTTTTTATTTACACCCCACCATTGGATTTTGGCATTTCTAGATTTTTATATTCCATGTACTAAAAAATGGAATGAACTACTCATAGGTGGTGGGTTAACCTGATTATTGGGACATATTAGTCAATGGTTACTGGTGGATCATGTGATCCACTTATCACATATAATTTCTAGGTTGATAATGTGGTGGTCTTTTACGATGTTTTTCATTGATGTATTTCCTTGAGAAATGTATCATCTACCTTCATATATGATAGTTTCTTATATTTCATTCCATTGTTTAAGTGAAATTTCTGGTTGTTTATTGAGTGAAATAAATTATATCTTGTTCTCTATAATTCCAATGTGCATATCATTGTCCTATAAGAATTGGGAAAGCACATTTGGATATGGATATATCGATTTAGGTGTTTGTTTAGATGGTATCCTGGTTTGGTTCATTAAAAATGTTAATAGAGGGGGACTTTCCTTTTGGTTTTGGGATGTATAGTATTTTGGAGTAGGAGTATCGAAATCCATTTATTCTATCATGGGAGGTTCCTTGATCACCACCCATATGAGATAACTCTAGGGTAATTAGGGTTTTCTAGAAACAGTATGTATCTAGTTTGAGCTCAGACCACAAATGTTTTTGATATCAATAGTATTTTTTGAGTTCTTTATTATGGAATTTCATGTAATGATTCTTATTTTTTCATGTGTTGTTATAGAATATTATATATATTATTGTATGATATAGGTGTAGGGATGAAGTGAGATTATATGGCCTAGTGAGCCTGAAATTATTTTCTGAAATATTATATATATATATTAAATACATACACACAATGTTTTCTTAAAAAGGAACAATAACATCCAAAATAAGGACCTGATCAGAAATCTAAGGTCATCATTGAGTTCATAGTATGGGATTTACCCTATGAGTGATATAATCATGGAACTCATCGGATATTCAGGTTGGGTGTGGTCGTGGGAGGACATTTAAATGAATGAATTTAATAAATTTGTTTATTTAATTTATTACCTTGACCTAATAAAGTTTATATATAAATTCAATTATGGAATATTTTTAGAGTCCAGAACCTTGTAAATCGAGAGGATCCATTGGAGATAATTAAAGGGTATTCTTTTGGAATGAAATGATAGGATCATGGACCATCAATTTTTATACAAAAGAACCTTGGGATCTTTGCAAAAATAAAAAATAAAAAACGTCATCCCTATAAATTGATCCAAATCAAGGTAGGATGGTTTATAAATATTAATTATTCCATGTTTTTTTATTTATATGATAAATCTTAGTCAATCAACCAATGAATTGATTTTTGGTTTGTTTATATTTTGGGTATCGAATTATCTGTTGGAATTATTCAGAGAATTGTTTATTTTTTACTTTGTACTTTATTTAAATTTACAATAAAAAAGATTAGGGACAACCAAATATTTATGAGGTTCATTCAACTATTTTTTCATGGATTTACCCCACATTTCTTATTCATTCTTCATCTCTATTATTTTTAATTGGTAGTTCGAAAAAATAATGGTAAATTAAAAGTTGTGAACTTGTTTCTTAGGGAAATGAATTGATATCAGAGATCAAAGATCACATATTTGATAGGATAACCCAAAAATGATGGATGAATGATGAGATATAGTTTTATGTATACCATTATTATTATCATTGGCATGTGATGATGGATTTCATGGGTGAATGATCAGTGAAAGGATTTGAAGGAATTAAACCCAGTGATCAACAATGGCCAGACTTGATAGGTTATGTTCTTGATTTTTAGTGAGATTTGTGGATAGATCGATGGATATAGAAGTAGAAGAATATGTGTGAATAAGATCTATGATTTTGAAAAAATCCAGTAGTACATGATGTGTAATATGATATTACATAGAATTTTGGACCCTGCATGTGGTGCTAGGGGTTCTGTGAGAAAGTTAAACATCATGTAGCATGTGACCCCAGACATAAGGTGTGTGAATTTACCTTTCATATCTTAATATAACATAGAGGGTAAATAGACATAGCCATGAGTACATGAGGTCATACATTACTTGTACTCTAGCATGCAAATGGTAAATATTGGTGACACAGTTAGATCCATCTTCATGGACACGACCATCTGAACAAGAAAATGGCTATGTGCACATAGGCTCGGAGACTCCATGTACTTAGGTTTAGATAGTTACATGAGAATGGGTTTTCATACATGAAATGGACCATGTGATGAATGGACACACCATTTAATATGAATACACATCATTTAGCCCTTAAAACAAATCTTTGATCCCCTATCCTCTACAATATGGAAATATTTTGTTACGGAGCGTTCCTATGATCAATTCCATAAAGGTTGGTATAAAATCACTTTCTACTAATTATATGATGATCACATCAGTAGGAATTCATGGATAGAGTTATTATAATCCTTCTATAAGGCGTAGATTGATGTCATTTATCATTATCTTTCCCTATATTGAATTCTGGGAATCGTTGTAACCTACACTATGTGGGTGTCAATCTTCTACTTAACGGGTTATTCCAGATTGATTTTTTGGGGTACCTCATGGCCTTGGGTTTCATCCTTATCTATATATCATTCTCTTTAGACTTCTATTGTAATATTTTTTTGGTGAGAAATGATGGGTAGTACATCTTAGACATACATAATCAATGCCATCTGACTTATGGAGTGTGTTCTCCAAGACGAGTACAAGGTGGAACCTTCGAGTTGGATTCTCATAATGGTATTATGTTTGAAACTTCTCATTAAGACAATGTCTATTTTTTTATTATACATGGATATTCATGTTATATGTTTTTTAAACATGTACCTATGATTATATGATTTTCATTCGTATTGATATGTTCATAGGGATTTCGGGGTGTCCTGGTGGATGTAATTATACTCACCCTTTCATGGGATTTTTTCATGCATATAAATTATTACGAAGAAGACTGAGCTTTTTATGGATTCCTAGATACGCCAGGACCATGCAAATATTAGTGATCCAAATTGGCTGATGTGTGTTTTAACAATTACCTTGATAGCAATTTCCTTCAATACTATTAGGCTCTACATGTTTTTAGACTCTTGGTGGTTTGCTTGTAATTTTCCCCTTTTCATTCCTTGATATGTCGTTGTACTCTGATTGTGTGATTTAGATGTATTCATGTATGGTTTATCATTTTTTTTACATTTCAAAATTGTATGGTCCTAGATATGTGTTATTGTGTATAAGTATATTAGTATAAGGCCTCCCATTAGAATGATTTGCATACTCATCACTAGTAGTCATCCCTCTACCTATTGAAGGTGGGATAGGGGTAGTTGTGCCATGGTCCCTATTGGGATGGGTTCTGAAAATGTTGGTATCAGAGGAGACAGTTCTACCTTGGGACTAGAGTTTATGAGATTGGTTTTGGGAAATAGTGTTCTATATTTAGAAAATAATTTTTAGGCTAGGTACAGTAGTCTTCTTGTGGTGGATGATGCATCCATACCCCATGACTCTGATGGCATGCCTTTCAACTCGGTACATATAGAAACTGGATACAGGGGGAAACATTAGTACATGCATCATATTGTAATTGGTTGTGGTTTTCATGTCATTCATGACTCATATCTCCAGTTATAGTCATTGATCATGGTACATATTATCTATTTTAGGATTCCTCTGTGACAGATTCCATATTGTATTTAACATCATTATCATGGCGATGATTCCCTCAATGATGAGGCATCGATTTAAGGACGTGTTTTGAAGTTGTTACCTCTTAGTAGTTTATGAGTTATACTTACACCTATAAAGTATCATATGGTAACTGCAACACCAGTATATGAGTTTTACAGGATAAGCCTGATCCATGAGTTTTTGAAAGAGATAAAACTAAGGATCCAATGTTAACCCAACCCATAGGTGTCTGATGACTGTATTGAGGTGATGTCACAAGTTTTTCATCTTGTTAGGACGCCGGAAAATCAGATGGTGGTCCTATCAGAGAGCCTTCTCCTTACCTCTATGGATGATGTTTTTGATTCGTGACCCGTTTGTATGAAAGAGAGACTCTGTCATGGTAGGATATAAAGATACTATTTATATGAGAGTTATCTAGGTTCAGGTTTATGGTTATACACATCCAAGAACAACTATAAATTCATCATGGAATTATGATAGTGGAGGAGTGTTCATTGAGGTTCTCCAAACTATCTTTTTCCTCAGTGGATATGGTTCTAGATTAGTTATTCCAGGATCAGACCTTTGAGTGAGGAATTCATAGATAAATATTATCTATAATTATACCTGTATTCATTCTTGTAAATTGTGGGCTGGTATATCATTCTTTGTGATCAAGAGACTCTAGGTTGGGAAGATGAAGATTATTTTTTCTGATAGTGGGCACATGGAAGTAGAGACTTCAGTAGTATGGATTCAAGATCAGTTTGAGGGGACTTAATGTATGAGGATTTTTAGGAGGAAATTATAATAAAGATATTTTACAGTTAAGGTAACAAAAATAGGTTCCAGTCATCCAAATGAGTTGTGGTTCTACTCTTGTGATGATGGTGGGAATCCTACATACGACTTTCAGACTCATCGTATGGCTGATAGATATATAGTTCTTGGGACTCATAGGAAGATACAAGTGTTGGGGAAGGTAGTTCTGTAAGCACAGAGATGTGGAAAAGGAGTTGGGAGAGTAGATAGAGGTGGAAGATATTTTGACTTGCTACCACCACCAACCTCAGGTAGTCCATGATATGCTCAAGGATATGGGAGCAGGGGTGAGGGAAGCTGCGAGCAGTCGAGGATTATGACATAGAGGCTCCATTGATGATATGAGGTATGAACTTTACCTTTTATACCTTAACTATAGTAAAGATAGACATAAGTGTGAGTCATTCATTTATTTCCACTTATTGGCCTGTGCACATGGATACTCAAACCATAGGTGACTCTATAATTACACACATGTTCCTAAAGAGTGACTTGACTCTTGGAGATGATATTTTTGTTTATGATCACTTTTTAGAAACGATGATACTTTATGACATCATATTTGGCATGGACTAGTTATCTATAGTTCTTTCCTAGATAGAGTATTCTAGGCTTTCAATGCAGTGTGTCTATAGTGATGGGACTAGGTTTTATTTTGTGGGTGAATAAAAAAACCTATGCATTGGAGGATATATTCATTCATTGAAGGGTTAATCTAATTACTCGTCAGTTGGATAGTATGACCATTGGTGTAGTGGATGCTATCCGTTTTCTGTTCTCTATAGTGGTGGCAGTGTATAGGGATATATTTTCTGAGTATATTTAGGGATTACCTCCACACCTAGATATATAATTTATCATTGATATACAGCTCAAGATGACCTTTATATTGGTGCCACTATACTATATGGATCCAAAATAGCATCACGAATTGAGGGTGCTATTGGAGGACTTATAGTGGAAGGGAATTGTTAGAATTAGTGTTTCATCCTATGAATCCCCAGTGTTGTTATCCAAGAAGGTGGAGGGGATCTTGAGTTAATGTGTAGACATACATCACCTAAAATAGCTGACTATGTAGAATAAGTATCTACTATTATGGATTGATGAAATATTTGATAAGTTGTTAGGGTCACGATGGTTCTCAAAGATTGACCTCAAATCAATCTATCATTGGTTACAATTACGGGATAATGATATACCAAAAAAACCATTCTAATGATACTATATTCACTAAGAGTATTTGGGGATTCCCATTAGAATGAATAACACCCCAGTAGTTCTCATGATACCCATGAATTAGATCTTTCAACCTTTCTTAGACCTGTTCAGTTTAGTCTTCATCGATGATATCCTATTTTAATCATCGTCTGAGGAAGAGCATGTGACACAATTGGGGATGGTTCTAAATGTACTCTGAGAGAACCATCTGTAAGAAGATATCCAAATGTTATAGTTATAGATTCAATATTTCCACTTTCAAGGAAATATTATCTAATAAAATAGCATAACAGTTGACCAAGTGAATGTCTAGGCTATGTTAGCCAGTGAGATACCTAAGAGCGTGATAGAGGTGCAGAACATCCTTCGGTTGGTGGACTAATATTAGAGATTCAAACATGAATTCTTCAAGATATCACCTCCATTGGTAGCATTTACCTGAAGGGGGAATACTTCCATGTGGATAGAGAGATTCCAACTTGCTTTCTGGGTGTTATGGTAGATATTGATGAGCACTCTCATTTTGAAATATCTAAAGAGGGTGTTTTTTACATAGTGTTATGTGATTCATTAGGGATTGGGAATGGTTATGTTTTTATGTATAGTTAGGTGGTGATTTCTCATAGTTCAAGTCAGTTTAGATAACATTAGAAGAACTACGGGACCTGTGATCTTAAGTTAGTAGTGTTATTCTTCACACTAAAGATGTGTTGACAATGCCTTATAGATGAGTGGTATGTAATCTATTCTAACCTTAAGAGTCTTTACTATTTATTCAATAAGAAGTATCTTCACATTAGATAGAGGTAATTTCTAGAGTTCCACTAGGATTATTACTTCGATATTTTCTATACTCCTAGGAAAGGTATTGTCATTGTAGATTCTCTTAGTAGGATATATTGTTCAAAGTTATTAAGATAGGTGTCAGAGCATTTGGTTTCATTGTAGATATTCTTTGTAGATGGTAATGGAGCTAATTTCCTCAAGTAGATGTTTCTTACCACTCTAATTTTACAATGAGTTGAGAAATCCGAACTTGGAGATACTGACTCTGAGACCCTATATACTTAAATATCCACCAGACATTATAGTGATGGATTTCCTGAATGTGAGAAGCATGTCATTATTTTAAGATAATGCATGACGATGCCAGTGATTTCGTGGGAGGTGTTTCTAAGATAATTTTTTACATATCATTTGGTGGTACATCTGTGTATGGTAAAGATGTATTAGGACCGTTGACATTAGCTTTGGTGTTAGGTATGAGGAAGAGAGTTGTAGACTTTGTCTCTTGATGCCTTACTTATCAACAAGTGAAGGTTGAGAACCAGATTCCAGCTAGTTCAGCTAAACCCCTTGAGGTATTATAGTGGATTTGGTATGGGATATCAATGGAATTCATGATTGGATTTCCACATATTTCAATGTGATACGATAAAATATGGATGATTGTAGACCTACTCACCAAGTTATCCCACTTCATATCCATTCAAAAATAGATTTAAGTAAAGATAATGTGATGCCTATATGTATATAATATAATATGTCTCAATGGAGAACCCTCAACGAGTATTTGTCACCTTGATACCCACTTCACATCTTGGTTATGAAAGGAATTACAATAGTCTTTTGGGACTTAGCTATGTTTGATCACGAATTTTCACCCACAGCCTAACAGCTACAATGAGTAGACCATTCAGGACATGAAGGATATTTTTTCATTATATATGTTATAATTCATCTATTGTTGGGAGGACCGCTAACTAGTGGTGGAGATTTAATAAAGATGGGATACAATTCCTCCACTGGTATTGTACCATTTGAGGCCATGTATTAGAGAATGTTAAGGTGAAAACTATCCTAGACCAACCCATGAGTGTCATCACTTCTGGTCCTAGAGTTATTGCGAGTCGCTATAGATAAGGTGTGGATCATGTAGGAGAAGTTGAGGATTGAACATATCTATCATAATTTCTATGAAGACTAATGATGTAGGCTTTTTTTACTATAAGAGTGACCATGTATTCTTATGGGTTTCAACTCAAAGTAGATTGTGGAGATTTGTCCATGTAAGTGAGCTATATCCCTGATTCATTTGGTCATTTCTAATGCTACATAGATTTTGTGAGGTGGAATACCGCTTAGATCTAACACCATAGTTAGACTAAGTACATAACATTTTCACACATCGATACTGAGGTGGTATATGTAAGAACCATCACATGTTATCAACGGGGGTGAGATGGACATCGAGGATGGTGATGCCTTTACTAAGTACCCTATAAAGACTGAGGATCAGTTATATATGATAATTCATGGGGGATCTATTCCCTCAGTGTATGTCAAGTGGAAGCGTGAGATTGTTTAGGAGAACACCTAGGAGTGGGAGACCCAAATGCTTGATCAGTGACCACATCTCTTTGTGTTTCCTTTTCTTTTTGTTTTATGAGATGTAAAGCCCTAAGTTGTGGAGAATGTAACAACTTTAATTTTTACATGTATTATTTTATAGTATTATATGTATTATTTTAAGAGCTTGGCATTAATATGCTGTGATATTTAGAGTCTCGGTGACCCAAAATTAATTTTTAAAATATATTAAATATATTAATTTCTCATGCTTTTAGTTTTCTTGAAAAAGTAGAATTAATTCCAAATAAAATCTCAGATAATAAATTTATGGTTGTAATTGAGTTCAGAGTGTAGGTTTTACCCATGGTGTGATATAAACTTTTAATGTGTCATAAATTCGTTCTAGGTGCAGTCGTGGGAAGAAATTTTAATGGATTAATTTAATAAATTAATTCATTTAATTTATTACCCTCACCTAATAAAATTTCTACAAAAATTATATTTTTGACGATTCTCAGGTTTATCTTCATAACCCAAAAAATTGATAGTATACTATGGAGGGAATCAGAGGATCTTATGTTGGAAAGAGAATTATATATCATAGATCTTCGATCAGTGTTCTATAGAACAAGGGGATCATGCCAATGAAAATTAAATAGAATAATTATTTTCAATAAATGGATCTAAATTGAGGTAGCTTGGTTGTTTTATGTGTATTATTATTTTTTTTATTTCTACAATTTACACAAATAAATCATCCAATTGATTGATTTTTTGATCAGTTGTATTGCGGGTATAGAACTATCTATGTGAATTATTTGGGAGAATTATTTATTATTAATTTATTCTTTGTTTTTTTCTAATATAAATCAATTAAGTCCAACTAAAAATTGAATAGGTTAGTTATAATTTTATTTTCCATGAATTTATCCTAATGTAATTGTGATTTCATCATTGGTATGAAATTTGACAGATGGTTGACATAAACACCAGTAAATTAATCGTTGTTGAACCATATCTCAACGCAATGGATTGATATCACATATATGGGATTATAAAGTTGACGGGATTGTGAAACAATGAATGATTATTAATAAGGTATATATTTATGGAAAACATTCAATTTTTCTTTAGAGTGTGATGAAGAGAGATACAAGAGAATGATCTTTGGATAGATTCAAATGGAAAGAACTCAGTGATTGGCGACTGAAAATCTCATCCAGTAATGTTCCTTGATGTGTGGTGGGATACATGGATAGATGGATTTCCACATAATAAAATGAAGATATTTGAACCAGATCTAGGATTATTGAAATCCTACATTACACGTCTTGTAATCGAGATTACAAGGCATGTGGGTCCCTGGCTACGATGCTAGGGATTCTATGAGAAAGTTAACCATCATATGGAATGTGACCCTTGTCATAGAGTGTTTAACTCATCCAGGAATCATAGCATGTACCTAAAAGGGTACACCAACATGTCTAAGAGTACACAGGCTTAGAAATTCAATTTACTTAGACACTGACTTTGCTTGTTCAAGTGATACAAGAGGACAATCGTGTTCTTGGACATGACCAACAAGATAAGGACACAACTAGGATTACATTCGCTCAGAAACATTTTTTACTCAAGAAAGTATATGGAAATTGGAACAGTTCATGAGACATGGGAAGGAATCATTGCTAAAGCGACACTTAATACTATAAGTAAATGTATTTTACTCCTTCAAACAATCCTTATATATCTTTTCCTCTTCAACATGGGCAAGATTCACCAGGGGGTCATACCTTGATCTATTTCCTTAGGTTTTGAATGGAATGGCATCTCACATATTGGATGGTGATCCCTTCAGTGGTACTTCTTGGATATAGTTATCAAAATTCATCCCTGAGTCCTGATGTGAGATCATCTATCATCATCTTTTCCTAGGTGGATTTCATGGTATCTTCATGACCAACACTATGTAGAAGGTGATCCTCACCATAGTGGGTTATTCCAAGATGTTGGAGTCATAAAAAGTGAATTCCACTATTTCCTGATCAACAACTCCCACTCCCACATCTCATGGATATCCTTTCTTCACATCCATGATATATAGAAAATGGGAATTGTTTTACTATACAGTACCTTCTCTTAGTGATCCAAAATTTGAATTGGTTGTTCAAAAACATTGGTTCCATGTTCAATATCAAAAACCCCACATTAAATCACATGGTGATGATATATTTGATACCCTCTCAACTAAAAAACATGAAATAATTCTTGGATTGAAGGGACAAATAATGTTATTCCAACAGATATCAAATCATTCTATGATTCTCCAATATTTTAAAGGGCTCGAGGAAACTCAGTAAAAAATTACCCTTTCTACCTAAAAAAATAGTGTCCCAATTTAGGTAAAACACTGAGGAACCCTTATAAATAACCTAAAACTATATAGGCTAACAGTAATGTTCTATATATAATTTCTTAAAATTCTATACAATGACCAATATTCTCCTGATCAACTGATCCTTTTCCATTATTTCTTAAAAATCACATGCCCCAACTATGGACCACTCTCTCAAGTCTTCCAACCATAAGGGAAATCTATTTATCCAATTATAAAAATCCTCAAAGGGTTCCATTTTAATATAGTCTGAGTAAAAAATTTATAATAAAAAATGATGAGAGGAAAAAAAATTCCAAAGATCCACTAAAATCAATATTTCATTCCTCAAGAACCTAGATAGACCTCTCCATTTGTCCATACATATGTGTAATATATATTATTCCCCCTTTCAATTAAGAACACATCCCCTCTCAAAAAACTTTTCAAAACTTGGATGTGATCTGTGGGTCCCTACCACAAACAATGGAAAATGGAATCCCATAAAGTCTCACAAACACATGGAAATAAATATCCCCATGTTGTTACACTTTTCTCATTTTCTATATATGGAGAAAAGGTTTTGATTTCATGATTTGATCAACGAAGAGAATAATTTCATCCATCCCACTATGAGTCTATGGTAAATTAATGACGAACTCCATGGAAATACCATTCCACTTCCATAATAAAATTGTTAAGGGTTGAAAAAACTAGTATATATTTAGTGATCTACATTGACTATCTAAAACATAAGACACCATGATTAAAAATATGAAATAGATCATCTCATCTATATCCCCCAATTCTTACTTTTCAATTCGGGATGAATCTTGGTAGTAACCAGGAGTACAGAACAACAAGAATAATGTCTAATTCCACAACTATACTTTATTAGAGACAGCAGGAAAAACTAACCCTCTTTAGTAACCCAATGTATCACAGGTAGACCAAGACCACTCACTCTATGTCTCCCCACCATGTAATATTTAACTAATGTGCTAGAACATTCCATCAAAAACTCATCAAGCTGAACCTACTCATCAAACGATGAGTCTTCTATTTTTGAATAAAATTATACCATCCCACCAACTTATTCCACTCCCAAGATCATTTCATTCAAAAAAATCATCATATACCACTATTTTATTACTTCCATCACTACTTGTGTTGATAATTTCATTCTCAATATATTTGAGTCCACATTCCCTTTCTCAAGAGTATAAATAATATAAATATCAAAAGTTTAAATATACTCAACCCATTATTTTTTTCATAATTTCATATCTATCTGAGTAAAAATATACTTTATAATTTTGTGATCAGCATATACTATAAACTTCTCCTGAAAGAGGTAGTGACTCTATGTTTTGAGTTCATGAATAACTACTGCTGACTCGTGATCCTTGGTTGGTTAGATATTCTTATTAGGGGATAACTGGAAAGATCCATAAACCACCAAATATTTACCATGCATTAAGAAACTCCCTAAACCCATTCCAAAAGATCATAGAAAACAAAATAACAAGAACCATGTTTTAGAAGAATCATAACTAGATCTAAATTCAAATTCATTTTCATTTCTGAAAAAATAACTCGGACATTTTTCTTCCACTCAAACATTACACCCTTATTGGTTAAATTTGACATCATAGATACATGCATAGATAATTCCGTCATGAATAAACTATTATAACCATTAAACCCCAATAATATTTTATTTTAAAACTCATTTTGGGTCTCTCCTAGGATATACCAACCTGTACCATTTCACGATCCACTGAGAATCCCCTATCATATAGAAAATTATCTATAAACCTTACTTCTTAAATACAAAATTCACAGTTAG
The DNA here is from genome assembly GCA_963277665.1 of Viscum album. Classification (NCBI taxonomy): domain Eukaryota; kingdom Viridiplantae; phylum Streptophyta; class Magnoliopsida; order Santalales; family Viscaceae; genus Viscum; species Viscum album. The sequence continues at coordinate 1,298,526,241 of OY728130.1, read as the reverse complement.
AAAGATTTCCATATAGTTGATCGTCCATTATGATTCTAATAATGATATCCAAATGGTCCATGTGATCCCCCTCTGACATGGATAAAAAATAGAAAACGTGATTACAACAACAAAATAGTCAAAGAATCAATGAATTATTTGATTTATCAATTCCATAAATACCACAATTGCATTAGTGAGACCTAATTAAAAAACCAAAAACTATAAATGACTATATCTGCTCCTAAATTATGTCTTAGGTATATCCTAATCATGGACTCTTAACAGGTGGTACCATGACCAATGGTTAATATTTGAAAACCAATGACCCCATCTAAAGTGATCAAGGAGATAATCGACCCTGGTCAAGGGATATTTTCTCTCAACACTCATCTTATTTCCCATTCGATAATCAATAAAAAGTCTAAGGCATCCATATTCATTGTTATCAAATAGTATAGGAAAATCACATGTTATCATGATAGGATGAATAAATAACTTGGACTTGAGATCCTTAAGCTAGACCATAAGTTCTACTAACTCAGTAGGCAACATTTTATATGATATCATAAAAATGATAATCATACTAGGTTGTAGGTATATGGTGAACTTATCCACTCTCTGTGGAAGTTTACCAAAAAAATATCTTGAAAAACATTGGCGTACACACACACCACCATAGGAAGTGTACTTTGAACAATGTTCAGTGAAATCAAGGAACATTTGAAACAACTAACATGAGATCACGTCTGTATAAAAAATACATGCCTTACTCTCCCACACCAAGAATCATAATCACCCACAAATTCATGATTGAATCCATCCATAAATAGTAACTAAATATAATGGCGATAAAAATCAATCCATGCCTCAACATTGATCATCCAACCCATGCTAATAATCAGGTTCAAGATTTCAAATAAAGAACCAAGATGTTCTCCTTCACCTCATTGTCTCCTATCATCACTCTATATGATAGGAACATGAAATATTTTTCTGACCACTTTCCTAAATTCATGGAAATGTAAAATAATATTGCAATAGAATTTGAATGTAAACCCAAAACCTAATCTAATTTTTAGGATATAAAAGAATGATTATAACCTATATCAAAAACATATTGCATCATTGAATATGAAATAAACTTCATACCTCTAATGGTAGTTGATCTAACCTCATATTCTTATGGGGAATACCCCACCACATATTGATTTTAGTCTGAGTTCCTCATTGAGCTTTCTAATCCATATGAACATCCCCCATATCCTAAGGATAAGACCCATTTCACTAGAAAGAAGTTGTACAAACATAAAAACCCTTAGTGAGAGTTTATCAATCCTTACTTCTTTATGATATACTTTCACTAAAATGCCACTTATGTCCATATTCTTTTCAATGATGAAAAATTTTTAGAGCCTACATTCAATTTTTCTTGGTATATCCAGGCCTTATACACTGATAGAACTCAACCTATTGTAGTCATATAGATTCCCCTAAAACTGGTCTTGAAGAAAACTATCTACCTTTTTGATATCTTTTCTAGCCATAATAGACACAGTCAATAATGACGGTTCCAAATTGAAGCACCTCCCAATACTTTTTTCCTTTCAACTATATCAACCTAATTCTCATATTCCTTATATACTACCACCAAAAATGTTGAAAGGAACATGAGAATTAATATGGACCGAATATACACCCTCAACTCCAACATCCATCCATCCAAAGTAAATTTTTATTAAGAGAAGAAGAAAATACACAAAGAGGACTACGGAGGTCGAAAGAAATGCAAACCAAGAGCATCCCCTCTAATCAAATCAACACATTCCACCTTCAAACTGTTAATCCGTAAAATTTGTGCGTCTGTGGAACTGTGGTCAGCCATGGAGGCCAAAAAGTCTGCAACCTTGTTCCCCTCTCGATAAATGTGAGAAAGAGTAGTGTTATGACCAAGCATATGACGACAGTTCCTGATCACGTACTCTATGGACCACGGAGTAGAGCGTTTCTCTTTGAGGCAATTTAGGAGGACAAGTGAGTCCACCTCCACTTCCGAGATGGCAACCTCCTCCTGAATGCACAAGGAAAGTCCTGTGAGAAGAGCCCGGGCCTCTGCTAGAATGGCATTTCCCCTGCCCAGAAAACAAGAGAAATCCAGGATCACATCACCCTTATTATATCTAACAACCCCCCCTCCAGAAATCACCCCCGCTGCGCAAGCTCTGTCAGTATTGAGCTTGTAACCTTCAGCAGGGGGGTTCCATCGAACCCACTTCCCAGGTCCTACTTCCTCAGGAAGGGAAGGATAAATGTTGTTCTTCTACATGCATGGGAAAGGGAAGGACCACTGCTGCTTTTTAAAGAGCCACGACATGTCTATAAGCTGGAAACGTATGCGCGCGAGGATAGCACAAGTTGAAGGTATGACTCCTTCGTATCGGGCTTGGTTTCTTGCTTGCCAAATGCACCAGCACCCCACATTAAAGGGGACAGCACGGGAAAGGCGAGTCTTCTCCGAACCAAGTGCTCCTTCAAACCATATTTCCATAAACTCATACTCTGTCTCCTCAGAGCTTGGAGACCTGACTCCCCCAAGAAAGGACCAAACCTCCAACTCCCATTCACTTTTGAAGAAGAGGTGATCCAGGCTTTCCTCCATTTGCTGCTTGCAACAGTGGCATCCTGAGGCCAAACTGATCCCATGTTTCTTGATATTGTCATCCGAAGCCAGGGCCAGATTTCTGATTCGCCAAGTCAAGAAGTTCATTTTGGTCGGGATCTGGCGACACCAGACCACACCGTTCCACCGATCCAGGGGCCTCGAGTGGACCCTCCACCTTTGGAAGTCTCTATTATTGAAGACCCCCGAGGATGATGGAGTGAAGACACACTTGTCTTTCTCGGAATTCAGCACGATCGAATCAAAGACAACCTATTGGTCCGCATTCAACACTGCCTTGATGAAGCGGGGATGGCGTTGGGCTTCCTTGAACGAGATCAAAGGCTCCGGACATCCTGGGAAAGCCAGAATAGAGCCTGCCCAGTTCTTATTCCAGAAGGATATGTCCCATGTACCAGCAATCCAACGAGAGCAAGAAGATAAGGAGAGAACCAGAGGTTGGACTTTGGCCCACAGCGGGGAATATGGTCCACAACTTACCTCCTCATTACCCCTGAACAATGGTGACATGCATTGACCCCAAAGAGTTCGCTCTTCCAGAATCTCCCATGCGAGCTTTGCATGGGCCCCTTCGATAGTATAATGGAGGCTGCGGTAGTTGATCCCCCCTTCGGAGATGGGTCTTGCCAACCTCTCCCACTTTGTCCAGTGTCGTTTACCTTCAGACTTAACATCCCAGATGAAGTTGCAAAGAACAGATTCCACTGCTTTGATGACTCCTTTCAGCACGTTGGAGGAAGCCAAGTCATGAATGGTAATGGCTGAAAGAACACTATTAACCAGAGCAATGCGTCCTCCGAAAGAAAGAAACTGATTCTTCCAGTTAAGAACACGTCCTGAAATCCTGCTTAAGATTCCATCAAAGTCACGGATCCACAATCTTCCAGAAGAGATGGGAGTGCCCAGATATTCCATTGGCAACAGCCCGAGTTGCATGTTGAGCCTGTTTTTAAGGGAGTCCAGACACTGAGATGAGTTACGGTTGGAGATGAAGAACTCACTCTTATCCTCACTCAGAACCTGACCGCTCCAGAAGCAATAGTCCATCATAATCGCCATCAGACATTGGATGGATCTCCTTCCCCCATTAAGGAATATCATAGTATCATCAAAAAACATAAGGTGGGAGATAGTAGGGAGGCTATATTTCCTCCGGAAAGGAATTAGGTTCCCTTGGAGTATGCTCCTGTTGATTGAGGCACTCAAAGCATCTCGGGCAAGAATGAACAGGCTGGGGGAAAGAGGGTCTCCCTGCCTTAGACCTCTGGTAGCCTTGAAGAAACCGTGAGTTTTTCCCATAAAGGAAATTCCCAGCCAAGAAGAGCTCACGCATCTGAAGACATTGTCCACCACCTTTGCCGAGAACCCCATCGTCGCCAAGGCTCTGTTGAGATAGCTCCATTCAATCCGATCATAGGCTTTGTTCATGTCAACTTTGATGGTGAGGTTGGATCCATGTGTCTTGTGGTTAGTATCCCTCACCATCTCCTGTGCAAGGGAAATGGCCCCCTGAATTGATCTTCCTCGCACAAAGCCATGTTGTTCAGGAGAGAGCCATGAAGGCAACCACGTAGCCAGTCTTAGGTTGATGAGACAAGCAAGGATTTTGTATGGGAAATTACAGAGACTGATCGGCCTATAATGGGACAGAGAGTCGGGATGTTTAACATTGGGAAGAAGGCAAAGTGTCGTGGCTGAGGCCACCCTCGGTAAAGACCCCCCCCCCCCCCCCCCCTTGAAGAAATCCTGAATAGCTTCAATAACGTCACCTTTGACCACCTCCCACGATCCCCTGTAGAAAGATCCAGGGAACCCGTCTGGCCCAGGGCCACTCTCCGGATCCAGCTTCTGCATGGCTTGGAAGATCTCATCCCTAGATGGAATGGATTCCAAAGAACGATTCTCCTCCTCTGAAACTCTGTTCTGAATCGCCTCCCACAGCCCCGAAGTGCCTGTCGGATACCCACTAGGCATTCTGGGATTCTGACCAGCAAGAAAATCCTGGAAGTAATGAAGATCCAACTTCCCAACCACTTCACTGTCGTTCACATACGAGCCGTCCTCCTGTAGGATATTTGGATTTTCCCACCGCTTCCGTTCTGAAATGAATGCATGGAAGAACGCGGTATTTTTGTCGCCCTCTCGGAGCCACTTCACTCTGGACCGATCTCGAGCCTGTCTCTCTTGCTTCAGCATCTCCTCCGCCCAACATACCTTCTTAGTTTCCAATTCTACGGCGGCTTCCTCACTCCAAGTTTCCTCCAGACTCCGTTCCAGATGCTCCACCTCCTAATAAAGGGACTCAAGCTTTCTATCATTAAGGGAAATGCTTCTGCACCAGACCTTCAACCCGTTTTTAACATTTCTAAGCTTGTTATGAATGGCTACCCATGAGTAACCTTGGGTGGGAGCATTCCATTGATCACGAACTACATCGTGGTAACCATTGTATCCGGCCCAATATGGGTAGAACCTGAAGGAATCTTTAGAAGGCTTACTGGGAATGATCTAAATCTTCAGCGGAGAGTGGTCCGAAATACCATGGGCAAGATGAGTGACTTCGGCCTGGGGAAAAGAAGCCAGGGCGTCGGAGTTAGCTAGACAGCGATCAAGCCTGCTCCAACACCTCTTTTTTCCACCCTGGTTATTGCACCATTTAAAACAGTCCCCTCGAAAGCCCAGGTCGAGTAGACCACTTTTTGTAATACAGGAAGCAAACTCCAGACTGGCCTGCCTCCGGAAGGCTCCTCTCCCCTTCTTCTCCTCCGGGTCACTGATGATGTTGAAGTCGCCCACCATGAACCAGGGAATATTCATCGTCCTGAATGCTTCGAGGTCATGCCACAGTCTCAGTCTTGCTTGAGGATCGCAGCTTCCATACACAAAGGTTGCAAAGAACATATCTTCTCCCTTCTTGACTTTCACCGTGAGGAATTGGTCTCCTGCATCAATGAAATCCACTGAGACATCCTTCTTCCAGAACACCCAGATGTGGTTGTTGATAGAGCCCGCATGCATGTGGCCATGCATTCTGGCATGACGACAGAAAGAGTTAATTTTCCTCGGGTGTTGTTTCAGTTCCAAGATAGCCACGAGACATGCTTTTTTCCCCCTTGATTCTGAAGCTATGAAGTCCGTCTTTAACCAGGCTCCAAGACACCGAGCGTTCCAGACTATCATGTTCATCATCTATCACGGGAGGATCCGGCTTTGTCCCCAGACTTCTTAGTCTTTGAGATCATGAGAGTAGCACCCTCACGTTGAATCCTTACTTGGAACCGAGTGCGGGCACCAGGGCTCTGTACAGAGGGCGAGGAGGCATGTGCCAAAGAGGAAGAGAGGGATATCACAGACTGCCCTTCATCCCTTCGCTGATCAGGCACACTACTGCTCTCCAGACGGGGGACCTCAGGTTGCTTCAAACATTCCCCATGACTATAAACCATGGTATGAAGACATAGTGACAAGGAGGGAGTGTTTCTGGTATAGGTTCTCTTGTCCCCAACTGGAAGGCCTGCCTCCTGGAACCCATGTGGACGAGGACAGAGACTCCAAGAAGGATAGACCAAATCCACCAACTGATCCCACAAACGCTCCAAGCAGGGGGAAGGTCCCTTCAGTGCGACCCTCGGCCCCTGATCCTAAGAGAGCGAAGGAACAGGAATCAAGTCCTTGATCTGTAAGGGAGGGACTATGGCTGGAGAAGCCTCAAGGGACTCCAGGACTGGGACTGATGGCCTAGGGTCTCCAGTAATTGGACCCTTCGTTGAACGGGAGTTGCTCCTCGAATGGTTCCTGCATTGGGGCCTAGAATGACCCTGTAGACAGAAAGCCGTACAGAAACAGGGGAAGATGGGGTAAACGATGTCCGGGTTCCAAGATGCCTCCGGCACCGCAATGACCAGGGTCTCGGGAATTACAGACGAAAGCAACATGTCCACACAGATACTGTAGAGACCCGAAGCCTGATGTACATTGACATTACATTACTTTTGCGGAATACTTAGTACATAACAAAAAACACACACACAAGGATCGTAATAGTTTAGTGTCTTTGGAAACTCGGAATATAATCTTCTAATCGTGGTGAAAGATCTTCAAAATCTCCCATAAAGATCTTCCTTTTTTTACCTAAAACCTTTCTTTATATCCTGGGGAAAAAAACATAAAAGGGTCAGCTCAAATGCTCAGTAAGGGTAAACAAAAGAAATATCAATCACATCATATACATAAGCACATAACTTTTGGAAATCTTAACCTGCAAAAGAGATCATAATTTCATAACATGGGGTAAATCATGGCAGTGAAATGTAATCACAATAATCATAACTTAAAACATGAAACTTTGTGGCATTCACACATAATCATAGAGAATCATTTCTTGTTAGTCAAGACTCATTGCCAAGACTATCTTAGTGGACAAAGTCCCTTTCTGAATCGAGTAACCCTCGTTTCAGTCCTGTTTCACTGAACCGGTATAACCTACCGTTCTAGCCCTGTCTATCTCATGAGATATAAAATCTTTACCCAATGAAATGGAGGGAGATATAGGTCCCACCCATCTTATAATGAATCCTTTCTTATGTGTGCCACATAATCATAAACCATACATCATAGAGTAACCCATGTAATAAAAATGGGATTCTTAAAACAACATGACATCATAAAACAATTCATATAAGATAAAGGAATTCATAAAAATAATTCCATCACAACATAATCAAATCAATGTAATAATAGGGATAAAAATAGAACCCTTTATTATCTTAGATGGAAAATAATTTTGATAAAACACTTGAACTCCATTCTTGAGAAAAATATCCTTTCTTCTTCAAAAACATTTTTCCTTTCTTAACATGTCATAAATATTTAAACTAAAAGAATTTGATTAAAAATAAACTTGAAAACTTGTAAAGGAAGCTTCTTTGAAATAATGTTTTAAAAATCCATTCATGCCGTATAAGTTAAAAAAAGCATTCTTCGTACTTTTGTCGGAAAAGTCAAAAAGTACATCGTACGAAAAACGACAAAAGATTCCTTTCATACATATTACTAAAAACTCACCGAAGGGTAAAAATGGATTTAAACAATTGTAGGTGGATGGAAATAATATTACATATTGATGAAACATGGATGTGGATGATAAAATACACCCCAGTAAATACTTACGAATAAACAATCTCGGATAAAAATGAGATTGTGATATTTCCCTTACCTTAGGTCTGATTTGCTTCATAAGTGCACGAACCTCCTGTATAATGATTTAAATAATGTCATTGACTTATTACAGAATCATATTCATTGTTACGATATCATATATGGTTCACTTATGACTTTATATTACCCGTTCTTTTGTAAATTTTATGTTAAAGAGCATTTTGGGTAAAATTGTTTCATTTGTCGTCCGTGTTTTGACTTGTAATTATTCATATGATTACTTAGATCATGATTAATTAATTACAGAATATAAAACATGATTTATATATATATATTCAGAATATACATATATATAATGAATCAGTAAATGGAAAGAAATACACCGTTCATGGAGACGGTAGTCCGTACGTACGCTTGAACGCTGTTTTTGTTTCCTTATTGAATTGAATGGAATTAAGTATATGACATACATATAAATATAAATAATTCCAGTATCATTATTATGTCATATATTTCATTAGAACTTATTATATATACTTTATAATCATTCATTAATGGTTAATCATTGAGAATGAATCTCATCGCGTCGTAGAGACGGCAGTCCGTACGTACGCACGAGCGATGATATCGTTCCCATGGTCGTGGAATTGTGTTGAAGTGTATGTATACTATTTCAGTATCAATATCTCTTTATAATAATCATATATAGTTACTCATTAAACCATTATACCCATCCAATTAAGGTGGTGGCGGAAAATAGATTACACCACGGCGTGGAGACGATATTCCGTACGTACGCACGCGCGGTGATTTCCTTTTTCCGTAGGATGGATAGAAGGTTAATTAGAGTTGTTTCATATTTATAATAACATTTCAGTATTTAATTAATACTGATGTTATTACTTTATCATGAAACAACTAAAGAAGTAGAAGTTGAAGAAAAAAGAAATTGAAAAGATCGGTAATGGATATTACCTCTTCTTTGAAACGCCTCTTTGAATCCTTCACTTAGGGAACTAAGATTGGTCTTTGAAGAAGACCAGAACCTCTAGGATTATTCTAGGGAAGTGGAGAAGGGATTTTTTCAGGGGATGGCCGAGCTTGAGTGCTCAAATTGGTGTGAGGAGGAGGGGGAGGAGGTGTCCTTTTATAAGGGAGGAGAGGGGCACCTTAGAAATACCTCAAAATATTATTTTATATTAATGTCAAAATCGGTTTATAATGGTTCCAAAGGGTCTTATTTCGAAGCTAAAGAGGGGATGGGTCGAAATCCTATCAACCAATAGGATTTAGACAAGTTTAGGGTATTATTTTAACCTTATCAATTAGATTTAACTCTAAGTTAAATAATTTAACTTTTACTGTGTCTTTTGTTTTCTTTCACTATATAGTTAATAAACTTACTATAACATGCCAAACGAACCCCAAATAGTTTATTATTAATATATATATCCTCATTTAAGTCATTTGGTCTAACCTTAGATTTTTAGGAATAAAATAACAATTAATAATATAATATTTGATTTAAAAACTATTTTGTGTCAATTTTGACACTATTTGATATATGATTTTTGTGAAAGTCATAACAGAATTATATGTTCGAACCAAGTTGATTAAATCAACACTAATATATCATAGTAACCTAGAAAATTAGTGTAATTCATAAAAAGTCTCAAATTACATTCATTTGAGCATTTATAACATCAATTATGTTAATATTTCCTTAAAAGGGTAATTACTGCATCATCGTTGTGTCATAAATAAATTAATTTATTTAAAGTCTAAAAATTATAAATAAAATATCATTATGTAGGAAATCGTTTTAGATTTCTAATGAATATTTATATTCGAATTTATCTTATGTACAACCCCATATTAAAAATGTTTTAGTTATTAAACTTTGATTTTAACTATTTTAACTATTCATTAAATAAAATAATAGTAAATGTCATAATCTAATCCAAGTGGACCTAAATGGTCATATTATATTCATAAGGTTGTTTTTGGTCGAATTACACTTATCCAATAGAATTAGGACATGTGTTAGGGTAATAGTAATATCATATTTACCCTTAGTTACCCTATTTACTATTAACCGTGGTAAAAAAAAGTAAAAAGTTACTATTCACCAAAAATTATTTTCATCTCATTGAACCACATTTTAGTCCTTCATATTAACCGTGTCTGTCGGATTTTCGAAATTCCGTTCACAGAAACGGTAAAATTAAGTTTTATGCAAAATTCAGTTTTTAACCTACCACTTAGTGGTTTCACTATTCATCAAAAATTGAAAGTTTTAAGAAAAATGCCAAAATTTCATCCTAAGCTATATTTCATATTCCGAATTCAAAAATGAAGTCTATTTTACCAAATTCATAACATAGAAATTGCATTAATTAATTTTATAATTAAATCCCGATGTTAAAAAAAATAGCTTGTTTTTAAGAAACAATATCTATCAAAAGATTGACACTTGATTATGTCTGGTTTAATTGTGAAATTACATCCAATGACCAACATTGTATTAAATTGTAAAAATATATTCTAAATATACTTTAAAACCACTCAAATTAATGATTTATCACTATTAATTATTTCGATTAAAAAAGTTGTTTTTAATTATAATTTAGTAATTTTCACTATTCATCAGAATATGAAAGTTATCCGAAAAGTACCAAAATTTCACCTTAGGCTAAATTCGATACTCCGAATCCAAAAATGAAGTCCATTTTGAGAGCTAAAATTTATAAAATTTTAAAAGGTGGTTATTACTATTCATAACGGCTAGTTATAATAATATTTTAATAGCATACCGTTGTTTAGTGAAACTCGGTATTGCGTACTACACACGCTATCGAGGAAGGTCGCAATTGCGTGTAATGAAAGGAAAGTCAAGGATGCGTGTTGTGCAAGCTCCTTTTGGTGTAGCGTACAACACAAGACATTAGTGAAATAAAAAAAATTCATAAAATCTCGGGCTGTTACATTCTACCCCCCTTAAAATGAATTTCGCCCTCGAAATTCGTCGGGGTTATAAATGGTTTACTATTCGAAAGTTTCTCTAATAGAAACTCACATCGTAAAAAGGAATACCAAAACTTGGCTTTAAAAAATAAAGTATGAAATGTAACGATTACCCAAATAAACTAATCACTGGGTTTCCACATAGGTGAAAATATGGATATAGAAGAGAAATCTAACCATCATGTTCTGATGGAGAGTGGTAGAGAACATGGCTATGGAAAATCCAGTAATAACAAATACATAAATTTGTGACGATCTAAGGTACCATCTGATTCATCAGGTATAAGATCACTAAGACAACATTTTTGGTTTTCAAGATCATTTCCCTAAAGTTGAAAATTTGAATTAGAACAAATACTTTCTTTATTTTGGTACAATCTCACTGTTGTTCATGCCTTGAACAATTTCCACTTCATCTCTTAAATAAATGAAGTTGAATTTGTTATTCATGAAGTGTTAGCAGATCATGTGATAGAATGATGGGTCATTCCATCTATCTCAAACTAAAGGTTAGCAAAAATTATATACATAAGTCGATCTATAGTGAGATTAATCACATATGGTTCCTAAAATGGACTTATACTTCTTATATCATACTTTTTAATATAATAAAACTAGTTTTTACTAAACAGGGACTTCCTGTAGGCCAGTGGTAGGCGATAAAGGCCAGTCGCACTTCAGTTGTGGGTTCGATTCCCACAGCCTTGTCCGAAGCGATGGGATGTCGCCCGTCCTGCAGGTTGTCCTTTTTCTAAAACTATATTACTATAACATCCCATCAATAATATCGAAAAAAAACTCTTATCCTTAAACAATACTAACTTATGTCCAACATAATCCATTCCAATCTTTAGGCTTACCCATAATACTGCAGTCCACTCTCATAATATAGTGAAAACAATTACTAGAGATTTAATACCATCGTTGATCCCCATATATCATAAGATATGTCTTGTTGGTCACATTCTAAACATTCAAAGTCCTTAATCATGTATTCTCTTAAATACCAATTGAACCTTAGTGAAAACATGAATGCAGTTAAAAGTTAACACTTTCCACATACCAAAATCCTCAAAATTCTATATACTCAAACCATGATATCACTTAGTCCTTATATCAATCATGAGCTCATGAATACTATTAAACATTTCATTTTCTCGTTTTCCCTTCATTATGTGCATATAATCTTATTTCCAAAAAATATCTCAATCACTTTGAATACCACATCAATAAATATTGCAATACTCAATGATACAACATTATTTTGGAATCCCATTACATAAACACTTAATCATTCCACCACATCGTTGTCATATTCAACATTTCCAATAGTGATCGCATGTGACTTCCCTTTTTCCTTTTCCTTCAGTGGTTGCTCATGTTGATCATCACTAACCCTTGGATTAGGGCATTTATTAGCATAATGCCCCATTTCCTTGCACTTGAAGCATTGAAGTGTTGGTGGTGCGTTCTCTGCAGTGTTTGCTTTATTCACATCATTAGAAACCCTTTTTCCATTACTTCGACACTCAGCTGCTCGATGACCTTCTTTTCCACACTTAAAACATTTTCTAGTCCCTTTAAGACAATCTCCACCATGCTTCTTTCCACACTTTGTGCATAAGGAAACATTCATCTTCATTTCACCATTATTCTGAGATTTCTCCTTGAACTCCATCTTTCGTTTCTTTTCAAAAACATGAGATGGATATGTAACACCAACTTCCATTTCTACCTTGATAGCACAACGCACAATTTCTTCATAGCTACTGAAGTCTCTTATAGCTAATGCCCTTCGAAGACTTGGTTTTAAGCCACTGAAAAATCGATCAACTTTACTTTCAGGTTGGATGATAATGCCAGATTCATACCTTGCAAGTCTTGTAAAATTCGCTTCGTATATACCAACAGATTCATCATCCTTTTGCTTTAGTTCAAGAAACTCCTTCTCCATCTTTGTTCGAAGAATACGAGGGAAGTACTCATTGAAAAATAAGTTCTTGAACTTGTCCCATTCCATGGACTCAATTTCATCTCTTTGCCTTGTATTCTTGATAAGATTCCACCATTGATCAGCTTCACCATCCAAACGATATACTGCTAAGATGACTTTATCATGTTCAGAACATTGAAGAACTGAAAATATCTTTGCAGTGGTACTGATCCATTGTTCAGCAACAAGTGGATCAGAAGACCCACTGAAAGAAGGTGGACGTTGCCTCATGAAGGACTCAATAGAATATTGTTCCCTTCTCTGGTCATTTGGAAGTCCAGAATGATTCATAGCTTGTGTAAGTATAGCAATAATATTTTGCACTCCATCTCCCATAACATTTGTTTGTTCAGGAGGAAAATCATTGCATTGTCCATTGCATTGATCAACACGGTTCCTTCGGGTTCCAGCCATCGTCTAAAACCCAAAAAGAATAGTGTGAGAGGCAAAAATCATTCTAGGGAAAACAACATAATAAAGGGGGAGTACCTTCAATATCTAACATCTTAGGTTTAATTCTATGATCGTTAGCGTAGTTATAGTACTATAACCAATACCTATACTTAACCTTAGGGACATCCCTTGACATACCGTAGAAATATCTCTAGGGATCTCACTAACGTTTTTGCATCCTAGTTTCCAAAGGTTGACTAAACCTTTCCTCTGATACCAACTGTAGAGACCCGAAGCCTGATGTACATTGACATTACATTACTTTTTCGGAATACTTAGTACATAACAAAAAACACACACACAAGGATCGTAATAGTTTAGTGTCTTTGGAAACTCGGAATATAATCTTCTAATCATGGTGAAAGATCTTCAAAATCTCCCATAAAGATCTTCCTTTTTTTACCTAAAACCTTTCTTTATATCCTGGGGAAAAGAAAACATAAAAGGGTGAGCTCAAATGCTCAGTAAGGGTAAACAAAAGAAATATCAATCACATCATATACATAAGCACATAACTTTTGGAAATCTTAACCTGCAAAAGAGATCATAATTTCATAACATGGGGTAAATCATGGCAGTGAAATGTAATCACAATAATCATAACTTAAAACATGAAACTTTGTGGCATTCACACATAATCATAGAGAATCATTTCTTGTTAGTCAAGACTCATAGCCAAGACTATCTTAGTGGACAAAGTCCCTTTCTTAATCGAGTAACCCTCGTTTCAGTCCTGTTTCACTGAACCGGTATAACCTACCGTTCCAGCCCTGTCTATCTCATGAGATATAAAATCTTTACCCAATGCATTGGAGGGAGATATAGGTCCCACCCATCTTATAATGAATCCTTTCTTATGTGTGCCACATAATCATAAACCATACATCATAGCGTAACCCATGTAATAAAAATGGGATTCTTAAAACAACATGACATCATAAAACAATTCATATAAGATAAAAAAATTCATAAAAATAATTCCATCACAACATAATAAAATCAATGTAATAATAGGGATAAAAACAGAACCCTTTATTATCTTAGATGGAAAATAATTTTGATAAAACACTTGAACTCCATTCTTGAGAAAAATATCCTTTCTTCTTCAAAAACATTTTTCCTTTCTTAACATGTCATAAAACTTTAAACTAAAAGAAGTTGATTAAACATAAACTTGAAAACTTGTAAAGGAAGCTTCTTTGAAATAATGTTTTAAAAATCCATTCATGCCGTATAAGTTAAAAAAACATTCTTCGTACTTTTGTCGGAAAAGTCAAAAAGTACCTCGTACGAAAAACGACAAAAGATTCCTTTCATACATATTACTAAAAACTCACCGAAGGGTAAAAATGGATTTAAACAATTTTAGGTGGATGGAAATAATATTACATATTGATGAAACATGGATGTGGATGATAAAATACACCCCAGTAAATACTTACGAATAAACAATCTCGGATAAAAATGAGATTGTGATATTTCCCTTACCTTAGGTCCGATTTGCTTCGTAAGTGTCCGAACCTCCTGTATAATGATTTAAATAATGTCATTGACTTATTACAGAATCATATTCATTTTTACGATATCATATATGGTTCACTTATGACTTTATATTACCCGTTCTTTTGTAAAATTTATGTTAAAGAGCGTTTTGGGTAAAATTGTTTCATTTGTCGTCCGTGTTTTGACTTGTAATTATTCATATGATTACTTAGATCATGATTAATTAATTACAGAATATAAAAAATGATTTATATATATATATATATTCAGAATATACATATATATAATGAATCAGTAAATGGAAAGAAATACACCGTTCATGGAGACGGTAGTCCGTACGTACGCATGAACGCTGTTTTCGTTTCCTTATTGAATTGAATGGAATTAAGTATATGACATACATATAAATATAAATAATTCCAGTATCATTATTATGTCATATATTTCATTACAACTTATTATATATACTTTATAGTCATTCATGAATGGTTAATCATTGAGAATGAATCTCATCGCGTCATGGAGACGGTAGTCCGTACGTACGCACGAGCGATGATATCGTTCCCAGGG
This sequence comes from Viscum album, assembly GCA_963277665.1. Lineage (NCBI taxonomy): Eukaryota > Viridiplantae > Streptophyta > Magnoliopsida > Santalales > Viscaceae > Viscum > Viscum album. The sequence goes on along the minus strand of OY728130.1, from coordinate 1,298,510,882 downwards.
TCGTGGAATTGTGTTGAAGTGTATGTATACTATTTAAGTATCAATATCACTTTGTAATAATCATATATAGTTACTCATTAAACCATTATACCCATCCAATTAAGGTGGTGGCATAAAATAGATTACACCACGACGTGGAGACAATATTCCGTACGTACGCATACGCGGTGATTTCCTTTTTCCGTAGGATGGATAGAAGGTTAATTAGAGTTGTTTCATATTTATAATAACATTTCAGTATGTAAGTAATACTTATGTTATTACTTTATCATGAAACAACTAAAGAAGAAGAAGTTGAAGAAGAAAGAAATTGAAAAGATCGGTAATGGATATTACCTCTTCTTTGAAACGCCTCTTTGAATCCTTCACTTAGGGAACTAAGATTGGTCTTTGAAGAATACCAGAACCTCTAGGATTATTCTAGGGAAGTGTAGAAGGGATTTTGGCAGGGTTTGTCCGATCTTGAGTGCTCAAATTGGTGTGAGGAGGAGGGGGAGGAGGTGTCCTTTTATAAGGGAGGAGAGGGGCACCTTAGGAATACCTCAAAATATTATTTTATATTAATGTCAAAATCGGTTTATAATGGTTCCAAAGGGTCTTATTTCGAACCTAAAGTGGGGAGGGGTCTAAATCCTATCAACCAATAGGATTTAGACAAGTTTAGGGTATTATTTAAACCTTATCAATTAGATTTAACTCTAAGTTAAATAATTTAACTTTTACCGTGTCTTTTGTTTTCTTTCACTATATAGTTAATACACTTACTATAACATGCCAAACGAACCCCAAATAGTTTATTATTAATATATATATCCTCATCTAAGTCATTTGGCCGAACCTTAGATTTTTAGGAATAAAATAACAATTAATAATATAATATTTTATTTAAAAACTATTTTGTGTCAATTTTGACACTATTTGATATATGATTTTTGTAAAAGTCATAACAGAATTATATGTTCGAAACAAGTTGATTAAATCAACACTAATATATCATAGTAACCTATAAAATTAGTGTAATTCATAAAAAGTCTCAAATTACATTCATTTGAGCATTTATAACATCAATTATGTTAATATTTCCTTAAAAGGGTAATTGCTGCATCATCGTTGTGTCATAAATAAATTAATTTATTTAAAGTCTAAAAATTATAAATAAAATATCATTATGTAGGAAATAGTTTTAGCTTTCTAATGAATATTTATATTCTAATTTATCTTATGTACAACCCCATATTAAAAAAATTTTAGTTATTAAACTTTGATTTTAACTATTTTAACTATTCATTAAATAAAATAATATTAAATGTCATAATCTAATCCAAGTGGACCTAAATGGTCATATTATATTTATAAGGTTGTTTTTGGTCGAATTACACTTATCCAATAGAATTAGGACATGTGTTAGGGTAATAGTAATATCATATTTACCCTTAGTTATCCTATTTACTATTAACCGTGGTAAAAAAAAGTAAAAAGTTTCTATTCACCAAAAATTATTTTCATCTCATTCAACCACATTTTAGTCCTTGATATTAACCGTGTCTATCGGATTTTCGAAATTCCATTCACAGAAGTGGTAAAATTAAGTTTTATGCAAAATTCAGTTTTTAACCTACCACTTAGTGGTTTCACTATTCATCAAAAATTGAAAGTTTTCAGAAAAATGCCAAAATTTCATCCTAAGCTATATTTCATATTCCGAATTCAAAAATGAAGTCTATTTTACCAAATTAATAACATAGAAATTGCATTAATTAATTTTATAATTAAATCCCGCTGTTAAAACAAATAGCGTGTTTTTAAGAAACAATATCTATCAAAAGATTGACACTTGATTATGTCTTGTTTAATTGTTAAATTACATCCAATGACCAACATTGTATTAAATTGTAAAAATATATTCTAAATATACTTTAAAACCACTCAAATTAATGATTTATCACTATTAATTATTTCGATTAAAAAAGTTGTTTTTAATTATAATTTAGTAATTTTCACTATTCATCAGAATATGAAAGTTATCCGAAAAGTACCAAAATTTCACCTTAGGCTAAATTCGATACTCCAAATCCAAAAATGAAGTCCATTTTGAGAGCTAAAATTTCTAATATTTTAAAAGGTGGTTATTACTATTCATAACGGCTAGTTATAATAATATTTTAATAGCATACCGTTGTTTAGTGAAACACGGTATTGCGTACTACACACGCTATCGAGGAAGGTCGCGATTGCGTGTAATGCAAGGAAAGTCAAGGATGCGTGTTGTGCAAGCTCCTTTTGGTGTAGCGTACAACACAAGACATTAGTGAAATAAAAAAAATATTTTTCATAAAATCTCGGGCTGTTACATTCTACCCCCCTTAAAATGAATTTCGCCCTCGAAATTCGTCGGGGTTATAAATGGTTTACTATTCGAAAGTTTCTTTAATGGAAACCCACATCGTAAAAAGGAATACCAAAACTTGGCTTTAAAAACTAAAGTATGAAATGTAACGATTACCCAAATAAACTAATCACTGGGTTTCCACATAGGTGAAAATATGGATATGGAAGAGAAATCTAACCATCATGTTCTGATGGAGAGTGGTAGAGAACATGGCTATGGAAAATCCAGTAATCACAAATACATAAATTTGTGACGATCTAAGGTACCATCTGATTCATCAGGTATAAGATCTCTAGGACAACATTTTTGGTTTTCAAGATCATTTCCCTAAAGTAGAAAATTTGAATTAGAATAAATACTTTCTTTATTTTGGTACAATCTCACTGTTGTTCATGCCTTGAACAATTTCCACTTCATCTCTTAAATAAATGAAGTTGAATTTGTTATTCGTGAAGTGTTAGCAGATCATGTGATAGAATGACGGGTCATTCCATCTGTCTCAAACAAAAGGTTAGCAAAAATTATATACATAAGTCGATCTATAGTGAGATTAATCACATATGGTTCCTAAAATGGACTTATACTTCTTATATCATACTTTTTAATATAATAAAACTAGTTTTTACTAAACAGGGACTTCCTGTAAGCCAGTGGTAGGCGATAAAGGCCAGTCGCACTTCAGTTGTAGGTTCGATTCCCACAGCCTTGTCCGAAGCGATGGGATGTCGCACGTCCTGCAGGTTGTCCTTTTTCTAAAACTATATTACTATAACATCGCATTAATAATATCGAAAAAAACTCTTATCCTTAAACAATACTAACTTATGTCCAACATAATCCATTCAAATCTTTAGGCTTTCCCATAATACTGCAGTCCACTCTCATAATATAGTGAAAACAATTACCAGAGATTTAAAACCATCGTTGATCCCCATATATCATAAGATATGTCTTGTTGGTCACATTCTAAACATTCAAAGTCCTTAATCATGTATTCTCTTGAATACCCATTGAACCTTAGTGAAAACATGAATGCAGTTAAAAGTTAACACTTTCCACATACCAAAATCCTCAAAATTCTATATACTCAAACCATGATATCACTTAGTCCTTATAGCAATCATGAGCTCATGAATACTATTAAACATTTCATTTTCTCATTTTCCCTTCATTATGTGCATATCATCTTATTTCCAAAAAATATCTCAATCACTTTGAATACCACATCAATAAATATTGCAATACTCAATGATACAACATTATTTTGGAATCCCATTACATAAACACTTAATCATTCCACCACATCGTTGTCATATTCAACATTTCCAATAGTGATCGCATGTGACTTCCCTTTGTCCTTTGCCTTCAGTGGTTGCTCATGTTGATCATCACTAACCCTTGGATTAGGGAATTTATTAGCATAATGCCCCATTTCCTTACACTTGAAGCATTGAAGTGTTGGTGGTGCGTTCTCTGCAGTGTTTGCTTTATTCACATCATTAGAAACCCTTTTTCCATTACTTCGACACTCTGCTGCTCGATGACCTTCTTTTCCACACTTAACATTTTCTAGTCCCTTTAAGACAATCTCCACCATGCTTCTTTCCACACTTTATGCATAAGGAAACATTCATCTTCTTTTCACCATTATTCTGAGATTTCTCCTTGAACTCCATCTTTCGTTTCTTGTCAAAAACATGATATGGATATGTAACACCAACTTCCATTTCTACCTTGATAGCACAACGCACAATTTTTTCATAGCTACTGAAGTCTCTTATAGCTAATGCCCTTCGAAGACTTGGTTTTAAGCCACTGAAAAATCGATCAACTTTACTTTCAGGTTGGATGATAATTCCAGATGCATACCTTGCAAGTCTTGTAAAATTCGCTTCGTATATACCAACAGATTCATCATCCTTTTGCTTTAGTTCAAGAAACTCCTTCTCCATCTTTGTTCGAAGAATACGAGGGAAGTACTTATTTAAAAATAAGTTCTTGAACTTGTCCCATTCCATGGACTCAATTTCATCTCTTTGCATTGTATTCTTGATAAGATTCCACCATTGATCAGCTTCACCTTCCAAACGATATACTGCTAAGATGACTTTGTCATGTTCAGAACATTGAAGAACTGAAAATATCTTTTCAGTGGTACTGATCCATTGTTCAGCAACAAGTGGATCAGAAGACCCACTGAAAGAAGGTGGACGTTGCCTCATGAAGGACTCAATAGAATATTGTTCCCTTCTCTGCTCATTTGGAAGTCCAGAATGATTCATAGCTTGTGTAAGTATAGCAATAAGATTTTGCACTCCATCTCCCATAACATTTGTTTGTTCAGGAGGACAATCATTGCATTGTCCATTGCATTGATCAACACGGTTCCTTCGGGTTCTAGCCATCGTCTAAAACCCAAAAAGAATAGTGTGAGAGGCAAAAATCATGCTAGGGAAAACAACATAATAAAGGGGGAGTACCTTCAATATCTAACATCTTAGGTTTAATTCTATGATCGTTAGCGTAGTTCTAGTACTATAACCTATACGTATACTTAACCTTAGGGACATCCCTAGACATACCGTAGAAATATCTCTAGGGATATCACTAACGTTTTCGCATTCTAGTTTCCAAAGGTTGACTAAACCATTCCTCTGATACCAACTGTAGAGACCCGAAGCCTGATGTACATTGACATTACATTACTTTTGCGGAATACTTAGTACATAACAAAAAACACACACACAAGGATCGTAATAGTTTAGTGTCTTTGGAAACTCGGAATATAATCTTCTAATCGTGGTGAAAGATCTTCAAAATATCCCATAAAGATCTTCCTTTTTTTTACCTAAAACCTTTCTTTATATCCTGGGGAAAAGAAAACATAAAAGGGTGAGCTCAAATGCTCAGTAAGGGTAAACAAAAGAAATATCAATCACATCATATACATAAGCACATAACTTTTGGAAATCTTAACCTGCAAAAGAGATCATAATTTCATAACATGGGGTAAATCATGGCAGTGAAATGTAATCACAATAATCATAACTTAAAACAGGAAACTTTGTGGCATTCACACATAATCATAGAGAATCATTTCTTGTTAGTCAAGACTCATTTCCAAGACTATCTTAGTGGACAAAGTCCCTTTCTGAATCGAGTAACCCTCGTTTCAGTCCTGTTTCACTGAACCGGTATAACCTACCGTTCTAGCCCTGTCTATCTCATGAGATATAAAATCTTTACCCAATGAATTGGAGGGAGATATAGGTCCCACCCATCTTATAATGAATCATTTCTTATGTGTGCCACATAATCATAAACCATACATCATAGCGTAACCCATGTAATAAAAATGGGATTCTTAAAACAACATGACATCATAAAACAATTCATATAAGATAAAGGAATTCATAAAAATAATTCCATCACAACATAATCAAATCAATGTAATAATAGGGATACAAACAGAACCCTTTATTATCTTAGATGGAAAATAATTTTGATAAAACACTTGAACTCCATTCTTGAGAAAAATATCTTTTCTTCTTCAAAAACATTTTTCCTTTCTTAACATGTCATAAATCTTTAAACTAAAAGAAGTTGATTAAAAATAACCTTGAAAACTTTTAAAGGAAGCTTCTTTGAAATAATGTTTTAAAAATCCATTCATGCCGTATAAGTTAAAAAAACATTCTTCGTACTTTTGTTGGAAAAGTCAAAAAGTACCTCGTACGAAAAACGACAAAAGATTCCTTTCATACATATTACTAAAACCTCACCGAAGGGTAAAAATGGATTTAAACAATTGTAGGTGGATGGAAATAATATTACATATTGATGAAACATGGATGTGGATGATAAAATACACCCCAGTAAATACTTACGAATAAACAATCTCGGATAAAAATGAGATTGTGATATTTCCCTTACCATAGGTCTGATTTGCTTCGTAAGTGTCCGAACCTCCTGTATAATGATTTAAATAATGTCATTGAATTATTACAGAATCATATTCATTGTTACGATATCATATATGGTTCACTTATGACTTTATATTACCCGTACTTTTGTAAATTTTATGTTAAAGAGCATTTTGGGTAAAATTGTTTCATTTGTCGTCCGTGTTTTGACTTGTAATTATTCATATGATTACTTAGATCATGATTACTTAATTACAGAATATAAAACATGATTTATTTATATATATTCCGAATATACATATATATAATGAATCAGTAAATGGAAAGAAATACACCGTTCATGGAGACGGTAGTCCGTACGTACGCATGAACGCTATTTTCATTTCCTTATTGAATTGAATGGAATTAAGTATATGACATACATATAAATATAAATAATTCAAGTATCATTATTATGTCATATATTTCATTAGAACTTATTATATATACTTTATAATCATTCATGAATGGTTAATCATTGAGAATGAATCTCATCGCGTCGTGGAGACGGTAGTCCGTACGTACGCACGAGCGATGATATCGTTCCCATGGTCGTGGAATTGTGTTGAAGTGTATGTATACTATTTCAGTATCAATATCACTTTATAATAATCATATATAGTTACTCATTTAACCATTATACTCATCCAATTAAGGTGGTGGCGGAAAATAGATTACACCATGGCGTGGAGACGGTATTCCGTACGTACGCACGCGCGGGGATTTCCTTTTTCCGTAGGATGGATAGAAGGTTAATTAGAGTTGTTTCATATTTATAATAACATTTCAGTATGTAATTAATACTGATGTTATTACTTTATCATGAAACAACTAAAGAAGAAGAAGTTGAAGAAGAAAGAAATTGAAAAGATCGGTAATGGATATTACCTCTTCTTTGAAACGCCTCTTTGAATCCTTCACTTAGGGAACTAAGATTGGTCTTTGAAGAAGACCAGAACCTCTAGGATTATTCAAGGGAAGTGGATAAGAGATTTTGGCAGCGGTTGGCCGAGCTTGAGTGCTCAAATTGGTGTGAGGAGGAGGGGGAGGAGGTGTCCTTTTATAAGGGAGGAGAGGGGCACCTTAGGAATACCTCAAAATATTATTTTATATTAATGTCAAAATCGGTTTATAATGGTTCCAAAGGGTATTATTTCGAAGCTAAAGTGGGGATGGGTCGAAAGCCTATCAACCAATAGGATTTAGACAAGTTTAGGGTATTAGTTTAACCTTATCAATTAGATTTAACTCTAAGTTAAATAATTTAACTTTTACCGTGTCTTTTGTTTTCTTTCACTATATAGTTAATACACTTACTATAACTTGCCAAACGAACCCCAAATAGTTTATTATTAATATATATATCCTCATCTAATTAATTTGGCCGAACCTTAGATTTTTAGGAATAAAATAACAATTAATAATATAATATTTGATTTAAAAACTATTTTGTGTCAATTTTGACACTATTTGATATATGATTTTTGGGAAAGTCATAACAGAATTATATGTTCCAACCAAGTTGGTTAAATCAACACTAATATATCATAGTAACCTATAAAATTAGTGGAATTCATAAAAAGTCTCAAATTACATTCATTTGAGCATTTATAACATCAATTATGTTAATATTTCCTTAAAAGGGTAATTACTGCATCATCGTTGTGTCATAAATAAATTAATTTATTTAAAGTCTAAAAATTATAAATAAAATATCATTATATAGGAAATCTTTTTAGCTTTCTAATGAATATTTATAGTCGAATTTATCTTATGTATAACCCCATATTAAAAATGTTTTAGTTATTAAACTTTGATTTTAACTATTTTAACTATTCATTCAATAAAATAATATTAAATGTCATAATCTAATCCATGTGGACCTAAATGGTCATATTATATTCATAAGGTTGTTTTTGGTCGAATTACACTTATCCAATAGAATTAGGACATGTGTTAGGGTAATAGTAATATCATATTTAACCTTAGTTACCCTATTTACTATTAACCGTGGTAAAAAAAAGTAAAAAGTTATTATTCACCAAAAATTATTTATTCTCATTGAACCACATTTTAGTCCTTGATATTAACTGTGTCTGTCGGATTTTTGAAATTCCATTCACAGAAGCGGTAAAATTAAGTTTTATGCAAAATTCAGTTTTTAACCTACCACTTAGTGGTTTCACTATTCATCAAAAATTGAAAGTTTTCAGAAAAATGCCAAAATTTCATCCTAAGCTATATTTCATATTCCGAATTGAAAAATGAAGTCTATTTTACCAAATTCATAACATATAAATTGCATTAATTAATTTTATAATTAAATCCCGATGTTAAAACAAATAGCGTGTTTTTAAGAAACAATATCTATCAAAAGATTGACACTTGATTATGTTTGGTTTAATTGTGAAATTACATCCAATGACCAACATTGTATTAAATTGTAAAAATATATTCTAAATATACTTTAAAACCACTCAAATTAATGATTTATCACTATTAATTATTTCGATTAAAAAGTTGTTTTTAATTATAATTTAGTAATTTTCACTATTCATCAGAATATGAAAGTTATCCGAAAAGTACCAAAATTTCACCTTAGGCTAAATTCGATACTCAGAATCCAAAAATGAAGTCCATTTTGAGAGCTAAAATTTCTAAAATTTTAAAAGGTGGTTTTTACTATTCATAACGGCTAGTTATAATAATATTTTAATAGCATATCATTGTTTAGTGAAACTCGGTATTGTGTACTACACACGCTATCGAGGAAGGTCACGATTGCGTGTAATGCAAGGAAAGTCAAGGATGCGTGTTGTGCAAGCTCCTTTTGGTGTCGCATACAACACAAGACATTAGTGAAATAAAAAAAAATATTTTTCATAAAATCTCGGGCTGTTACAGATACGTGGGCATTGAACGTCTTCACAGGAGAGGGTGCGAGCGTCAGCGCACAAGAAGCCTCCCAGGGAGTCACCGATAGATCTCAGGACGGACTCATTCTGAAAAGGAAGGGGTAAACCCGGAAGCCCTAGCCACACCGCCGCGCGAGCACTCTCCTTACCCCGGTGCGCGTCCATCGACCAGGGGGCGAGACTAAAATGCCAACGCCCAAACAACCGTTGGGAAAAACACCAAGCCTGTATAAAGTCAGCCTCGGAAGATAGGACCAGACCGAAGGAGTTTCGGTGAGGCAGCGAGATCCGAGCCTGGGAAGAGAGTCCCCATGAAGAAACAAAATTCTTGAAGACCGCCAAGGATGGCTTCGCCACACTGAAACGCGCCACCAGGCACCAGTGAAGACGGGAAGATGCCTCCTCATAGACTCCCGAGGGAACTTACATCGAGACAGTCGCCCCTGATCGGGAGACCGAAGGTGAGAACGAACCTATAGCCGGGAAGCAAGGAGACTGGCAGGCCCGGGACGATCCACAGAGAGCGTCGCGGAAAGAAATCGGCCGCCTATCCAACGATCCTGCGTCTGGGAGGCCAGGGGAGGATGGTTCCGAGGCCGGCGGCGCCGGAGGCCGAGCGCCAGGAGGAGAAGTAACGGTCGACAGGATTTGAAATCCCGGAGGCACGTCCGGCGCGTTCAATACGAGCCTCATTTCCCTATTATACAAATCCCCTCAACTCCAACACAAACCTCTAAACCATTAGGTAACCATAGTTGACTAACTATAGAGATAAATGAACCAACCCATAAAAAATAATGGATTAATATAGAATGGTATGATCCCATTGCTATAGGTTTATAAACTCTTGGTTCTTTTCCCCAAGTAACATCTTAGTATACAAATGTTGAGTGTTTATTTTCAAGAATGATAACTAGGAGTGATCCTCATGAAACATAACTTCACAATAGAGTCTCAACATTTCTATATTGATACCTCAAGAAAATACATAAAAAACACCACCTTTGATTCCTCTTTATATTCAAAATTTTAAATATCCTCATAATTTGATCAATACATTCTTCAGATTCTTATGGTCCTTATTTACTGTGGAAGACATGCAGATATTGCTTAGTAAGATATTTTTGGTCCTATACTCGTCTAATGCTACAAACACAAACATGCACTAGATTCTACTAATTTTAGATTATAGATTCTACCAAAGAATGTTCCATTAGAGGTTCACCTATTAAACTTGTCTCAGAGCTTCCTCACTCAGATTTAGAAGGTCTCTTCTAAGAAAAAATTTCAAATAATCACATGCAAAATTTTTATTAATAATCAAATTCTTAAATCATGCTTCCAACATTATGTATCCTTATTCATTATTTAAAAATATAAATTTATTGAAATTATGATAAAAAAAATATGAAGCCTTATGAAAGGAATATGTCCATCAACATAAACCCAAAATTAAATTTCTTAAAAAAACCCTACCACTATATATCCGGCTTCAAAAAAATCAATAACCACCCATGCATACTCAGATTCAATCCCCAAATTACACTTTTTAGGTACCTTTTCTCTACTTAGTATCCGAATTATGGTGCTCTGAACTCTATTCTACCAAGAAACTAAGCCAAAATAAGACTTAGTTATGACACTTCAGGATGGGTACTAGCTATGATACCAATTCTTCCTGATCCAACCTTGGAAAGGTAGGTAACTCACTGGTAAATTAAAAACACATTTAGGGCATCATGTCTCAAAATAAACATGAATAAGGAAAACCTCCATGGTGGATTAAGAATGAAAGAGAACATAACCATGTGATATTCAAATTCAATCCAAATAGGCTACTCAAGAAATATAAAACATAATTAGCCTAAACATGTCCATGTGTGACCATCCATCACCACTAAAATATCCCTCGATGATGACATTGAAAACAAGATAAACATGCATGCTACGTAATTCCCTTTGCAATACATGATCCCTATAAAACAATATCAACAACCTCCAATAGTCAAATGTAAGGTGTGAGTAAAATGACATGTTGTATACCACCAAAGGATCTTCAAAATTTCTAATATCAACAATAAATTAGTTATCTCTATAAAATAATCCTATTTTATAAATCATTTTCATTAAATTAAACATTTATTACAACATTCCATTGAATTTCATAAAACATACCATATTCACCAAGTCATGTAATATTTAAATAATAAAAGTATGAAACCATGAATAATCCATAAGATAATCATGTAAACAACAACTATATAATATACTATCATTTTATAAAAAAATTCCTAATTGAAAAAATGACCATTTGGGTCAAACTTATGGGTATACATGTTAAAATAGATGAAAATACAAAATTTTCGGCTAAAGGTATATCCAAAAAATATAACATCCAACAGAATAATACACAATAATGTGAAAAAACCCTCTTATGCAGCTACACACACAAAGAGTAAAAATTATTTTCCAAACGTACCCAAGTTTACCCAATGTTTTATGCTTTTCAAAATACATTGAAAAAAACCACCTTTTAATGTATTTAATCAATATTGGGTGTCCAAAAACCATTTTAAAATAAAACCCCATTAAAATGTAAATCTTTTAACACAATAATCCTTTTTTGTATTTCAAAAATACACTATTAAAGTTTAATTGTGAACCCCAAAAACATCAACCAATTAAAAACATTAAAAGGAAATTCATCTTAGGTAGCTATTGTAAATACCCCTCCACATTGAGTACATCGTTATGTCAAGCCTCCACCATTGTAAGAGAACTCATCTATCTATCTTGTGCAGGGTTACACATGCCTAGTACCATTGGAAAATAACTATTTAATTTAATCAATAGATTTCAGTGAACAAACCAATGGAATTTATTACAACATAAGAATATTTATGAATTTGAACCAATTTTACAGATACAACTATCTAGAGAACATTTGAAACTTAATCACCCTCAACAAAAAAGTTTGGAAACAAGTTTATTAGCATCCAAAATATAATTTAATAAGTAAAACTACAAAGGATCTATAGAAAACTCAAACCTATCACATCACGATCCATAAATGCAGCTAAATACACTACCTTGTCTAATGGTAAGGACAAAAAATAAGGTTGTATACCAGGAAAAAGTGAAATAACCACCATTCTGATCAAATAGTGAATGGATCAATACATAAGGAGGGATATCAAACAAAATTATATAAAATAACTAATGGTTTCGATATTATTTCTTGAACAATAGTGTCCACGTATTTTCAAACATAAATATTATATATTTTGATATGGATAATAAATAAAAATCATAAACACATACAAATAAGCTATATTTGTTTTCTTTATTTAAAAACCCAAAATATAATATTTTTTTGTGAAGGATATTCAAAATCTCCCACAAAGATATTCTCACATAGTAATCCTCTTTGGCGTACCCTACCTAACCCTTCTTTTATTACTTGGGAAAGGAAAAATAATAACGGCTGAGATCACATTCATAGTAAGTTTATTATAGAAGATATCAATCTTGATCATATAAAATAATAAGATAAGTATAAGGGTATATGATCATGAACATAACTTGTAATGTTTACTTCAAATCGGTCATAGATCATAAACATGAGTCTTGGAATAAAAATTTATAATTTCATAAAACAAGGTCCATAAGAGTGTTAAATAATACTAATTCAATCATGAAACATAAAATCATTTCATAAAATTGTATTTCTAACATAAATATAGAAAACCATTTTACAAGTCAAGATTAACTATTAAGATAATCAACATAGTAGATCATTATTTATCACATTTTTTCAATCATGGATTAGGACACACTTATTTCCCATTGTGTTTCAAGATGAACCTATTTACCATTTTTGACCGGGATACAACCATTTCCCATTATGTATCAGGATTCACCTATTTCCCATTATGGGTTAGAACACACCTGTTTCCTATAGTGGGTCAAACCCATTGACTTGATTCTCATTATTATCTCATAGAATATAATACTTCACCCAATGAATTGGAGGTATATATATGTCTCAACCATATAATAATTTAAACCATACTTATGTGTTAAAAAATATCATAAAACATTCATCATATCATAACAACATGACATATGTAAGGAAAATAGGGTTCATAGGCTTTTCATCAATTCAACATAGAATATCCCATGAAAAATAAATTTGTTTCATAAACTTTTAATCAATAAAAATACTCAAACAACTAGATAAATAATAATTATGGTATCTTTAAATCTTATCCTCATTAAATCATAATTAATATAAAATGAAGCAATCTTCGATGGAAAAGGATTTTGAAATATCACTTGGAACATTTCATGATGAATATTTCCTTTATGCTTTAAAAAATCATTTAAAAATAAAAATAAAATAAAATCCTTTTATTTAAAATTATCATTGGAAACATATAAATTTTCTTCATTGTAAATAATTTTAATGATGGAATGAAATTGTATTCATTCCGTAGATGTAAGAAGAAATATTACTTCCACATTTTTTGAAAAAAGACAAACAGACATTACTTAGAAAAGGACATGAATATTCGATTCAATTTTTATAAATTATTATGTAACCAATGGATAATTAAATCAATTAGTTTCACGGGATATATATCATAATAGTTCATAATTGGATGCATAATAAAAAACAATCTGATAAATGATGAGATTGTAACATAAAATTCATACCACTTTGGTATATTTAAATCATAATCCCTATGAAAATTTAATATTAAATTAAACATTAATTATCATTAATAGAAGTTTATTTATGAAATATAATGTGAAAGGGGTATTATATACACTAATAGAATAATATAGATTCCTAGTTATAACTTAGGTCCCCATGAAGGAAATATGAGACCAAAATAATTTCTATATTTTGTTACTATTGAACTTAAAACCCTATAGAAAATATATTATTGGGAAAACCCAGTAAAACCAAAGTGGGAGTGGGGAAGTATGTATTTACATATGAAAAATATGGTTTTTTGGATATCAATAAGTAGGATGAGAGAGTTCCAATTCGTTGTGTTGGGGCTAACAAGGAACTAGAATGTGATGGCATCACCCATGACCTGGTATATTTGGATAATTTTATCCTATAGGTTGAAATAAAACAAATGGGTTTGGTTATTATAAAGAATAAGAATTATTGTTTGAAGACAAGGAATCTTCATATCAGGAAACAATGTTGGTTGATGATTTGAATTGAATATAAGGTATACGAGACTTTTCATTTCCCCACAATTTCACTAGAAAAATGAAAACTTCCTACCCATAATTTAGAAAGGATTAACCCAAGGAATAAATTATATCCCATGACACCAATTTTATGAGTAAGGAGGAGTGCTATAGAATTTAATAAGTGAAATTTCATTAGGTACTTGATCAACCATTTGATCAAAAGTTAAATTCATAGCTTAATTAAAATTTTCAAGGATGTTGATGATGACCAATTCCCAATTGATGATTACTTGACAGTTTTGAATATTATCACCTATGGCGTCAAATATAGTCCCAAATTAATATTTGAAATGATATATGAGACCAATTAGGGAAATATAGGATTGACCCCTCCATATCAAATTAATAAATATCATTTAATCTATCCTTCATCTTTATAAGGATCACAATTTAATTGGTTATTTTTTCCTCTAGGGTGTTTTTTGTTAATGTGATAGTTGTTAGAATTTTTGAAATTAGTTGTTTGTTATAATATTTATCATGATTTTTTAATAGAGACATTTTTTTAGGTTCCCAAAAATTCAACTAAAATTTTATCTTTTATAATAATAAAAAAATTATTTTATTCATTGTATACTCCATATAAAATAAACACATCGTGATTGTGGCTTCTATCTCACAGAAAATAGAAGTGAGACATAAATCACGTACCCTAAGTATCAACTTCATTCATACATGTTTCAACCTACAATATAATAAATATATTTTTATTATTTATATATTAATGAACCATAAATATATATATCATACCATATATTATTTACTTATGGAATTTTATTACCTGTTTATTAGCAGTTCAATGTTAATGTCATGTTTTGGGTAATAACTGCTTTGTTATTCTTGTATGTTATATTTTTTATTCTTTTCCTACTAATATTGATCATGGTCACATCATCTCATAAAATTTAGAGATGATATAAATACAATATATATTCTGATTACATTTTGTTATTGTTATTTATAAATATTAGAGATGGAAAATGAAATACACCATTCATGGAGATGATGGGTCGTACGTTCGCATAAACATTGTTTCCATTTTACCAATGGAAATAAAGTAAAACATTTATATAATATATTTATATTGAATAATAATTATTGTGTCATATATATAATAATTTTCATTAAAACCATCTATATTACCTTGCATATTAATCTGGAAGGAATCACATAGCTTCATGATGTGGTAGTCCGTTGTACACACAAAGGAAGTTAAAATATTCCTAAGGAATTTAAAATAAGAAGGAACATGTAATATAATTATTATATAGGAATAATAATATCATAATTATATTAAATTAATAATAAATCCAATGTTATATACTATTGTTAGTAGTGGAGATGTAAAACAAATAACATTGGTTTGTGTGGTGGTTGTCCGCCGTACACAAGAATGATGATTTCATAACACATTTATTGGAATAAATGAAGGATTTATGATAATAAATTAACATAATAACATATAAATATATTTAAGATAATAATAATATTATATAATCATTATTTAATAATAATTGAAGGATGTGGAGTAAAAAATAAAATAAAATTCTTGGCTAGGGGTGTTACCTCTTTATTGGAAAACTTCTATTGGTTTGCCCCAAAAGGAATAATAGGTAGGATTTATAAACAAAATAAAGATTCTGTGATTAGTAAATAGAAATAAATAAGTGATTTTGGAAGGTATTGTTTGACCAAAACTGTTTTGAGGTGTGAAGAGGAGAGGAGAGGGGTGGCCTTTATAAGTGAGGTGAGTGGTAATATTATAATGTTTTTTTAAAAAAACATTTATCATGATTTTTACATGAAACAAGGCTCAAAAGTGGAGCCTTACAGATCCTATAATAGTTATGTACAAAAATACTCTCATTCAATATGTTTTTGAGATGTTTTTTTCATTATCACCCTTATAATTTTAGTTTTACCCCCAATAAACTCATTTTTTGCTTAACCATGGTAAATAATTTTAATTTTATTTATTATCAATTATATTAAAAATTTATGTTAAACGTATTAGATAATATAAATTATTCTGATTAAAAATATTTAATCAATTTTTTCTCATTAAATTCATATTACTAAAAAATGTTAATTTAAAATTAATCTTGTAGATGTGACGACAAAGAGGGTTTTCAAGGAGAAAAATGTTCAACATATTAAAATGTTTTTATAAAAAAATTAAAAATTAAAAATATTATAATGGGATAAGTTATATTAATTGACTTATAGTTGAATTAATATTACTTTTAATCTCATTTAGAAACTAAAATTAACCTTATAAATTATTTAAACAAAAAATAATTTTCAGATAAAACTAATATTTTTCACTATTCATTGGAAAATTAAACTTCTCAAATAAATAATAAAATTAAAACTACGATAATCTGGATACGAGGAAATACAAAGAAATATTATTTTTTCAAAATAAATATAAGTGGAAAAAATTATATTTAAAATACGTGTTAATGTGTTGATAAAACTTCTTTTCAGAAAAAACCAGTTTTATGCATAAAATTGGATTTATCCTTATCTCTTATATAAAAAATACATAAGAAGAATTTTAACCATTCTATTGAATATGTAATATTTAAATTTCACTCAAATAATTCAGCAAAAGTGATCTTTTTAATTTATTCAGGTAAAATTTGTTTATTTACATAAAAATATTTTTTTAAATGATATTTTTATTTCCAATTAGTTTTTATTTTTATTTATAATTAATTGGACACAAAAGAATTTAATTTTATATACTTGTTTCAACTAAATATTTTTATAATTTAATTAATACTATTAATTAATTCAATTTGAATGGTTAGCCTATAACTATCATTTTAAATAATAATATTCGAATTTTTTTTCATATATAATTTAATCTCAGTGTTCTGTGTAAGGAAATATAAAATAACTATTGAATTCAGTAGATTCTAAAAACGGTGTTTCATGTAATTAATAATATCAAAAAGAATTAATTTATTTGATAAAAAATCATAGAATCTATGGATATTACATTCTACCCCCCCCCCCCCCCCCCCGAGAAAATTTTTATCTCGATAATTGTTACTTTGTTGATAGTAAATGAGGATACTTACACTTCATTACATCCTTAGGTTTACATGTTCTCCCTGAAGTGCATAAGAGTTGAATTTTTTGTCAATATATATTGAAGTGCATAAGAGTTTCATTTGTTGTTAATGAGAAGTCAACATGTGAATGAGAGATATTGAGGAAGAAGTTGGTGAGGCCTTGGAGAATTGTTGTTGATTCAAAGCATTGAATGACACAATTGGTCAAATCTTCAAGAGGATAAAACTCTGATGATTGATGAACTGGTCTTAAGTTCAAAGACTTGTATCAAGGTGATATAATGTTATATAACTTCATTAAGTATGTGCAATTCTCAATTACATAAGGAAAGAAGTGTCAACCATCAAAAGTCACTAGGTAGATAATGTTTTGAAGTCCATGCATTTTGTGTTAATACATGATCCAGGAATCATCCATTATGGATTAAAAGAATGTATTGAATATTTTAGATTTGTTATATTTCAAAAAAAGGATGGATGGTGTTTGAATATGAAGAAAAAGAGAGGATGGGCTTTGAATGAGCAAGGTGGATATAAATTTTCCTTATACATTTGAAACTTTGTTTTTAACCAAGTATATTCTTCTTACTCTAAAAAATAATCCATCCAAGAAGGCCAACTGAGGGCCTCAGATCAAGCACTTGTGGGACCCAAGGGTCAACCGCGCTCGAAGGAATCCCTCGAATATAGCCTCACATGAGGCATGAGTGCATGCCATTTTTAAGCCCGCGGCTACTGCACAATAATGAACCCGTGCATCATGGGAAGTAGGTGCACGTTCCTGGAGGATCATAGTGGTCACTAGAGTGCTTCTAGAGGAACATAGTGGGTGCTAGAGCGCGCCGGTAGGAGAACCGGTGTGGGGCGGCACAAGAGGTTGGAGAGGAGTAATCTGATATTTGATTGTCACAGATTGTATTATAAACAAGTAATTCCATGTCTCTCCGTTTTGATGTGGGATGAACAAAAAATACAGGGATGTTATCTCCACCATCCGATGAATCTCAGAGAGGTGGTCTGTCGTTCAATCGCCGCATCATCGATCCAACGCTTCTGGGTCGTACATCTAATCGCGTGCCACGTGGTGTTTTAATGGTGGTCGTTCGAAATCTCCACCGAGGTTGTCTTCAACCTTTGAACACCCGAGCACCACCCACTAACCAGTGATGAAGCTAAATGATGATCACATCTCTTTGGGTATCATTTGAGCCCATTTCAGGCCCGTGGTGATCGTCTGGAAGAACCGAACTCATGCATGCATTAAAAGTTGCATGCATGCGATTGAAGTGAAGAAACCATGAAGGTCGATGCAACCAAAGGTGACAGCACACGTCATGTCCCTCATGTACTCAAATAGAAGCCTTTCATGTGTTCTAAAATGGATTCATGAGATATACTCACCGAGAGAGAAGGAGTTTGTGTTGAATATAATGTACCGAGACTTTGGGCCATATATTGATCGGCGTTTGTTGATTTGAAAACACCACCTATCTCGGGAATTCAAAGATTTGGACCCCATAGCATTGTATGGTATCCTCTGCAATAAATGTAGGATCCCAAGCCATGAAGAGGGTGGTGCCATTCTTGAAGAAATGAGCTCCGGTTTCTCTAAATAAACAGAACAACCGTGAACCCATCTAGTTCGCAAAAGGTAGAGGTTTCTGTGAATCCTTGATATACGAAGGAGAGGCATCCTATGCATCCCTTTAGCAAAGGAGTCCCGTGCAGGTATTACATGGAGGAGAAGTATGAACTACCATTGTTTGTGAAAGAAGCCGAACACGCGACAGGTTCCTTCGGACCCTCTTCTTGATTCATGCGCGAAGATGAAACTACAAGTACACAATAGGTTCATGCGCCCTTGTGATACTCTGTGAAGTTACTCGGGCTCAGGATTCTTCCCTCCTTTAAAAAAGGAGAAGAACCCATGCATACACCATTCACATATCAATTATAGTTGTGTGTGCATTTTTTGAAGGATAATAAACCCGATGCCCTTAGATAAAAAAACGAATCGTGCCCTCCTATTTTGCATGAAGAAGAATAACTTGTGTCCTTGTGTTTTTCACAAAAAGAACACATGCATGAGTCCAAGGATTTGATAATATCGTCATATAGGGTGGTCAGGACAAAGAAGAAGGGATTTTGTGTGCAAAGATAAGTAGAGAATTCAGGCATGATGCACATGCATGCATATGCATGAGTTGACACACCCAAGTGTCCTAGAACAAGGTGAAACATGGGAAACACTAATTTGGGATTGAAGAAGACCCATGCATAAACACATAAAATTGAATGATTTAAATAAGACAAGTGTGTGAGTGCTAAGACCCAAAAGAATAAGATAAAGAGATGAATAGAATGGGATAAGGTGTAAAGAGAAGAGATTGTGTGTGTTCTCAAAGCGCTACAAACATTGGGGTTCTCACTCAAGATAGAAGAGAAAAATTGTGTATGCTCGAATGAATGCGCATGAACATGTAAAATAAAGGATTAAAAGTGTGTGTGAATATTGAGAAAAGAAGAGAAGACAGTTCATGTTCAAAAGTAAGAGACCCATGCATGCAATCATTCATAATCACTTGCATGTGTATCAATTCAGATGATGCCAGGTGAGCTGATGTTCAGAGTTTGAATAATCAAATTGGTGTATGTGATTATTTCAAAGAAAACAAGTAGAAGTTATATAGAATTCAGATATTTCAATAAGGAAGAAGAATTTTAGATACCCATGCAATAAATGCATGAAGTGAATGTGAACTGAGACTGAAGCCAGACTGAAATAAAGAAACTATTATATCTAAGTTTTCAGTAATTGAGAATTCAAGAAGAAAGACAATGGTAATATTGTGAAAGATAATTCTTGCATATTTATATTCCTGAAGAGGTTGTGTGCACTATTAGAACACATCTAAGTGAGGCTAGGTATTTATGAGAAGAAGAAATAATTGCCTGAGGATTTTTGATGGGGGCAGTGATCAACTAAAGTGATCAGAGTTGTTGAGCAAGGCCAACCAACCATACCAATGGTTGTTGAAGATCCGTGAAGAGATTCACTGGAATGTGTGATTCAGCAATCCTGTGTGAAGAGATCAGAAGATCATCTATAGTGAATCAAATAAGAACATAAATAAATAAGTTGCTCATGTGACTCGAGAGCTAGAAGAACCCTGTGAGATTCTGGAAGGAGAAGAAGACTTCAGTGAGACTCTAGAGCAGGCCAGTGAGACATTGGTAACATTGTGTGAAGCAGTACAAAGAACCTCATGTGGTAATTAGGAGAGTGATAATGTGACTCCATATCATCCATTGTAATTACTAACCAAATTATAGGGGATAATCTCTGTTACGGAGAATAACCAACATAGCAAGGAGTAGGTCTTTGAGTTGAACCTTGTAAATTCTTGTGTTCCGTACCTTTAAATTTAGAGCCTCATTCTATTTTAGGCTGAGAGAAACAAGAATATTAGATTGAGGCTTTAACCAGCCATAGAGGCTTAATTTAAAATAATCAATTTGTAAAAAATATTGAAGAAGAGATCACTGATTCACCCCTCCCCCTCTCAGTGATTCACACAGATCTAGTAACTTCAATTGGTATCAGAGGAATTTTCCCTCTAAAAGATCCAAGGGAGTATTTATGAAGAGTATATTTGAGGAGATGAGTGAAAAACCCCAAATGTATATATCTACCAAGACTCAGAAGAAGAGAAAGAAGAAAAAGGCAACGAATATGGAGAATAGACTTACTACTACTAGGGAGACACCTTCTACGAAGGTAATCATAAAGGTACAACAGGTGATAATACTTATTATTCTTCTAATGAAGCTTGCTCTAGCTATGATGATGATAGATCAATTAGTGATCATCAGACTACACTCAAAGAACATCTGAAGAAATTCCTTATAGAAGTGGCTAGACACATTTTTTCATGAATTAATGCTCTTCAAGATGAAAAATTATAGCTGGAAGAAGAATCTAATGCCATGGAAGAAGAATTGGATAAAAGGGTTGGCATGTCCAACAATCTCACAAAACTAGTGAAAGAAAATGAAGAAACAATTTCTCTATTCAATGTAAGATATACTCAAGTTATTGAAGAATTTTAGGGAAGTATTTATGAGAAAGAATTATTTGATAATTTATTGGTAGAAGATTTCCATGCATTTGAAAAGTTGAACAAAGATTATATGGTTGTCAAAGCTTCTCAACTAGAATAAAAATCCAACATGGAAAAGAAGCTTGACATCGCTTTGCTAAAATTAAGAAATATGCATGATGAATAAATAACAATGCTGAAGGTGAATTGGGAAAGTAAGATGAGATTAGTTGAGGATGAAAAAAACATTCTCAACATGAAATGTTTAGAATTGGAGGTGAGATTGAAAAATCAACAATCACCCCAAGATGAAACCTCCCAATTTGATGAATAAGAGATGTTTCCACTCATGTTTCCATTGAGGAATATGATTTCAAAAGGAACATCATATCATCATCTAATCCAAGGGAAACATCCTCTAAAAAGAAGGTATCCTATAACCCAGTTACTTCCATTGCAACTAATATAGTTTCATCAACAAGTACAGGTTCAAAACCAAATTATGGGATGATGTGGATTGATAAAAATGAAGATACATCCATCAAAACATCAAGGGTGGATACTGTAATGATTAAGAATAGAAACACCTAGAAGGTTTCTCCAAAGAAATAAAGACAATTCCAAAAAAAATGCACTAAATCTAGCGATACTGATACTATAAGTAAAATACGGATAATTGTTGGCTATTTCTGGTGTTGTTGGATGTTTTGGAATCATGCCAATGATTTCTAGAATAATATATCAACATATGAAAATTATAGAAGGCCTACGATCAGATAATGTAGATGTGAAGAAATCATGTAACCTACAAAGCAAAAGAAAAATGCACAGATGTAAAAGAATCTATCTATCAAGAAGAGATTTGATTATCTTAAAGACTTCTGTGATAATTACAACAGAAGTGGTCATTGATATAATGAGTGTGGGTTTATTCCTACCATGCCTTAGTCATATGTTGATAAGAATCATAGACCAAAACAATGTAGGAGAAAGTAAATGGAGTTGAAAAGTCTTCCGTTGGTAAAATGAAAAACAATGAATTCAAGAAAACAGTGAAAATAATATTCTTAAGTAGAAGATCAAATTGGATTCCAAGAATTTCATCCCAACCAAGAAAATATTTTTCGAATGTGGGTCGAAAGGTCATACAATGGATCACTAAAAACAATCCATGTAAATGAATGTAAGAAACCTTAAAATAAAAAGAGAATCAATCCATAAGTAATTGGGATTGAATGAAGACATTCCAAAAGATAATCTTAATAAGTTTCATAAGAAAGGTTACCTGAAGACAATGAGGAACTCATGTGGAAGATCTAAATCAAAAAATGAAAATTACTGTTTAGTTATCTGGACTAATCATTTTTAAATTTCTAGAGAACTGCAAAGAGCGGAAGATTAAATACTAGATAAAGCTAAGGAAATTGGAAAATGTGTCATTCCACATGAAAGAGAATTCTAATTTCATGAGTGGTTGTCAACACATGATAAACCAGGTGTCTCAAAACTATTTTGTGGAAGGTGAAAGAAGGTTGGACATCATGAAAAAAAAAATTTAACTATATTACCAAGAAAAATGGTGACAATTGAACAACATGCACCAAAAGCTATTTCACTGCTGACAGAAGTAAAGAAAAACAATCCACTGAAGTCGAAAGTGAATGGAAGTAAAGAATCCATGCTAAAAATGAAAAATAATAGTTCCAAATGGATAGGAGACATCACCATGAAGAGTACCAGACACTTTTTAGTGACAAAGAAAGAAGTTCTTGGGATGAGATAAAATTCTCAGCCCCAGTGCTTTAATTAAGAAGCTCACAAGTGTTCCATCTTATTTCCATATACTTTTGTTATACATGTGTGCCTACATTTCAGGGAATTGAAGATGTAGGTCACTATTAAAATGAGAGTTGAATGAGCAATGTGGAGAAACAATGTTGAACTCGTTATTCATGATTTGGTAATTACTTGAAGTAATCCATAGTGGAATATTATCAACATTCATATCTTCAATATTATTTCATGATATTCTCCACCAAGGAAATTCAAAGGGAGAAGTGAACCCCTCAAGGGTGATAAAATATGAAAGAGATGATATCATGGATTATTTCATGACAAATATTGAAATTAATATAATCTCAGGAAGTTGAATCTAAGGTATTACAATCACACTATCATCCTTATGTCTTAATTGTATTTGTCATACCAATTATGGGGAGTGCATGATTGATGAAAATTTGGGATGAAAGGGGGAGATTTATCCTTGAACTTGAACTCTTTAATATTTTTGTTGAAGTGTATGATGGATTTAGCATTTCACTGATAAATATGATCATGTACAATCCCCTGGTCAAGAATTGAACCATTCTGAGCATGATTTCACATGTTTGGTTGTTTGTAGACAGCACTAAAAACCTTGGCCATATCTCTCTTGTTCTCTACACTAAGTTAGCAAAAGTAGACTTAGAGTTGATTCCCCAAAGTTTCCTTGCCAAGTGAACCATGTAAAATAATCCCTCTCATAGAAACATTCCAAAAGATATTATTCAAAGGGAGGATAGTATGTTTTTTAATGAGACTCCACTGACACCTTTTCATTTGGTTGCCACTAGGGGGGGACTTTTGGCACACATATTGACCTATTTGAAGTGTCCTTATGTGATATTGGTAACTAAATACAACGGGGGAGATTGAAGTGCATAAGAGATGCATTTATTGTCAATATAGATTGAAGTGCATAAGAGTTGCATTTGTTTTCAATGAGATGTCAATATGTGGATGAAAGATATTGAGGAAGAAGTCGGTGAAGCCTTGAAGAATTTTTGTTGATACAAAGCATTGAATCCAACACTTGATCAAATCTCCAAGAGGATAAAACACTGATGATTGTTGAACTGGTCTTAAGTTCCAAGAATTTTATCAAGGTGATTAATGTTACAACAAATGAAAAATTACATAAAATACTCAATTGCCTAAGGAAATAAGTTACATCCATCAATAGTAACTAAGTGGATATAGTGTTGAAGTCAATTCATTATGTTTTAATACATGATGAATAAAGACATGATCCATGCATCATCAATGATTGTATTAAAAAATTTATTGATGATTTAAGATTTTTTATTTCAAATAGAAAATATGGATGGTGTTTGATGATGAGGAAAAAGAGAGGATGGGATTTGAATGAGAAAGGTGGCCATAAATTTTACTTATACACTTGACACTTGGTTTTTAACCAATTATATTCTTCCTACACTAAAAAATAAGCCATCCAAGGAGGCTATCCAAGGACCTCACCTCAAGCTTTTACGGGACCCGAAGGTCAACAGCACTCAAAAGAAGCACTTGAGGCCAGCCACACAAGAGGCATGAGTGTTGGCCATGTGTAAGACCATAGGTTCATCATAGTAATGAACCCATGCGGCATGGGCGCTAGGTGTGTGCACTCGGAGGAGCATAGGGGGCACTAGAGCATGCCCGGAGGACCATAGTGGGCGCTAGAGCGTGGTCGCAGGAGAACCGGTGCGGGGCGGCACCGAAGGGGGGAGAGGAGTAATCTGATATTATGTTTCCATGGATTGTATTATAAACAAGATGTTCCCATGTCTCCATTTCGATGTGGGACGGAGAAAAAAAACGAGACGAAATATCCACCGTCTGATGCATCTCAGAGATGTGGATTGTCATCCGATCGCCGCATCATCAATCCAGTGCATCTGGGCCATCCATCAGATTGTGTGTCACGTGGTGTTTTAATTGTGGTCGTTCGATCTCTCCATTGAGGTTGTCTTTAACCTACGAACACCCAAGATCCACCCGTGAACTAGCGATAAAGTTAATGATGATATCATCTCTCTGGGCATCATTTTATCCCTTTTCAAGCCCATGGTGATCATCTGGATGAACCAAACTCATGCATGCATTAAGAGTTGAATGCATGTGATTGAAGTGAAGAATTTATGAGGGCCGAAGCAACAGAATGTGCGAGTTCATGTCATATCACTCAAGAACTCAAATAGAAGACTTGCATGAGTTCTAAAATGCATGAATGATATATTCTCACTGAGAAATAAGGAGTCCGCGTTGAACAAAATATTCTGAGACTTTTTGCCATATATTGATCTGCGTTTGAAGATTTAAAAACACCACATAACTTGGGTGTTCAATTATTTGAACCTTGAAGATTTTTACAAGCTCCTAGCTTATAAAATGAGGTGCCCAAGCCGTGAAGGGGGTGCTTCCATTCTTGAAGAAAGGAGCTTATGTTTCTCCAATGAAACAGAGACACCGCGAACCCCTCTAGTTCACGGAAGGCAGATATTTCCACATAACCTTTCTACGTGAACAATAGGTGTCATGTTTATCCCTTCCACGAAGGATTCAAGCACAAGTCTTGCGTGGAGGAGAAGCGTGAAACACCCTTGTTCGCGAAAGAATCAGAACACACGACAGGTTCCCTCAAACCCTCGTCATGCTTTGTGCGTGAAGAAAAAACCACAAGTGCACAAAAGGTGCATGCACCCTTGTGATAATCTATGAATTTACCCAAGCTGATGATTCCTACCATCTTTCACGAAGGAGAATAACCCACACATACACCATTCAAATATTAATTCTCGTTTTTTCTACATTATATGAAGGATCAGAATCCCGAGTCCCTTAGAGAAAAAATGAATCATTCCCTCCTATTTTTCATGAAGAAGAAGAACTTGTGGCCTTGTGTTTTTCACAAAAGAAACACATTAATGATTTGATGCCTTTGATAATATCTTGAGATAGGGTGGTCATGAAGAAAAAGAAGGGATTCTGTGTGCAACGATAAGTGGATAATTAATGCATGATGCATATGCATGCATATGCATGAGTAGAGACATGCAAGGGTCCTAGAACAAGGTTAATCGTGGAAAAAATTAATTTGGGATTGAAGAAGACCCATCCATAAAGACATAAAATTAAATGAATTAAATAACACAAGTGTGTGAGTGATATGACCCAAAAGAATAAGAGAAAGAGAATAATTGAAAGAGAGAATGTGTAAAGATAAGAGATTGTGTGTGTGATCAAAGTGTTACACCCATTGGGGTTCTCACACGGGAAAGAAAAGAATAATTGTGCATGAATGCATGCAAGCACGTGCACATGTAAAATAAAGATTTAAAAGTGTTTGTGTATATTTAGAAAAGAAGAGATGATAGGGCATGTTCAAAAGTAAGAGACCCATGTGTGCAATCATGCTTAATCACATGCACGTGTATCAATTTAGATGATTCCAAGTGAGTTGATCTTCAATGATTGAATAATCAAATTGGTGTATGTGATTCTTTCCAACATATCAAGTAAAATGATTAGTTCTTTAAAATATTTAACTAAGGAAGAATAATTTTAGATACCCATGAAGTCCATGCATTAAGTGAATGTGAACTGATAGTGAAGCCAGACTGCATTAAAGAAACTCTTCTATCTAATTTTTCAGTAATTAAGAATTCAAGAAGAAAGATAGTTCTGATATTGTGCTAGATAATTATTGAATATTTATATTCTTGAAGAGGTTGTTAGAACCATTAGAACACATCTAAGTAATGAAAGGTCTTCATCAGAAGAAGAAAGAATTTCCATAGCATTGTTGAGCTGAGCACTGATCAACTGATGTTATCAGAATTGTTGACCAAGGCCGAAAGTCCTTATCAATGGCTGTTGAATATCCTTGAAGAGATTCAAAGGAAAGTGTGATTCAGCAGGCCCATTTTAAGTGATCAAAAGATCGTCTAAAGTGAATCAAAGAAGAACTTAAAGAAAGAAGCTACTCATGTGACTTGAGAGCTAGAAGAATCATGTGATATTCCAGAAGGAGAAGAAGACTTCAGTAAGACTCTAAAGCAGGCCAATGAGACTCAAGTAACACTATGTGAAGCAATATAAAGAACTGCCTGTGGGACTCTGGAGAGATACAATGTGACTCTGTATCGACCGTTGTAATTACTGACCAAAGTATTGTGGAGAATCTATGTTGGTGAGAATAACCAACACATCAAAGAGAAGGTATTTGAACCAAGCTTTGTAAATTTTTATGTTCAATACCTTTACATTTACAGAATCATTCGAGGTAAGGCTGAGAGACACAAGAAGAGTGGATTGAGGCTTTAACCATCCATAGAGGTTTAATTGAAAATAATCAATTTGTAAAAAGATTGAAGAAGGGACCACTGATTCGCCCCTCCCCCTCTAAGTGATTCACACTAATCTGGTCACTTCACTCCCTCAAGCTAGAGTTTTTACAACAAAACATTGACCAATTAAGTATTCTTGATTCATATAATGTTCTGAATATGATCTAGAAACATTACATATTGTAAGTCATAAGAAATATCATTCTATAATAGTATGACATATATGTTCTGTACATGTGATGGATCTGGTATGTAATTCCTCATGATATATACATGGATCCCATATTTCACTTGAGACAAGTTTGTTGGAATCTCTAAAGTACATCTTACCATATGAATACAATCAATAATTTCAAAGGGGTTAATATACCTATATATTTGATTTCCTTTATTTCATATGAGAAATTTCATCATTGGGTTGTGAGTTGATAAATATCCACTTCATATAATATTGTATGAAATGAAGATGAATAGTTCTTACTTGAAAAACTAAAGGATGAGAAGATCTGTAATATAATGATAATTCAATCCTTCTATCTCTAGTTAAAAAAATATTTGCATTTGTTATCCATTATGGTTAAATAATTTTATAGTGAAATAATTTGTTAAACTCTAAAACCTCATTGAAATTTTAACATACACCATTTCATAAATGGTTATCCTTATGACCCTTTAAGAATTAAAAAAATATATATAAATTCACTTAATTCACCTAAATAAAATTTACATTAGTCCTCCATACATAATTAACTACTTTTTAATGGTAACAAGCCAAAGAATTAGTACCTCAATCACATATTCTCTAAAATCTTAGTAATAACCAAAATTATCCTAAAACCTGAATTAGAACATGCATGATTCCTTATTCCTTGAATAAATCCACATATTTTTGAATATATTTCATATAACCCATAATTTTTAAATTACATCAATTATTATATAAACCACACTATTAATAAATCATTTATCAGTTACGACATAATCAATATAATCCAAATTACTTTATACATATTATTCATCGATTTATCTAAACTAAACACCATTTTCTCAAAATTAAGAAAATATTCGGGGCCAGCTTCCCATAATCATTTGTTTTCAATTAACTATAAACACTACGGGAAAAATGGGTATTTGCGACGGGTTATTTGCGAAGGGAATAAATCCCGTCGCAAATAGTCCTGTTGAAAACTTATTTGCGACGGGGGTATTTACCCGTCGCAAATAAGTAGGCTTTTGCGACGGGATTGCTTTCCCCGTCGCAACTAGTTTTCCCGCGATGCGCGCCAAATCGCGGGAAAACTATTTGCGACGGGACAAATTTCCCGTCGCAAATAACCGGCGGCGGTAAAAGGTATTTGCGACGGGAAAGTATTCACGTCGCTAATAGTATGTTATTTGCGACGGGTCCCGTCGCAAATAACTATTTACTCGTTGACCGTAATTAATGCGGGCTAAAGTATTTGTGACGGTACCCGTCGCAAATAAACCCGTCGCAACTAATCTAACCTATAAATACCCCCATCCGTTTTTTTCAAATCATTCTCATTCTCTACCTTCTCCTGCTCTCAAACTTCTGTTTCTAGAGTTGAGTTTTTTTTCAGTTTAATTTTTTTCTTCGGAGCTGATATTAAAGTTTTGAAGAACGATCAAAGCAGATCAATTTTCAAGGTATTTATGTTCATTTTAATTTAATATTTATTTTTAATTTTTTATTAGTTTCAATTATTCTTAATTAGTTGTAATTTAATTATGTTTATATTGTTTTCTTACTTAATAAATTTAAATTATTAGTATTGATCATAGTTAATGGTAATTAGGAATAATTAGTAATAATTTTTAATAATTAAGAATAAATATTAATAATTAGTAATAAATACCAATAATTAGGAATAATAACATTATTACATTATTAGTATATTTTATTATTAATATTAAAATAATATAATTTTTTATATATATACAATTCTTTTTTCATCTGTGTGTTTACTGTGTTCACATGTATTATTTGTATGTGGAGATAGAAAACGCACAGATGAAAGAAGAATTGTATATTAATCAGAAAATTATATTATTTTAATATTAATAATAAAATATACTAATAATGTTATTATTTGTAATTATTGGTAATTATTCCTAATTATTGGTAATTATTTATTTAATTACTAATAATTAGGAACAATTATCAATAATTATCAATAATTAAGAATATTTAGTAATAATTAGTAATAATTACCAATAATTAGTAATAATTACCAATAATTAGTAATAATTAGTAATAATTATCAATAATTAGTAATAATTAACAATAAGTAGTAATAATTATCTATAATTTGGAATAATTAACAATAATTAACAATAATTAGTAATAATTACCAATAATTACCAATAATTACCAATAATTACCAATAATTAGTAATAATTAGTAATAATTACCAATAATTGCCAATAATTGCCAATAATTACAAATAATTACAAATAATTAGGAATAATTAGGAATAATTAGAAATAATTAGGAATAATTAGGAATAATTAGGAATAATTAGGAGTAATTAGGAATAATTACCAATAATTAGGAATAATTAGGAATAATTACCAATAATTAGGAATAATTACCAATAATTAGGAAAAATTAGGAATAATTACCAATAATTAGGAATAATTAGGAATAATTAGGAATAATTAGGAATAATTAGAAATAATTACCAATAATTAGGAATAATTAGGAATAATTACCAATAATTACCAATAATTACCAATAATTACCAATAATTACCAATAATTACCAATAATTACCAATAATTACCAATAATTACCAATAATTACCAATAATTTGCAATAATTACCAATAATTTGCAATAATTTGCAATAATTTGCAATAATTAGTAATAAATACCTAAAATTAGGAAAAATTAAGAAAAAATTAGGAAAAATTAGGAAAAATTAGGAAAAATTCTCAATAATTAGTAATAATTACCAATAATTAGTAATAATTACCAATAATTAGTAATATTTACCAATAATTAGTATTAATTACCAATAATTAGTAATAATTACCTATAATAAGTATTAATTACCAATAATTAGTATTAATTACCAATAATTAGTATTAATTACCAATAATTAGTATTAATTAGGAATAATTACCAATAATTAGTATTAATTAGGAATAATTACCAATAATTAGTAATAATTACCAATAATTAACAATAATTAGTAATAATTACCAATAATTACCAATATTTAGTAATAATTAACAATAATTGCCAATAATTACCAATAATTGCCAATAATTACTAATAATTAGTAATAATTACCAATAATTACGAATAATTATTAATAATTATGAATAATTAGTAATAATTACGAATAATTACGAATAATTAGTAATAATTAGGAATAATTAGTAATAATTACCAATAATTAGTAAAAATTACCAATAATTATCAATAATTACCAATAATTATCAATAATTACCAATAATTATCAATAATTACCAATAATTATCAATAATTACCAATAATTATCAATAATTACCAATAATTATCAATAATTACTAATAATTATCACTAATTACTAATAATTAGCAATAATTAATAATAATTAGCAATAATTAATAATAATTAGCAATAATTAATAATAATTAGCAATAATTAATAATAATTAGCAATAATTCGTAATAATTAGCAATAATTACTAATAATTAGCAATAATTATTAATAATTAGTAATAATTAGGAATAATTAGTAATAATTAGGAATAATTAGTAATAATTAGGAATAATTCGTAATAATTAACAATAATTAGTAATAATTAGTATTAATTAGTAATAATTAGGAATAATTAGTAATAATTAGGAATAATTAGTAATAATTACCAATAATTAGTAATAATTACCAATAATTACCAATAATTAGTAATAATTACCAATAATTAGTAATAATTATTATTAATTACCAATAATTATTATTAATTACCAATAATTAGTATTAATTACCAATAATTAGTATTAATTACCAATAATTAGTATTAATTACCAATAATTAGTATTAATTACCAATAATTAGTATTAATTACCAATAATCACCGATAATTAGCAATAATTAGTAATAATTAGCAATAATTAGTAATAATTAGGAATAATTAGTAATAATTAGGAATAATTAGTAATAATTAGGAATAATTAGTAATAATTACCAATAATTAGTAATAATTATTATTAATTACCAATAATTATTATTAATTACCAATAATTATTATTAATTACCAATAATTAGTATTAATTACCAATAATTAGTATTAATTACCAATAATTTGGAATAATTACCAATAATTTGGAATAATTACCAATAATTTGAAATAATTACCAATAATTTGGAATAATTACCTTATTACATTATTTGTATATTTTATTATTAATATTAAAATAATATAATTTTCTATATTATATACAATTCTCTTTTCTTCTGTGTTTTTTCTGTCTCCACATGTAATATTGACATTCTTTTTCAAAATTATCAACCTACTCGCCAATGGAGAAGTGAAAGTGAATGCCAATATTACATGTGGAGACAGAATGTGAAACACACAGATGAAAAGAGAATTGTATATAATATAGAAAATTATATTATTTTAATATTAATAATAAAATATACTAATAATGTAATGATGTTATTATTATATAATTAATATTTATGAAAAAAATTATATTAGTATTATTAAAAAAAATAAAAAATCAATATAATATTAAAATTATCAATATTTGTAACAGGTTTTGCTTTATTCTCAATATATTCAATACTTGCTTGTGTTTTTTCTAACAAATTATTCAAAACTAGTAATGCTTTTATATTTTATAGAAAAATATGGAACAACGAGGTCGTCAACAGTCATTATTAGATGACCGCATATGGATAAATCAACGTAGAAATCCAAATGGTTCTGGTTTAAATCCAGTATATATAGAGGGTGTGGAGATTTTTTTATCATTTGCGGCATCAAATCCAGAATTTGTTTCAGAAGGAAAGATAAAATGCCCTTGTAGAAAATGTGCATTGAGAACGTTTGACACGTTTGAAAAAGTGGGGGAACATCTCTTGCGTTTTGGTTTTCAAGCAGATTATGTTTTTTGGTATCAACACGGTGAACGCAGTTCCAGAGCAGGTGATACCAACTTGATTCCGGATCCATCCCAGTTTCAAGATTTAGTTCATGATGTTGCAGGTTCATCTGTTCAACATACAGAAACTCCGGCTGATATAGCTTCAAATCCTGAGTTGGGACCGTCTGAATTTTATGAGTTGTTGAAGTATGTTGAGGATGCATTATATCCTGGCTGCAAGATGAGCAAATTAGAAGCAGTTGCAAAATTTATAGCTATCAAATCAGATAACGGAATGTCAAACACTTGTTTTGACCAGATATTTTCTTTGCTGAAAACACTGTTACCCGAAGGAAATGTTTTACCTGCAAATTACTATTAAAGTAAGAGGTTGGTTCGAAATTTGGGACTTACTTGTCAGAAGATTCATGCATGTTCAAATGACTGCATTTTATATTCTGGGGAAAATGAGTCGTTGGATAGTTGTCCCACATGTGGGCAACTGAGATATAAAGAAGGACAACACGGGAAGTCTGGTTTGATTCCTGTAAAACAGTTGAGATATTTTCCGCTTACATCTAGACTTCAGCGTTTATTCATGTCTAAGAATACAGCGACAATGATGTCATGGCATAAAGAGAATATTTCAACCGATAAAAGCTTGAATCATCCAGCCGATGGTGATTCATGGAAACATTTTGATAGAGTGCATCCATCCTTTGCTTTAGAAGCTAGAAATGTTCGACTAGGCCTTTCCATTGATGGTTTCTGTCCATTTGGATCTTATGGTAGTCAATATTCATGTTGACCTGTTTTTTTAACTCCTTACAATTTACCTCCCTGGATGTTGATGAAGGAGCCATATATCTTTTTGACTTTACTAATTCCAGGACATCCGAAGAAAAATATTGATG
The DNA here is from genome assembly GCA_963277665.1 of Viscum album. Classification (NCBI taxonomy): domain Eukaryota; kingdom Viridiplantae; phylum Streptophyta; class Magnoliopsida; order Santalales; family Viscaceae; genus Viscum; species Viscum album. The sequence continues at coordinate 1,298,476,983 of OY728130.1, read as the reverse complement.
TTTATTTGAAGCCATTGATTGATGAATTAAATTTATTGTGGAGTACTGGTGTCAGTACATATGATGTTGCAACGAAACAGAATTTCATACTGAGAGCAGCATTGATGTGGACAATAAGTGACTTCCCGGCTTATGGGATGTTATCTGGCTGGAGTACACATGGTCAGAAATCATGTCCTTACTGTATGGGAGAGAACAAAGCATTTATGCTCATTCATGGAAAGAAACCTTGTTATTTTGACTGTCATCGCAGATTTCTTCCAGCTGATCATCCTTTTCGCAGAAACAGATCTCATTTCAGAAAAGGAACAGCTGAAAGGGATGGACCTCCAAAAATGATATCAGGTTCGGAGTTAAAATCGGTTGTATTTTCATTACCTCCCATCACTTTTGGTCCCACAATAAACCAACAGAAAATTTCTGGTTTTGGGAAAGAACACAATTGGATTAAACGTAGCATATTTTGGGATTTGCCATATTGGCTTGATTTGTTGGTCCGACACATGTTAGATGTCGTGCATATTGAGAAGAACTGTTTTGATAATTTGTTTCATACAGTTTTGGATACGCCAGGAAAGAGCAAAGACAATGTAAATGCACGTTTAGATCTTGCCCAAATTTGCAGGCGTCCAGAATTGGAACTCTTTGAGAATGTCAGAATAGAAAGGTTACTGAATCCAAAAGAAGCTTATACACTGTCTAAAGAAAACCGTTTATTATTTTGTCAGTGGATTGCAGATTTGAGACTTCTAGATGGCTGTGCTTCCAATTTGGGTAGATGTGTAAAGAATTGTCATATTACTGGATTAAAAAGTCATGATTGTCATGTTATAATGGAGAGACTTCTACCCATTGGATTAAGAGGTCTGTTGAATTATGTGATTTGGGATTCTATAACAGACATGTCTCATTTTTTTCGGGAAATTTGTGCGGCTACGGCAGATTATGATGCTCTAGGAAAAGTGGAAAAAGATGTTGTTGTAATTATATGTAAACTGGAAAAAATATTTCCGCCGTCTTTCTTCGACTCAATGGAACATTTGATGTTACATTTTCCATATGAAGCCAAATGTGGAGGTCTGGTACAGTTTCGATGGATGTACCCATTTGAAAGATGCATGCAAAAATTGAAAAGAAAAGTACGCAACAAAGCATCTGTTGAAGGATCTATTGCAGAAGCTTATTTGCAAGAGGAAATATCTTTTTTCTGCTCCCATTATTTTGAATCTGAGTATCCTTCAAAACACAACCGAATGGGACGGAATGAGAGGAATATTGATGAAATCGACAATCAATTATCTGTTTTCAACCAGTCAGAGCTTGGTTTTGGTGGAGTTTCTGAACGTTGGCTTTCAGATGATGAACATCATAGAGCTCATACGTATGTTCTGATCAACTGTGAAGAGATGACATCAGTTGTACTGTAAGTGTTTATATCACTTATTCTATCATTTATGTTACAATAAATAACTTTGGTTTTTATAGGTTGTATGATAATCATATCAAGAAACAAATTCCACAAATTACAGCAGCTGCTCTCGAAGAACGTCGACTGAAAAATTTCCCTCAGTGGTTTCAAAAACTGGTAACATAAATTCTTTATCTTTTAGCAACTCATTCAATGTATAGTTTACTATATTGATAATTATTTCACAAATTTTCAGGTGTCTCGACATGCTGATAAAATTGACAAACGGCTGTGTGTATTGAGTAACCCACCTTCCAAACTAGTTAAAACTTATAATGCATATGTGGTGAATGGATTTCGATTCCACACACATGCATATGGGGAATCGAAAAAAACAATGAACAGTGGAGTTATCTTGAGAGGATCTCATCATCGAGAAAATGAAGTTGATTTTTATGGCATACTTGATGAAATCATTGAACTCTGTTATCTTGGACAACATTACATAACCATGTTCAAATGTCGGTGGTTGGATACAGAGAGAGGCGTGCGTGTTCATCTGACTCATGGAATCATTGATATTAAATGTAAAAGTGTTCTCGCAGTAAATGAACCATTCTTATTGGATCAACAGGCATATCAAGTTTATTATGCAAAGTACTGTGCAACATCAAGAGACTTGACTGATTGGTGGAGTGTAATAAAAATCAAAATTCGAGACAATCAGTTTAGTCAAAGTGAATGTGCTTTCACTGATGTGCAAAGAATTGAAGTTTTTCAAGAGAGTACTCAAAATCAATCTTTTTTACAAAGAGACACGAGTATCGATGATGACACCCCACATTTAAGAGTTGGTGATGACGATGATGTTAATGATGTCACACATGAATTTGAAATGGTAAGAGATGAAGCAACTGCAACTCGAATGGATATTGATGATGTTGAGGAGGAATATGAAGATGACATTGACATATATGAAGATGATGATGAAGATGAACACTTATATAATTCCATGGTATTTATATACAATCATAATATGTATATATGTATATATAATAGTAATTATCAATTATTTGCTAACATTAACATTTTCTGTTTCAGATGGACGAGGCCACATTTCGTGAGTTGGCGGAGGCTGACCTGCCTTTCGATGCAGATGAGTTGCTGGCAGATGACCCTCAGCCTGCAGGCGCTCCAGGGAGAACGCGGAGGGGGTGCGGTCTTGCACGATTGATGATTCCTGACCCCATCCCCGAGCGACGTCCACGTCTTGGGTTTGATCCGCGCACCCGGAGGTGTGATAACCTGTGTGATAACCTGTGGATTTGACTAAGATTTCATTAATCTATTCACATAATAAATGTTTATTATTTTTTTCAGTTTTCCGCATATAGCAGTCGGACAGGGCAGCGCTATTTTGCGCAACTATTTCTCTCAGCCGTGGACCACATGGGAGCAGATTCCCATTGATGTGTAGCAGTCCATGTTCGGCCATTGGTTGGTACGTACGTAAATAAATAATTTTTATTTTGAAAATTATTTCATTTCTAACTTGATATTTTGATTTATTTGTAGGGTTTATGGTATCCGATCGAGGATACCATGCGTGACGCCATCCACGAGGCATGGGAGGTGGCCATGCGTGATCGCCTTCGTCAGTTTTTGCACAATTTAAGAAAAGCTGCGATGAAGAAAGCAGGAGTGTCAGATTTTGAGGAGTCATGTAGAGCACACCGACCAGAGTACATTTCATCCCATGTATGGGATGGATTATGTGCGCACTGGTTGAGTGGTGCCTTTCAGAGGAGATCATCGGTGGGGAGGCAGAATCGGGGGAGACAGCAGGTGACTCATCGAGCTGGGAGTCGTTCTTTCAGTACTCATAGACACCATCTGGTACGTACATTATTTATAAATATTTTATATAACTATAAATATTAACAGTTTATTTTTTATTCTTATAGGCTGTCGAGCACCCCGATATTACAGAGTACGACGTATATCGGAGGATGTATAGTGATCCTGCTACTGGGGAGCTCAGAGGTGATCGTCAGCATCACATCGTGGTCAGTATTATTTGTTTTCAAGTTTAAAAATTAACTGCATATAATATATTCACAATTTTAATTTTAAATTGCAACTATAGGAGTCATATGAGGCCGCAACGTCACAGGCCCGGCCTGAGAGTCAGGCCGAGTCATCAGATCAGACCACTGCCCGTCAGTTTGATGAGGCGGCATGGATGCAGGCCACCCAGTATGCCTTCGAGAAGGGCCGGGTAGTTGGTATCGGCTCTCGACTGACTCCCGGAGATTATTATGGAAGTGCTGCGATGTCGGCGTCCAGCTCGAGAGGAGCTCGTGCATCTTCTTCTACACAGTATGAGGATCAGTTGCGATCTCAGACTGCATAGATAGAGAGTCTCTGACAGGAGCAGGAGCAGATGCGTCAGCAGCATGAGGAGGAGCGTCGACGCCAGCAGCAGCTGTACGAGGAGCAGACGAGTCGGTGGCAGCAGCAGCATCAGGAGCAGATGGAGTAGATGCGCCGACTCACTCATGCTTTAGGGATGGAGTTTCCTCCACCACCATCTGCAGATCCCCCACCTCCCCCCCCCTCCTTCAGATTAGAGTTTGTATTTTTGTTATAAAATTTGTGAAATCAAAATATATTTTTTTTCTATTCGTAGTTTCTGTCTCATTATAAAATATTAATAATATTATATTTTTAAAAAACAATATTAATATGAATAATAATATTATTTATATTTTATAATATTAAAATTTATATATATAGTAAAATTTATATATATATATATATTAAAATTTTATAATATTATAATTTAATTATATTTTTTATAATATTGAATTATTTTAATATTTAAATGTAAAATAATTCTATTATTTTTATACTAATTAAAATAACTTATTAATATTTTTTTATTTATGAATTATAATTGTAATATTATTATATTAATTAAATCATTTATTAATATTCTATTATTTTTTATTGTTGAATTATAATTCTACTATTATTATAGTAATTAAAATAATTTATTATTTTCATTTGTAAATTATAATTCTATTATTATATTAATTAAAATAATTTATTAGTAATATATTTTTTTTATTTTTTTTATAGTATTTGCGACGGGATACTATACCCGTCGCAAATACTAGTATTATTAATAGTTTTTTATTTTTTTTAAAAAATAGTATTTGCGACGGGTCCCGTCGCAAATACTATCAACAGTATTTGCGACGGGATACGATGCCCGTCGCAAATAGTAGTATTATTAATAGTTTTTTATTTTTTTTTAAAACGTTTTTGCGACGGTACCGTCGCAAAAGGTATTTGCGACGGGACCCGTCGCAAAAACTATTTTAAAAGTTTTTTACAAAAATACGGAATACTATTTGCGACGGGAAGATGGCCCGTCGCAAAAAAATCCTTTTGCGACGGGCCCGTCGCAAATAAGTGTAGTTGCGACGGCGTTTTCAGCAACGGGCTATTTGCGACGGGCCCCCGTCGCAAATACCTGTTTTTCTAGTAGTGAAACCTTAATTTAAATCACTTTACAAGGAAATCAGTATCATTCAACATATTATTGAAAATCCTTAATGAAATACAAAAACAAATCCATATATATATGATTCATATAAAATAATTCTAGAATTTAAATACATAAATACTAAAATTATTTCACCCTATCCTTAATCTATTAACTATGATTCATAATCTTATTCCTTAATACCTCCTTCCTTTTATATGTCATTGTATGTCCCTTCATCATCAATAATAAAACCATTTCTCATAAAACCATGATGATTATCTTCAACATCATTCCCCTTAGAACATAAATTTTCATAATGCATAGAATTTACATGTTTAAAACATGAAATAATAAATGATATCTTAGGGAGGCCATTATTCTCATCTATTATGTTAACCAAAATTCTTATTTTTTCCTTTATAATTATATACATTGCATCCATATTTTATAGACCAAAAAAATATTCTCGTCCCTTGGTGACATTCTCTTGATTGTTTCTTCACAAATTCTCAATATATGGGAAACTTAATATTCTTTCTAACATGGTCACCACAACCTAAAATCTCATTAAACCTCATCCTTATATTCTGTAGTGAGTTTGAGAGTTGGTTAAGCTACACATTTTTAATCATGTTTCATGGTTACTGATTACGAATAATCAAAATATCAATCACTCATGTTCTCATCAAAACATTATCTATGAAATTCAACATTGATCCATTTTATTCTGGTTCCCTCCATTTATTAAAACCAAAAATCATATTGTGATAAATAATAATTATAGTGTAAAATAAAATTATCAATAAAACTCACTTATAGAAGGTCTAAATCATGAAACCTTATTTTTAATGTTTGATGCCTTATGTTTATCCTAGGGAACTCATGGCCATTTTCTAAATCCATCCTGATGGTCTATAAATATATTGTGAATTTAAATGTCATATCCCCAATAAGGGTCAAACTAGGTGTGAATAAATACCGATTTTTATTAACTAGGTGTTGATCGAGTCCATCTCATTGTTTCCTTTTCATAGTTATCACCCATTGGTACCTCTCTACTATATCCACAACCACATGAATTATCCAAACAAGGATGTAATTTCTTAGAACACACTTTCTCTATCCTTTTCGAAAATTTGAGGAAATTCTACTATAATTTGACTCATCCTTATATTTATCCTTAGAGATATCCCTATACATATCCTTTTGAATCTACCTAGGGATTTTACTATGGTATTCTCATCCATGTTAATAATATCTAATTAAACCTTTCCTCTGATACCAACTATAGTGGTCTGAAATTTTTTCCAGTGAACTATAATCGATACCTATTTGGGAAATCCATGGGAGGTTACACCTCCTAGGTAGGACACACCACCATCCCTAGGGGAATCTCTTTCCTCATCAAGTCCTTCTGCAGTGAAATATTCTACATCTAATTCTCACACATGAGATTTCTCAAGGATTGAATTCCTTCATTTTTCCTATAATTACAACTATAGATACCCAGATATTTCATACATAAATGTAACATATTTTTAGATGAATACTCAATACATTTCACAAACATATGCTCATATACCATATTAGTTAGTTTTTTTTATACTTGAAACATGATATTCTTATTTCGTGATATATCTTTATCATCTCCCACAAATATCTTTTGACATAGTTCTCTACTTAGTCACACCATACCTAAACATTTCCTAATAACCTATGTAATGAAACATAATAAAGGGTGAGTATAGATTCTTAGTAAGCTAAGAATAATAGATATCACCTTTGAGTATATGAAATATTAAGATAAGTATCAAGGTATTTGATCAAGAACATAACTTATGAAGTTCATACCTAACCTATTATAGATCATAAACATGGTTCATGGAATACACCTTTTTCATTTTAGAATAAATAGGATATAAGAGTGAGAAAACATTATAAATCAATCATAAAGCGTGAGATCATGTTTAAATTTGGCGCCAACTTAAATATAGAAAACAATTTCATATTTGATATTTAACTACCATGACCTTCAACATTGTTGATGAATACATATCACACATTTCAAATTGTGGATCAAGATGCTCATGTTCCCCATTCTGCATCCATACATACATTTTTCCAATTATGGATCATGATGAACATAATTCACAGACAAGATCAATCCCATTAACATGTTATACAATGTGATCACCTCAGATATAAATATTTACCCAATGCATTGATGGGAGATATTTTACACACCAACATCATTATTAAAACCGTTCTTTTGTGTTCCATAATATCATAAAACATTCATCCTATCAAAAAAACATAACCCATGTAATTAAAGTAGGTTTCATAGTCATCTCTCAATTTACCATAACACAGCACATGAAAAATAAATGGGTTTTATATACATTACATCAACATAAACCTTAACTATCTAGAGAAATAATCATGATAGTATCATTCAATCTTATCCCAAGTAAATAATAATTTTCGTCAGTTAATTTCATCTTAAATAGAAATATATTTTAAAAGATCACATGGAATAGTTATTGATGAATACAACCTTTCCCATTTGAAAAAAAAAATTAAACCATATAACAATTTGAAAATCCTTTTATTTCAAAATAACTTTGAAAACATATAAAGTAATCTTAAAATAAAATAATGGTCATGGTAGTGGGAAATTAAATTCATGTCTACACATATAAATAAATAATCTTTTCAAACTTTTGGACGAAACTGAAGATACATTATTTAGAAAATGACATCAGGTATTATTTCAAAACAATTATAGAAATGTAAAAAATTATTTCAATTAATAAATAATTTGATAATTTTAAAATCCATTTTTAAACACATTTTTGGAAAACATTGGTTTTTAATAAAAAAATGGTTTTTGACTAAAGAGTTAAATAAAGATATTTTTTCTTAAAATCATTCATTTGAATTTTTGAGTATATCCAGAGAAGAAAATGAAAGGGAAAGTTTATTATCATGAAAAAACAAGAGGATAATAATATTAATGGTTTTCTTGATATATAGATGATAATATTTTAATAATTGGAATCAGAATCATAAACAATATTAATAAACAATCATATTGAAACATAAAACTCTTACCACATTAGTATCTATGAATCATAATCCCCATGAAAGAGTAACTTTAAATGAAACTTATAAAAGAATTTAATGAATTATATTAGTTATATAAAATTTAAATCTGGTAGTATATACACTTTATCGAATAAGATAAGTGTATAATCATAAATTTGTCCCCCAAGAAGGCAATTTGAGAAAAAAAACCTTCAAAGATTTGGTAACTTTTGAACTATAAACCCCATGAATCTGATATCCTAAAATAGAATTTTTAATATCAATTATTATAAGGATAATAATAATAAAATAAATTCATGGGTATTATATATACCACATAAAATAAACACACCAGGAATATGGATTATGTCTCTAATAAAATAAATGTGAGATGAAAATTCCTTACCATAAGTCTCGAATAAATTCGTACACCTCCAAAAAAAATTTGTAATATATATAAGTTTATTATACATGTATTATAGAAAAAAAATTTATATTTTTATATCATACCATATCAGATTTACTTATGACCTTTTATTTCTGGTTTAATAATAATTATATGTTAAAGTCATGTTTCAGACAATAATTACTTTGTGTTCCGTCTATGATTTGATTTTTTTTATTTTTTTCCTCTAAATTAATTAATTGATAAATCAGATAAATAATTCTAAAAATGATATAAATATTATATATATTAATTATGCATGTATTTAGGGTGATCCATAAATGTGAGAGATAGAAAATATAATTCACCATTCATAGAGACGGTATACTGTACATAAACAAGAATATTGTTTCCATTTTACCATTAGAAATAATTAAATAAAGGAATATAATATATAAATATTTAATAATATTTTATATATAATATATTTCATATATTTTAAAAAAACATCTTTATTACCTTTCATGTAAAGCGTGAATCAATCATCTAACATCGCGAGGTTGTTGTCCTCTGTACAAACGAATGACATTATCGTATTCTTAGAGAATGTAAAGTAAGAGAAAACATGAAATATAATGATTATATAAGAATAATAATATCATAAGTATCCTATATAAACAATAATTCCATCATAATATCCATCCATGATAGGTGGTGAGGGAAAATGAATATCATCAGTTCGTGTGGCGGTAGTCTTTCATTAACAGGAATGATGATTTCATAGTCCATTTTATAGAAGAGGATAAATATTTAGGTTATTTAATTAAAATAATAACATCTCATTATATGTAAAATAATGATTATATTATATTATCATGGTTCAATAATATTTTAAGTAGGTTGAGGATTAAATAAAAAAACATTTTATTAGAGACATGGCATGTTCTTGAGAAAACATGTATTAGTTTATCCCCAAAAGGATTCTAAAGTTTGATTCTCGACCAAAATAGTGATCCAATGATGATAAGTCATAATTAAAAAATTGAATTTTATGTTATTTCTGGAACCAAATGTTTTTGTATTTTTCAAAAGGAAATGAAATGTGGATGTCCTTTTATAAGTAGGGTGTGTGGAACAGTTGTAATTTTTGAAAATAAAAATATGTACCAATGTTTTTTACATTCAAAAAGTCACGAAAATTGACCATTATCATGTGAATAAGTTATAATGTGTAATTATTTCAATAAAATTGGGTATTTGTAAGTTATAAGTCATTTTTAACCATTATATCTTTATATTAACACCCTTTGTAAACTGATTTTTCCATAATCATAGTAAATAATACATTATATTTTTCTTATCGATTATAATAAAAATTTAATTTTACCTTATTATATAATTGAAATTTGACTAATTCCAAATATTGAAACTATTTTCCAAATTCCTTTCAAATATTTGGAAAATTTTAATTTAAAATTAATTATGCATACGTGATGATAAAGTTGGGTTTCAAGGAGAAAAAAACTAAAAATATTATAAAGTATATTTATATAAATTCAATATTAAAATGATTACAATGACATAAACTATATTAAATGACATATAATTGAATTAATATTATTTTTTAACCCATTTTAAAATAGAATGTAAGATTATAATTTTTTTAAATGAAAATGAATATTTAAAAAACCATTATTTTTTACTATTCATCAACACATTAATTTTATTCAAAAATAGAAAAACATTCTAGTTTAATTTTCATATAATTAGTAGAAAAATAATGTTTATTTTTAAATTAAATACAAAAGTTTTAGAATATTAACTTTTAATTAGTTGTTGAGAAGACAAAAAAACTTTTTTTCTTAAAAAGTAGAGTTTTTTAGAACAACATTTGATTTATTATTATCTCTTATCTAGAAAAAGCATAAGATGAAAATTAAAATTTTGATTGAATATATAATATATAGATTTAATTAAAATTATTGTCCTATTTTCTTAATTTATTCAGTTAAAATATATTTGTCTTAATGTAAAAAGTTTTTTTTAAAAAAATATATCATTTATTTTCAAATATTTTTTATTGTAATTCAAATTAAATGGTCATCAATTAATTCATTTTATATACATATGTAAACCATAAATTTTAAAAATTTATTTAATCCAATTCATACCCACAATTCTAACATCTAAATGATAAATATCATTTTAAATATTAACATTTTGATATTATGTGACATTCCTTTTAAACTCAGTATTTTGTTTATGGTTGGAAAAACTCCATGTTGCACGTAACAAAAGATAAAATCAGTGTTTTCTATAATGAAAAATATCAATAATATTTAATTTATTTTAAAAACAATATTATGTAAAATCTCCAGTTGTTACATGCACATCGAATGAGAGAAGTGTAAAATTGGAATAATGATTAAAAACTGCTAAAACTGAAGAATTAATTTCATGAAACCCTTTCACATCTAGAATTCCACAATTGTATAGGTACTCTAAAAAATGTAATTACCTTTATTTGAATTATTCCTGATCGATCAACTCATGATGTGAAATGATTTCAAGGATTTTAATTTTTCACAATATGAATGGTAATCATGATATCTTTCCCGCAACAGATTCATGTCATTTAACATGTTCATGACATGAATATATTCGATAGGCAATTAATAGTCTAGATTATTCATAAAAATTCCAAACCATCTCTAATTATTTCTGAGCCCAAGGAGAACTAACTTAAACCTTTTACAAATTTAAACTTGGAGTCCATTATTTAAAAAAACATACATACCTATGGATTAGGTCATTTTCCAAAAATATCTATCTACCCATGTTGGTCCTAAAACACGTCCTAAATAAATGGAAAAAATAAAGGGGTCGTGAAGAACCTAAATGAATATAAAATAATGATACCCCATTATTAAAAATTATGTAACTATTAGTTTTTTATGATACAAGTGTTTATGTTTATTATTAGACACAACATGTAACGAGGTTGTTTTTAGCACAAGATAAGATTTTACGGGTCCAAGGTTTTATAATAATCTCTTAAAAAAATATCAATTTTTTTATTCTTACATGTATAGAATAATGGTAATTCAGTTCACATTATGGATACCTAGATCAAATTATTTTTACATAGAATCACAAATTATGATTATGATTCTCATACCTATGTTGATAGGTTCATTCATATATAGCCGATAATTATATTTGTATTGTTTTTTAATTTTTTGTAGATAAGTTGGAAGATTTTTCAATAGATACATAATGACATTTATGAGAGATAATTTTATGGTTATGTTGATCATTCTTACACCACCATTGGAAGTATGGCTACACATATGGGACATTTATATTTCACTACTTGATCTAATTAAGTCGATACTATTCTCCCAAGGATTTAATATAAGAAATAAACCTGAAGAGTAAATTTTTGTTTAAAAGTGTAATAGAATATTTTACATTCCTTGGGTTTTAAATTAATTAGTTTTATTAAATTATAACCAATTAAAAAATCATTTGAAAAAAGTACATGTAGTAGTAATATAAACTATAAGAAATAAAATAAGCTTAATTGAAATTCATTTTCTAAATTTTTATGAAAATCATATATACGATATTAAACAAATGTAAATTAATAATTTAAAGTTAGTAGTAATTATTCATTGAAAAAAGTTGTTATTTTAAAAAAATCATAGCTTATTGGTTAAAAAATCAAATACTATGATAAAAGGATATTATAAATCATACTTTTAAACAAAATTGAATGGTGGATATTTAAACTAGATCCAAGATATGAATCACAATATACATAATATATGGTGATATTCATTCCAATCATTAGAAGCGATTGACTTAAGCTATTGGTAGGTATTCATTCTTCATTTCCTTAGAAGACCCTAACATAACCTATTGGTAGGTATAGTTTTCATTCCCAAAACACTTGTCTCCCTATCCCTGGAAACACATAATAATAAATGATACATAAAAAAAGTGAAATACTATAGTCTTTATAGAAAATCCCCACAAGATGTATCTTTGTGTAATCACAGAGAAATAAAGTTCATTGGAAGGGAACTTGGTTGACATGTTATTAAAGACTTCATATTATTTCATGATTTCTCATGTTCTAAAAATTGTATTACTTTTGATGCTCTATGTTTCTTCTTAATTTATAAATATTGTTGTCAAACAAATAAACAATCAAATTCCAAAAAAATAGACGATATTAATAACTACATCAATAGAAACTTCATAAACTAGAAAAAAAATATAATTTCCTTTCATCTAATAGTCTCTTTATCTACCTCTATAATATTTCACCTGAATCTTATTAATATCTCATGAATTTTTTTAATTATTACTTTATTCAAACCATTAATGTACTCTTTCATAAATATTATGTTCTCTAGAATTTTAGTTACCACATTTCATTACCTATAATCTAATAATCTACAACGATTTTCAAGTTAAATAATGTTAAAATTAATATTATTTTGATTTCCAAAACAAAGAAATAATGTGGATCATTTAAAAAAATATTTCCATTATAGAAAGTAAAAGCCATGGAAGAATATTGAAAAGATAAACTAAAATTTAAATAATTCTTGTCATAAATTTTAATAGGAAAAATTACTCATTATATTCAAAACACTTCAAAATAAAATCATTAGGTAAAATATATTAAGAGGATTTTAAATAATATTAATTTATATGTTTTCAAAATATTTTTCCCCATTTTTGATTTCATTAAATAAATATAAATTTGAGTATTAAGTATAAGAATAAATCATATGCTTGAAAAAAATAACATATAATATTTAATATATAAAAATACATTAAAAGGAAAATATAATTAGAAATTTGAAATTTAGATCTCTTAATAATTATTTAAGGAAATGCATTTTATTTATTTAGATTCATTTTTAGTATAAGATTAATGATAAATACTTTTAACATGGTCGAGTAATAAAATACTTTATCTCTAATACCATGTTTACCGTGATTTCCTATATGAAATGAGCATTTTGTATAATAAGTTCATATTTACAAAATCATATTCTGTAGCAGACTATAGGATTGTAAGAGGACATTAATCATAATATTAGATATCTTTCTACATTTTAAATCATTTAACTTCACCATCATTGAATAATTTTCTATGAGAGTGCTTCATCTTTATCTGATAATCTCTCTATTTTGGAATAAGGAACATCGAGCTCTATGGATGACCTTTTAGAATTCTTTAGATAACCTCTCCCAAAAACAATTCCATTGAAATTCACCATAGCTTATTATATAGAGGTAATATGATAGGGAATTTATTAAGGAAAGAATCCTTGATATTAATTTATTTATAAATCTATTTTTTTTATTATCTCATCCAAAATTTTTCCTTTTTCAAATAATAATCAAGAATAATTCTCAGGAAAATATATAACCCAAATATATGTGGTAAAAATTATTCTTAAAAATGAAATAGTGATTTTCATCATTAAAAAATTAGTTACCTTCCAATAAACATTGAATAAAAAACATAACAATAAAAACCACCTATAAAATTTGTTTAATTTAAACGAGAATGAATTTAAGAGATATTACCATCATGGAATTTTATTCAATTGAAATTAAATATCTTCTTAATGATAAAGAAATATGTATATAATAATAAAATAAAATTCCACCACTTTTAAAAAATTATGAATATTTTTTATTTTTTCATTATCTCCTAACATTTTAAAAACATAAAACATAAGAAATAAAAATCTAAAAATGATTAACTAATAAAAAGGAAAAAATGATAAAAATCAATGATATAAAACAAATCACTACCCTCAATCGAGGATGTTTTTAATGATAGTATATTTTTTAAAAAATGGATGAATGAAAGACAACTTAAGCTAGGTACTTCCCAACTCCTATTTAATAAGTAATAATCTGTAAAATTTTAAATGTTCTTTATAAATATGATATTTGTGATTTTATGTTTTGATAATGTTTTTAATTATTTATAACTTTATGTGTGTTCCCTCTCGAAATGATGCCTTGTATTTATGTATCTCTATAATGAATGATGTGGTTGTTTGATTTAATAAGTGACAATAATAGTAATATAAAAACGATTATATTTATAATTATACTCAATCCCAAATATGTGTGAGTGTGTGTTACATAAAAAAAACTTTTTCACATCAAAATATAGTTGTAATATATTCAGCAATAGTAGTGAAAAATAATTCAAAATATAACTTCATTTTAAACCAAGAAACTAAATGTACTCCTAATAAATTTCTTGTTCCAGAAACAGTTTTTCAATCTAATTCACACCCTCCAAAGTTATCTTTTGATTATAATTTAAGAAAAAACATTTTCCATAAGAATAAAATAAAAAAAGTACTGAACTTCCCTTAATGTAATAAAATATTCATTTTACATCTATTAAATGTGATTACATTATATTTTCTTGAACCCTTAGACATAAACATTCATAAAAAATATTTTCCATTCAACTTGTTATATGATATTGTAATACTATTATTAGAATGATATAAATTTATTTATCTACCAATTTACCAAATTAAAAATGATTTTGTATGATTTAGGTTACTTATACAGTACTTATACTAAATGAAATATCTGGAAAAAATGATTTGATAAGTCTGTAAGATTTTTATTTTGAGTTAAGATATTTCATTCGGTTTTTTTATAAATTTGTAATAAGATGAAATTTTTAGTTTATACATATTTCCAATTTCAAAATTAGTTTTCCTAATTTTACAAATACTCTAAAAAATATTTTATAGAGGTTAACCAAAAATAATATCATTAGCATAAAGTTTAACAAAAAAATTTCTCTAGATATGTTATTTACAAAAAGGGTTATATTATCACTTCCTTAAAGAAAGTTACTTTTAAGTAAATATATTTTACATCTATCATACCATGATCTTGGGGATTTTTTATGTCCTCTATGTGCTTTAGTAAGATTGAGATTATTATTTTGAAATTTTTAACTTATAATTAAGGAGGATGTGACACATAACCATTTCTTTGGATATCTCTATTATGAAATGCAGTTTTAACATCCACTAGAAAGAAAATAAAATTAAAATTTTCTATAAAAGAAAATTGGATTTGAATTGATTATAATATTGCCATTTTTCTAAATCATTCACCATAATCCATGTCTTAATATTGAAAACAAAACTCATGGAATAAGTTTTTCATCACTCCAAACAAAGCTTATATTTTCATCACGTTTTTCCTAAAAACCCATTTCATTCATATTGAAGGAAGATATTTAGGTGATTAAACACATGTTCAAACTTTATTCATTTAAAAAAATTTATGATACTCTTGTATATACCATATATAACATTCATAACCTAATACATAATTGACCATTTTAGAATTAAACTCCGATAAGAATGAAGGATGGTCACATTTATTTCATAAGAAATTCTTATTATAACTATTTTATTTACATAAACAATAATATTATTAGTAAGATGATTACTTATGATCTAATATTTATTGTTAAAATACTCTATTCATCATAAACTTTTGAATATACATCTTCTGGTCAAGTAGTTTTTATATATTGAAAATTTTAAGATCAAAATTCAAGTGGATTTAATATCAGTAATTTTGAAGCAAATTCTAGTAAAATAATTGGATCTTGAAGAGAAATGTATATTTCTTTTACAAGAACAAATGGATCAATTTCATCAATTGTTACACAAACTACTTCTTTACTATTAGTATTATTTTATTAAGAACTCTATAATACTTACTAGTTATTGAATAATTTATAAACATTCCATAATTATGTTTCAGTTCAATTTTATATCACTTTTATTTTTCATTTACGATAAATAATTTACACCCAAAATAATATGATGTTTGAATGATTTTTATTTCTTACAACCCATGTCTCATAATAAGTGTTATTAATAAAAGATCTGAGTAATTCGTGACATATAGTACAACAAAAAATACTCACAACATATTCCAAAATATTTATATTAATAAAATATTAACATATAAATTATCAAGTAATTATCTAAAATATTATATTTCTTTGTTCAACTACCTTTTTTTGGTTCCTTTTGTGATAATTTATTTTAGTAATACCTTTCTTAATAAGAAAAGTTTCAAAATATGTTTTCATAAACTCACCATGTCACGACCCGTCCTCAGGGCTCGTGCCATGAATACTCCAAGCCTGCCTCCCATAGGCCAGCAGCTGGCGACTAGCACGAAGGTGTAAATCCCAACAAAAAGGGGAATGCATTGCCTTTGTAAAGTAAACAAACACCACAGAGTAAGAACGCAAAACTAAACACTAAGTAAAACTGGGTACAATATTAAGTGCGGGAAAGTAAGTTGTCCAGAATACAAACCCAAACTGAAAGTAAAGTACAACTGGAAAAGGAAGTACAACAACTGAAAAGTAAAGCCGCAATGTCGAGCCGTCCACAGGAAGTCCCACCTGAAGGGTGGGTACAGATAGTCTCCACAGCTCTATGGGTCCAGCCGTCCGCTTTGTGTACGTCCGACCTAGTGGTCCACGTCTAGGTACCGACTCGCTCCACATGCCCCAGCCACGTTCCGCGCAGTCTGTCGTCTGCATCCAACACAACGTAGTGCGGGCATAGACCGTGCAGGGGTGAGTATACGCTACTCAGTAGGGACCTCAAGACCCCTGAAGGTCTCCCAAAATTCACAAAGGATAATCCACAAAAGAAAGATACAATCACGAAGTAACATCCGACACTACATAGGTATATTACCATATATATACCTAAGTCATCTTTTCTAGTTCGGCTCCAACATCCAAGCTTAAGTACAACCCAGTCCACACAGGAAAACATAACTCATTCCATATAGGAATTCGCAACCCAATCCACACAGGAAAGCACAACATAATCCACACAGGATATCAAGTCAATCTTATCGAAGATATGATTGAAAGTCAAGACTCATCTCACACAAGTATTATTCTTCATAAGATGATAGAGATGATCAGATGTTGCCATTGATTCATCTAAGCCGTTGGACCCACACAGGATCTATAGGTACTAACCCCCCGCAATGACCCACACAGGATCTGACCCACATAGGATCAGTATGCGCTGGCCCACACAAGACCGCTAAGCGCTGACCCACACAGGATCGGTAAGCACTGATCCACACAGGATTGTTGAGTGCTGTATTCATCGCAGTCGAACCCACGGAGGATTCCTGTACAGTCTTCATCGTCATCGCAGTCGCAGTCACAGTCGGCTCTAGGGTTCCCACACACAGCAAACTCGTTCAGGGAGGGTCCGCTCCACGAGATGAGAGGATGATACATCAACTGACACAAAGTTCAGAGTTGATGTATCCAAAAGTTCTGAATCGTCAAAAGGAACTCAACGTGATAGACGGCGCGTCAATCGGACGCCCGATCTGAGAGTTATTGACTTTTTTGTTCCCGGGGACCGGTTGGTTTTTAAGTCAAAACCAACCCGGCTGTACTCCAACTACATTCAAACCTCGAGCGGAGTAATCCAAAAGGTCTGTCTCACTAAGAGGAATCCATCAAAGTCGACGACAGGTCAATCGGACGTCCAGAGCTCAAGTTATAAGCGTTTCCGCTCCGAGGGCCCGATTGGTTTCATGTTCGAACCAACCCGGATGAGCACAATGGTCTCCAAAACCTTGAGTGTAATATACCGAAATGACCGTCTCGATCCAAGGATCGCATTGCAGCTGACAGTGGGTCGATCGGAAATACGTAACCCAAGTTATGGGAAAAATAATGAAAGGGTTATGAAAATCGGGGTTTTGGGCCCGGACCGACCCGGCCCGAGACCCCCTGGGTCAACCCGAATCGGGTCGACCCAACCCGGGTCCAGGTCCAGCCCATTTGGGTGCGGACCGGCCCGGCTGGCCTGGCGCTGGTGTGGCGCCCGCATGACCAGGCGGCTCGGTCTAAATGGCAGAGCAGAAAGGGGGGGGGGGGGCGATGCCCCCCGATTGACAACCCCCCCCCCCCCACGTGGGTGCTGCTCTTCTTCCAGCCGAGGGTTACGAACCCCCGGTTTCCCCCTGAAACGGCCGGCCCAGTCTGGCCGGCTGGTTGCTACCACCGCGGGACCGTTGCTGTCCCGCCCTCCTTCTCCGTCGGCCAGCGGTTCCGGCCGCTGCTCCCCACAACACCGCGACCATAGGCCGCGGCCATGTCCGATTGTCACGGTGCGACGGCGCCGCGACCCTGCTCTGGCCACGGCCTCTTCGAGGTTCTCCGGTGCGGTGCGACGGCACCGTGGATTTGTTCAACTTCAATGGCGCGGCGCGATGGCGCCACGCTTCTTCACCCATTCTTCATTATTTCCGAGTGGTGCAATGGCACCGCGGTGACTTTGCTCGTGCTCCAAAAAATTCAAGCATCTAGGGCGGAGGAGGGTCATCCGTGTTTGTGCGGTCTGACCTCCTCCCGTTAATACGATAATAGGCGGCCCAATTTAAAAATAATGAATGGTGACGATTGTATTCACGAACAAAAACAATTAACCCCTACCTCAAGCGTTGTTGATTCATCGCAGGGAAGGGACGTCGTGGAAGACGGCGTCACAGAAGGAGTATCTTCGGTATCGCATAGAAGTGAATTGTTAGCGTCACATCGTCGATCTCTGAGGATGGCGTCTCTCACCGGCTTCAGAGAGGGAAGAAGACGGTACGACGAACTCCCCATTGCGGTGACTGAGTTCTTAGTCGAAGGCTCGGTGTTCTTCACGTTCTTCGACGAGGAAGAAGTTGTTCTTCAAGAGTTAGGGAAAATCCTCTCCAAAATCCTCTCACACAACCAAAACAACAATTATAAAACAAGTGTTTCCTTATTTTATTACTCATGCCATATGTTTTTGAAATTCAATATTCAAAAACGAATCCACTTAATTAATTAAACCTATGTTGCCATATTAAATGGAGAGTTTCAGGGGTTAGGGAATATGAAGGGGTGGGGTTTTTGTGGGCCCCACCTCACCTTTAATCCTCACTTGGTTAGTTCCTCAAATTCCACACAAAGGATATAACCACTTAGTAAAAAGAAATAAAATTATAGATCAATTTTATTTTACTTTTCATTTAATCCATAATTTTCTTAACAACTCCTCCCGAGAAAACGCAACCTCAGTAAAGGTCTTCTTATGCAATTATCAGTGTTGTAGTTCCATCAGTGTCCTTAGATTTCGATTCCGAGCACCGGTTCAAAAGTTTAGAAATCCTGATCGTTCGTTCACTGAACGTACCTGATCTTATCTATGGAAATATATTCCGGGCTCACCGGGCCTCGGAATCAGGTGCCGTCAGAAACTGTGTTCTTGTAAAATCTCAAAGAAAAATAAGAAAAAAAAGTCGCGTGAATTTTATGGGTCTTTACATTACTACCACCTCAGGGATTTACATCCTCGTAAAGATACATCATAAACTATGGAAAAAAATGTTGGTACTGAGCACGCATCTGATCCTCCCGCTCCCAAGTGCTCTCCTGGAGGCTCTTGTGCTGCCATCTAATGCGCACTAAGGGAATTGACCATCCAAGTAGGACCTAATCCTGTCGATCCTCTATCTCCACTGGGACTTCTGCAAAAGTCTCCCCATCATCAATGTTCATCTCCCCATGGTCGATGAATGCGTCGGGTCATGCACGTATCTCCTCAGCTGAGATATGTGAAAGACATCGTGCACTCGGTGCAACTGAGGTGGTAGAGCCAAGCGATAAGCCACCTATCCAATCCTACTGAGGACCTTGAATGGTCTAATGAAGCGTGGAGACAACTTCCTGAATTGGCCAAATCCTTGTAATCCCCGTCGAGGTGAGACCCGCAAGAAGACGTGTTCACCATCCTCGAACTCTAGTGGCCTCCGCCTCCTATCAGCATAAGACTTCTGCTAGCTCTGAGCAGTCCTCATCCACTCATAGATGACCTGGACCTTCTTTGTCGTGTCCTGGACAATCTTCGGTCCCACAAGTGCTGACTCCCCAGGGTCTGTCCAGCACTGCGGTGATCTGCAAGGTCGGTCGTACAACGCCTCATATGGTGCCATCCCGATGGTGGACTGGTAGCTATTGTTGTACGTGAACTCCACCAAGTGTAGGTGATCTTTCCAACTGCGACCAAGGTCGAGGAAACATGCACGGAGCATGTCCTCGAGAGTCTGAATTGTCCTCTCCATCTGACTATCTGTCTAAGGGTAAAAGGCGGTGCTCAGACGTAGCTGCATCCCGAATGCCTCCTGCAACCCCTTCCAAAGCTGGGAAGTAAAGCGATCAGATTGATCATAGATGATAGATGATGGCACACCAAGAAGCCGTATAATCTCCTGAAGGTAGAGGCATCTCGAGCTCTCCACTGAGCACTGCTCTCTGATGGGTAAGAAGTGGGCCGACTTGGTGAGTCGGTCGACAACCACCCAAATGGATTCATGATCTCTAGAAGTGCGTGGAAGTCGAGTCACAAAGTCCATAGATATCCCATACCACTTCCACTCTAGGACCTCCAAAGGATGTACCAAGCCTACTGGTACCTAGTGCTCTACCTTCACCTGCTGGCAGGTGAGGCATCGAAAAACGAACTCTGTTATAGCCTTCTTCATACCCGACCACCAGTGTTGTCGTCTGAGGTCCTGGTACATCTTCGCCACTCCTGGATGTACCACTAAAGGGGAAGTGTGGAACTCACTCAGCACCTCATCCTGGAAAAGAGCTGGTACCATGGTACGTTCTCTGAAAAGGATAATTTTCTCTCCTCCCACAGAGAATCCATCAGGTGCCTATCCTAAGGATATCTGCGCACGTCATGTCTCACAGTCAACATCCCCACGATGTGCCTCTCTGATCTACTGTAGTAGTGGAGGATTGATTGTGAGTGACTGCAGAAAGTATGCTCCATCACTATCTATGAAGGATATCTGCAAAGCGGCGAGATGCTCTGTCGCCTCCCCAAGTTGCTAAATGCATGTCCTCCTACTGAGGGCATCAGATACTACGTTCTCCATTCTAGGAGTATAGACTATCTCAAAGTCATAGTCCTGGAAGAACTCAGGCCATCGATGATGTCTCAGGTTTAGGTCCTTCTACGAGAAGATATACCTGAGACTCTGGTGGTCAGAATAGACTGTAAAACGCTCACCCATCAGATAGTGTCTCCACATCTTCAGAGCGAAGACCACTTATTCTAACTCCAGGTCATGGGTAGCATAGTTCTGCTCATGCTTCCTCAACTGACGTGATCCATAGGCTATCACAGCCCGCTCCTTCATCAGAACACATCCATGTCCGGTCCTTGATGCATCGCAGTAGACTACGTACCCTAATCCCTCCATCGGTAGCCTCAAGATACGTGCGCTGGTAAATCTCTGTCTCAGCTCCTGGAAGCACTGCTAACATCTGACAGATCACACAAAGGGTTTCCCCTTCTTTATCAAAGCTAAAAGTGGTGCCGCAACTCTGGAGAAGTCTGGCACGAATCTCCGGTAGTACCCAGCTAGTCCCAAGAAACTCTGCACCTTCGTCACACTCTTGGGTGGCTCCCAAGATAGCATTGCCTCGATCTTCGCAGAATCCACCACAACTCCCACCTCAAAGAAGACGTGTCCCAAGAAGTGGACCTCACATTTCCAGAACTGACACATCGAGAGCTTACCATAAAGCTGGTGCTCTCAGAGTGTGTCCAGTACAACCCGCAAGTGGTAGTCATACTCCTCCTCAGTCTTCGAGTATATCAATATGTCGTCGATGAAGAACATGACAAATCGTTCAAGGTAAGGCTGAAAGATCCTTTTCATGAGGCCCATGAACAATGTTGGAGCATTATTTACACTGAAAGGCATAACCAAGAACTCATAGTGTCCATACCGATACCTGAAGGCCATCTTCTACACGTCCTCATCCTGAACTCTGAGCTGATGATAATCTGACCTGAGGTCTATCTTCGAGAACCACCATGCTCCCTTGAGCTGATCGAAGAGGTCTTCAATACTCGATAGCGGATACTTGTCCCTCACGGTCACTTGGTTAAGGCGATGGTAATCAACACACCGCCGCAAGCTCCCTTCCGCCTTCTTGGCGAACAAAAGCGGGGAAGCCGAGGGTGAAACACTGGGTCGGATGAATCCCTTGCCCAGCAAGTCCTCCAGCTGTACCCATAGCTCTCAATTCTCTGGGGGAGCCATCAGATATGCTGGGGTGGATATCGGGGTTATCCCGGGGTACAGGTCAACATAATAGTCTACCTATCTGCGAGGAGGTAGTCCAGGAACATCGTCGGGAAAAATGTTTGCATACTAATCCACCACTGCAGGAAAGCTCGGACTCTGCACATCAACTTCTCCTAGGATGAGGCTAGCCAACTGATGAGTGATAGGCTATCCATTCCTCTGCGTGAGTCTATCCCGTGCTACAAAGGCTCCCTTCTCACTGTTGAAGGTGAACCTACTCCCATCGGTGCGAACACATCGCACCGTGCACCTAATGCAGTCGATCTGAGCATGGACTGTAGATATAAAATCCATGCCCAAGATGACGTCGTAAGGCCTCGACGCTGCTACAAGATGATCCCAGCTGAAACTATCACCTCCTAGAGTAAGCTCACACTGCCGGCACCAATGTGTAATCACCGAGTCTGCTCTTGTAGGAGTCTCTAGCCGTAAGGATCGAGCCAACAGCTCCGTCAGAATCTCCGAGCTCTGAACAAGGGAAAAGGAAATCAAATAATGACTCTCTCCTTGTCTATAAGAACCGTTGAAAGGGTGGAGTAGACACATATAGCACCTCAAATCATCTCGGGCGCACCATGGTCGTAGGCCTCCACTGCCTGAAGCTTTTCCTGCCTCTGCCCGCCAACTCCCTGTGGTCATGGTAGACCTCCTAGTGGTGGTGGTGGTAGAGCCTCAAAGCGTCTCCCACCCCCTGCTGCTTGGCCAGCTCCTCTTCCTCATCCGCCTGCTCCCTGTAGACCTCCACGGTCGACCCTCTACCTCTGCCTGGATGGTCCTTCAACCATCTGCTGCTCCTCCGCACCTGGGGTCGGGCAGTCACGAGCCATGTGGCCCTGCCCACCGCATGCGTAGCACTTTCTACCTCTTGAAAGTCTGGCTCCGCGCTGTGTGCCCCCGCACCTCTGAGCCAGTGTCCTAAGGTCATCCACCTGAGGGTCTGGTCCACCTGGACCCATGTGTCATCCGTCGACTACCATCTGTAGAAGACTCTGCTACATGCCGCCCTGCGGTAGGTCTCGCTGCTAGTGTAGGATCAGCAAGAAAGCTCTCAATGAGAAGGGCTCACTCCAGTACCACTACCTATGTCGGAATTCTGATAGAGATCAGCGACACACTGATCTCATGCCTCAATCACTGCTCGAAGGTCCGGGCCTGGAAGAATGGGTCCCGTACCATGTCCGTCGAATAGGGTGAGAGCTCGGTAAATATTACCGAGTACTGGTCGACCATCAAGCTGCCCTGCCACAGCTGTAGTAGCTCCTGGATGTGCACCGCGCGGAGGGTGGCTGGGATGAACTCTAAGAGAAATAGTCTCTCAAAGTCTTTCCAGAGGAGTGATGCCTCATCGTGAACCTGGAGCATAAAGATCCACCATCTGCCTGTTGTCGCGTGTTGGAGGCTCGCTGCGATGATCACTATGAGGTCAGATGGTTTCCCCACTAACCTGAAAACTCGCACAACCGCCTCCTGCCAATCCTTGGCTGCCTGAGGGTCCATCTCCCCGCGGAACCTGGGCGGTCTCTGACACTGAAACTCGTGCAGTGCACCAAGGCGACATGCACTCTCAGCGGCTGGATTTGGTAGCATCGGTGGCTAGGTACGTAGTGGTACCACTGGTGCCTCCGTAGTAATATGGCCCTGCACCGAGGCCTCGTCACTCGGTGGGCTGTCGTCACGTACAAAACTAGGAACCCTAGATGGCGGCCGTTCTGGGGCCATCATGAAAAGAAACAGGTGTGCCACAGTTAATACAGTATACCTGGTGAGCTGGCACAAAGTAATCACAATGAAAACTTGAAACACACATGCAATCAATGTTTTCATGAACTAAGTCGGAAATCAGAAGTCACGGTCCTGGTGTATGGATACGTCGGCCGCCACACCAACATTGGACTCCTTAGACTGATAACCACACTGAATACTATTAACACTATTTTTTCACATAGAAAAATATCAGATTCCTGAGTTCTGTAGTAGAACTGAACTCCTATGATACCAATTTGTCACGACCTGTCCTCGGGGCGCATGTCATGACTACCCCAAGCCCTCCTCCCATAGGCCAAGGGCTGTCGACTATCACCAAGGCGTAAATCTTGACAAAAAGGCGAAGCCATTGGCTTTGTAAAGTAAACAAACACCACAGAGTAATCAATCAGAAGTAAACACTATGTAAAATTGGGTACAATAGTAAGTGCAGGATAGTAAGTGGGCCAGAATACAAACCCATACTGAAAGTAATGTAAAACTTGAAAAGGATGTACAACAACTGAAAAGTAAAGCCGCAACGTCAAGCCGTCCACTGGAAGTCCCACATGAAGGGTGGGTACATATATTATTCACAGTTCTACGGGTCCAGTCGTCCGCTCCGTGTACATCCTGCCCAGTGGTCCACCTCCAGGTACTAACTCGCTCTACAAGCCTTAGCCACGATCAGCGATGTTCGTCGTCTGCATCAAACATAACGTAGTGCAGGAATAGCCCATGCAGGGGTTAGTATTCACTACTCAGTAGGGACCTCGAGACCTAGAAAGTCTCGCAGAATCCACAAAATATAATCCACAAAAGATTATCCACAATGGAAAGATACAATCACGAAGTAACATCCGACACTAGTTAGGTATATGCCCATACATTTACCTAAGTCATCAATTCCAGTTCGGTTCCAACATCCGAGCCTATGTACAACCTAGTCCACACAAGAAATCAAAACCCATTCCACATAGGAATTCACAACCCAATATACACAGGAAAGCACAACGTAATCCACATAGGATATCAAGTCAATCTTATCGAAGATAAGATTGAAAGTAAAGACACAACTCACACAGGTATACTTCTTCATAAGACGATAGAGATGATCAGATGTATCCATTGATTCATCTAAGCTGTTGGACCCACACAGGATCTATAGGTACTAACCCCCCGCAATGACCCACACAGGATCTGACCCACATAGGATCGGTATGCGCTCGCCCACATAGGACCACTGAGTGCTGAACCACATAGGATCGATAAACACTGATCCACACAGGATCGCTGAGTACTGTAGTCGTCTCTGTCGAACCCACAGAGGATTCCTGTACAGTCTTCATCATCTTCATAGTCGCAGTCGCAGTCGGCTCTTGGGTTCCCGCACACAGCAAGCTCATTCGGGGAGGGTCCGCTCCACGAGCCGAGGGGCTGATACATCAACTGAAATGAAGTCTGGAGTTGATGTATCCAAAAGTTCGGTATCGTCAAAAGGAACTCAACGTGACAGACGACATGTCAATCAGACGCTCGGTCTGAGAGTTATTGATTTTTTCTTTCTAGGGGCCCGGTTGGTTTTTAAGTCAAAACCAACCCGGCCGTACTGAAAATGATTCTAAACCTCGAGTGGAATAAGCCAAAAGGTCCTTCTCACTAATAGGAATCCATCAAAGTTGATAGCATATCAATTGGACGTTTGGAGCTCAAGTTATAAGTGTTTCCGCTCCGAGGGCCCGGTTGGTTTCGTGTTCGAACCAACCTGGCCAAACACAAAGTTTTCTGAAACCTTGAGGATAATATACCAAAATGACCGCCTCGATTCAAGTGTCTCATTTCAATTGAAAGTGCGTCAATCGGAGGTCCATAGCCCAAGTTATGAGCAAAAGAGCGAAAGAGGTCCGAAAATGGGGGTTTTGGGCCCGAACCGACCCGGCCCAAGACCCCTGGGTCAGCCCGAATCAGGTCTGGGTCTGGCCCATTTGGGCGTGGCTCGGCCCGGATGGCGCTTCCCGGCACGGCCAGCACGACCCTGCCCAGCCTGGGCGCGGCCTGGCCCGGCCTCAGCGGCCCGGCTGGCCTGGCTCTGGTGTGGCGCCCGCGCGACCATGCAACTCCGCCGAAACAGCCGAGCGGAAGGGGGGGGATGCCCCACTGATTGACAACCCGCGACCCCCCACATGGGGGATACTCTTCTTCCAGCCAGGGGTTACGAACCCCCGGTCTCCCCCTAAACGACCGGCCCGGTCTGGCCAGACGGTTGCTGCCGCCGCGGGACCGCTGCAGTCTCGCCCTCCTGCTCCAGTGGCTGGCGGTTTCAGCCATTGCTCCCTACACCACCTCAGACATAGGTTGCAGCATTGTCCTATCGGTGCGGTGCAACGACTCCAAGCCCCTCCTCCGCGGACCCGCTCCGGCCGCGGCCTCTTTGAGGTTCTCTGGCGAGGCGTGACAGCGCCGCGCTTCTTCGCCCATTCTTCATTATTTCCACGCGATGGAACGACGTCGCGCTGCCTTTCCTCGTGCCCCAACAAATTCAAGCATCAAGGGGGGAGGAGGGTCTTCCATGTTCGTGCGGTCCGACCTTTTCCCGTTAATATGATAACAGGCGGACCAATTTGAAAATGATGAACGGTGACGAAAGTATTCACGAACAAAACAATTAACCCTTATCTCATGCGTTGCTGATTCGTCACGGGGAAGGGACGTCGTGGAAGACAGTGTCGCGGAAGGAGGATCATCGGCATCACGGAGAAGTGAATCGTCAGCGTCACATCGTTGATCTCCGAGGATGTTGTCTCTCACTGGCTGCAGAGATGGAAGAAGACGGTACGACGAACTCCCCTTTTCGGTGACAGAGTTCCTCATCGAAGGCTCGGTGTTCTTCGCGTTCTTCGATGAGGAAGAAGATTTTCTTCAAGAGATAGAGAAAATCCCCTCCAAAATCCTCTCGCACAACCAAAACAATAATAATAATATAAGGGTTTCCATATTCTATTACTCATGCCATATGTTTTTGAAATTCAAAATTCAAAAACTAATCCACTTAATTAAATAAACTTATGTTTCCATATTAAATGGAGAGTTTAAGGGGTTAGGGAATATGAAGTGGTGGGGTTCGTGTGGGCCCCACCTCACCTTTAATCCTCACTTGGTTAGTTCCCCAACTTCCACACAAAGGATATAACCACTTAGTAAAAAGAAATAATATTGTAGCTCAATTTTATTTTACTTTTCATTTAATCCACAATTTTTTTAACAACTCCTCCCGAGCAAACACAACCCCAATAAAGGTCTTCTTAAGAAA
This sequence comes from Viscum album, assembly GCA_963277665.1. Taxonomy (NCBI): domain Eukaryota; kingdom Viridiplantae; phylum Streptophyta; class Magnoliopsida; order Santalales; family Viscaceae; genus Viscum; species Viscum album. The sequence continues at coordinate 1,298,449,226 of OY728130.1, read as the reverse complement.
TTACCAGTGATGCAGTTCCATTGGTGTCCTCAGATTTCGATTTCGAGCACCGGTTCAAACGTTAGGAAATCCCGCTCGTTTGTTCACTGAAAGTACCCGAGCTAAACTTCAGAAACTTATTCCGGGCTCACTGGGCCTTGGAATCAGGTGCCGTCAGAAAATACGTTCTTGTAAAATCCCAATGAAAATTTAGAAAAAAATTTCCCTTGAATTTTATTGGTCTTTACACACCATCACGATCAATTCATATAGTAATCAAATGTAAAAATGTAGGTAATGATAAAATAAATCAATTTCATATTTATTAGTATTCATAAATTATTTATTTATATTGGCTATAAAAATATTATTTAGTTTATAAATCATAAAAAAATGTTTTTTTTAAATACATTTTATATAATATTTTATTTAAAATATTAATTTCCAAAATATCAATTTTCATTTTGAAAAAAATTAATATCATTTATAAATTCTATTTTTCAAAACTATATTAGGTTTACTTTTTCAGAAGTTTATGAAAATATTTATTTTCCTATAAATTGAGAAAATTTGTGATTTTTGTTGAAAATTTTATTTTATCTTATTTTATTTATAAAAATATATTCTTTTTTTATTTATTAAATTTTACTACCTTTTTTTAAATATAATATAATTAAATTTCTTTTAATTAATTTTATTCATGAATTTCGGAGAAAACATTTCTATACATAAAAATTATTTTTTTCTAAAAAAACGGGTTTTTTTCCTATTTTTAAGGGTTTAATTTTAAAGTAAATTTCTCTAATTAAATTAAATAAATCTTTAAAAATGAATTAAATATTTAAAAGTAGTGGGTTAAAATTTGGTAAAATAGTTAACAATCATTTTTTTCATTATGAATAGTAAACATCGTAAATTTTTGTTGCCATAGTAAATCCAAATTGAATATTTATAGTTAAAATTAATATAAAGAGGATTAAAAATGAAACACAGACATGCATTTATCTAATTGGATGAGTGAAATTTGTAAATTTTCATCCCCAGTTTTAAAATATGTTAAATTGTTTTCATATTTCATTGATTTTGACCTTTATAATATTTATGTAAAATATAATTTCAAAATTGTCACATTATATCATTCAATAATGATAATAATTTTTGAATGGGTTAAAAACATATGTTCTGTTATAAAAATTCATTTTAGATATAAATTATTTTTTATCATGGAAATGTATTTCTATTTTTTAATGAAATAGTTAACTTTAATTCTTACACAACACCGATACAGTATTTATTCAATTTTTAGAAAAAAAAATATATTATTTTGATAAAATTGTTCAGGTACCAAGGGAAACCATTCCCAAGAAAATTATTTAATAAGATGAAATGGTGGCATCATAAGGGGGTTCAAATATATTAGTATGGAAGTCCCTATGAAAATAATCGTTAATGAAAGGTTAGAAAAAGTTCAAGATCACAAAGGACCACCGAAGGAATGCCTCTATAATTTCCCTCCTTGAGAGAGAACCAGGAACATAATTAAATTAAATTAAAACATGTGTAACATCTTGGATAAGATGACCAACATACCAAACTCACTCAATATTGAAACTTATAGTTCTTTATGGGACTTTTTGTGAATGGGACTTCAAAATTACCACTTCCATTATTGAATTAGATTCCATTTAAAGTGACCTCTAGCCATGTGGAATAGTATATTTGATTTCAATGATCATTTCACACAATTCTTCTTCAGTTTCCCATTTATTCCCAATTAAATGATAGAATATTCCCTTAAAAAATCCCTAATGGGTTTGGGAGACACCACCACAACCTGAGGGTACGTGTACAAATGAATCCACCCCATCTATGTTCACCTTAACCTAACATGGGATCAAAGGGATCCATCAAATAACTTCACTATTACTAGTTTCATGAATCAATTGAGAACAAAAAATGTTCTTTGAACAATAAGTTCAATGAAATCATTTTTTTCCTATTTAAATCATAGAATAAGAAATGATGTCTCCATGTACTTATTTTATCCCTGCATGCAACAGAGGACATGGTGCTCCAAATAAAAATTATTTTTCCCTCTATTTATATGAAATGGAAACAGTTTTATCAAATAGAACCGCAACTAGAATAGGGTCACTATGTCCCTCTTTAGTAATGTAAATATTCAGTTCATCTATATTGGATAACAACAACCAGAAAGAAAAATTATCTTGGAAATAATCTAATAACCTGCAAGTGAAATGAAAATATACAAATAGTTAGTTATGTCTTTTGTCCTAATTTAAACATAAGTAACATAAATATTCCATATATATCCATGTTCTTTGAATTAAGATTTGAATTATCCTTTTTCTCCAAAATTTACTCTATCACAGACACTTGGAAGACGGTGTAATTTATATCTTTTTTATGTTTATAAACCCCTAGGGTATTGTGGGGGTATTATTAGACTTTTGATTTTTCTACCCTATGGTAGTGAGCTTACCAATCATTTTTTGGATCCCGGATATGGATGCCCCTATAATTATTTCATATTTCGGAACCTCTACACTGATTTTATGTATAGGTGATCTAAGTAAATATTTATTTCACTAGAAATAAGTAATTGAGTAGTCTTTTTGAACCTATGAGATAGTTAATAATTCATTAATTGTCCTAGAAAGCGATGGTATGCTTTGAAAATTAACTTATTATTACATGAAGACTACCCATGTCAATTATTTCATGAGTTCATGATAATAATAATTAGTATTTATCCAAATATATGAGGTAATGTAAAAATAATACCCATTCTATTATTTATTGATGACATTTTCAGAAAGGATCATCAATGAGAAATCCTCGCTAGTGAGAAAGCTCCATTTACATTTGTAGAGAATAGCCTTACTGAAAATTTTATTATCTTTTATGCCCAATCCTACCGTATCACAAGGCTTGATACATTCATGTCATGACACATTAAGACGTTTTAATTCACAAATTGAACTCGTATAAAAAATATTTCTAATCAAAATTTGAAACTCATTAATCAGAGTTTTGGGACACTTAAAAATTAAGATAGCATATACAAACATTGAGGTTATCACAGAATTGAGTATGAAGATTCTCCCCACATGAGAAATATTTTTCCCTTTCCACATTTTCATCTGAGTAAAAATTATATCATATATGTTCTCTAGGTTACACATTTTAACATTACCCTAGAATAAGGGCATGCCAAGATAGGTAAATGGTATATATCATTTATTTAATCCACCAATTATTTTAATTAATTTTTCTGTTCCTTTATTTTTTAAAATATATAAAACCAGTTAGGGATATTTTAAAGTATTATATTCAAATGCACTTTCCTTCATATGGTTTTTACACTCAAATTAAATTAAGAGTTCTCAAAATACCTTTAATGATATTTTATATTAAATAATAATTTATTAAATGATTTGAAATTCATAAAAATATTATATTCAATAAATTGAATAGTATATAGTTCAAAATATCATCAATGGTCCATTTATGGGGCTAATAGTGTCACGACCTGGCCCAAAGGGGACCAAGTAGAGACAACCCCAATCCCACCTTCAATAAGCCAATTATTGATGATGAGTTCTATGTAGAAATATCACAAACATGGGAGACAACAACCTAATGTACCTATACACATGAACATATCTCCTAGCCTATAAAATGGTGAAGTGTAAAAAAACTGGTAACTATGCATGCATAAATCTAAAATCCCACCACCGGAGAATGATAATGTATTATTAGAAAGAAAGGTAAAAATTCAAGCCCACCAAATGAAGCTGAAAACAATTAATACATGTTATGTATGAGAGAATAGATTTCAATGAAACCACTAGAACACACCTCAGTCTATTTAGCTCACTATGCTCCACCTAGTCCATTATCCTTATATGAATCAATTGAAAAGACGATTTTCTAAAAATGACATGACATGTGAGGGAAAATACCATTTAGATATGTGTATAAAATAACCTAATAGGACACCATGAAATATATAATCATATATCATCCAGAATAATTATCATCTCATAAAATGTATATGTAAATAGCATATATATAACATTAAAATTCATATATAATCATAATAGACACACAGTCTCATGGTAAGTTCCCAGCCATACTAAAATTCAAGTATTCTTGCTTTGATTGTTTCAAATAACATGCGTCTATGGGAATAGACTCCATAAGTTAGATAGAATTGATTGCATCCGTCTGTGCTTTAATGATGGTCAAGTCTCTCCATAAAAATCACATACCGATAATATGAAGATATTGATACACACATAGGATCACATCCATGGCCATTGGATATACCAAAATCCAATCTATATTAACCCACTAAGAATGGTTTTGAAACCTATATAGTGTGGGTCACAATGATACCATGAACCCCACTTAGATAAAAGATGAGGATAGAGGATCTCACTCTGAGCCTCTGAGAGGGATACCTAATAGTATATTCAATACTGATGTTCCTTAGCGGGGATCCCCATATAACTCAGAGGGCATGATCCATAATAAACCCCCTGGTAAAGAATAAATGTAATATACCCTAATGATACATCTCTATGTTGAAGAGGAAAAGGGCTCAAAGACATCATTGAATATGTGCATGGCATGTACTCATAGAACATGGTGTATCCATTCAAAACCAGTTTCAACCCATGAAAAATGGACCATGACCATGTCCATATCCAAGTACTTGGTGTGTTTCCGACCACACATGGTGTCTGGGGCCACAATATCTTCTTTTCATGTACCCCTAATACATACAGGCCACCTTCCTGGGTATACATGTGTTGTGGCATTTCACCAGGATGTGAAAGGCCACCCATTTTCTTTGGTATGTACCTTATATACACTTTGATATGGCCATCTATGGGTCACACAACTTGTGGTATGGTAAATAGAGCGTATGATCCACAACACTCCATGTAAGCCCTAATTGCTGCTCAGGGGGTCCCACACATCGAATAATTCAAGATTAAAAACGGTGTAACCTGAGATTTAACAAAACCCATTGATTCTTCTATATGATGTCAATTGTTCCATTATTACCATAATACTTACTAGAAAACATGGATCTTGGTTTGACTGGTCGATTTCATTACTAATCATCGGGATCCTGCTTTTGAAATAAAATGGTAAACACCAATGTGCTCTATCCATAGCCACTCCATTAATCTATGATAAATAGACGTTGTTAATCTATTCTGATCCACCTCTGTAAATCATCCATTTCCACCATACCTCAATAAAATCCTCAATCATGATACATTCTCACAAAATCAATTCATTGGGCCATTGAAAGGTCACACAATGATTGAATATCATGTATTTCATCAAATTGTGGTATAATAAAATTTACCATGATGAATGTGTATATAAAGGGGAAGAAATTACCAAAACAAAAAAAATGAGAAATTAACCTTAGCTAATATTCATATTGGCATAGATTTTTATTTCATTTAAATGATGAAAAAATATATGTAATATCATTAATAATAAAAATAACCAAACATAGATTAATATATCCCATACCCAAAAATGATTGATCCATGAATACATTTATTAGTTGATTGGTTTCCTTTCTCCATATGAACTATCAAACAGATAAAAATACAAATAAAACAAACATTGTACCTTGAGAAGCATCGATCACTGACAAATAATGAATTTACATCATTTTAATTAGTGAGATCCTACAATTCTACTACACACTAATCTGTGATCCACAATCTGGTCATTATTCACCTGAAAATGATCATCCAATAATTTCAATCAAATCTATAAGGTTATATGGATAACCATGTGATTATTACATATTGGTGTATTTATAGATCATTCTTGGTCATGGTGAATAATTTAAATAAAATAAATTATTGATTTGTTTATTTATCATTTTTTCCCAAACTGTTCTAAACCAGAATGTCTAACATGTTCCTAGGTTAAACAGTACCTAGGGTAAATCTCATTATATTAATTCAATGGTGGACTAAGATTTATATTATGAGCCCCAGTTTAATATTTATTCATATTTTTTCTATAAAACATAACATGCATGATAATTAATATTTTAAATATATGTAAAAGTTAATTCCATGATCACATGGACCTACAATATAATACAACCTCAGTTCTTAGATCTTAAAATAATCCTAATAATATTCTAAATTAATACATGGAAAAATTAAATTTGTTACATTCTCCCCACATTTGGGATTTACAAACTTGAAGATAATTTAAAAGAGTATACCAAGAGATGTGGGTATTGAGTACACAAATAGGTCTCCCTCTCCTATGAACTCTCTTAAATATTCTCAAGCATCTACTATACATTCACTAAATTAATCTCTAACTCCTATAGTATCCTCTTATACTAATCCTCAATATCATCTGGGTGATTTGAAAAAGTATCTTCAACCTCAATGTCCAGCTCGACCCAGTTGATAACATGTGATGGGTTGTGCATATACCTCCTCAAACGTGACATGTTGAATTCATCATGTACCCGGTTTGAATGTGGTTTTAGATATTAGGGATACACCCCCTCACCAACTCTATGCAATATCTAGAAAGGGAAAATATATATAAGTGATATCATTACACCCCTAAAAAATCTATGTATCCCACATTGAGGTGGGACCCTCATGAAGACATTATATCCCTCCTAAAAAATCAAATACCCCAATAATTGGTCTGTACAATACTTATGATCACTCTTTGTTTTCATCATCTGCTCATGGATGATCTGAACCATGGATATAGTGGCTCACACAAACTCTAGGTCATTTAGTTTTAAATATCCTGGATTAGTCAAGTATAGCGGTGACATGTTGGTTCACTCTTACAGGGCCACAAAAGGTGGAAATCCAATTTTGAAATGGTAGTTTTTGTTGTATGAAAACTAGAAAAAGTTAAGGTGATCCTCCTGTCTATTTACAATTTTCAACATTCAATCCCAACACATTTCCTCCATGGCCTAAATGGTCCACTCAATTTAGACCTCAATCTGGTTTTGAATAATTGTGCTCAAATGAAACGGAGTCCCAAATGTTCCCAGAAATACTCTCCATAATCACTATGTTGAGGGAAAATTACATTCTAAAATAATCTTATAGAGAACTACATATAATCAGACAACATTCTTCACATACAAGAATCCCAATCTATCTACTAAACTTTACCCTCAGATATCTAGGAAATTATCCAACATGGTGAGTTAGTTTAAAATCACCAAAATGGAATCATGTATAGTAGAATTACATGGACACACCATCACGAATTCCATGGATATCCCATCCCACTTCCACTCTAGAACCTTGAATATTTAAGCTAAATTTACTGGAACCTAATGCTCAGTATTTTATTTCTCCAATTCAAGGCAAGGAGATATAAACTATGGGACTCCATTATTTATCTATGGCCTTCAAAACTGATGTCTTAGGTTGTATAACATCTTTTCCACACATGGAAGAACCTCCACTAATGATGTGTTAAAATACCTTACAAACTCCACCTTCCACGTTAGAAGTACCACTATGTGCCCTCTTAAATAGACATCATGCTCCTCACCTTCAAAAAATAAATCAAGAGCACATATAGTGTATTTCTCAGTATGTATTGTATCCTAGCTGGTATCTCCATACTGAGTATCCATAAACCACTATATGTGGAGTAAAAACCATTGGCTAGAGGTATATTGAACTGTCCTTATCCACTATGAATAACTATAATGAGGCCAACTGATCTGATTCCTTACTCAGAAGCTATGAAAAAGAACTCTTGTTTATATCATCTACTACCATGTTCCCCCTGAGTATAGATAATCAGGAATTCATAATCCTATAGGATCTATATCCATTTCCTCTATCTAATGTCACAAAAATTCTGAGTGAAGATATTCTTGAGTCTCTTATGGTTAGAATAGATGATAAACCACTCTCCCATGAGATTGTTTCTCCACACTATTACTGAGAAGTCTACTTCTTCTATCTCAATAGCATGGTTTATGTAATTATTGTCATGAGGTCTCAATTAACGCGAAGCATAGGGAATCACCACCTATCTTTGCATCATAATGGAACTAAGCCTAGTGCTTTATTAAAATTAGAACACTATATACTTTTTACCCTCCTCCAAAATTCTAAAAATGGAAGCAATCGTTAATATCTACATCAACTCCAGAAAACCCTTTTTCCACCTCCATAGACACATGAAAGGCCTCCCCTTTCTTTTAACACCTAGATATTTGAGAAATATTTTTTTAAATTATTTTATCCTTTTCAATATTTTTCATTTAACGTGACACTAGATATATATTTTTATATAATTAAACACTATGTTTTTTTACACTATAAAAAAAACCATGTTAATATTATGCAACACATAACATTGGGTTAGCATACATTACACACAAGTCATAGTTTTAATGACATTTAATGGCACTCATATTTTAACACTAAATTTTCACACTTTTATAAATTTTATTCATCAAAATAATCATCATTTTTTAATTTTAAAAGTCAAAATTATCTTAGGGTTATTTTTTATTTTTATGTTAAGTTTCATTTTTATATGCATAGTGAAAAATACTAAATTTTCGTTTAAATAATTATTAATGATAAATTATATTTTTAATTGTATTTTAAAGTCAAAATTTATAAATTCTACAACTATTAATAAAATTTACCTAATAAGAATTATTTTCATATTTAATTAAGATAGAAACACTTGTTGAAATTTAGAACTTTTTTAATTTAAAATCCCACTTTCTCACAACATCTGTGGAATTATCTTTAAATTTAATTCATCCAATTATGTGAATTATTCATGAAAAAATCGACATAAATGATTTCAATTAGTATGATATTTATATTATCATAATATCAACTTACTTTCTAATGAAAAATATTAGTGAATGTGATTAATATTAATTATAGTGATTTAGGTAATGTTAATCTTAACAATAGGGTAAACATTAAACATAAGGTCCAAAATGACTTATACACTTGTCTGAAAACTATTATCTATCTATATTTAATTTATACACATTAATGGTAATACTTTTTATAATTATTATGATAAAGTTCAATAATATTTCCCTATTTCATAAGTTAAGAGTGGAATATAACAGAAAAAGTAACTTTCCTTACCATTGACGTTTATAAAAATTTTAGATGTGGAAAAAATAATATATTTTCGGTTATTCATATCCATTAAAAATATAATTGAGTTATTATAATCATAATTACTTTTCATTAATTTTTTGAGATAAATTAGTTACATTAAATTCATAACAAATGCTAACGCATGGATTTTTTAGTTAATAATGAAAAAAATATATGATGCTAAAAATCGTAACAGTAATGTAAATTTAACCAATTATGTGTTAAAATGTTTTTTATAAAAATATATCATGTTATACATATATTAACTTAATATATTATAATTTAATGTTATTTTTTGATATTTATAAAATAAAATTAAATAAATAATGTCAAAATTGGAATTAATGTTATTCTATAAACAATTATGTTTTATTAAATGATTTAAAATTAATAAAAGACATATCATCAGAAAAGTGATTTTTAAGTATTAATAATTATAAATTTTTGTATATTAATGGGCCAAATGATATTTTATAATTAACCTATAATCCCTTAAATTTTAAAAACATTGTTATAAATGTTTGAGTTAATGTAGTGTTTTTGCACGTTACATGCACTCGTTTTAAAATTAATTTCCAACACACATGATATTATTAATTTTGTAAATGAGATATCATATTTATAATTCATTGGTTCAATATTGTATAATAAATCACACCTTAATTTTATTTAAATATATAAATTTCATTAGTTGGAAAATACTTACCTAAATGAAAGACCAAAATAAAAAATATGTGGAAATTTAATGAATTAGGAACAAAATTATAAAAATTAACTTTTTGGTGCGTTGGAGATTTTTAGGGACCATAAATTATCTTCCATCCATCATTTTTTCATTTAAAAAGCACATTAGTTAAGTGATACTTCCCAAAAGTTCTATCCTTTTGGTATTTAAAAGAGCATCACTCCTCTACTATAAAAAAGAATTCTTTATTCTCCTTCCTCACACCTCTGAATACCCATTTTATCATCCAAACTCTATAAAATAAGTCCCCCAAAATCCATTTAATCATCTTATAGGCCTTTATTTGGGAATAAATCAATCCAATGAATACATTTGGTATGAAACAAGAAGATTTACCCAAAGAAGAGGTAACATCCTTCCTCAATCTCCATTGTTTTATTTTCACCCTCCACCAATCAAATCTTCTCATTATATACTTATATAATAAACCCAATATCCTAAATATAGGTATATGTATTTATTATTGTTGTTATATCTACACATACAGACACTTCCATCTAATCTATAACGAACTTATCATTTTTGTGTGCGAAAAACTACCACCTCACAAAATATTGTTGTTCATTTTTCAAATACCACCTATCATGGTTGGTAATTATGATGACCAAAATATTATTTAGGATATATATGATATTTATTATTTATTATTTCTTTTAAAATTATTATATAAATAATAACATCATGCTTTCCATATTTTTTAAATAAGATAACTTTATTTTTGAAAGTGTGGACTACCACCTCCCCAAAATTATTTTATCTGTTCACACTTTAGATTGAATTTATTAAAGATGGTTTTAGTGAAATTATATGATATATATGAAATAATAATTATAATTTAATGATTATATATATATATATATATTTCATTTACTTAATTTCTTTTTAGAAAAAATAAAAGAGCAGCATCTTTCTTGCGGACGTACGGCCTATTGTCACAATGAATAGTGTATTCCAATTTATAGTTCTATATTTTATAGATTATTTTAAATATTTATATAATGAATAAACATATTATTTATATCATATTTTATATCCTGTAAATATGTAAATCATGGTCTAGGTAATAGTATCGATAATAAAAATTCAAAATATATATGAAAAATAATGCATATATTACCCAAAGCCTAACATTAACATGGAATTATTAATAAATGGGTAACATATAGTAGTAATAAAATAATATATGGTGTTATATGTAATAATATTTTTTTATTTTAGATTAATAATAAACTTATATATAATATACCAGATGTTTTAATGTGTATGAATAAATTTAAAACACAAGGAAAGTGGATTTCAATTTTCACTTTTACTTCTATGAGATTTATAACTTATTCACCACTACTTTCTTTAGTGAGGTGTATATAATACCCATGAATATATTATATTAATATTATCCTAAATTATATTGGTATTTATATATTCATTTTAGGATATATTTTTGATGGTGTTTATATATCAACAGTTACCCAATTGGTAAAGTAGTTTTAACACAATTTTTCTTATTTGAGACACATGCCATAAATATCAAAATCCATGTTTTCAAAAATAAATTATTTTTTTTTAAATATGTTTTTTTCAAAAAAAATTCAAGGTAAAGGGATTATAATTTTTTTTGGTTTTCAAATAATCCTTTATAATTTTACAATGTGTTTTCAAAGAAATGTTTTTCAATACGTTCTCAAGATTTACTAATAAGTTATCAATGTGTTTTAAATGAAATGGTTTTCAATAAAAATTCAATATTTGTTAATATGTTTCAAAAGTGTTTTCAATGAAGTTGTTTAACAAATCAAGAATTATTTATATGTTTTCAAAGTGTTTTTAAAGAAAAAAAAATTCATACCGTTTTCATGATTTCTTTAGAAGTCTTCAAATTTTTTTCAACGAAATTGTTTTCAGAAAATTTTCATGATTTATTTATTAGTTTTCAAAAAATTAAAAGAAATATATTTCAGAAATTATTCTAGATTTATTTAATTCTTTCAATGTTTTTTCAAGGAAATGGTTTTCAAAACGTTTTCAATACAAATATATAAGTTTTAATTTTTTTTAAAGAAATTGTTTTCAAAATATTTACAAGATATATTTATAGGTTATCAAATTGTTCTTATAGAAATGTTTTCAAAAAAATCAATATGTTTTTATAAGTCCTCATATTTTTTTCAAAGAAATGGTTTTTAAAATGTTTTAATAATTTTCTATAAGATTTAAATGTGTTATCAAAAAAATGGTTTTCAAAATGTTATCAAGATTTATTTATATGTTTTCGAAGTGTTTTCAATTAAACGGATTTCAGTAAATTTTAAATATTTACTAATATGTAATCAAATTATCTTCAATAAAATGGTTTCAAAACATATTTCAATATTTATTTATATGTTTTAAATTTTTTTTCAAAGAAATGGATTTAAAAAATGTTTTAAATATTTCTTTATAAGTTTTAAATTTGTTTTCGAAGAAATGTTTTTAAAAATATATTCAAGATTTCATTATAAAATTTAAATTTATTTTAAAAGAAATTGTTTTTAAAAATAATTCAACATTTATTTATGTGTTTTTAATTTATTTTCAAGGAAATTATTTTCAAAAAGTATCCAAAATTTACAGTTAAATTTTAATGTTTATTTTAAAAGAAATGGGTTTTAAAAATGTTTTCTATAACCAAAATAATTATTGAAAGAATAAAGGATATTTTTATAAAGAATGGTTTTTATTAGATATTTCAAAATTATCATTAAAATAAGATGGCATCTATTACTGTTAATCAAGCCTTTTTGGGAAAATGATCCAATGGTTACATTCATAATATTTCTCTAAATGATTTGTTTTTTCATGGCACAGTGTTTGTGAAACCTATTTATCTGTTGTGGGTTATATTTTTATGAAACACATTTATTATTCATGGGTTATATGCCTATCATACCCACTTATTTTCACGATCTATTATTTTGATGAAATGACTCTGAAACTAATCACTTTTTCCATAGGTCATGATATGATTACATGTTAATGATACCCATTTATTTTAATGGGTCATGATATGATTGTTTATGATGTTATATCACATGTTTGTATGATTTCATTATGATATGGGCATGGACACTATCTCTCTCCATTTTATTGAGTTATGATTTATATCTCATGAGATGCTAATGTCCTTCATGTTTATGTGCATGATCAATTGTGAGTGATAATTAAATATGATCCACTATGGGAAGATAGGGAAATTTGGTTCACTAGTTGAAGATGGGGAAACCAGATCCACTATATGATGATGGGGAATCCTATCCTACTATGGGAAGATGGGGAAACTTGATTCCTTATATATAATGCATCGAGACTTAAGATGTTGGTGTGTTCATCCCAATACGTGTAGTCCTTAGTATGTTCCTTGATATGTTATGGAAATGATACTTGACTTATATTGAATGTTTTTATATAATTATGTATTTTACAAACATCTATGTGTCTATGATATGATCATGTGGTTTATGTTATTCATTATCTTATGATTTATTTCTTATATACATCCAGTATTTATGACATATACCCACATTATAGTCTTTGATTTGTAGGGTATGATCTTCAAATGTTATGATCACGTTCTCATACCCTTATACTCATGTTATACTTATATATCTTTCATTCTTAACCTTACTAAGCATTTGAGATCACCCCTTTGTAATGATTCCTTTCCCTAGGTTATGAAGAAAGTTTTTAAGTAGGAGTACTATAGGGGGATATCATTAAGGGAGATATTTGATGTCTTCCACTATGTTTGAGAACTTTTTCCATGTTTCCATGTACACAAAAATATTATCGTCATCAGGAATATATTTTTGTAATGTGATGAATATATATCTGAAATGATGTAATATCCATGAATGTAAAACCCTAGTCATAATAATTTCTATCAAAGTATATATTAATTCATCATTTGGAAACTAATATGAGAAAACATTAGTGATATCCCTATGGATATTTCTAGGGATATGTCAGGGGCTGTCTCTAAGGATAAGTCTATGGATGAGAAAATGTGTAGGAAAACTTCGATGAATTTTGTTAAAGGATAAAATTATTTTTTCTAATAAAAATATCCATGTTTGGATACTATAAGTGGATACCTCTCTAAAACATATGTACATATGGGTAAGAACTCAAAAAGGTGCTTCAAAACCCACTCGAGCATAACCTAGTAAACAATAATAGGTCTTGATACACACCTATTTTGACACTCTCTAGGGATATAGATTGTATATTCACAAACACATTGAGAACCGTCATGAAGGATTTAAGTAGATTATTAATTTTAATAACCTATGATAAAACATAGGTTTCTTAGAATAAAGAAGTAGTAACCATGATTTTGATATCCTATAAGTGATTATTTTTCATGATTATGTGGTGGCTTATTATGATAAATGCTTCTCACACTATGCTTTATTATTTTAACCAATTATGGGAATCATATGGAAATTTATTAATATTGAATGTGATGGAAAATTTTATAATGAGAAGTTAAATGGGTTTATCACTGGAGTGGATGATTTTATGATCATTCCAAATCAGTTTTCATGGAACATTATTAACAATATTAGCCTTAAGTAATTCTCAAACTCACCAATGAAAAGAAGGAAGGAGTTCACTGAGATTTTAGTTAATAGATACCATAGAGGACAAAATATTCAGCATTTTCTGTCGAGAATGTGGAAATAATCACCTAAGTTAATGTCTTGGAGGAACAAGAATATGTTTGGGCTGTGGAAAAGGATACAATGCAATGAGATAGAAAGGAAATATAAAGAGTTTGGCCAATGAAATTGATGGTAATATTTTCCTCCCTAAGAAATCATCAAAGGTTAAATGCTTTAGGTTTGGAATGAATGTTCATTATGCAATTTGATCTCTTTTGTGGAAGGATCATGAATAGAACCAAAAATTTGGCATAGGTAATGGTTTTGATGTGGATATTTAATAGACCACGAATGATATATGAAAGGCATGGGATATTCTTTCAGTATTGTTTACCATAAACAAAATAAGCAAGATTATATTGAGGTTAAGGAACCTTATGAAAATATTCCTATTTCATATTCTAGGAAAGAGTTATTATGGAATAAGATGGTGAAACCAATTTAATGGTTTAAGAATAACATTGGGTGATTGAAGTGTATATGTTTTGGAATTCAAATACTATTTTATACAAATCCTAAATTATATATAAGTATTTTAAATATATGTTTTTCATCAAGGATTGAAAAGGATATGTTGAACGGTGATAAAGACTTAGAAAAGTTTTCTTTTGATTAAGGAAATGTAACCTTTAATATGTTTATGAATTTTAGAAAATTGGGTTTACCATGGATAAATGGATGATTGATTTGGATAAAATATATTGGATAATATCACTGACCTTATAACCAATTAAGTATTTGTTGAAAAATTATTCTATGTCAACATCAATTAAGTATACAACTTATTTGATTTATGTAATATATTAAGTAATATTTTAAATAATGAATCATGCATGTTTTCCAAAAGTATTTATGGAAATTCAGGTTATTCCAAAGTTTCAAGAGAATTAATGATGAGGGTATTCACATTTTTTGGAATGTGACAACTAATGGATACTTTATGATAAATGGGGGATCAATGTTAAGCTGAATTCATGACCTTATTTCTAAATTTTTGGACTTTCATATTTCATAAGAGCTATATGTTTAACCATTTATGGAATGGTTTATTTTAATATTCAGAGGGGGTTTTATATACTCAAGTATTATTTCTCCATATAATGTTTTATTTATATTGGATATAATTTTTGTTGTGAAAATGACAGATGGATAGAACTATAATTCTATTTATGGATCTCATGATCTACTAATGCTTCATGAATGAAAAATTTATCTTCCTTCCCTAGAGTAAGATATGAAGTTATAATTGATCAAGGCACAACTAAAGGATGATATTGTGCATAGGAAATGGAATGAAATCAAGTAATTATATCTTCTTTAGGAAAAGGGTCTTCAAATAAACGCACAACTAATGAATTGATCAAGGCACAACTAAACAATTTATCAATAAACAACTACAGGTATTAGGAAAAAAATTTATTTGAGGACCCTTTTCCTAAATAATTGAACAAGTAACAACTAAAGGATGATATTTTGTGTAAGGAATATAATTAAATTGAGTAAGTATATCTTTTTTAGAAAAGGGTCTTCAAATAAAATATTGTCCTAATACCTTTATTTTTTTTGAACCAATAGACTTAAATCATTATAGATTTAGGAATTCAATGAAATCAACATTCCATTTATCATTAACATGATTTTGATTTATTACCTCAATCACTCACTTTAATTATTTATTATTTTCCTCTATTTTATATTTTCACTTCCCATACATGTTCTCCTATGTGTAAACCTAGTAATGTGATACTTTGTGTTGCCATTACATTTCCAAAATTCTTGTTTTATAGGAATTTTTAGTATTAATTTTTACTATATGGGTTTCTATGAAATTAACTTTCAAGTATTGAACCCTTAATAATGAAAATGAATTTTGAGGGTAAAATTAATTTGAGGGGGGTAGAATGTAACACCCCGTGAATTTTTGAAATAGTTTTTTTTCAAATTAATTTAAAATTTTTTATATAAATAATTTCATGAAACATTAAATATTTGTTTATCTATATGGGAACAAATAAATTTCACTATACGCAACACCGTGTTATGCTTATGTAACACACAATACTCAGTTTGCATGTGTTACACGCGAGATTGAGTTTTACCTCCTTTTAATGGATCATCTACTTTAAAACTAAATTTTTAAACTTTTATAAATTTTATTTCTCCAAATAAACATAATTTCTTAATTTTTAATTTTAAAATTAAATTATGTTAAATTTATGAGTTTTTTATGTTTCATTTTTGGATAAATAGTGAAAAATACAGCATTTTAGTAAAAAACTGCAATTTGTTTAAAAAAATAAGTTAGAAAAAATATATTTTACAATATTTTTTAAGTCATGATAGATCATTTATACATTTATTTATAAAATATAGGTCATTGGAAAAAATTATATTGGATTTAGATATAAAATATTATTGATCTTCTAAACATTTTACTTTAAAACCCCACATTCTCTCCATGTCTAGAGGAATCACTTTATATTTTATTTATCTATATATATGAATTGAATTTGGATAAATTATAATACATGGTTGTAATTATAATAATATTTATCATATAACATCACAAAAAGTTATGTTATGTATCTTCTTAAACAAATTTAATTCATTTGAATGTATACATTTCAAAAACATACTATGATATATTATTAAATGCTAACATAATCGTTTGAATAATAATACAACAATGAAGAATAATAATATGAATAGTAGAATAGTATAATCACCTATGAAAGTATAAATAAAAATTTGGAATCTTAAAAATTATATTATGATATCATTATATCATAGTATAAGAAAATAAACGTTTAAATATGATAAATTTTGTGTTAGTATTTTTTGTAAAAAAAATAAATGATCAATTATATATTTTAAAATTAATATAATGATTTAAAACACTATTTATTTTCATAAAATATATTCATAAATTAATATTTAGTTTCCTTTTTCTTATAAGATAACTTTATAATACCTTCATTAATTTTTTAAAGGGTCATAAAATCAGTTAAAATTTTAAAATCGTGTTTTTTTGAATAAATGATGATTTAAATAAAAATTAATTTTTATTTATTTAAAAAATATATTTCTTAAAATTGATTTCATTTTTTAATTACAAATTTAGAAAAATAGTTAGGGTAAAATTTGGGTATTTTTCTAAAATAGTTGAATGCTTTTGAATAGTGAAATACAATAATTTACTGTGTGTGTATATACATTATAATTTAAACACAATATTTATTGTGTAATTTATGATATAATCACCATAATAGAGAACTATCGTTATCTAATTACTATAATAAGTCATGTTAGTTTAATCTATTCATATTCTTGAGCCAAAATAATAAGCTAATGAATAAAATTATCAAAAAATACACCTCTCCTCCACTATAAATACCACCCCTCACCACCCCCTTCTCCTAACACATTACAAGCCTTAAAGCTTTAATAATTTCTTAAAAATACTCTTATTAATACTCTAACCCATTTATAAAGGCCTTTTTCTCATTAAAGGACAAAAACCCAACTTCCATAAAGAGGTTCTCAAGGAAAATAATTCTAAAGCTAAAACCCATAATCATTGTCTTTCAATTTCATTCAATTTTGTTGATTTTCTTATAATTCCCTCACCTCCACTACAAAAAAATTAATTATATCTCTAGTATATTATATATATTATAATTTTATTATTTTATTGGTAAATAAATCATAAACCCCATCTCCTTACACTTTTATTCTAAAAATGGAAATATCATCCCTAATGTGTTGTTTTACCACCATTGTGGATGACGCATTTTTATTTTCTAATACCACCATAAAGGGTTATCAAAAAACATTTATAATGCTAAAAAAAGAACTAAAAATTTATATCAAAACATTTTTAGTTTTTTGAAACCAGAATGTATACATAATATAAATTAATAAAACAAAACTAGTTTGCGTTGACCAAAAACACCAATATGATATAAACAGTTATCTTTATTGTTCTATCTAATGAATCATACTCATATAAGGAAAAAATTGATATATAAGTCCATTTAATCTTATATAATTACATTAATAAATTATAATTTCAGTTATGAATAATTATTCTTATTTTACATGATCATTCATACTTGTATACAAGTGAGGTAATCGTGAAAACCATGGAAATGAACACTCCTGAATAAAAAAATTGATTCTTATAACTAAACAAAAAGGAAATAAATGAACTCAATATAATTTTAATAAATAAAATTATTGTCTAATAGGTTCTGAATTAAAATATTAATTAATCTAATTTTATTATCCAATAAATTAAGTGAAAGTACAGAACACTTTTAGATATAAGGTAACCGATTCTCCCCGAACATCCATGTTTCATTCGGGTTACACTTTCTCCCTCTTTACCCCAAATTATTTCTTAATTATTCTTATTTACTCCTCATAAATTATTTTTTTATGTTTAAAATATATGTACCTAACACAATTTTTTACCTCTAATGGGAAGTATATGTTTTATAAGGATCCATTTTCAATTCCTCCCGATAAGAGAGAACAATTTAAAGGTATGTTTTCTTAACCATTTTAAAGTACCATCCATAATATATTTTAAGACACCTATATTTTTCTAAAATAAATATTTTAAGAATGATAAAATACGTTTTTCATTTCTATTTTTATACAAAATAGTAAGTCTTTTTTTATTTTAAAGTCTCTGTAGTATTTTCATTTAAACCGCTCTAAATATACTCATTTCTAAAGTTTCTTAAACACATCTTTTACAGGTTTTCACTTTATATGGACTTAATTTATCATGATTTATGAATACTCTCAATTATTAATTCCCAATTATTATTTAAATCCATTATTTCATGGATTCTATTATAATATTCCATATGATTATATCTTATTCAGCACTTAGTCCTTCTTTGTGATGTATGAATAAACCCCTTTTATTTTTGATAATAAATAGTGGAATATTTAATTAAATTTTCATATGTATTGTATCATAGATATGATTATTTTATTATCTGTATACCGTCTTACATATGGTTTTTATTATGAATATTTTTTAACTAGGGAAATATTGATAAATTTGTATTTTTTACTCAATATGAATATTTTGATAAGTCATATTGTTCATAAATTAAATCTATGTGTGAAGATTAATTTGGACTTATAGTGATGGGTGGGGCCTAGTTCATAATATCTCTTTGATTCATCTAAAGGTCTTAGGAAAAAAAGGTTCGTAAAAACCCATGCATGGTCGTTTTCAAGAAGAATATGATGCATTTTTACCCACAAAGTTAAATCATCTTGAATGTACAATGGATAATGTTCTAGATACAAGATGTCTAATGTTTAAGAATTTTCTTCATACAGTTTTTACTTATTACTTTCCATTATATGTTAATTATGAAACAAATATATGGATGCATTTACATTATTAATATTTTGATAGCATGTGTTTTTCAGTTATTTACATTTTTATTTTGATTATTCTTTATTTACTTTACTTTATTAATTGTTGATTCATGTATCTCTTTTTGAAAATTTAACCTCACACATTAATTTGTTTTCCTTGCCCAAGTTATGACGAATAAATCTTTGAATAAGTGTTGAGGAACAAAATTTATTTTCTTTTGTTTATGTTTTATTAACCACTTAATATGGGAATTATGTATATATTTAGTTATTTAAGCCTAATAAATTTATCGATCCTTGGTGATGTGATATCTTTTATATAATCCATTGTAAAAAAAAATAACAACTGACTATGGGATACTAGGGTCGGGTTTCTTACAGTTGCTATCATTGGAATCTTAGTAAGACCCAAGGGAAATGGATGTTAAATAAACATTATAATTATAATAACTTATTGTAGTTATATTTTTGCTCAATACTCATGGTTATTATAAGTTAACATAGTGTGTACCATTATTTAGTGTTGGAACCTTATGGAAGGAATTTAATTAATACCCACATTAAATGTAGATATTTTCTCACTTAGCAAGTCAACACTGTTACTGTTGGAGCTAGACAGATCATATCCATATTTGTAAATATTACTTAAGTTGGATGAATAACTACAATACACCTATGATGGATCATTTCTTGTGGAATATTTTACCATATATTAGTGGGTTTACTAATCTAGTGGTAGTTGAGAATTTCATCAAGTCCCTTGAAAATATATTTACAGAATTGGGATACAATGAAAACAAAAAGGTAGTACTAGAAGTATATTGTGTCAAAGTATATTTTGATCAATTGAGGTTTTTGATACAAAATAAAAGCGAGTAATATTAAATATAATCCATTGAATGAGAAACATTTAAAGAAACATTCTTTAGAAAATATTTCTATCATGATAAAAAAATGATGAAACAAATTTGTAACTTAAATAATAGGTAATAATAGAGTGTTGAAAAGTTTTATGTTACCTTAAAAAGACTAGTCGTGTATCATATAGAATACAAACTTCATTCACAAGACAATATTGATCATTTATTTCAAATTACTAAGCCAAAAATTCGAAGGGTAATGGCTTCTCAAACATTTTCATCAGAAAATGAAATAATATTATGTTCCATCAAAATGGAGAAAGAATTTGTTAAACCCTATTTATCCAAGAGAACTCAAGTGAATAATATGCCTTATGATAACCGTGGAAGAGATAGAGTGTCAAAGAATAATAAGGTAATGAATCAATTTCCCTTGTGTGAAATGTTTGGAAATAATCATGATGGTAAATGGTAAAAATGATTGAATTTTTTTAATAATTTTAGAGAAAAGGTTCTTCTAGAAAATGGATTATGTTTATGGTTTCAACAATAATTAATTTGGGGATTATGAAATTAAATATCTCATGAGAAAGGGAAATCTATTATAGAAGAGGCCAAGGGGAGATGGTCAAGCTTATGCAATCACTAAACTTTAAGTTGAAGTAGCCAATGATATGTTGGTAGGTACATTAATCCTATCTTAAAATATATCCAATGATTTATTTAATTTTGGATCATCACACACTTTTATATATAACTATTTTTTAAAGAAAAATAGGCATTTATCTTTTGATTTAATAATGGAGTTATCAGTTAAACTCTTAAAGGAATTATCATTACAACAAAAATGTGTTTCTTAGTACCCATTATGACACATAAATGTGCTTCAGTTTATAACCTTATCATTTTACTCATGTTTGACTTTCATATAATCCTTAATATGGATTGGATTTAAAAATATGATGTCAAAAAATATTTACAAGAAGAAGAAAAATAAAATTTGTACAAAAGATGTAGAATCCCTTATATTTATAGTAGAAACTTTATCGCATGATTCTTCTATAGAAACACCCCTAGTATCCCTAATGAATGAAATTCTTCTGGAGGAATAGAAAACATCATCTTGGTACAATGAATGAAATATTTAAATTAATCATTTACGAATTGTGTAGGAATAAATTTATATATTTCTTGACGAATAACCTTGATACACCCCAGATCGTGAATTTGAATTTACCATTGATCTAAACATGGATGAAATACCAATATCAAAGAATAATTATAGATGGGAAACCATTGAATTAGTGGAACTAAATAAAAATCTTTAGGATTTTAGTAATAAGGGACTTAATCACCAAATATTTTCCATGGGGATCCCATATGTTTGTTATGAATAAAGATGGATAATTAAGGTTGTTCACTGCCTATTGAGAATTCATTTATATTATAATAAAGAACAAGTAAACTCTTCTTCTAAGTAATGATTTATTTGATCAAATTCACATAGCTCAATATTTTTTTAATATTGAACTTAATTCTGGATAACATCAATTATGTGTAAAGAAGGAATATATCCAAAAGAGATCATTTTGAACTATTTATGTAAATTATGAGTTTACAGTAATTCTATTTGGACTTACTAATTGACCTTCTATTATAAAGTATGTAATGAATATATTATTCATGAATATATTGATAATTTTTTGTGGAATTTATCAATGATATATTGGTGTTCTTCAAAATCTATGAGGACCATGAAAACCACTTGAATACTATTTTGAATACTCTTAGAATAAAAGTGTTATATGGGATTTTTAGCTAGTGTGAATTTTGGTTTCAAACATTTTCTTTCCTAGGTAATATTATCTCTAAGGATGTAATCCAAGTTCATACTATGAAAAAAAAGTAAATCCAATAGTCTCCTACACCAATTAACATAACTGAGATATGTAGTTTCATTGGTTTAGCAGGTTATTATCAGTATTTCGTCCATAATTTTGCATGATTGGATAACATGTTAACCAATATCCATCGTATTGGGGTTAAGATAGTTTGTACAAAATAAACTACAAAATATTTTAAATAATTGAATAGATATTTGTTAAATGCTCTACTTCTGACTCTTCTATCATAAAATGATGGGTTTGTGATATAAATTGATGCATAAAATAGTGGATTGGGATGTTTCCTTGTGCGAAATATCATAGTTATTGCATATACATCTAGATAGTTGATGACATGTGAAAAAAAATTATATAACTCCTGATCTTGAGCTAGTATCCATAATTTTTTATATAAAGATATGGAGACTCTAAATCTGTGGTGAAATATGTTAGATATATACATATCACAATAGTTTTAAATACATATTTTTATATAAGTAACTCAACATAATGAAAAGGTGATGGCTCAAGTTACTCAAATATTATGATTTCCCAATACACTACCACCCAGGAAATTAAAATTAAGTAGTAGATGCATTAAGTAGGAAAGATCACAGACTTCTAACCCAAATGAGGATTGATAAATATCCTTTGTTCAAGATTTAGTAAATATGGATATAGGAATTGATAAAGAGGTGGAAACATCAATCCTTTTCCAAATGATTGCGAAACAATATTTACTTGAGAAGATAAAAATACATCAATATGATGATTAGAATTTAAAAAATAAAATTAAATCCATTTATATAGAAGATTGGATGACTTTTTGTATGAGGATGGAATTATGTAATTTCAAGAGAGGTTATGTGTTACATTAATACCTATCTAAATAGGGAACTATTAGAGTATGATCATAGCTCAAATCTCTCTACAAACCCTATTAGTAACATGATGTATAGATATAAGAAGGAACATTTTCATTAATATTATATGACGTTGTAAATTGAAAATTGTGTGTCAAGATGTATAGTTTGTCTACTAGTGAAGGCTAAGATACAGCAGCATAGAGGATTCATGCATCTTATATCTATTCTTATGTGGAAGTGGGATGACATTACAATATACATCATCACTATATTACCAAATACCCCCAGAAAGAATGATACGATATGGGTTATTATTGACTACCTTCCAAAATAGGCATATTTTCTTCTTATTAGATTGGATTTACCTCTTTAGACCTATGAAATATTGTATATTAATGGAGTTTTAATACTTCATGGTTTTCCTCTATCAATTTTATATGATCTAGAAACCTGTTTTACATCAAAATTATGGAAGAGCCTTCATAAGGCTTCAGATACTAAGCTTCAAATGAGTACTTCTTATCACCCTCAAACAAACAAGTAGTCTGAAATTATTATTCAAAATTTGGAAGACATGTTGAGATAATGATCAATTTACTCTCAAGGTATGTTATATTCTTATTTTTTTGGTAGAGTTTTCCTATAATAATATATTACATTCTAATATTCATATGGATCCATATAAAGCTTTATAAGGAAATAGATGTCTTACTCCAACTTGTTAGGATGAAGTTGGTGAGGGGAAATTTATAGAACCAAAACGTATTGAAGACACAATGAAAAAGATAAAGACCATTTGGGATCTTATTAAATAAGATCAAATTAGAAAAAATATTTATGCTAACAACTGGAGAATGGATTTGGAATTTCAACTGGGAGATCATTCTTTCTGAATGTATCTACATGGAAGGGTGTCTTAAGGTTTGGTAAGAAAGGGAAAATGAGATGCATGTGCATCATACCAATTGTCATTTTTGAATAATTGGAGCATTTGAATACCGATTAGCAATGTCTCCAAGTCTCTAAAAAGTGCACGATGTGTTCCAAATATCATTGTTAAAGAAGTATATACCAGAATCAATGCATGGACTCGCCAATGAAGAAATATTATTAGAACTTGATTTTTCATAATCTGAATAGCCTATCAAGATTCTTGACATAAGAGAGAAATTACTAATATATAATATGACTCAAATGGTAAAGGTTCTTTATAGGAACCATAAAATGGATGAAGCAATGTGGGAATCTGCCGATGATATGAAGAAGAACCAACATCATCTATTTAGATTGAAATACTCATGAAAATTTTTGAGGATAACATTTCTAAAGGAGGGAATAATATATCACCCTAGGATTTTACGTTATATAACTCCTTAAATATATGCAATTCATTTGATATTATATGTTTCATAAATGAACCATGATATACTACTACATTGTAACTTGACAGTTGTAATAGTAATGTGAACATTAGGAATATTAATCTGATAATCGAATTGTAACTCGACTTATAAAAGTATAAATAAAGATTTTTAATCTTATAAATGAAATTATGATATAATTATATTATAGTATAAGTAAATAAATGTTTTAAAATTGATAAACTAAGTGTTAGTAGTTTGTTAAAAAAAATAGTTTATTTACAATTTTTCAATTAATATAATGATTTTAAATAAAATATATTGTCATAATATATATAATTTTAAATTAATATATTATTTTATTATGATTATAAGCTAATTTTATGAAACCTTAATTAATTTTTCAAAGTTTCAAAAAAACCACTTATAATTTTAAAATTAGTATTTTTTTAATAAAAGATAATTTTATTGAAAAATTAAATTTCTCAAATTTAGAAAATTATTTTAATAAAATATAGTTAATTTTTGAATTATACACATTAAAAATGGTTAGGGTTAATTTTTTATATCTTTCTATAATAGATGAATTTTTTGTAAATAGTTAAATATGTTAATTTACGGTACATATACATTATAAGTTAAATACACTATTTATTGTGTCATTGGTGATATTAGTACCATAATCTAAAACTATCCTACCCTATTTACAATATGTAGTCGTGGGAATCAAAACTATTTATATTCTTGATCCAAAATAATGATCAAATGAATAGAATAATCCAAAAATACACCTCCCTTCTACTATAAATACCACCCCCTCACCTCACACCATCTGAGCCTGTAAGATTTTCTAATTTATTCCAATAATCTGACCAAGTATCTCCCATAGAGTCTAGGATCCTTTGTTCTCATTAAAATATCAAAACCCAAGTACCTTCAAGAGATTCTCAAGGAGAAGAATTCAAGATGTAAAACCTGTAATCCTTCTCTTTCAATTTCTTTTAATTTCATTTCATTTCATATCCTTACCTCACATCCTCTATCAAAAAATGTATGAAAACTCAAGTATATAATTTATAATTAAATTTTATTATGTTGATGGAAAATCCATCATCAAAACCCTTATCCTCTCCCTTTTATTGAAAAAATGAAAATATTGTCTATGATGTGTCAATTTACCCACATACTGGATGATGCATTTTTATTTTTTTATACCACCATCAAACATGGTAATAAAACTATTATAATTGATAATAGTGAATGTAAAATTTATGTCATAGCTTATTTAGTGCACTGGAAACATTATATATACATAATATTAATTAATAAAAAAAATCGTTCGTGATGATTGAAAAATGACAACATTGTTGGAGTCGGTGGCATAGAACCAATTAATTTGTACTTTATTCATTAATAAAAGCTTAATCATATCTTGATTGTTCGTATGTGTGACAATTCATTTGATAATGTTATAATGATAGTTGTTGCATTAAAGGGTCAGAGTGGATCCTAGCTATGATGAGAACCCGGAAGTGCCATAACATTGTTCTTGAATATATGTTCTATGGTCGGATGATATTATTTGAGGGACACCAATAATACAGGCCATTAGGGGTGAGGACTCATAAAACTTTGAGGCACCATCTCATGGTGTGCGCCCTTGGTATTATCCAGGATGATATTATGAGAACGAGACACGCCAGTAGGAAATCCACATTTCATAGTGTCATTGGATGTTCCTATATGTGGACGTGTGTATTGGTCCTCATACATTATGATTATTATTAATGGGTATTAGAACTCGTGCACTTAGATGTATTGAAAAAAACTATGATAACACCCTATTCGCAATGAGGTAGGATACGTTGGGTGCGTCATGAGAAATACTGCATTAACAGATAATGCGAGATAGGATTTGTCCCTTCTATTCCATTACAGAAGTAGACATCTCAAGCCCTTCGATGGAATTGATATGGCCTAAATAAATCCATGGCCAGGGTAAAGTATGGGTGAGTTCAATTCAAGAATGTCAAAGAAAGAATAATCAAACACATGGGTTGATGGCACTAGCATGCAACCCGCTTAATTAGAGATATCGATGAAAACGGATTATATTGCACGGTAAGCATTCGTATGAGGTGACACGTCATTGCGGCGTTAACTTCTTTCTCTATGGGTGTCGTGGCGTGCTGATAGACGCTAACCTTGGTCTTTAGGCAAGAACCACCTAATGCCACTGGGAAAGGGTCCTAGAGGGTCGCACACTAACTATGTCCATGTATCTCAGTTAAATGTTAATTTAAAAAGTTAAATAAATATTATTCCCAATTGTGGTTTAATAATTATTTAAGGATGCATGATTGCATTTATTTTGATACTAGTTATTCAAAAGAATATGTTGTGGGCAAATTAATACTTTTATTAACGAGTAATACAGTTACATTTATTTACGAAATAAATAGCCATTACTCAAGGACTAATAAATATGGTGGAGGAAATAAAGGAAAGTGGAAAATAAAAGTACACGTCGTGTAGTTTTATGGAAAACAAGTACAAGCCGTGTATTAATTATTACATGTCGTGTAGTTTTTCCGGTTGTGATTTTGAGTATATAATATTGGTTTATTAAAAGATATTTATTATAATCAGTGTGTGCACATATCAGGGAATTAATAATTCTACATGGGGGTTTTCAATAAGAGTTAATGAAAGAAATAAAACGTGCAACACGTTTATTTTTTATCATAACTCTATAACCTCAAACCCGATTACAAATATCCTCACAACCCCAACACTTTTCCTCAATAATTGTGCAGAACAATTCTGAAGAATTCCTTCATGGCCAAAAGAACTCCTTCCTCCAAGAACGCTCTCAAGACCAAAAGACCAAGGTGATCGAATGCAGACATCACAAGAGAAGGTTCTTCGGTGCTAACACCTGGAAATCCCATCGGCGACTTCCGGATATACGTGGAACAGATGTGGATCACCGCTTAAGGAATCCTACACTTGGATTCTACGATGCAACGACTAATCATAGGATCGTGACCAGAGACATCAACAAAGAAATAATTACAACAAGGTAATTATTGTGAATTAATTAAATTAATTATAACCAACACATGATGATCCTATCTATGTGGTTCCAGGATTCCCACTTAAGTTTTTTTTTATTCGTTCCATTCTGATGATTCAGCATTTTACATCATGACAGATCTCGGATTGAATGTTGTTTAACGCTAAATTGAAAGTTGGGGAAACCCAGCAACGTGTTTCCACTGCGCCCCGAACCTAAAAGTGGTATCAAAGGGGTCATATCGTTGATTATAATTATTTAGTTTTTCATTGGTGATCTATGCATTAAATAATTTAGTTGTTTCAATTCAAGTTAGTCGATCTTTAAATCTAAATCTCACGATCTGTTCCACCTCTATCGTTTCTCGTTCACCATACAAAAATATCATTTTATTTTAATTTTTTATTAAAATATAATAGAGTAACTCATCCGGAGGAGCCAAACGTTTCTAGCCGTACAACACCAGAATACACGTTGTGTATTCGGAAGTACACGTCATGTATTCTAGGTTCATTCATCAGACTAGTCTGCCAATGCAGGATGTGTATTGATCTTATCTAATTCATTTATGACAACGTGTGTTGACTAGGAATAGGTGGCACACGGTTTCTGGATTACACTCCTGGTGGTCCAAAAGAACATGGCATGTAGTCCCTTCAGGTTCGGGTTGGACTGTGTACCCTGTACATAGTTTTTCAGACTGGAAACTGTGTAACACAGAAACTACACGGCATGTGTCCCACTGAACATGCTTTGTACTCCAAAAATTCCTAAAGTACATTAACATTCCATGTCCCTGGGTGTGTGATTCGGATATATGGTGAAGAAAAAGTACATTCCATGTAGTCGGAACTACAGGACATGTACTCACCCAAAGTACACAGATTTATTAAAATTTATTATTATATTATACAAACCCTTTAGACGTGTTCCATAGTGCAGGCGTAATGTTGAGGCACAACTTGTGATAGGTGTTATATATAAATGTGTTTAATTTAACATCTGCGTAATAAATGGGAATTCACCCAGTTGCCTCCAAGGTACAAGTTATGTACAAGGATAATTTTAAATGAATTTATTTGTTTAAAATTATGATGGATGAGAATCTCAAGGAAATTCAGAAAAGGATTTAAGGTAAAATGATTGATTAATTAAAGATAATTAATTGATTAGAGTGTGATTTATCTTAATAAAGAACGATTAAAGAATTTAATTATAGTTTAATTTATGAGTAAATATCGTTTCATGTATGGATGATCATGAGCTAGACCAAGGCCTTAGTATGTGAATGGTTTCTCTTAATTTATTTATTTAAATTTGTTGGCATGCGAGCCTTCTCCTCATTAATATGTAGGGAATGTGTGCCTAAGGATTATTTTTTGTAAAAACCCTTTTTACCCCTCACCTGTATGTGAGATAAATGCATATGTGATGGATTGAGCTCCCAATATAGTGGAGGCGGCTCAAGTTAGGAGCAAAGGAAAAACCAATCCAAGGAGATACAAAGGTGGATAGGTGGAAAGTTGTACACAAGAACCTGAAAGGTTCAAAGTGTTTCTCCCCAAGGTCTTGGGTTAGTTTATCAACCACTAGATAAACTAACCAATATAAAATCTCATGATCATACAATTTATTTTACTTCTGTCTGTTGCATGGTTTATTTATTGTGGGTGTATTGTCACGATCACACAATTAATGAATTAAACAAGCATGAAAGATGGAAATAAAATAAAAACCTGCTTATGCGTAAATATTATCTTAAACATGATTAATCACTTAAGTATATCCCATATAATATTAACAATCTTGTAATAAAAGATAATAAAATGGCAATTTAGGTATAAGGATAAAATCCCTCAAAACAAATATTAAGTCAGTATAGGCTTCCATAATCTTTGTTAGAATCGAACCATAGTTCAAAGTGCTTGACCAACCCTATTTGGGGTGATTTCATTTATTGGGGAATTCTAATTCAAGGTTTTGGGATGACTTGACTTGGTTTTCATCAAGGGTTGACAGCCACAGTAGGACATGGTGTGACCAAGAGGCAAAGGTTGAGGAAATCCAAAATAAAAGGATTTTAGGATTGGGGAGTCCACTCAGTGGATCAAGGAGCTGCGAGTTAATGCAGTTGGCATTTGGAATTCCTACCTAACACCCTTAAAGTTTCTTGACCAACCCTATTTGGGGTAATGCGAATGGCAATATGGATCCTTTCCTCTAGAATATTTAGGAAATATAATATTCCAAAGTCATTGTTGAGGGCTATAAGATTTTGATAAAATAGGTAGAGACTAATATGTATTAATTTATTTATTTGTCTTAGTTTTTGTAATAAAGTAATAACCCTTTTCTCATCTTAATTTGCAGAAACGGCAAGAAAATGACTTCAAACATATCATTGTGAATCATACTCGAGAAGGAAAACCTTCTCACTGGAACCAATTTCCAAGAATGACAGAGGCGTTTACGTGTCATCCTTCACCATGAAAAGAAAATTGTATGTGCTGGAAGAGCCTACTCTAGTTGCGCCTGGGAAAGAGGCCAATGATTTGGAATTATATCTCTATATGAAACACATGGATGATGCCACAGATTTCCAGTGTTTCATGCTATCATCCATGTCCAACGATCCCTTTAAGCAACATGAAATCCCGGACGCGTATAGCATGATGTCTCACCTTAAGGATCTCTTCCAAGAGAATGAGAGACAGGAGAGGTATGAGATCTCCAATTCTTTGTTTACAACTATACTTAGAAATTCTGCGCCATCTGGGCCTCATATAGTCAAGCTTATTGGCTACATTGAAAGCCTGGACATCTTAGGGATTAAGTTCCCTGATGAGTTTCACAGAGATCTCATCCTATCATCACTACCCAAGACCTTCTCTAGTTGTATTGTCAAGTACAACATGAGAAACAATGAGAAGAGTCTATCGGAACTTCTGACCATGATTCGCCAGGTAGATAAGGACATCAGTGATGATAAACTCACATTCCATATGGTGAATTGGAAAAGGAAGGACACAACAAAGGGGCCAAAGACTTATAAATGGTCTGAAGCCCTAGAGCACCATCCTTCCAAGAAGGGGAAGATCTAGAGGTAGGGGAAGGAAAAGGAGGTGGTGTGTTTTGCATGTGGGAAGCAAGGAAACTGGAAGAGGAACAATACCCAAAAGCATAGGGATGCTAAAGGTGAATTCATTATTGAGTGTAATCTTTATATTTCGACACATTGGGTATTAGATAGAGTTTGTGGGGCTCACATCTGTATTAAAATGCAGGATCCAAGTAGATTTAGAAATATTATCAGAGGAGAGGTGGATCTTCGAGCTGCCAATAGCGCAAGGCTGGCTGCGTTGGATATTGGCGACTACCACATCTCACTACTGACTGGGACGATTTTTATAATACATAAATATTATTATGTGCCTAGTGTTACCAAGAACATAATTTATGTATCTTGTTTGGATATGGATGGATTTGTTTTCAAATTTGGAAATAAGGGTTGTCTCATTTATAAGAATAATGTATATTATAGTATGAAATATTTAAATAAGGGTTTTTATGTATTAAATTATGAAAACCAACTTTTGGAAATCGATAATGAAACAAACTCACATGACTCATACATCACCCAGTTGTGGAATCACCGTCTAGGTCATGTGAACGAGAAGTGCTTGAAAAAGAACAGCCAAGATGGCTATTTAGACTCGACTGAGATAAAACCACTTGATAGATTTCACACTTGTTTACAAGGAAAAATGATTAAGCCGCCTTTTGGTGGACAGGGAGAAAGGGCCACAGAGCTTCTAGGATTGGTACACACAGATGTGGGTGATCAATTTCCTGTAGAATCTAGAGGTGGATATTCTTACATCATTACTTTTACTGATGATTTGAGTAGATATGGCTATGTCTTTTTAATGAGGTATAAGTCATAGGCCTTAGAGAAATTTAAGGAATTCAAGAATGAAGTAGAGAATCATCTTGGTAAGAAGATAAAGAAACTTCAATCGGATCGAGGTGGAGAATATCTGAACCAAGAGTTCATCAATCTTCTATGGGAGTTTGGGATTCTATCTCAGATCAATCCTCCTTGTACACCACAGTGGAATGGTTTTAGTGAAAGGAGAAACCACACCTTAATGGACTTTTTGAGTTCGATGATGTGTCAGGCGGATCTTCCATTATCCTTTTGGGGATATGCATTATAAACTACAGTATACACATTAAACCAAGTACCAACTAAGGTGGAAAATGGAATTCCCTCTGAGCAATGGAATGGAACAAAACCCATTTTATCGTACACACGTTTATGGGGATACGAGGCGTTTGTTAAGGCCTTCTCATAAAATAAACTAGCACCCCGGGGCACGAGGTGTATCTTTATAGGATATCTCAAGGAAACGAAAGGGTATTTCCTATATAACCCTTTAGACAAGAAAGTGATTGTCCTCAAAAAATCTGTATTTCTTGAGAGGGAGCACATCCTCAAGAAGGATAGTTGGAGCAAGATTGACTTCGATGAATTTGATGCTCAAGATACAAAAAAGTTGGTACAGGAACAAGTTCCATAGGTCCCCGAAGAAGAGGTTCCAGAAACAAAAGTACTGCGTAGGAGCTCATGAGAGGTAAGGGAACCAGGGAGATTTGGTTTCCAAGTCATTGTGGATGGTGAATCATTATTGTTGGAAAATAATAAACCTCTCTCCTACAAAGAAGCAGTAGAAAGCTCAGAAGCTGCAAGATGGCTAGAATCTATGAATTCAGAGATATATTCCATGTATTAGAACCAAGTCTTGGTTCTGGTCAATGAGCTAGTTGTTGTAAGGAATGTTGGATGCAAATGGGTACTAAAGAGAAAGATGGACATGGAAGGTCAAGTTAGAACCTATAAAGCAAGGCTAGTGAAAAAAGGGTTCAGATAGCATCAAGGAATTGACTATAATGAACCCTTCTTTCCAGTTGCCATGTTTGAATCCATATGAATCATTATTTCCATAGCAGCTTACCATGACTATGAGGTTTGGCAGATTCTTTTAAAAACAACATTCCTTAACGGGAACCTTCAGAAAGATGTCTATATGACACAACCAGAAGGGTTTGTGACATCAGGTGAAGCCAAACAGGTTTGAAAGTTGCAGAAATCCATTTATGGATTAAATAAACCATCCAGCTCATGAAACATTTGATTTTATGAATCCATAATGGAATTTGGGTTCCTTAAGAATGAATATGAGCCATGTGTTTATAAGCGGTTTAATGGGAATGCGATCGTTATCCTAGCAGTATATGTTGATGACATATTACTTATTGGAAATGATGTACCAATCTTATAGTCAGTTAAGGAGTTGTTGAAAAAGTGTTTCTCCATGAAGGACTTAGGAGAATCCGCCTACATTCTAGGGATCAAGATCATTCATGATAAATCCAAGAGACTGCTTGGACTAATTCAGGGTATATACATTGACCATATACTAAAGATATTTAGTATAGAACAATCCAAGAGTGGATTAGTTCCAGTGTCACATGGCCTACAACATTCTAAGAAAATGTGTCCTCCGACACAACAAGAGAAAGATAGAAT
Organism: Viscum album; assembly: GCA_963277665.1. Taxonomy (NCBI): domain Eukaryota; kingdom Viridiplantae; phylum Streptophyta; class Magnoliopsida; order Santalales; family Viscaceae; genus Viscum; species Viscum album. Next base: position 1,298,415,557 of record OY728130.1, on the reverse strand, counting down.
GAGTAAGATCCCTTATGCTTCGGCTATAGGATCCATCATGTATGTCATGTTATGTACCAGGTTTTATGTTGCCTATGCACTAATCATGGAAGGTAGATATCATGCAGATCCAGGAGAACATCATTGGAATGCTGTTCAGACTATCCTTAGGTATCTAGGAAGAACTAAGGATATGTTCCTATTGTATGGAGGAGATGAAAAGTTTTTCATCAATGGGTTTGTTGATGCTGGTTTCCAGACAGATCAGAATGATCTGAAGTCGCAATCTGGATATGTTTTCTGTCTCAATGGTGGAGGTGTGAGTTGGAAGAGTTCAAAGACGCCAGTAGTCATTGTTTCTATAGTGGAGTCTGAATATATAGCAGCTTCTGATATAGCCATAGAATTTTTCTAGATTCAGAACATTATCCAGGAGCTTGATGTGGTTCATAATAGTAAAGATCCCATTACATTGTATTGTGATAATACGGAACTGGTGGATCTTCCAAAAGAACCAAGGTCACATAAACGGACAAACCACATACTCTGGAATTATAACCTCTTAGGGGATTTCTATCAAATAGGTGAAGTTGTAGTGAGCATAGTGTCTATGGAAGAGAATGTGGCGCACCACATGACTAAAGTACAATCTCAGCAGAAGCATGAATATCATGTGAGAGCTAGTGGATTAAAGGTTGTTAGCAGTTGGCTCTAGTCCAAGTGGGAGTCTGTTGGAGTTGGTGGCCTAGAACAAACTACTTTGTACTTTATTCATTAATAAAATCATAACCACATCTTCATTGTTCTTCTGCGTGACAATGCATGTGATAATGTCCTAAGGATAGTTGTTGCTTTAAAGGTTCATAGCGGATCCCTGCTATGATGAGAACCCAGAAGTGCCATAACACTGTTCTTGAATATATGTTCTATGGCCAGATGATTTTATTTGAGGGACACAAGTAATACAGGCCATTGAGGGTGAAGACTCATAAAAATTTGAGGCAACATCTCATGGTGTGCGCTCTTGGTAATATCCTGAATGATATTATGATAATGAGACCCGCTAGTAGGAAAACCACATTTCATAGTATCATTGGATGTTCCTATCTGTGGACGTGTGTATTGGTCCTTAGACTTCAATATTATTATTAATGTGTATCACAACATGTGCACTTAAATTTATTGAATAAAATTGTGATGAAACACTGTTCGCAGTGAGGTAGGATACGTTGGGTGCGTCATGAGTTATACTGTATTAATAGATAATGCGATAAAGGATTTTTCCCTTCTGTTCCATAACAGAAGTAGATATCTTAGTCCCTTTGATGGAATTGATATGGCCAAAATAAATCAATGGCCAACGTAAAGTATGGGCAAGTTAAATTCCAGAAAGTAAAAGAAAGAATAATAGAGCACAAGGGTTGATGGCACTCGCATGAAACCCACTTGATTTGAGATATCGAGGCAAATGGGTTATATTACACGGTAAGCATTCGTATGAAGTGACACGTCATCGCGGCGTTAACTTCTTTCTCTATGGGGGCCTTGGAATGTTTCTAGACACTAACCTTAGACTGTAGGAAATCTCCGCCTCATGCCAATGAGAAAGGGGCATAGAGGGTCACACACTAAGTGTGTCCATGTATCTCAGTTAAATATTAATTTAACAAGTTAAATAAATATTATTCCCGACTGCGGTTTAATAATTATTCATGGATGCCTGATTGCATTTATTTTGACACGAGTTATTCAAGAGAATATATTGTGGAAGAAATAATAAATTTATTAGTGAGTAATGCAGTTACATTAATTTAAGAAATAAATAACCATTACTCAAGGACTAATAAATATGGTGTAGGAAATAAAGGAAAGTGGAAAATAAAAGTACAGGCCATGTATATTAAATATACACACTGTGTTGTTTTATGGAAAACAAGTACACACCGTGTATTAATTATTTCACGCCGTGTAGTTTTTCCAGTCGGGAACTTGAGGATTTAATATTGTTTTATTAAATAATATTTCTTACAATCATCATGGGTGCATGTCAAGGAATTAATAATTCAACATGGGGGGTTTTCAATAAGAGTTAATGAAATAAATAAAATGTGTAACACATTTATTTATTTTTATAACTCTATAAACTCAAACCCGATTATAAATATCCTCACAACACCAACACTTTTCCTCAATCATTGTGCACAACAATACTGGAGAATTCCTTCAAGGCTGAAAGAAGTCCCTCCGCCATGAACGCTCTCAAGACCAAGAGACCAAGACGATTGAAGGAGGACATTGTAAGCAAAGGTTATTTTGCGCTAGCACCAAGAGATTCCTTTGGAAACTTATGGAGATACGTGGCACATGTGTGGATCACTTCTAGAGGAATCCTACTCTTGGATTCTACGATGCAATGATGGATCACATGATCATGACCGAAAACTTCAACAAATAAATAATTCCACCATGGTAATTCTTGTGAATTAATTAAATTAATTATTACCAACATATGATGATCCTATCTCTGTGGTTCCGGGATTCCCTCTTAAGTTTTTTCATTCTTCGTTCCATTCCAAAGATTTGGAATTTTACATCATGATGGATCTCGGATTGAATGTTGTTCAACACTAAAATGAAAGTTGGGAAAACCCACCAACGCGCTTCCACTGCGCATGGAACCTACAAAAATAATCTAAACAGTTATAATTAATGTCTAGTCTAATGAATCATCCACATATCTGAAAAATAATAATATATAAGATAATTTAATATTTTTTAAGTTCATTAATAACATATAATTTCAATTATAGATAATTATTTTCATTTTACATGATCTTTTACTCATGTATATCGGTGAACCAATCATGAAAACCAAGGAAATGAACACTCCCAAATGAAAAAAATGGATCTTATTACTCATAAAAAAGACATAAATAAACATAATAAAATTATACTAAATAAGATACATGTTGAATAGGTCCTAAATTAAAATTCTAATGAATCTAATTTTGTTATCCAGGACCATAATTTCATGTTCAAAACACTTTCTGTCATACGGTAAGGGATTCTCCCCAAACATTCAATTTTCATTCAGGTTACGCTTTCAGTCCGTTTACCCAAATATAATTATTAATTCATCTTATGTAGTCCTCCTAAATTATATTTCTTTTTCCAAATATATGTACCAAACTCATTTTTTTCATTTATGGGAAACACATGTTTTATAAGGACCCCTTTTAATTCCTCCCGATAAACAAGCCTCTTTTAAAGGGAACATCCCAATTTCTTATCTATTTTCAAGTACCAACCATAATCTATTTAAATAAAACCTATTTTTCAAATTTCACTCATTTTATCATGAGAAACAGTATTTTTTTATTTTATACAAACAATGATACCATTTTTTGTTTTAAAGCCTCTTTAGTATTTACCCTTAAACAACACTAAAGAGTCTCATTTATAAAGTTTATAAAACATTAACTTTACTTTATTTAACTTTATTTGGTCTTAATTTATCATGATATATTACTATTTTATTTTATTAATTTCCATTTATAATTTAAATCTATTCTTTCATGGACTCTATTATGATATTCCCTTTAGTTGTATCTTATTCACAACTTATTCCTCGTGTGTGGTCTATGAAAGCTTCCCATTTATTTATGATCATCATTCATTGAATATTTCATTAAATATACATATATCCTTTATCATGGATATTAATATTCTTTTATACATATTCCATTTTACATATGGTGTTTATTTGGAATGTTGTTTTAGGTGGGGAAATATTGATAAATTAGTATTTTCTACTAAATATGAATATTTGAATATGTTATATTCTTCATGAATTAAACATTTGTGTGAGTAATGGTTTATAATCTTAGTGTTGATTGGGGCTGGTTATATATATCCCCTATATGAATTGACAAGTCTCTTGAGAAGTAAAAACATCTGACAAACCCTTTGTGTTTGATTCCAAGAAGAATCAAATGGGTTTTTATCTCTAGAATATAACCCATAGTTATAAAATATTAAGAAACTCTGGGACACTATTTTTAGGGTTCTTAAATATAGTCAAATAATATCAACATAATTTTTGACCAAAAATATTAGTGAATGTGAATAAAATTAATTATAGTGATTAAGGTAAAATTAATCTTAACAAGGGACCAAAACTTAATCTTAAGGGAAAATGACTTATACACTTATTCAAAAGGAATATTCTTCCCACAATTGGAATATATCCCTTCATGATTCTATTTTTATGAATTACTAGGATACTATCTAATAAAAGTTCCCTATTTCATAAGTTAAGTAAGGGAAATGACAACAAAATGAACTATAACGACCCATACTTTACATACATTGTTATTACTTCAGAATTGAAGCACACTTATTACAACATATAACAAAACCAAGAAAGGACCATATAGGTATAGTGTCTTTAGAAATTGGGAATCATAAACAGCTGGTTCATAAAGCATCTACATTGCCTCCCATTTATTTCATCATATCTAGAGTCCCTTTTTGGCATATTCTACTTAATAACCTTCTTCCTGACCTGGGGAAATAAAACATACAAAAGGGTGAGCTCAAATGCTAAGTAAGGGTAACAAAAGAAATATCAATCACATCATATACATAAGAGCATAGCTTTTGGAAATCTTAACCTGCAAAAGAGATCATAATATCATAACATGGGAGAAATCATAGAAGTGATATGTAATCCCAATAATCATAACAAAAAAACATGAATCTTTATGGCATACACACATAATCATAGAGAATCATTTCTTATTAGTCAAGACTCATTACCATGACTATCTTAGTGTACAAAGTCCATTTCTGAACCGAGTCACCCTCGTTTCAGTCCTGTTTCACTGAACCGGTATAACCTACCATTTCAGTCATGTCTATCTAATGAGATATAAAATCTTTACCCAATTTTTTGGAGGGAGATATAGGTCCCACCCATCTCATAATGATAACATTCTTATGTGTGCCACAAAATCATAAATCATACATCATTGCATATCCCATGTAATAAAATTGGGAATCTTAAACATCGTGACATCATCAAACAATTCATATAAGATAAAGGAATTCATAAAAATAATTCCTTCACAACATAATCAAATCAATGTATAAATAGGGATAGAAACAGAACCCTTTATTATCTTATATGTAAAATAATTTTGATAAAACACTTGAACTCCATTCTTGAGGAAAATATCCTTTCTAATTTAAAAACATTTTCCTTTCTTAACATGTCATACAATTTTAAACTAAAAGAAGTTGATTAAAAATAAACTTGAAAACTTGTAAAGTAAGATTCTTGGAAATAATTCTTTAAAAATCCATTCAAACCATATAAGTTAAAAAAAACATTCTTCTCGTACCTTTGTCGGAAAAGTCAAAAAGTACCTCATACGAAAAACGACAAAAGATTCCTTTCATATCCTTTACTAAAAACTCACCGAAGTGTAAAATTGGATTTAAAAAATTGTAGGTGGATGGAAATAATATTACATATTGATGAAACATGGATGTGGATGATAAAATACACCCCAGTAAATACCAAAGTATAAACAATCTCAGATAAAAATGAGATTGCGATATTTCTGTTACCTTTGGTCCGATATGCTTTGTACGTGTCCGACCCTCCTGTATAATGATTTAAATAATGTTATTGACTTATTAAAGAATTATACTTATTTCTATGATATAATATATGGTCATATTCTTAGCTTATTATTAGTAATATTTCATTACTACTTGTTATTCGGGTGTTTATTACTTTTTGTTCTTATGCGTGTTTTGTCGAATAAATTATTATTCTTCTCTTTACGTTATAGATACCTCATTTACAGAATGGTATTAGTGTAATATATATCATATTCATTCATTCAATTCATTTATATAATCATTATTAAATGAAGATCATGTAGAACGAGTCACATCACATCATGGAGACAGTATTCCGTACATACGCATGAGTGATGATATCGTTCCTATGATCGTGGAATTGTATTGGAGTGTATGTATACTATTTCAGAATCAATATCACTTTATAATAGTCATATATAGTCATTATTTACACCATTATACCCATCCAAGTGATCTTCATGTTCTTCCTTGCTCTTTGAATAGATAAGAATATCGTCTATAAAGACTACCACAAACTGATCAAGATAGTCTCTAAAGACTCTATTCATCAGATCCATGAAGATAGCAGGGGAATTAGTAAGACCAAATGGCATCACTATAAATTCATAGTGTCCATACCTTGTACGGAAAGCCGTCTTTGGTATATCCTCCCTTTTGACCCTTAATTGATGATACCCTGAACGAAGATCAATCTTGGAAAAGTATTGAGCTCTGCGTAGTTGGTCAAATAGGTCATCAATGCGCGGGAGAGGATATTTGTTCTTGATAGTGATCTTGTTATGTTCTCGATAATCAATGCAGAGTCTCATTGATCCATCTTTCTTCTTAACAAATAGAACAAGTGCTCCCCAAGGTGACGCACTAGGGTGTATGAACCCCTTATCAAGATTCTCTTGGAGTTGTTTCTTCAATTCCTGCATCTCAATTGGGGCCATTCTATAAGGTGTCCTTTAAATAGGCAAAGCACCCGGTACGAGTTCTATTGAAAACTCAACTTCACGATTTGGTGGAAGACCCGGTAATTCCTCGGGAAAGACATCATCAAACTCCCGTACAATGGGAATATTCTTAATCATGAGTTTCTCACCAACCATTTGAGATAAATAACCTTCATTTAGTGGAAGCAATGCCCATAAAATGGAAGAAATTTCCACTGGAAGGTTATGTTCATCCTTGCATCGATAGACTATCATAGATTGATCTGGAATATGAAATGTGACTTCCCTTCTTTGGAAATTGATATGATCTCCATGTAGAGAAAGCCAATCCATGCCAAGAATCACATCAAATTCCACTATATGAAGGTTCACAAGATTTGCTGGAAGCACTTACCCACAAACTTCAATCTGAGAAGAATTATAAACTTTTGATGCGACTGTTGTTCCATTAGGTGTTGCCACAGCTAACTCAAAATCTAATTGTTGAGGTAATACAGTGATACCCTTAGAAAATTCTTCAGAAATAAAGGAGTGGGTGGATCCAGAATCAAATAAAACATTTGCTAATTTAGAGTGGCTGGTAAGTGTACCTTTCACCACATAGTTATCGTACTCCACATCGCTGATAGAAATTGCATGTGACTTTCCTTTGTCTTTATCCTTAAGAGTTTGTTGACGTCTACCATCATCATTAACCCTTGGATTAGGGAATTTATTGGCATAATGTCCCATCTCCTTGCACTTGAAACATTGAAGTGTAGTAGGTTCATTCTGTGTATCCCTTCCTTTGTTTGCATCATTAGACATCTTCTTCCCATCATCGCGGCATTCAAATGCCCGATGACCTTCCTTTCCACATTTGAATCATTTACTTGTCCCTTTAAGACAACTCCCTCCATGTTTCTTTCCACACTTTGAGCATAAGGGAAAGGTCATATTCTTTTCAGTGTGCTCTTTAGATTTTCCTTTGAATTCCATTTTCCTCTTCTTATCAAACCCATACGACTGATGTGTTACTCCAATCTCCATCTCAACTTTGAGAGCACATCGAATGATTTCCTCATAGCTATTGAAGTCCCTTATGGATAAGGCCCTTCGAAGACTTGGTTTTAAGCCACTAAAGAATCGATCGATCTTACTCTCTGGTTGAATAATAATAGCAGAAGCGTACCTTGAAAGTCTTGTAAAGTTTGCTTCATAGGTACCAACAGATTCATCGTCCTTTTGCTTCAGTTAAAGAAACTCTTTCACCATCTTTGTTTGGAGAATACGAGGGAAGTACTTATTGAAAAATAAGTTCTTGAACTCGTCCCATTCCATGGACTCAATTTCATCCCTTTGCCTCGTATTCTTAATAAGATTCCACCATTGATCAACATCACCTTCCAAACGATACACTGATAAGATGACTTTATCATGCTCAGAACATTGAAGAACTGAAAATATCTTTTTAGTAGTACTAATCCATTGTTCAGCAACTAATGGATTAGTAGACCCGTTGAATGAAGGTGGGCGCTATCTCATGAAGGATTCAAAAGAATGTTGCTCCTTCTTTTGCTCGTTTGGAAGTCCTGCATGACTCATAGCTTGAGAAAGTTGTGAGAGCATGGCTACAAGATTTTTCATTCCATCTCCCATAACGTTTGGTTGCTCAGGGGGACAATCATTGCATTTCCCATCACATTCCGCATTAACACGGTTCCTTAGGGTTCCAGACATTGACTAAAACCAAGAAGAATAGTGTGAGCAACACTAATTATAATAGTAAAACCACATAATCAAGAATAAAATTTCATACTTAAGGTCTTATCCTAGGTTATTCATGGCCATTTCTAAAACAATAAGATTGTGTTCTATGCTTAGACTTATCCTTAGGGTTCTTACTAAGGCTTTCGCATCCTATTTTCCAAAGGTTGACTATACCTTTCCTCTGATACCAACTATAATGACCCATACTTTACATACATTGTTATTACTTCATAATTGAAGCACACTTATTACAACATATAACAAAACCAATAAAGGACCGTATAGGTATAGTGTCTTTAGAAACTGGGAAACAAAAACAACTGGTTCATAAAGCATCTACTTTGCCTCCCATTTATTTCATCATATCTAGAGTCACTTTTTGGCATATTCTACTTAATAACCTTCTTCCTGACCTGGGGAAATAAAACATACAAAAGGGTGAGCTCAAATGCTCAGTAAGGGTAACAAAAGAAATATCAATCACATCATATACATAAGAACATAACTTTTGGAAATCTTAACCTGCAAAAGAGATCATATATCATAACATGGGATAAATCATAGAAGTGAAATGTAATCCCAATAATCATAACTTAATACATGAAACTTTGTGGCATACACACATATTCATATAGAATCATTTCTTATTAGTCAAGACTCATTTCCAAGACTATCTTAGTGGACAAAGTCCATTTCTGAACCAAGTCACCCTCGTTTCAGTCCTGTTTCACTGAACCGGTATAACCTACCATTTCATCCATGTCTATCTCATGAGATATAAAATCTTTACCCAATGAATTGGAGGGAGATATAGGTCCCACCAATATCATAATGATACCATTCTTATGTGTGCAACAAAATCTTAAATCATACATCATTGCATAACCCATGTAATAAAAATGGGAATCTTAAACATCGTGACATCATCAAACAATTCATATAAGATAAATGAATTCATAAAAATAATTCCATCACAACATAATCAAATCAATGTATAAATAGGGATAGAAACAGAACCCTTTATTATCTTAGATGGAAAATAATTTTGATAAAACACTTGAACTCCATTCTTGAGAAAAATATCCTTTCTACTTAAAAAACATTTTATTTTCTTAACATGTCATAAAATTTTAAACTAAAAGAAGTTTATTAAAAATAAATGTGAAAACTTGTAAAGTAAGATTCTTGGAAATAATGTTTTAAAAATCCATTCATGCCGTATAAGTTAAAAAAACATTCTTCTCGTACCATTGTCGGAAAAGTCAAAAAGTACCTCGTACAAAAAATGAAAAATGATTCCTTTCATATCCTTTACTAAAAACTCACTGAAGGGTAAAATTGGATTTAAAAAATTGTAGGTGGATGGAAATAATATTACATATTGATGAAACATGGATGTGGATGATAAAATACACCCCAGTAAATACCAAAGTATAAACAATCTCGGATAAAAATGAGATTGTGATATTTCTGTTACCTTTGGTCCGATATGCTTTGTACGTGTCCGAACCTCCTGTATAATGATTTAAATAATGTTATTGACTTATTAAAGAATTATACTTATTTTTATGATATCATATATGGTCATATTCTTAGCTTATTATTAGTAATATTTCATTACTACTTGTTATTCGGTTGTTTATTACTTTTTGTTCTTATGCGTGTTTTGTCTAATAAATTATTATTCTTCTCTTTAGGATATAGATACCTCATTTACAGAATGGTATTAGTATAATATATATCATATTCATTCATTAAATTCATTTATATAATCATTATTAAATGAATATCATGTAGAACGAGTCGCATCACATCGTGGAGACGGTATTCCGTACGTACGCACGAGTGATGATATCATTCCTATGATCGTGGAATTGTATTGGAGTGTATTTATACTATTTCAGAATCAATATCACTTTATAATAGTCATATATAGTCATTATTTACACCATTATACCCATCCAAGTAAGGTGGTGGTGGAAAATAGATTACACCACGGCGTGGAGACGGTATTCCGTACGTAGGCACACGCGGTGATTTCTCTTTCCGTAGGATGGATAGACGGTGAAATAGGGTTGTTTCATACTTATAATAACATGTCAGTATATGAGTGATACTGATGTTATTACTTCATAATTAAACAACTAAAGAAGAATAAGTGGAAGAAGAAATAAAGATGAAAGAATCGGTAACGGACATTACCTCTTCTTTGAAGTGCTTCTTTGAGACCTCCATTAAGGGAACTAAAATAGGTCTTTGAAGAAGACCAGAACCTCTAGGATGTTTCTATGGAAGTGGAGAGAAGACATTGGCAGGGGTTGGCCGAGCTTAAAGGCTCAAAGTGGTGTGAGGAAGAAGGGGAGGAGGTGCCCTTTTATAAAGGAGGAGAGGGGCACCTTTGGAATAACTAAAAAAATTATTTTATTATAAAGTCAAGTTCGGTTTTAAATAGCTCCAAATTGAGTTATTTCAAAGATAAGGCGGGGATGGGTCGAAATCCTCTCATCTAGTAGAATTTAGAAAAGTTTAGTTCATTATATTAACCTTATCTTTTAGTTTTAACTCTTAGTTAATTAGATTGTCATTTACCATGTCACTTTGTATTTTTATATTATATAGTTAATAAACATACCATATACATCCACGCAACCCCCAAGTTGTGTTTTATTAATATATATAACCTTATCTAAGTCATTTGACCGAACCTTAGATTTTTAGGAATAAAATAACAATTAATAATATAAACTTTGTTTTAAAAACTATTTTATGTCAATTTTGACACTATTCAATAGTTGATTTTTTTGAAACTCATAACAGAATGATTACTTCGACCAAAGTTACTTAAATAAATCCTAACATGTCATATTAACCTAGAAAATTAGTTTAATTCATAAAAAGTCTCAAATTATACTTATTTAGGTATTTATAATATCAATTATTCTAATTTTTCACTATTATGGTAATTACTGCATCATCATTGTGTCACAAATAAATAAAATTATTTAATGTCTAAAAATTAAAAATAAAATATAATTATGTAGGGAATATTTTTATATTTCTAATGAATATTTATAGACTAATTTATCTTATGTATAACATTATATTAAAAATGATTTAGTTATTAAACTTTGATTTTAACTATTTTCACCCTTCTTTAAATAAATTAATAATAAACGTCCCAATCTAATCCAAGTGGGCATAAATGGTCATATTTTATTCCTAAGGTTGTTTTTGGTCGAATTAAACTTGTCCAATAGAATTAGTACATGAGTTAGGGTAATAATAATATCATTTTTACCCTTAATTACTCTATTTACTTTTAACCGTGGTAAAAAAAGTAAAAAGTTACTATTCGCCAAAAAATTATTTTCATCTCATTGAACTAAATTTTACTTAATGACATAAACTGTGTCTCTCGAATATAATAAATTCCACTCATAGAAGCGGTAAAATTACGTTTTATGAAAAATTCAGTTTTTTTAACGACCACTTAGTGGTTTCACTATTCATCAAAAATTGAAAGTTTTCAGAAAAATACCAAAATTTCACCCTAGGATAATTTCGATATTCAGAAACCAAAAATTAAGTGCATTTTGAAAAATAAAATTTATAAAATTTCAAAAAGTGGTTATTACTATTCATAACGGCTAGTTTTAATAATATTTTAATAGCATATCATTGTTTAGTGAAACTCGGTATTGCGTACGACGCAAGCTATCGAGGAAGGTCGCGATTTCATGTAAAGAAAGACAAGAAAGTGTTGTGTGTAGAAAAATATTTCTTTGATGATTTATATAACATAAAAGTCTCTGGTGTTACATGAACTTTCCTTAACCTTAACATTTATAAAACATTGAGTTCTGGAAAAAACATATTTTTGGTTACTCATATAATTTTTAAATATAAAAAATTTATTTTTACTATAACTATTTATCATTACTTTTTAGAGATGAATTAATAATATTTAAAGCTTAACTAATACTAATGCATGTATTATTTAAGTACCAATTAAATAAAATAAATGATGATTTAAACATTAAAAGTAACGTAATATTAACGAATTATTGTGTTAAAAAATTTTTTTCCATGAATATATCATGATAAATATATGTTAATATAATATATTTGAATTCCATAATTTTTTTATATTTTTAAATTAAAATAAAATAAAAAATTTTAAAATCGAAATTAATGTTATTTTACAAAAAAATATATTTTATTGATATATTTATAATTAGTAAAAATACTACCTTATTTGAAGTTATTTTTAAGACTTAATAAAAATGAAATATTGTCTATTAAAGGACCAAATTATATTTTATAATGAACATATATACCCTTAAGTAGTAAAAACATTATCAGCACAATCCGAGTTAATGTAGTGTTTTTTCATGTTATATGTCCTTATTTTAAAATTAATTTAAAACAGACATGATATTTTTATTTTTTAAATTATATATAATATTTATAATTCATCTTTATTGTTCTTTCTAATAAATCTCACCTTAATTTATTTTTAATATATAAATTATGTAGGTTGGAAAACTAGTTAACTGAATGAAAAACCAAAAGGAAAAATATGTAGAAACATTACGACTAAGGAAAAACATATATAAATACACTTATTTTGGGGTATGAAATTTGGTTCAACCATAAATTCACTTTAATTATTTATTTTTTCATTTTTGAATCACATTTTGTAAGAGATACCTCCCATTAGTGCTTACCTTTTGGTATTTACTAGAATGCCACTCCTCCTCCACTATAAAAAAGTCATTCACACTTCCCCTTATTAACTGCTATGAAGACACTTTTTCTCATCCAAACTCTTACCAAATATTATTCCACAATCTTACCCAAAATAAAATAATCTTAAATTTTCAAATAAATCCATCCAAGGAAATTGGTTTGTGAAATCTAAGAAGAGTTTTACAAAAAATAGGTAACATCATTCCTCGAGATCGATTGTTTATTTTAATTATCCATCACATCAAGTATTCCCATTAAGTGATTATATTATAACCTAATTATACTCAATATTCTTAGTTGATTTTATTCTATGTTTTATACCTCAAATTTTATACACTTCTATCTAATTGGTAACAAAATTATAGTTTTTGTATACGGAAAACTACCACCTCCCAAAACAATGTTGTTCGTTTTTTTACAAACTCTCATGGTTGGTAATTATGATGGGAAATATATTTTTGTATGATATATATGATATTTATGTTTTATATATGATTCTTTTATTATTATATAAAGCATACCTTCATTCTTTCCATCTTGTGCAAATATGATAACTTTGTTTGGGGAAGTATGGACTATCGTCTCTTCAAAGTGATGTGATTTGTTCACACTTTACATAGAATGTATTAAAGGTGGGTTTAGTGAAATTATATGATATATATGAAACAATAATTCTACTGTAATAATGTTATGTATATACATATATATATCATTTAAATTGTAGCATTCCATACAACAATTTAACAAAAACAGAGTTCATGCGAACATAAATCCTAATGCATCCATTAACAGCGTATTCCATTTCAAATTTATATATTCTATATATTGTTATAAATAGTTATGTAATGAATATATATTATATTTATATCATTATTTACATTCTATAAATATTTAAATCATGATCTAATTATAAGTAACAAGAATAAAAGGTCAAAACATATATGGAAAACAACACGGATATCACCGAAAACATAACATTAACATGGAATTGGTAATAAATAGGAAAAATAATGTCATAAAAAATTTTATAAGGTATTACATATAATAATATGTTTATATGGTAGATTTATAATAAACTTATATCTATTATACCTTAGTTTTTAATATTTATAAATAATTTGAAGACTTAAGGAAATCATTATAGTCTCACTTTTATTTCAATGAGATTTATGCGTTATTCAACACTCATTTCATTTGTGTGGTGTATATAATTCCCATGAATATATTGAAATATTTTTTTCCTTAAATATATGGGTATTAATATATCCATTTTATGATCTCTCCTTAATGTGGTTAAGGTTTCAAAATATAACAAATCAGAAAAGATGTTTTATCTCAATTTTATTTCTTTGTGCCAAATGCCATGAATTTTAAAACCCAAGTTTACAAAAATGTTTTAATTGATGATATTTTAATATCATTTTAAAGTAAAAAAGGATTTTAAATTTTTTATTGTTTTCAAAGAATACTTATTATGTTTTAAATTAATTTTTTTAAAACGTTTTCATGATTTATATATAAGTTTTCAAATTGTTTTTAATGAAATGGTTTTCAAAATGTTTTCAAGATTTATTTATAAGTTTTGAAAGTGTTTTAAATGAAATTAATTTCCAAACCTTATCAAATTTAATTTATAATTTTTCAAAGTATTTTTAAAAAAAATGGTTTCAAAACATTTTCCATAATTATATATATGTTTTCATATTATTTTCTATGAAATTATTTTAAAACTCTTTTTAATATTCCATTAAAAGTTTTAAAATTATTTTCAATTAAATTGTTTTCAAAATATTTTCAGGATATCTTAATAAGTTCTTAAAGTGTTTTTAAATAAATGGGTTTCAAAACGTTTTTAATGTTTTTTATATGTTTTTAAATTGTTTTCAAAGAAATAATTTTGAAAAAAAATTTGTTATTTATTTATAATTTTTCAATATGTTTTCAATGAAATGGTTTTCAAAACATTTTCCAGCTTTTTTATAATTTTTTATGGTGTTTCCAAAAAAATCAATATTTATTTATAATTTTTCAATTTTTTTTCAATGAGATGGTTTAAAAAAAAATTAAATCTTTCATTATATGTTTTCAAACTATTTTAATATAAATGTTTTTCAAAAAAAAAAAAAATTTTATGTTTTAAAACTGTTTTCAATGAAATGGTTTTCAACATAACCATGATTTATTTATAAGTTTTCAAAGTATTTTCAAAGAAATTGTTTTAATTGTTTTTAATATTTCATTATAATTTTTCAAAGAGTTTTCAATGAAATGGTTTTAAAAATTATTTGATGATTTCTTTATAAGTGTTCAAATTTGTTTTTAATGAAAATGGTTTTTAACAGGTTTTATGATTTAAAAATAATTTTCCAAAGAAGAAAGGAAATTTTTTTCATTAAATTTTTTTTAAAATAAATTTAAAAATAATTTTCCATATAATATGACATCCATTACTGTTACTCATACCTTTCTGGGAAAATGATACAAAGGTTAAATTCATATTATTTCTTTGAATTGTTTTTGTTTTGATAAAATGGTGTTTATGAAACTCATTTATCTCTCATAGGTTTCATATTTATGAAACCCCTTTCTTCATAATGTATTATATGTGAATAAAACCAGCTTTATTTCATGGGATATTCTTTTGAATATATAATTACGAAACCTATCACATTTTCCAAAAGTTTTGATATGATTACATGTTTGTGACACCCATTTAATTTCATGGGTAATGACATGATTATTAATGATCTTGTAGAACATATTTGTATGATTTCATTATGAGATAGGTGGGACCTATATCTCCCTCCAATGAATTGGATAATGATTTATATCTCATGAGATAATGATGGGATTCAAGTCAATGGACTTGATCCACTATGGAATATTGGTGACTTGATCCATTATGGAAGATTGGGAAACCTGATCCATTATGGAAAGTTTGGGAAACTTGATCTATTATTGGAATATAGAGAAACCCAATCCACTATGGGAATATTGGGAAACCTAGTCCCTTATAAGGGAAGGACTGTGACTGGGGATGGTGGTGGGTCCTTCCTAGTAGGTGCAGTCCCCATGAAGTGCTCTAATAAGTTTTGGATATGAGCCTTTACAAATATGGAATTTTTTTTATATGCTTATGTGTTTTCCACAAATTCTATGTATTATTCTTATGATATGCTCACATGGGTTTTGTTTTTTATTACCATATGATTCATCTATTATGAAATTCCAATATTTCTTCCACGTATCCTAATTATGATCATTGATATGAAGGGTATTATCTTCTAATGTTATGACCACATTCTCATGCTCTAATACTCTTGTAATGCTTATATATCTCCCTCGTTTACCCTTATTAAGCATCTGAAATCACCCATTTCATATGTTTCCCTTCCCTTGGTTATAAAGAATGATTTTAAGTAGACGTACTAAAGGGGAAGATATTTAAGGGATATGTTAAAGATATTCCACCATGTTAAATGATTTTGGTCCATGTTTCCCAAGACAATAAACTATTAAGCTCCTCGGCCATGTATTTATTTAATGGGATGACTATTTATCTAAAAGGATGTAATATATATGTATTATAATCCTAGGTTACTATATTTCTGGTCAATGTTTTCAAAGGAGTTGATATCATGGAGAAATTGGCTAAAAAATCTCTGATTGCAGCCTACTAACCCAAGAAAGATCTATACCTCCGTCATGCTCTTAGGTGGATCCTAATTAACACTAACTTGAAATATTATTAGTCTACTATTGCATGGCCTTTTGATATAACATGTACGAAAAAGTGGAACTCTTGAATATATAACTGGAACATCAAGTGCTTCTGGTAATTTTTGTTTTCTTTGTGTAGGTCTAGGATCATCCTCAATTGTCTCCCATGATCCTCCTCAAACTCTGAGTACACTAGGACATCGTCAATGAAGACTAAAACAAACTGATCAAATAACAGATGAAATATATTGTTCATGAGTCCCACGTATATTGTAGGGTTGTTCACCATTCCAAAGGACTTCACTAAGTACTCATATTGACCATAAAAACATATAATTTCTTATTTTCTATATCTGCATCTCATACTCACTGCTAGTGATAGCTTGATCAGAGGTCAATCATTGAGAACCATCATGACCCTATCAAATAATCATAGATTACCTCTATCAATGGTAGTTGATGATTTTTATAGTAACCTTGTTTAACTGACGTTAATCCCCACAAAACCTCAGACTCTCACTTTTCTCTTTGACGAACAACATTGGAGATTCCTATGATGAAACACTAGGCCAGAAAAAGTAATTCCTTTGTAAGTCCCCTAGCCACACTATCAAATCATGAAGCTCTATTGGGTCTATTTAATATTCTAGTGTAGATATTAGGTATATCCTAGGGTGTAGATAAATGCATAAGTGTATCACTCAGTGGGAAGGTAACCCCAAAGTGACCTCAAAAAATATGTCTTCATACACTACCTCTACTACAAGAAACTAAAAACCCATAGCGTCAACTATACAAAGGATCATGTTATCCAACTTGTGTGCAATTGAATAAAACCTTCTATGCATGATTCCATATGTCACTTCCTAGGTTTTTTTCACTCACAAAGGAAAACATCATCAAATAAATACAAACACAATGCATCACCATCCAGACATAGTATTTTTGGGAGTGAATTGTATATTACTATTCCATAACTTAGATAACATTGTAATTCCTCATCACTACTAAAAAGAGATCCCAAAAAAACTCATGCCTCTAAGAGTTAGGTCATACTATCAGCAGAAGTTTGTGGTCTCCAAGTCCCCTCTAGTAGGAGTCTCCAAGTGTGAGGGTCGAGCTGAGGGCTCAACTAGAATAACTATTTCTATAAAAAAAAGTAAAATAGAGAAACAAGTTGGTCATAAATGTATCTATAAATGTAATATATATAATATACAATACATAGATCATACATAATATCATCCCCAGATCCTCTAGGTCTTATGCCTCATCCTCCTATATCTTCCCTCTCCCATTACCACCAACTCCCTCATCCAAGTGGATACAACATAGGGGAATTGATGGAAATAAGTCAAAATATATTCCACCTATAACATATCACATAGATCCTCAAACACATAAAATACCCTATATACATATATGTTCCTGCCACAACTGCTTATTAATAGGCCCATCCATTATCTCTTTGTTAGCTACATGTCGAGTCAGGAAATATCATGCAAGATGTCCCTAACCATCAAAAGAGTAGCACCACCTCTCTCAATGCTAACTAGATCATCCTTATGAGTCCTGAACCACATACACTCTATCCACGTATCACCACATGAAATGTCTCACATATCTAATTCCACTTGTTTATGATAGACTCCCTACCACTTTAGTCTTTGTTCATGTGTTCCCACTACCAACAACAACTATATGTGCCAACTCAACTAAGAATATCTCGACCACCAAATTATGCTATAACACCCTAGAATTTGTAGGAACAAATAGAGGAATGATGTGGGATAGTATAACCCTTTTTAGTTCCCACTAGAGGGTCTAATCCTAAAATAACTAATCATGTACCATATCTAATGAGTACTAAAATAGATTTGTGATCATCGATGAATACACAACCATAGTTGTACTACACTACATAAGATGTAGAATCTCTTGGATTCCCATATCCCCCAATGTACCTGTATAAAATTACTCTCTGAAAAGGTGAACTAACTCTGACAATGCAAGAGTTTCCTCATCATATTACTAGGTCACTAAGCCCACCATGGACCAAGAGATACATGAAAAAGGATCACTACCATGACCACTATCTGGTCATTAGGTTTCCTATAAATACAAAAATCTTTTGCCGCTATCTCAAGTCAATACACATATTCTTTATGGGTTTAGTTCACCCCTAAACTTTAAGGTTCATATATAATAAAACTCATGAAGCGTGCTCAGCCTACAAAACTCATATGTTATTACTACTAGTACCATTTATTGATCAACGGGCATTGGGAATAATAGTGCACCACTAGGAAGTAACACCTCCAAAACAAGTCCATGTATTGAAGCATCATTTTTTAGGGCATCATCCTTATGATCCTAATATTGAATTCTAATGGAGCATGTTATGGAGGTATCCATAAATAGACAAGATCTACCATGACCAATGATTATATTTGGAGTGCTGACTCGATATGGACCTGGAAACCACAACCAACTACTATGTGATTCATGTATCAATGTTTTTCTTATAACCAATGTATTGATGCACTGAGTTGAGAAGAATGTTTTCAAAGTCATGGGGTATGGATATGTTATTTTCTGCACCCAAAATTGAGTTCCTAATATAAAATAAAAACTCAAAAGGCTTGAAACATTTTATATAAAATCCAAACCAAACTCATAGACTTTGATACTAAGGTTGAATGGACTACAATGATACCTCAATGTCATGACCCGGCCTAATTGGTCCTAGTCCATGACTACCCCAGGCTTACCTCTAATAGGCTAAGAGCTTGAGACCATAATTTAATGGCATATCACACCCATGGGATGCCACATACTAATGTAGTTGTACAGAAACACACATTTATCCAAGCCCATACAATGTTGAAGTGTAAAACAACCTATAATAATGCATGCATGAATCTAAAATCCCACCATCATATAATAAAAAAATGATTCTAGAAAAAAAGGGACAAATAAAATCCCAACAAAAGAAACTAAAAACATATCTAACTTGTGAAGTATGAGGGGACTCTTGTTAATGAAACCCCTGAAACACACTTCGGCCATTCTGTCTCACAATGCTCTAACTTTTCATAGACCCTGTATAACTCTTTCGAAATTTTCGTAGTCTATATATGATAGAACATATATGGAAAATCCTATATAGGTTTGAGTATAAAAATACTCTGTAGGACACCCTGAAATCACTAAGCATATATAATTAAAAATAATAGGTATATCATCATAGATATGTTTAAAAAACATATATATAACAAGAACATGTGAATATACTCATAGTATACACATAGAATCATGTTAAGGTCATATCCATAAAAAATCCTTAGATTCTAGATCAAATGATAAATATAACACTCATCTAAGATAACACAATCCAAGATTCAAATATCACTAATGGTATCCATATTAGTTTTCATGATCGTTTGGTTTCACCCTAAAAAGTTCCCATAGTGTGTCTATAAATATTGATATATAGATGGGGATCACACCCAAGTCCATGGGGTCTTCTAAAAACCCATCATGGATTAACCCTCTAAATAGGGGATCGATGCCCACATTGTGTTGGTCACCAAAATACCAAGAACCCCAGCTACAGAAAGGATGTGGATATAGGATCTCACTCTGGGCCTTGTAAACATTTTCTCAAAACGTGATATGAGACTGAGGATCCACATAGGTTATCACCATCCTCTACATAGTATATGATTCAAAAATAAATCCTTTGGGAATATATCAAGAGGATACACCCTAATGATACTTTTCCATGAAGAATAGGTCATAGGCTCCAAGCCATATTTGAATATGTACATGGCGTGTACTAGTAGAACAATGTGGATCCCTTCATTAATGGGTTTATACATGTGTAGAATGACCTGTGACCATGCTCATGTCTAAGTATATTGTGTGTGGATTTCCACACAAAGCGTGTGGTTTCACATGATCGCCTAGGAATGTACACACTATAAACTCTGAGCCCCATGTTACAGTATACAGGACGTGTGGCATGGCCCACATGACTTGTAACAACACCCAGATTCTTTAGTGGGTACCTTTTTTACTTTTCATGATGGGTAGCTAGGGGTTACATGGTGTGTGGTACATAATACATTTTGTACATTCCTTAACCCTACATATAATACCAATACATTGCTCATGGGGTCCCACATGGTGTGTAATTCTGGATTATATGTCATGTAACCCATGAATTCAAAAACCTATTGGTTCTTTCCTTTATCATCATATATTCCATTTCCACTATAAAGCTCACAAGAATACAAGCATATAGGGATAGTTGATCACTATCATCTTCGATCACTGGGGTCCGAAATTCAAAACTTCTTGGGAAATGACCACATGCATCATTCGTAGCTGCACCATCAATCTAGGATAAACAGAAGTTGTGGATCCATTCCAATCCACCTATTATCATCCTACTTCATCACCTCACCTCAATATCTTCCTTGATCAGGAACTGTACCCACAATATGAATTCATTGTTCCAAATAATGGTCATGAAGTGATCAAACAGCAAGTATTTCATTGAATCATAGGCCAAAGAAATTTTCCATGATGACCATGTGAAGAACGAAATAAGAAATGAAAGAAACAAAAAAAATAAGGAAATAACCTCATTCAGTGTTTTTAAAATTCTATATTCATTTATTTTATAAAAATTAATGAAGTAATATAATATAATCATCATTATAAATCCAAAAACCTTTAGAAATCTATCCCATGTTTGTTATTTTCCCAATCTGCGGATCAACCCATTAGTTGATTGATTCACATTCAGAGTATGAACATTGAAATAGAGAAAATTCCTATAAAAAATATCCAACTTTGGAATGGATTTATCATCAATGAATAATGAATTCATATTGTTTTCATTGGTTTGATCCTCAAATTTTGTTGCACACAGATCATTGATCTACGATCTGGTCATTGTTCTCCCAAGAATTATCCTCTAATGCTCCATTAAAAAATCTATAGGGTTATGTGTATACCCCTAATATTTGTCTATAGCAATTTATTTATATACCATGCTAGGATATGGAGAATAAATTAAATAATATGAATAATTTAATTAATTTATTTAATAATCCTTATACAATTGTGCTCAATATGAACATATTATTACCTCTATGGTTACGTTTCGTTGCGAGTAATACCTACAATCATAAATTAACCACAACCAAAGATTTTTAATTTGAGACACCTTTTCCAATTCATTCCAATTATTTAGAAACAAATTTCACACATGATGTTTAATATACTAAATATGTTTTACAAATTAATTAAGGGCTCATTGGGCCACGAAATCTTGTTCCATCTCTATGCCTAGATATGAAATATATATATATATATATATAATTACAAATTAGTTCATGGAAAAATAATATTCATTATAAATAGTCCTTTATATTAATAATATAAACCAATGATTAGTAAATAACATTGTTACCATGTTAATCATCATAATAGTTAATCAAGGGCTAAAAAAGAGTGAAACAATTACATTATCCAGTAAAATTCTTATTGGATAAGATTATTTAAAATCACCATCATATTGAAATTTAATTATATCAAATTGGATACATTTTTACATGATAAATAATTTGTATAAATTTAATTCTTTTGTAAATTCCATGAATGGTTATCCTAACTCTTATAAGAGGTTACTTACACACCAATTTTCATCACATGACAAAATTATTTTGGTTTGGACAGTAAAAATGTAAATATAATACTATAATCACTCCTCTACTTATGGATTAATTATTTTATCCATAATACCAACAATAATGGTCTTAAGGTGTAGAAAAAAGGAGGTTTTCTGAATAAGTGGTAATGATTTTAATCAATTGCTTTAGTTTTATTTATTTTTTCACATCATTCAAATATTATTCAAACATGATGATATAATAAGATAAATATATTTAATATGATTATATGTCATGAATTAAATTTAATAAACTATTTCCCCTCCCTCTTTGATCAAATGGGAAAGAAACTCATCATTCATGTGTATAATAAACTACCAGCTCATGAGCTGATATAAATCATTTTCCATAAATGTCTTGCATGGATGTTTATAATGATGGATTTAATGTATATAAATGATATTAATGAAATATTTACCTTTATATAAATATAATATATCATTTACCATCTTATATTTTAATTCATTGAAAAATTATTCTATCGTTTACAGGGACATGAAGATTACAACCTTTACGATGCAGTATGATTCATTTTTCATCACCGCATAACATGGTTTGTAAATATAAAAATATTTAAGTAAATTTTATTTTATTTACTAAATAATAATAATTGTTCATGATTAAATAATACTTTCCTTATTTCCATAATGATCTTTGAAAAATAGACTCATCACTCACGCATAAGTATGACCTACTATATCCATGAGTGCAACATAATTCATTTTTCATAACCATATTTCCTTGTTGGTTTTAAATTATGATTTATTTTGGAATACGATATTCATTTCATTAATATTAATAGGTATAGTTTGTATCGATAACCAATTTTACCCTAGTCTACTGACCAATGACATTTTCAATAGATAAGCTGAAATCATCATAACATCTGATGTGAGGATAATTGATTATGTAATTAATTATAAATTGACAATAAAATGGAGAAAAAATTGAATAATATTATTAAGAATATAAATAATTAATATATGTTTATTATTTTCTTATATAAATAATGTATTTAACGAATCACACTAGTGGTAAATGAAGTTTTATCTTAAAAACCCTTTTAATTTTTTTAAAGATTTGTTATCTAATACCTTCTCATTCGTATCCATATTATTTAAATTATTTTTTGGTTAAATTTATGTGGAAATAAAATAATTATAATATTTATTTTATATCTCTTTTATCTTTCATTCAATGGTTTCGAAAATTAATAAATTTACATACTTTTTATGGAACATTTTGACTTTTATTAAAAATTTCAAAAGAAATGTTCTATTTTATTGTATTCATCATCAATAGTTTATTACCATTGTAACCATCATTTGATTTCCAGATTGCATTTCAAGCTTTCATTTTTTCCTCGCATATAATCCATTTTCCCTTTTTTACGATTATTTTGTTTTTCAAAATGGGGTTATAAAAGAAAAGGGTACTTCGATAACCAAAAGTGTTTTACATATAGGTTTAAAAGTGTTTTCAAAGATTTTATAATGTAAACGGTGAAAGATTAAAATGTTTTATTCGTTAAATTTTTAATTGATATTTATATTTGATGAACGGGTGATTTAGATACAACTTTTATGATTGGTGACTCAGATATATATTATAGGATGGTTTATCCCAATATAGTTTATAAGATGGGTAAGAATGATACATCTTATATAATAGATGATTTTGATAAATTATATATGATAGGTCAACCCCATTATATCTATCTAATTCATTGTGTACTGTTCCTTTTCTTTGAAGGTTAGAAGTATGGATTTAATTGTTTTGGTTTCTACTATGGATTTAATTGGGATATATTAATTTCTTACATGGGTTATGAATATAATTCTCTTAGTCAACTAAAAGTGATTTATAATTCTTTTATATGGGTTTTAATGGATTATATAAGAAACAAGGCGAGTGATTTTAATATAGAAATAAATTATTTAATATTATCAAAGAATATTTTGATAATGGTATTTTTTTCAGGTTTTTCACTAGATTAACGGATTTCATATTTTTTATGTCCCTTACCGATATTTTTCAGATCATGAAATTTTTTTTAATTGTCATTCAAATGGTTTAAAGATGGATCAGTATAAAGATGAATTTATGTTGAATTTTATATATATTTTTCATGAAATGAAAAAATGTTTTATTTTAAATTATGAATATCATTAAGAATTTTATAATTATTACATCTACACACTTTTTAATATATGGATTTAATATGGATGATTTGAAGAATAATTTTCTAAAACTACAAACCTTAAATATCCTCTAATATTAGATAATTAATTCTTGATTTAAAATTAAATATTATATAATGTTTATGGATGTGATATCATACTTGGTATAATAGGAATGGTTTAGAATATTTGAGATGATAGGATAATATAAGAATATACCCTTCATAAATTCTAATTTGTAGTTATCATGACATAGAATCTGAAGATTACCATGTTGATTGATATAAAATATTTTTTTAGAATGGTTTTCCATAGATTAAATAGGAATTTTATAGAATAAAGGATCCAATAGGACACTATACTTCCAAATAATCCTCTTATATTTATTGGAATTAGAACTGAGTAGTTTTTTGAGATATCTTATTTCAAGCAGGATATAAATGGGGGTGGTTTCCAAGATAGAAAGTGACCAGATCAAACACATATAGATAGGTCAGTAATTAAGGATTTTAATATCACTCTATGAATTTTGGTGGAACTTCACTTCCATTGGCATGTAATTACCTGTTAATTATCATTGGTTTGAAAGTACAACGAGTCATTACTATGCCTTAAGAGATGTCCTTATGGCGTCAAAGGCTGAAAATAAATGTTGAAGGGTTTCAATGTAAGTGAAGGAAAATTTACACTTTAATTTATAAAAATAAATACCTTAAAATCATACACACACATCTCACGATATGATAAATGAAATAAAATAAGATATTTCGAGTCATTATCTTTAAAACAACCATCCAAGGTATGCTACAGTGGAAGAAAAACCAACATTAATGTAAAATGTGGAAAGACAAATAATGAACTCCAAGATAATAATAACACTCGATGCTCCACAAGCTTCGTGCTTCAACATCACCATGTAGTCCTAATTATCATGACACAGTGCTAAAGAAGTGTGATACATTACCTTTTCCCAACTCCTGGAAGGTAGCTTATGAAAAATAACTAAAGTGACAAAGTAGGGGTGAGTATAAAACTTAGTATTCTTTCCCAATGACTTTCCCAATCATGCCACTAGGATAGAATGATTAACACATTATATAAACCAATTTATATAAAATAATTTACCAAAGAAGTTTATAAACAAATATAAACAAGTTCAAAAACCAAATATAACCAAGTGTAAACATAAGTAAATGAAACTATTTTTCAGAAATTTATTTTTCTAGAATAACTAATCATGGATTATAAAAAAATTCTGATTATTATTTTGTTATACACATTCAATAGTTCCCAACACACCCACACATGCATGATTTGTTTGATAGTTCCATACTCATGAGTGGTCTCTTGTCCAATAACTTTTTATCCCACCAACACCCACCCCCAACCCATGGTAACATTCCTTATTCCCCAATGGTACTAATCCCTTAATTAGGGTATATTAATCATGAACTCACACTAACACCATGTATGCCACATATTTCCATTACCAAAATAAACCACATCAATAAAACTAATATTTAATTGAAAACCAAAGCACGACCAATTTCAAAGAAACATTTCATTTCAATAAAACTTTCCCTTTTATTGAAACATCTAATCCAATTTATTTTCCAACATTCCAGAAATATACCCATTTTAAAATCTATATTTAAAAAGTAAGAACAAAATCACTTTCCACATTAACCCAATTTTCTAGATTTCAAAAATCGACACTGAAGAAGGTTCCCAACAAGTGTTCAATAATAAACTCACAATCAATTATGAAAAATATATTTGTTTGAAAACATGTCATTCAGTTTTACTAAGTGGAGTCAAGAGAGAAACCACCTACCTCAAAGGTTTTAACAAAACCAAACAAAGGATGATGAACGCTTATAAAACATGGTTAATTAGTCAAAGAAACGACCTTATATCCCTAATCTTATAAACAAAAAAGTAAACTCTCAACTTATTTGGAAAACACAAACCTAGATCTACCTATAATAGAAATAAATCTTAGAACCAAAATGAGAGGATAATAATATCTAATATCACTACTGGAAATAATGGCATTTGCGACGGGGCATTTGCGTCGGGATCCCATCGCTAATAGGCTTTTGCGACAGGGGCCCGTCGCAAATAGCCCGTCGCGGAAAACGACGTCGCAAAAACAATTATTTGCGATGAGCCCATCGCGAAAGGTATTATTTGCAACGACGATCCTTCCCATCGCAAATATTAGTCCGCATATTTGTGAAAACTTTTTAAAATCGTATTTGCGATGGGTCCGTCGCAAATACTAATTGTGACGGGCCCGTCGTAAATACCAATTGCGACGGACCCGTCGCAATTAGTATTTTTTTACAAAAATTTATAAAATATTAATAAATTCTTTTAATGAATATAATAATAATACTATTTGCGACGGGCATAGTATCCCGTCGCAAATACTATAAAAAATAAAAAAAAATATTAATACATTATTTTAATTAATATATTAATAATCCAATTATAATTCAAAAATAAAAAAATATTAATAAATGATTTTAATTAATATAATAATAAAATTATAATTCAAAAATGAAAATAATAAATTATTAATAAATTATTTTAATTAATATAAGAATAATAGAATTATAATTCAAAAATAAAAAAAATAAAATATTAATAAATGATTTTAATTAATATAATAATTGAATTATAATTCACAAATAAAAATAATAAATTATTAATAAATTATTTTAATTAATATAATAATAATAGAATTATAATTCAAAAATAAATAAAAATAGAATATTAATAAATGATTTTAATTAATATAATAATATTAGAATTATAATTCATAAATAAAAAAATTATTAATAAGTTATTTTAATTAATATAAAAATAATAGAATTATTTTACATTCAAATATTAAAATAATTCTAATATTACAAAAAATATAATTAAATTATAATATTATAAAATTTTAATATATATATATAATTTAATATTATAAAATATAAATAATATTATTATTTATATTAATATTTTTATTTCAAAATATAATATTATTAATATTTTATAATGAGACAGAAACTACGAATAGAAAAAAAATTCATATTTTGATTTAACAAACTTTATAACATAAAAACAAACTCTAATCTAAAGGAGGGGGGAGGGGGGAGGGGCGATCTGCAGATGCTGGGGGAGGAAACTCCATCCCTAAAGCATGAGTGAGTCGGTGCATGTACTCCATCTGCTCCTAATGATGTTGCTGCCACCGACTCATCTGCTCCTCGTACAGCTGATGCTGGCGTCGACGCTCCTCCTCATGCTGCTGCTGCTGCTGACACATCTGCTCCTGCTCCTGTCGGAGACTCTCTATTAGTGCAGTCTAAGATCACAACTGATCCTCATACTGTGTAGCAGAAGAAGATGCACGAGCTCCTCTCGAGCTGGACGCCGACATCGCAGCACTACCATAATAATCTCCGGGAGTCATTCGAGAGTTGATACCAACTACCCGGCCCTTCTCGAAGGCATAATGGGTGGCCTACATCCATCCCGCCTCATCAAACTGACGGCCAGTGGTCTGATCTGATGACTCATCCTGACTCTCAGGCCGGGTCTGTGACACTGCGGCCTCATATGACTCCTGTAGTTGCAATTTAAAATTAAAATTGTGAATATATTATATGCAGTTAATTTTTAAACTTGAAAACAAATAATACTGACCACGATGTGACACTGACGATCACCTCTGAGCTCCCAAGTAGCAGGATCACTATACATCCTCCAATATACGTCGTACTCTGTAATATCAGGGTGCTCGACAGCCTATAAGAATAAAAAATAAACTGTTAATATTTATAGTTATATAAAATATTTATAAATAATGTACGTACCAGATGTTGTCTATGAGTAATGAAAGTACGACTCCCAGCTCGATGAGTCACCTCTTGTCTCCCCCGATTCTGCCTCCCCACCGATGATCTCCTCTGAAAGGCATCACTCAACCAGTGCGCACATAATCCATCCCATACATGGGATGAAATGTACTCTGGTCGGTGTGATTTACATGACTCATCAAAAACTGACACTCCTGCTTTCTTTGTGGTATCTTTTCTTAAATTGTGAAAAAACTGACGAAAGCGATCGTGCATGGCCACCTCCCATGCCTCTTGGATGGCGTCACGCAAGGTATCCTCGATCGGATACCATAAACCCTACAAATAAATCAAAATATCAAGTTAGAAATGAAATAAGATTCAAAATAAAAATTATTTATTTACGTACGTACCAACCAATGGTCGAACATGGTCTGCTGCACATCAATGGGAATATGCTCCCATGTAGTCCAAGGCTGAGAGAAATAGTTGCGCAAAATAACGCTGCCATGTCCGACTGCTATATGCGGAAAACTGTAAAAATAATAAACATTTATTATGTGAATAGATTAATGAAATCTTAGTCAAATCCACAAGTTATCACACAGGTTATTACACCTCCATGTGCGTGGATCAAACCCAAGACGTGGACGTCGCTCGGAGATGGGGACAGGAATCATCAATCGTGCAAGACCGCGCCCCCTCCGCGTACTCCCTAGAGTGCCTGCAGGCTGAGGGTCATCTGCCAGCAACTCATCCGCATCGAAATACAGCTCAGCATCTGCCAACTCGGGAAATGTGTCGTCGTCCATCTGAAACAGAAAATGTTAATATTGTTAGAAAATAATTGATAATTACTATTATATATACATATATATTAGTTATGATTGTATATAACTACCATGGAATTATATCAGTGTTCATCTTCATCATCATCTTCATATATGTCAATGTCATCTTCATATTCCTCCTCAATATCATCGATATCCATTCGAGTTCCAGTTTCTTCATCTCTTACCATTTCAAATTCATATGTGACATCATTAACATCATCGTCATCACCGACTCTTAAATGTGGGGTGTCATCATTGATACTCATGTCTCTTTGTAAAAATTATTGATTTTGAGTACTCTCTTGAAAAACTTCAATTCTCTGCACATCAGTGAAAGCACATTCACATTGATTAAACTGATTGCCTCGAATTTTGATTTTTATTATACTCCACCAATCTGTCAAGTCTCTTGATGTAGCATAGTACTTTGCGTAATAAACATGATGTGCCTATTGAGCCAATAAGAATGGTTCATTTACTGCGAGAACACTTTTACATTTAATATTGATGATTCCATGAGTCGGATGAACACGCACGCCTCTCTCTGTATCCAACCACCGACATTTGAACATGGTTATGTAATGTTGTCCAAGATAACAGAGTTCAATGATTTAATCAAGTATGCCATAAAAGTCAACTTAATTTTCTCGATGATGAGATCCTATCAAGATAACTCCACTGTTCATTGTTTTTTTCGATTCCCTATATGCATGTGTGTGAAATCAAAATCCATTCACCACATATGCATTATAAGTTTTAACGAGTTTGGAAGGTGGGTTACTCAATATACACACCCGTTTGTCAATTTTTTCAGCATGTCGAGACACCTGAAATTTTTTGAAATAATTATCAATATAGTAAACTCTACATTGAATGAGTTCCTAAAAGACAAATAATTTATGTTACCAGTTTTTGAAACCACTGAGAGAAATTTTTCAATCGGCGTTCTTCGAGAGAAGCTACTGTAATTTGTGGAATTTGTTTCTTGATATGATTATCATACAACCTATAAAAAACAAAGTTATTTACTATAACATAAATGATAGAATAAGTGATATAAACACTTACAGTACAAATGATGTCATCTCTTCACAGTTGAGCAGAACATACATATGAGCTCTATGATGTTCATCATCTGAAATCTAGCGTTCATAAACTCCACCAAAACCAAGCTCTGGCTGGTTGAAAACAGATAATTGATTTTCGATTTCATCAATATTCTTCTCGTTCTGTCCCATTCGGTTGTGTTTTGAAGGATACTCAGATTCAAAATAATGGGAGCAGAAAAAAGATATTTCCTCTTGAAAATAAGCTTCTACAATCGATCCTTCAATAGATGCTTTGTTACGTACTTTTCTTTTCAATTTTTGCATACATCTTTCAAATGGGTACATCCATCGAAACTGTACTGGACCTCCACATTTGTCTTCATAGGGAAAATGTAACATCAAATGTTCCATTGAGTCGAAGAAAGACGGCGGAAATATTTTTTCCAGTTTACATACAATTACAACAACATCTTCTTCAAGTTTGCATAGAGCATCATAATCTGCTGGAGCCGCACAAATTTCCCAAAAAAAATGAGGCATGTCTGTTATGGAATCCCAAATCATATAATTCAACAGACCTCTTAATCCAATGGGTATAAGTCTTTAAATTATAACATGACAATCATGACTTTTTAATCCAGTAATATGACCATTCTTGACACATCTACCCAAATTGGAAGCACATCCATCTGGAAGTCTCAAATCTACAATCCACTAACAAAATAATAAACGGTTGTCTTTAGACAGTGTATAAGCTGCTTTTGGTTTCAGTAACCTTTGTGTTCTGACATTCTCAAACAGTTCTAGTTCTAGACGCCTGCAAATTTGGGCAATATCTAAACGTGCATTTACATTGTCTTTGCTCTTTCCTGGCGTATCCAAAACTGTATGAAACAAATTATCAAAACAGTTCTTCTCAATATGCATGACATATAACATGTGACGGACCAAAAAATCAAACCAATATGGCAAATCCCAAAATATGCTATGTTTAATCCAATTGTGTTCTTTCCCAAAACCAGAAATTTTCTGTTGGTTTATTTTGGGACCAAACGTGATGGGAGGTAATGAAAATACAACTGATTTTAACTCCGAACCTGATAGCATTTTTGGAGGTCCATCCCTTTCAACTGTTCCTTTTCTGAAATGAGATCTGTTTCTATGAAAAGGATGATCAGCTGGAAGAAATCTATGATGACAGTCAAAATAACAAGGTTTATTTCCATAAATGAGCATAAATTCTTTGTTCTCTCCCATACAGTAAGGACATGAATTCTAACCATGTGTACTTCAGCCAGATAACATCCCATAAGCTAGGAAGTCACTAATTGTCCACATCAATGCTGCTCTCAGTATGAAATTCTGTTTCGTAGCAACATCATATGTACTGACACTAGTACTCCACAATAAACTTAATTCATCAATCAATGGTTTCAAATAAACATCAATATTCTTCTTCATATTTCCTGGAATTAGTAAAGTCAAAAATATATATATGGATCCTTCATCAACATCCATGGAGGTAAATTGTACGGAGTTAAAAAAATATTCCAACATGAATATTGACTACCATAAGATCCGAACGGACAGAAACCATAAGTGGAAAGGCCCAGTCAAACATTTCTAGCTTCTAAAGCAAAGGATGGATGCACTCTATCAAAATGTTTCCATGAATCACCATCGGCTAGATGATTCAAGCTTTTATCGGTTGAAATATTCTCTTTATGCCATGACATCATTGTCACTGTATTCTTAGACATGAATAAACGCTGTAGTCTGGATGTAAGCAGAAAATATCTCAACTATTTTACAGGAATCAAACCAGACTTCCCATTTTTCCCTTCTTTATATCTCAGTTGCCCACATGTGGGAAAACAATCCAATGACTCATTTGCCCTATAATATAAAATGCATTCATTTGAACATGCATGAATCTTCTGACAAGTAAGTCCCAAATTTTGAACCAGCCTCTTACTCTCATAGTAATTTGCAGGCAAAACATTTCCTTTGAGTAACAGTGTTTTAAGAAAAGAAAATATCTGGTCAAAACAGGTGTTTGACATTCCGTTATCTGATTTGATAGCCATAAATTTTGCAACTGCTTCTAATTTTCTCATCTTGCAGCCAAGATATAATGCATCCTCAGAAGACCTCAACAACTCATAAAATTCAGATGGTGCCAACTCAGGATTTGAAGCGATATCAGCCAGAGTTTCTGTATGTTGAACATATGAACCTGCAACATCATGTACTAAATCTTGAAACTGAGATGGATTCGGAATCAATTTGGTATCACCTGCTCTGGAACTCCGTTCACCGTGTTGATACCAAAAAACATAATCTGGTTGAAAACCAAAATGCAAGAGATGTCCCCCTACTTTGTCAAACGTGTCAAACATTCTCAATGCACATTTTCTACTAATTATTACTAATTATTGGTAATTATTACTAATTATTGGTAATTATTACTAATTATTACTAATTATTACTAATTATTGGTAATTATTACTAATTATTACTAATTATTACTAATTATTGGTAATCATTGGTAATCATTGGTAATTATTACTAATTATTGGCAATTAATACTAATTATTGGTAATTATTGGTAATTATTACTAATTATTGGTAATTATTACTAATTATAGGTAATTATTATTAATTATTACTAATTATTACTAATTATTGGTAATTATTACTAATTATTGGTAATTATTACTAATTATTACTAATTATTACTAATTATTACTAATTATTGGTAATTATTGGTAATTATTACTAATTATTACTAATTATTACTAATTATTAGTAATTATTACTAATTATTACTAATTATTGGTAATTATTTCTAATTATTACTAATTATTACTATTTAACGGTAATTGTTGGTAATTATTGGTAATTTTTACTAATTATTGGTAATTATTACTAATTATTGGTAATTATTACTAATTATTGGTAATTATTATTAATTATTACTAATTATTACTAATTATTGGCAATTATTACTATTTATTAGTAATTATTACTAATTATTAGTAATTATTACTAATTATTACTAATTATTACTAATTATTACTAATTATTGATAATTATTACTAATTATTACTAATTATTACTAATTATTCGTAATTATTACTAATTACTACTAATTATTACTAATTATTAGTAATTATTTCTAATTATTACTAATTATTACTATTTACCGGTAGTTATTGGTAATTATTGGTAATTATTCCTAATTATTGGTAATTATTACTAATTATTGTTAAGTATTACTAATTATTGGTAATTATTACTAATTATTACTAATTATTACTAATTATTGGTAATTATTACTAATTATTACTAATTATTACTAATTATTAATAATTATTGGTAATTATTCCTAATTATTGGTAATTATCGGTAATTATGGGTAATTATAAGTAATTATTACTAATTATTGGTAATTATTACTAATTATTGGTAATTATTACAAATTATTCCTAATAATTACTAATTATTACTAATTATTACTAATTATCGGTAATTATCGGTAATTATTGGTAATTATTGGTAATTATTACTAATTAGTGATAATTATTGGTAATTATTCCTAATTATTGGTAATTATTCCTAATTATTGGTAATTATCGGTAATTATGGGTAATTAACGGTAATTATTACTAATTATTGGTAATTGTTGGTAATTATTCCTAATTATTGGTAATTATCGGTAATTATGGGTAATTATTGGTAATTATTACTAATTATTGGTAAATATTGGTAATTATTACTAATTATTGGTAATTATTGG
This sequence comes from Viscum album, assembly GCA_963277665.1. Classification (NCBI taxonomy): domain Eukaryota; kingdom Viridiplantae; phylum Streptophyta; class Magnoliopsida; order Santalales; family Viscaceae; genus Viscum; species Viscum album. Next base: position 1,298,381,299 of record OY728130.1, on the reverse strand, counting down.
TAATTATTGGTAAATATTACTAATTATCGGTAATTATTCCTAATTATTGGTAATTATTACTAATTATTACTAATTATTACTAATTATTGATAATTATTACTAATTATTACTAATTATCGGTAATTATTCCTAATTATTACTAATTATTACTAATTATTACTAATTATCAGTAATTATTCCTAATTATCGGTAATTATTACTAATTATCGGTAATTACGCCTAATTATTGGTAATTATTACTAATTATTGGTTATTATTACTAATTATTGGTAATTATTGATAATTATTCCTAATTATTGGTAATTATTCCTAATTATTGGTAATTATTCCTAATTATTGGTAATTATTCCTAATTATTGGAAATTATTCCTAATTATTGGTATTTATTTCTAATTTTTATTAATTATTCCTAATTATTGGTAATTATTCCTAATTAGTGGTAATTATTCCTAATTAGTGGTAATTATTCCTAATTATTGGTAAATATTGACAATTATTTGCAATTATTGGTAAATATTGGTAATTATTGGAAAAAATATTGACTAATATTAGTAATTATTGAATATTGGGAATTATTATTAATTATTACCAATTTTTCGTAATTATTACTAATTATTGGTAATTATTATAAATTATTACTAATTAATGTTAATTCTTTCTAATTATTATTAATTAATTCAAATTAATTTTAATTTTTCATAATTATTGCTAATTAATTGTAATTACAGCTAACTATTTTAAATTAATTAGTGTTTAATTGTCTCTAATGTAACGCCCCGACCCCTGCTACCCAGAGTCGGTGCATTACTTCGTAACATTGGCATGATCACAAAAGATCATGTCTCGAAAGACCGATTAGTTTAGTAGCCTTGGAAACACTAGATACATTCATAAATGTTACATTACATCATAAAGTGAAAAACTACAATAACAAAGTCTTCATAGTCCACACTCATATCCTCTTCTAACTATCCCTACAGGTCATTCATAAAATACTTCTTCAAATCCTGGAAAATATTAAAACATTGAAAGGGGTGTGCTCAGATGCTCAGCAAGGATAACAATATTGCGGAAGCTTTCATAAATAAACATAAACATTTAAGGCAATGTATAACTAAAACAAAAGCCTTTTAAACATGAACATCAACATAATATGACAAAAGTAAAATGAGATAATGCCATTTACTTCTTCACATGGATATTCTACTGGTCGAATAATCACATGCAATATCAATAACCATTTTCATAATGATGGAATGAATAATGCCAGACATTTTGAAACATTTTGTCAAGGCCTCAGCCAAGACGTCTAAAATGATTTAGGCCTCGGCCAAAATCACAAATCAAATGGGGAAAGGGCCTCGGCCAATTCCACGTCTAGTTGTCTCATGAGACCTACCGATGCATCGAGGAGCTATAGCGGGCTCCACCCGTCACTTATTAAGTCCAATGCATTCCTCATATGAATAGGTTTAAACATATCATAAACCATAACATAATCGTATCACATAAAACATGGATAAAGGAAACATAAAATTTCCACATTTCAATCACAAGATATCAATACAGCACATTGATATAATAAAAACGCTTTCAAAACCATTTTCAATAACAAAATAAAAGAAAGTTAAAACTTTGTATTTATTTTTCATTAAAAAAATGATGGCTTGTAGAGGAAGCCGAAACTCAAATAATGGTCACGGCGGCGGAGAAGTCGTTGTCGCTGCATAAGTCCGGAAAGAAAAACATTCCCTTTTTGTCGTTTAGTAAAACGCTTCGTATAAAAAAGATTCCTTTTGAATAAACGTAAAAGTCAAAGGGGTTTATACACCGTATAAAAGAAAGTTGTGTATAAAACCAAATATGCCTCAATGAAAGGAGATTGAGACGAAGTCCTTAAAAAGATCATTTTTAAAATAAAATAGATCTATTATGTGTATTCTCTATAGGTACACATAAAAAATACAAAATAAGAAATAATAATATCATGACATAATTTGAAAGTAGGAGATTAACCCAAATAATGGAAGTTGGGTTAAGAAATTCCCATACCTTGCGTCTTGTCCTGACTCGACCGTTCTTTAACCTCCTGAATAATAAACTATAGTTAATTTCTATTTACTTAAGAACCTTTTTTATGTTCATTATTCCTTTTATATCACTTATTGCCATGTTATGAACATTATGTAATTATTTAAGTTAATAACGGTCGTTTTGTCGATCTTTGGTACTTGAGTCAACAATAAACTTCTTATAATTACAAGTTATTTATGTGGTAGAATATCCATTATCTCCAGAATTATATTCATGATTTAGATGTCATATATATCATATATATCCAGTATATACATTCATTCATAATATTACGTAACATTTAGAGGTAAGAAATGAAATGCACCGTTCATGGAGACGGTAATCCGTACTTACGCATGAACGCTACTTTCATTTCTAATTCGTATTTAATGGAATGAAATCATAATTATATAAAGGTATAATATATTTCCAGTATAATATCATATATAATATCATTTACTTCATCCTTTATACATCCCACATATGGCATTAACGATTCACATCACTTTGAGGGGGCGGTAGTCCGCACTTCCTAAAATGAAATTATCACGTTTACCCATAATGGAAATCATAAAGTATGCCATAAATGAGAAATACAGAAGCATAAGGAAAACATAAACATAATATATATATCATATATGAAAATAGTGTCATCAAAATGGCCACCATTATAGGTGTTAAAAGAATTTGAACAATCATCGTTTCGTGAGGCAGTATTTCACCACCCACAGAAATAGTATGTTCTTTAACCATTAGACGAAGGTGTGTGTAAGTGTAAACCAAATCCTTATCATAACAACATCCTAGTATATTTTAGATACTTGTGTTATTACAAAATAAAGGAATGAAAAGAGTTTAAGGGGTTGGAGAATCAAAATAAAACAAAACAACATTAGAGAAGACATTACATAAAAAATCGGGTAACTCTTTTTGATTTGAGACAAAGGCTTCCTTGGGAAGAATTCTGCCCAAAGTGAGGCTTCTAGGAGTAAGTGAGGGATGTTGGGAGAGTATTTGGGCAGAGTTTTCCGAGCCAAATGGCTTGAAGGTGTGAATAATGTGGGAGTGGTGGGGGCCTTTTATAAGTGGAGAGGAGGGGCACTTTTGGAAAGTAATGAAATGTTATTCTATTATACAATGATTTTCGGATTCTAAAGGTCCCACACTTGTATAATTCGAGTATAAGGTGATAAGGGTTCGAAATCTCTTCATCCAATAGGCTTTGGACAAGTGTAAGCCTTGGATTTTACATCATCTTCTCATTTTATTTAAATCGTTAAATAATGAGGTCATCGCTGCATCATCATGATGTCATAAATAATTTAACTTATTTAATGTCTAAAAAATTATAAAAAACTACTATGATGTAGGAAATCTTTTTATCTTTCCAATTACTATTTATAATCAAAAATATGACTTGTATAACCCCATGTAAAAATTGTTTTAGTAAAACATTTCATGTTTGTGTCATTTTTTTACTTTAACATTAAATAAAAGGTATTTATGTCATTTTCCAACTAAAGTGGCTCCATGGGGTCCCCAAGATGACCCATGGATTTTCTTGGTCGGCCATGGCACATACAATGTGGGTAGGAAATGTGTGAAGCTCATCTCATATTATTAAAACATTATTTTTACCTTAAACTACACTAATTACCTCTAATCGCGATTAAGAACTTAAAAGTTACTATTCACCAAAAAATTATTTTAATCTCATTGAACCACATTTTACTTCTTAATGACAACCATGTATGTCGGATTTTTGAAAATCAAATCACAGAAGTGGTAATATTTCATTTAAACGAAAAATCAGTTATTGAACTACCACTTAGTGGTTTCACTATTCATCAAAAATTGAAGTTTTTCAGAACAATGCCAAAATTTCACCCTAAGATATAATTGATATTCCGAATTCAAAAATGATGTCTATTTTATGAAATTCAAAACATATAATTTTCATTAATTAATTTTATAATTAATTCCCGCTGTCACAACAAATAGCGTGTTTTTAAGAAACAATTTATATCAAAAGATTGACAATTGTTTATGTCCAATTTCAAAGTGAAATTAATTCTAATGACCACCATTGGATAAAATGGTAAAAATATGTTCTAATTATACTTTAAAACAACTCAATAGTATAACTTATCACTAAAAATTATTTTTATTAAAAAAGTTGTTTTCAGTATTTTTCATTATTCATAAAAACTTTGAAGTTCTCAGAAAATTACAAAAAATTCAACATAGGCTAATTTCAATATTAGGAATACAAAAATGAAGTCCATTTTGAAATATAAAATTTCTACAAATTTAAAAAGTGGTTATTACTATTCATAACGGCTACTTTGATTAGTTGCAGTGTGTTAGAACTCGATGTTGCGTACAATGCAAGCTATTACATTATTGAATGAGAAGTGTATCATGGAAGCTCGGGGTGTTACATTCTCCCCTCCAATAAATTGCGTCCTCGCAATTTGAAATTTTTCTTTGTAAATAAAAGGTTGAAAAGAGAAAATACATTTGTGGAAAACCCACATCGGAAATAAGATTAATAAAATTTAGCCTTAATAAGAGGGAAAGGTAAATGAAAAAGTCACCACCCAATTATGATCTCGATTAGGAGAACATTGGTGGAAATTAAAGACATATAATTGGAGGAAAAACGTAAATATTTGTAGGGAGTGATTGAGGTCATCAATCACAATCAACTATCAAATTGAGGGCCTCAAAGACTTCAATCTATGTTGATTTAAAATATAATCAGTTCAACAAGACATAAGGTATTAGGATAACACATTTTTTTGTTTTAATATCCCTTTACTAAAGTTTAAGAATTAATTTATTCATGGAATAAGAGATAGGTATATATATATTTATGCTTGACAATTAGAGTTTCAACCTTCAAGAACTCAAAAATATTATACTTATCCTAATTTTATAAGGTTCCAAATGTTAACACATACCATTTAGATTAGTAAAATTATTTTGTAATAACTAGGGACTTCTTGTAGGCTAGTGGTAGGAAATAAAGGCTTGTCGCACTATGATTGTGGGTTCGATTCCTGCAGCTTTGTCCGACGCGACGGGTTATGCCCCACCCTGCAGGTTGTCCTTTTCCTAAAACTATAGTATTATAATATTCAAAAATAATCTTCATAAATTTTTAACCTTAAACAATACTATCCAAAGATCAACTTAATCCACTCCAACCTTTATAGTTATCCAAAATACCTTTGTCCAGAATTTCTCTAAAAGGTATCTTAATTCCAAAATCAATTTATCAGATTCCCCAAACAAAGTAAAGTTTATCTTATTGTCACATACTAAAAATATAATTACCTTCATCATATTAAAACCTTACTGAAATCAACAAGTACTGCAGTACAATCCTTATATATATATCACATTATTCTAATAACCAGAATATAATCCATGAGTCCAAAAGCACAAATACATTAGTTATTCTGCTTCAACTGTAGTAACAGGATAATATTGTCCTTGATCCCTTGGCCTTTTCTGAGGTAAGTTTCCCATACTCTTAGTACATTCATTTGCATAATGACCAATTTCTCTACAATTGTAGCATTCAACTTTGATAGCCTCTTTCTTTCCCTTGCAATCACGTTCCTGGTGACCTTTTTCTCCACATTTATAACAGACTCCCATTCCTTTTAGGCAAGTACCAGGGTAATTCTTCCCACAATTATCACATAATGGAAAATCATTCTTCCCCTTTTTCGTTTTATCTGTCTCTTGTTCCACCGTTATCTTCTTCTCTTGCTTTACTTTGTTGTCATAAGACATAGAGAATTCCTTTTCTGTCTTGATAGCACATGAGACAATATCTTCGTATGTTGAGAATGATTGTGATACTAAAACTCGACGGAGAAATGGTTTTAACCCATCAAAGAAACGATCAATCTTACTCCTTGGGTTACGTATATAATCTAAAGCATACCTCGCTAACCTTGTAAAGTTGGCCTCATACTTTGCGACATTCTCATCCTCCTTCTGCCTCAGACTCAGAAATTGTCCTTCCATATCTGCTCGATGGTCACGAGGAAATTATTTTTCTAAGAAAATATCTTTTAACTCCCTCCATTCCATATTCGATACGTCATCATCTTCCTTTGTGTTTTGAATCAGCGACCACCACTGATCGACATCTCCGGTAAGGCGGTAAACTGCCATGACAACCTTTCCCCTTTCACTACTCCCCATGGCATGGAATATTTTCTCTAAGGATTTTATCCATTGCTAAGCTACTAATGGATTTGTACCCCCATTAAATGTTGGTGGTTGTTGCCTCATGAAGCGGTCTAACATTGATCCTCCACGTTGCGGATCAGGGTGCTCCATACGAGTAAGGTTATTATTCATAACCTGAGTGAGTTGTCCCAGTATGGTAATAAGTTGATCAGCACCAGTTGTATCTCCAGCTCCACAATAATTATCTTGAGCAGGAGGGAAATCCCTACACGGAGTGCATGCATTGATACGGTTTCCATTCCTTCCACTATGCGCCACTTCTAAACAATGGCATAAACTATATTAGTTTATAAATAAAAATACTTAATTCCATACTTGTAAGATACTTAACATAAATTTAACTATTGATGGATATAATCCATAAAAATTTTTTCTTTGAGGAAGTATATACTCAAAACCCTTCATAGTGGTTTATAAAGAAAATGAGAATTATCCAAAGAATATCCCCCGGGAGTGTCGTAACCAAGAGTGCAGCAAGGCCCGTTGTCGTGCACCAGTTCCCGTTCGAGTCTAGCTCAAAGCGGTGTTTTCAGGTTTTACCCCTAGGTACATCTGTTCCAGATCCGCCTCTACTTGCTCGTATCCAGACAGGGACGTATTGCTCGGAAAACTCACAAAATCTCTATAATACCAAAATTATAGGAAGATATTCTATACTAATCCTTAAAGTCTATCTTCGGGCTATGTACTCTAATCAGAGTTTATCTAAATCTAGCTTCCAAGGATAGTACTAAACTGCCTCTGATACCAACTGTAACGCCCCAACCCCAGCTACCCAGAGTCGGTGCATTACATCGTAACGTAGGCATGATCACAAAAGATCAAGTCTCGAAAGACTGATTAGTTTAGTAGCCTTGGAAACACTAGATACATTCATAAATGTTACATTACATCATAAAGAGAAAAACTACAATAACAAAGTCTTCATAGTCCACACTCATATCCTCTTCTGACTATCCCTGCAGGTCATTCATAAAATACTTCTTCACATCCTGCAAAATATTAAAACATTGAAAGGGGTGAGCTCAGATGCTCAGTAAGGATAACAATATTTTGGAAGCTTTCATAAATAAACATAAACATTTAAGGCAATGTATAACTAAAAAAATCATTTTAAACATGAACATCAACATAATATGGAAAAAGTAAAATGAGATAATGCCATTTACTTCTTCACATGGATATTCTACTGGTTGAATAATCACATTCAATATCAATAACCATTTTCATAATGATGGAATGCATAATGCCAGACATTCTGAAACATTTTGTCAAGGCCTCGGCCAAGACGTCTGAAATGATTAAGGCCTCGGCCAAAATCACAAATCGAATGGGGAAAGGGCCTCGGCCAATTCCACGTCTATTTGTCTCATGAGACCTACCGATGCATCGAGGAGCTATAGCGGGCTCCACCCGTCACTTATTAAGTCCAATGCATTCCTCATATGAATAGGTTTAAACATATCATAAACCATAACATAATCGTATCACATAAAACATGGATAAAGGAAACATAAAATTTCCACATTTCAATCACAAGATATCAATACAGCAAATTTATATAATAAAAACGCTTTCAAAACCATTTTCAATACCAAAATAAAAGAAAGTTAAAACTTTGTATTTATTTTTCATTAAAAAAAATGATGGCTTGTAGAGGAAGCCGAAACACAAATAATGGTCACGGTGGCGGAGAAGTCGTTGTCTCCGCATAAGTACGGAAAGAAAATCATTCCCTTTTTGTCGTTTAGTAAAACTCTTCGTATAAAAAAGATTCCTTTTGAATAAACATAAAAGTCAAAGGGGTTTATACACCGTATAAAAGAAAGTTGTGTATAAAACAAAATATGCCTCAATGAAAGGAGATTGAGACAAAGTCCTTATAAAGATCATTTGGAAAGTAAAATAGATATATTATGTTTATTCACTATAGGTACACATAAAGAATACAAAATAAGAAATAATAATATCATGAAACAATTTGAAAGTAAGAGATTAACCCAAGTAATGGAAGTTGGGTTAAAAAATTCCCTTACCTTGCGTCTTGTCCTGACTCGACCGTTCTTTAACCTCCAGAATAATAAACTAGAGTTAATTTATATTTACTTAAGAACCTTTTTTATGTTCATTATTCCTTTTATATCACTTATTACCATGTTATGAACATTATGTAATTATTGAAGTTAATAACGGTCGTTTTGTCGATCTTTGGTACTTGAGTCAACAATAAACTTCTTATAATTACAAGTTGTTTATGTGGTAGAATATCCATTATCTCCATAATTATATTCATGATTTAGATGTCATATATATCATATATATACAGTATATACATTCATTCATAATATTACGTAACATTTAGAGGTAAGAAATGAAATGCACCGTTCATGGAGACGGTAAGTCGTACGTACGCATGAACGCTACTTTCATTTCTATTTCGTATTTAATGGAATGAAATCATAATTATATAAAGGTATAATATAGTTCCAGTATAATATCATATATAATATCATTTACTCCATCCTTTATACATCCCACATATGGCATTAACGATTCACATCACTTTGGGGGGGCGGTAGTTCACACTTCCTAAAATGAAATTATCGTGTTTACCCATAATGGAAATCATAAAGTATGCCATAAATTAGAAACACAGAAGAATAAGGAAAACGTAAACATAATATATATATCATATATGAAAATAGTGTCATCAAAATGGCCACCATTATAGGTGTTAAAAGAATTTGAACAATCATCATTTCGTGAGGCAGTATTTCGCCACCCACAGAAACAGTATGTTCTTTAACCATTAGACGAAGGTGTGTCTAAGTTTAAACAAAATAATTATCATAACAACATCCTAGTATATTGTAGATACTGTTTTTGTTACAAAAGAAAGGAATGAAAAGAGTTTAAGGGGTTGGAAAAGCAAAATAAAACAAAACAACATTAGAGAAGACATTACCTAAAAAATCGGGTAACTCTTTTTGATTTGAGACAAAGGCTTCCTTGGGAAGACTTATGCCCAAAGTGAGGCTTCTAGGAGTATTTGAGGGATGTTGGGAGAGTATTTGGGCAGAGTTTGGCCGAGCCAAATGGATTTATGGTGTGAATAAGGTGGGAGTGGTGGGGGCCTTTTATAAGTGGAGAGGAGGGGCACTTTTGGAAAGTAATGAAATGTTATTCTATTATACAATTCTTTTTGGATTCTAAAGGTCCCACACTTGTATAATTCGAGGCTAAGGTGATAAGGGTTCGAAATATCCTCATCTAATAGGCTTTGTACGAGTGTAATCCTTGGAGTTTACATTATCTTCTCATTTTATTTAAATCGTTAAATAATGAGGTCATCGCTGCATCATCATGATGTCATAAATAATTTAATTTATTTAATGTCTAAAAAATTATAAAAAAAATACTATGATGTAGGAAATATTTTTAGATTTCCAATGACAATTTATAATCAAAAATATGACTTGTATAACCCCATGTAAAAATTGTTTTAGTAAAACATTTCATGTTTGTGTCATTTTTTTACTTTAACATTAAATAAAAGGTATTTATGTCATTTTCCAACTAAAGTGGCTCCATGGGGTCCCCAAGTTGACCCATGGATTGTATTGGTCGGACATGGCACATCCAATGAGGGTAGGACATGTGTCAAGATCATCTCATATTATTAAAACATTATTTTTACCTTAAACTACACTAATTACCTCTAATCGCGATTAAGAACTTAAAAGTTACTATTTACCAAAAAATTATTTTAATCTCATTGAACCACATTTTACTTATTAATGACAACCATGTATGTCGGATTTTTGAAAATCAATTCACAGAAGTGGTAATATTTCATTTAAACGAAAAATCAGTTATTTAACTACCACTTAGTGGTTTCACTATTCATCAAAAATTGATGTTTTTCAGAACAATGCCAGAATTTCACCCTAAGATATAATTGATATTCCGAATTCAAAAATGATGTCTATTTTATGAAATTCCAAACATATAATTTGCATTAATTAATTTTATAATTAATTCCCGCTGTAACAACAAATAGCGTGTTTTTAAGAAACAATTTATATCAAAAGATTGACAATTGTTTATGTCCAATTTCAAAGTGAAATTAATTCTAATGACCACCATTGGATAAAATGGTAAAAATATATTCTAATTATACTTTAAAACCACTCAATAGTATAACTTATCACTATAAATTATTTTTATTAAAAAAGATTTTTTAAGTATTTTTCATTATTCATAAAAATTTAGAAGTTCTCAGAAAATTACAAAAAAATCAACATAGGCTAATTTCAATATTAGGAATACAAAAATGAAGTCCATTTTGAAATATAAAATTTCTACAAATTTAAAAAGTGGTTATTACTATTCATAACAGCTACTTTGATTAGTTGCAGTGTGTTAGAACTCGATGTTGCGTACAATGCAAGCTATTACATTATTGAATGAGAAGTGTATCATAGAAGCTCGGGGTGTTACATATAATTAATATTAATTATTAATACTTATTCATAATTATTTCTAATTAGAAATCAAAAAATAATTCTAAAAATTTAAACTAAATAACAATAATAAATAAAATAAATATGAAATTAAAATTCAGGTAAAAACCTTAAACTTGATGTCAATGTCGAGCCGTTGTAATTGTAGAACACCACCAACTGAATCCTCGAAGTCGGAAAAAAAAATTTACAACTGAAAGTCGTAAAAAATTTAGAGTGAAAAAATGGGAACAGTTGAGAGTTGAGAGTGAAGTGAGGAAATTGTAATGGTTGGCAGTATTTATAGGTTGGCGTAATTGCGACAGGCGTTTTTGTGACGGGTTGTAGTCAAAATAACGCTTTTTGCGACGGCCCCCGTCGCAAATAACCCTGACCGCATTTTATTATTGGCGGCATTAAAATGGTTATTTACGACGGGCCCCATAGCAATTATCCCCTGCCGCCGGGGTATTTGCGAGGGGCCTGTAGGCCCGTCGCAAATAACCCTGACCCCATTTAATTATGAGCGACATTAAAACGGTTATTGGCGACGGGTCCCGTCGCAAATAATTCCTTTCGCCCGGGTATTGGCGACAGTAGTCCCGTCGACAATAGTCTTTAACCACCACCGGTTATTTGTGACGGGATTCTATCCCCATCGCAAATAAACTTCGCGCGGTTTGGCGTGCATTTCACGCCAAACTATTTGCGATGGGTTTTTTTACCCGTCGCAAATAACAGATTATTTGCGACGAGAATAGTTGCATGTAGCAAATACTCCTTTGCGAAAGGTATTTGCGACGGGAATTATTCCCGTCGCAAATATCCCCTCCCTATTAACCATTTTCCCGTAGTGTATACAACTTACTTGGAGATATGTACCACAAACAAAATGAAGATCCAAAGCTGATCAGATCGATCTAGAAGAAGGAGTGCCTCTAAAAAACATCGATGGAGAATATAGGGTCAAGAGTAAAGAGGTCTGTAAATAATAGACCAAGGGGAACATCCAAACTTGTGTCTTTAATCTATGTGTGGGCTGGATCATGACGTGTACCCCTTGGTCTTGACGTAAAGGCCACACTAAATAAGTACACCAAAAAATGCATCACCTTGGGTAAAAATCGCTATTTAAGCACTAAATGACTTATAACTTAAGTACACTACGTCTACCAGCTCATGGAATGACCCCAACATCAAAACATTAATCTTTCCCCAAGTATATGGTTTATACTTCAAATACACAGTGTATACCTATCATGAAACCTATTGTAAACCCTAAAAAACTAGTTTCAATTATTTTTAGTAAAAATGGACCATAGAGAGTGGTTAATCTTACCCGATCTAGGTAACATGATACTACAAACCAGAAAATAGGTATAATACCTTCTCCCCACCATTAGTCTTCCCATATATATAATGTAGAAAACCCTCGCTGCCCTGAAAGAGTTTCAATCATTTCTCTTTCATTTTATTTTTTACTTTCCCATTTCTCTTCTTGAATCTGACCATGATGCCATAAAACCCGCACCACACTGATGATTTTTCCATACCAGACATTCTCTTGTATATCCACAATCCTAATCATGGTATGTATCAATGAATCATCTTGCACTAGGTCAACGTGATCCCATCTTATCACATGGTCAGGATTAGGTTGTTACTTCTTCAACTAAAATACATGGAAAACATTATGCACCAATCCGAACCGTGGTGGTAATTCTAGGCAGTATGCCACCTCTCCATCCCATTCTAATATCTGAAAGGGGACTATATATCAAGGATATAAAATTCCATGCTTCTCAAAATGATGATGTCCAAGCCATGGAGATATCCTCAAGAAGACATGATCACCCGTAATGAAGGACAACAGTCTTCAATAGTGATCTGTATATGATTTCTAATGACCCTAATCCACCACTAACCTCTTTATAATCAAATAGATATTCTCTGTTGTTTCTTGGAAAAGGCTCTGTCCAACTAGTGAAGTCTCATCCATTTCCACCCAACATAGTGGATAATGACACAGATTCTCATAAAATGATTCAAAAGGTTCCATATGTGTCCAGTCCTGATAGCTATTATTATATCAAAACTCCATTAAGGGTAAGTGCTCCTTCCATTAACCACCAAAATCCATTACACAAGATTGAAAAATGTCTTCTATAATCTATATCGTTCACTCATACTAGTCATCTATCTTGAGGGTGATATGTCGTACTCATACTCAACTGATTCACAAGGGATTTTTGTATGGTTTTCCAAAAATGAGATATGAACCTTGATTCTTTATCTGACATGATGGAAAATGGTACTCCATGCCTCTTCAACACATTTTTTATATAAATTTTGGACATTTACTCCACCATATGTGTTTCAAGTATAGGGATGAAATGGGCCGACATGGTAAGTTGATCCACTATCACACAAATGGAATCATGTATCTGAACCATTATTCGAAGTCCTGTAACAAAATCCATCACTATCTGCTCCCATTTGCACACTAAAATAGGTAAATTCTATAACATACCTGAAGGTCTCTAATGCTCAGCTTTAACCTGCTGACAAGTTAAGAATCTTTAAATGAACTTGACCACCTTTTTTTCATGTCACTCCACCAAAATTGTGCTTTCAACTCCTTATGAATCATCTTTGTGCCTGGATGTACATACCATCTCAAATGGTGGTAAAAATGAAACAGTTGTTCCTAGTAAGCCATATGTACAACCATCTGATCTTTGGAATAAAATACTAAATTTTCATTAAGTTTCCAACCCTCAATGGTCTCCCCACCATTGAGTTTTGAACTCATAATTCAGATTTATGCATTAGATGTTTGTTCATATTTGACCATATTTAAAAAATTAAGAAAAATCAAACTTGAAATGAAATCTAAAACATCACCTCTATCTTGGCATTCCACATGAATGTCGGTTATTTTTGACATCAAATACCATTCATCTGAAGCTTCTTTCGCTAACTGAGCATATGACTTTTTACTCAATGCATCTAGAACAAAATTCCCTTTTCCTAGTGTATACATTAATTCAAAGTCAAACATTTTGAGATACTTCAATCATCTCATTTTCATTGGATTCAAATCTCACTGTGAGAAAATGCCTTTCAAGATTTTGTAGTTCGTGATCACAGTAAATTTCTCCCCAAAGAGATAACGATGCAATGTCTTCAAGGCATGGACGAATACTGATAATTCCAAGTCATGTCTTGGGTATTTATTCTCATGCACTCTCAAATACCTTGAACCATATGACACAACATCATCTACTTGAATAAGAACACATCCTAAACCAAATCTGGAAGCATCACAGTATTCCACATATCCTCATCTGGATTTCTGAACAATTAACATAGGTGATAAAGTAAAATAGATATTCAGTTCCCGGAAAGACTTATGGCATTCCTCTATCCACTAGAATGTAATATTCTTCTCTTTCAGTGATGTCATTGGTGAGTATAGATATGGTAATTCACACAAATTTTATTGTCAATAAACAGCTAGACCAAGTGTGGAATAAAGTAGTGATCACTCAAGATTTGTAACACTGACACCAAGTATGGCTCATGCTCATCAGTTATCTTTGAATACACAATTATTTCATCCAAAAACAACATTAAAAAAGAATCCACATATGGCTAAAATATCCAATTCATCAAATCCATAAACACCTCTGGTGCATTTTTCATACCAAAATCCATGACTCCATATTTTTAGTGGCCACATCTACTTATGAAAGCTGTCTTTGGAATATCTTCCTTTAGAACTCAAAATTGGAGATATCTTGAACACTAGTCAATTTTATAGAACCATTGAGATCCCCTTAATTGTTCTAACAGATCATCAAAGGGTGGAAGTGGATATCTGTTCTTTATCGTAACTTGGTTCAGGTTAGGATAATCAATGAACAACCGAAGTGTTCCATCTGATTTATTCAAGAATAAGACTGGTGATTTCCATGGAGAAATATTTGGATGAATAAATCCTTTTCATTCCAGCTCCTCCAATTGCACTTTCCAATCCCGTAACTCTATTGGATACATCCTATAAGATAGAAGGGAAATAAGAATGGTCCTCAGAAGGCGATCAATCTTAAAGTCCACATCCCTTAGAGGTGGAAACCTATAGATGTTTTTCGTAAATTCATATGGAAATTAATCCAAAATTACATGAAAAATATTTTCCTCGATCTCTTCCATTTATGTCAAAGTCAAAGTTTCCAACTGATAAAATATTGTTCCCACCGTTGGTTCCAACATCCACTTTTCACAGATCTTTACAACCCATTCTCCTCTGAGTATATTCCCACTACAATTGTCAGTGATGAAACTAACAACTTGTTTATATCAGTCAATGTGATCCTTGAATACTTTCAACCAATCCATAACCATGATTACATTACAGACATCCATGTTCGACACTGAGATGTCCAATTTTATCTTAGCTCCATCAGTGGTTATAGCACATGCTCTACACACAATGGCTTGACGTTCTCTTTCCCCAACAATAGTTAGTTGTTTTAAAACAGAAGGAAACATTTCCAACTATAAACATTGAAAATAAAATGAACTATAAGAAATTAAATAATGTGATTCACCAGTATAAAATATCACTTACACAATGGTGGAATTTAAATGAATTGTTCCTTTCATCATAGATGGTCTATCCGAATCATCAACAATCATGTACTCATATCTATAAAAAAATTTGTCGCTGCAGTGTTCTCCCTATTTTCGTGATGATATTTCCTTATTTGAGGAGTTATTGTATTTCTAGAATCACCATGGATAACTATACTCTGCTGGTGAGACTGATTCTCTTAACCTCGCCTTGTCGAATCATACGATGCTTGCGACACCTGAGAAGTTTCTCGAGTACCATACCTTGGAGTACTATGGAAAAAGAGCTAAATATGGACCATCTTATTATAGTTATGGAATGATCTGGGTTTTTTCATACCCTCTCGCTTTATGTGGTTAAGAAAACCATATTGAAAATAACCTTCTTTTCTCTTGGGCTATATAGGAAGGTTTACTAATCTAGTCGTCTAATTTTGATTTCCACTTCCACCTTGGAAATAGGTGTCCCTTTTCCACTTGCTCCCAGTAGTTGAGTTCCCACTATTCCTTGTAGGTATCATTATTCCTCCTTCCATAGATCCTGAGATATCACATTTAGCCAAAATATCTACATTCACCATCTTTGTATAATCAGTAATATAGAGCACTGAAATCATTGATCTAATCTCCTGACTTAGTCTCGATTTGAAGATGCATGCCTTTAAAGATGCACTTTCCAAAAATTCTGGTGTAAAACACACTCAATTTATGAATTTAGCAGCATAATCTGTGATGGAGAGAGTCTCTAGTTTTAGGCTGAAGAAGTCAATCATTTTATTTCTCTTGAACGTGGGAGGATAGAATTGTTTATTGAACAATTCCTCAAAATCCCCCCATGTGAGGCCTTCATCCAATTTTTCTTTCACCACTAAATTCCACCACTTGTGTGAAAGATCCTCAAGTATATGATTATTCATATTGACTTTGAGCACTAATGGTGTACTGAGGAAATCAATGATACGATTCATCCTACTAAGTGACTCCTCCGCCTTTTAGGGTTCGACATCACCTCATAAGTTAGGTGGATTCTGCTTCACAAACTGGATGCTATGATCCACATGAATTGGATTCTTCCTGTATTTCCCCTTATCCACAGCTTGAAAATCCAGGACAACACTCTAAAACATCACTTGGTTTACTTGTGGTTCAAGTGCAACCACATTATCTGTAGTTTTTTGGGTTGGTTTCAACAAATCCTATCATGTTCCATTTTCTAACCCAATAACAAACTATATCAATATCACTCTATAGACAATTATATATTAGTATTTAAAATTATATCATATAAACTATGAAAAAATTGTTTTCCAAAAAACCATCTTTTTCCATGTTCAGCCATTTTTTAAAACAATCAAATTTATTTTTGAAAATTAAACCATCTTCAAAATACCATTAGCATTTCCTTTTTCAAAATCTTCCATTTAAAAAATCATTCTTTTTAAAAAATCAAAACATTTTCTCAACATGAACCATTACTCGAAATAATGTATGAACTCTTAGTGTTAATTAATTCCTCTACAATGCATGTAAGGCTCATCTCATTGGAAAAACTCATGAAAATGAGGTTTGAAAATCAAGAGGTTTCCCCAAACACTTATGTACCAAACTACAAAGTAACATGAAGTTCAGTATAAAAGGGTTAGCTATGTCATTTTATCTTATATATTTCTAGTTCCAATAGTAATAATCCTATCAAATATTCTATCCCAAAGAATAGACAGGAAGGAATTTCAACTCATGGTCCAAGAACACTAATGACTAATTGTTAGGAAAGGACTGAACAAACTGATACCATTTGTAATGACCAACTAATTATCATTGGCTTGAGAGTACAATGAGTCATTAATAGGCCTTATGTGACATCCACAAGGTTCCAAAGGCTGGAAATAAATGATTAAGAGTTTCAAACAAAGTGGGGGGATGATTTAAACATTAATGTCTAAAAACAACTACCCAAAAAACCATCCACGAATAGATCACTATATGATGGATGAAATAAACTGAGACATTTTAGATCATTTTCTTTAACACAACCATCCATGGTATGCTACAATAGAAGACAAACCAACATCAAAGTAAATAGCATAAATATAATAAATTAACTCCAAGATGACAACAAAACTCCATGATCTACATGTTCCATGATCCAATATAACATTGTAGAACAAAGTATCACAACACAGTGCTAAAGAAGTGTTATACTTTTCATTTTCCCAAGTCCCAAAACTAGCATCTGAAAAGTTACCAAAGTTCCAAAGTAGAGGTGATTTAATAACTCATTAGTATTTCTCAATGACTTCCCTACTCATTCCACTAGGATACAACAATTATCACATTATATAAAATTATTTATATAAAAAAATTTACCAAAATAGTTTATAACCAAATATAAACAAGTTTGAAAACCAATTATAACCATGTGCAATCATTAGTAAATTAAACTAATTTTCTGAAATCTATTTTAAATAAATAACTAATTAAGGCTTATATATAAATTTGCAATATTATTTTGGAATACCCATTCCATAGTTCACAACACACCCACGCATGCATGCTTCATTCGATATTTCCATACTCATGAGTGGTCTCTTATCTAATCACATTGTGTCACACTGACATGCACCCCGGATCCCGGGTCAGGTACCTTGTACCCCAATGGTACTAATCCCTTATTTAGGTCCCATTAAGAATGAAATTGTACCAACACCATGCATTCCATATATTTCCATTAAAAAAATAAATTTCTTCAACAAAATTGAACTTTTATTGAATACCAAAGCACAACAAATTAAAAGAAACATTTCATTTCAATAAAACCTTCCCTTTTATTGAGACATATAATCCAATTCATGTGCCAACATTCCAAAAAATACACATTTTAAAATCTCTATTAAAAAAAGTAATAACAAATTCACTTTCCACATTAACCCAATTTTCCATGTTCCTCAATTCTTCACTCACGAAGGTTCCCAACAAGTGGTCTAAAATAAAGTCGCAATCAATTCAGCACAATATATTAAATTGAAAGAATGCCAATAAGTTATACTAAGATCAGTCAAGAGTAAATCCTCCTACCATGAATTTTTTTACTAAACCCAACAAATGGAAAATAAATATCACAAAAATGGGGTAGATTCGTCAAAGAAACAGCCATAGATCCCTTATCATATCAACAGAAAATATAAATATCAACTTATTTAACAAACAAACACTTTGATCTACCTATAACGATCATAGATATTAGAACCAAGAGGAGAGGAGATGTATATCTAATAGAACACTTACTATGAGAGACGTACCACATACACAACAAAGATCCAAAGCCGATCGGATCAATCCAGAAGATGGAGTGCCTTTCAAAATTTACTTGGGAGAGTCTAGGGTCGAGAGAAATGAGTTATGAAAATAATAGACCATGAATATCTTCCAATAATGTGACTTTAATCTGGGCATGAACCCGCTCTTGATCTGTAACCCCTGGTCACGGCATGAAGGCCATGTTGGATAAGTACGCTGAAAAACCCATAATCTAGGATAAACAAAAAATTATTTAAAGACTACATGACCTGTACCTCACGTACATGATGTGTACCATTTCACGGCATGACCCCCAAATCATGACTTGAATCCGTACCGAAGTACATAACTTGTACCTTTGTTGAAACATATAGTAAACCCTAGAAAACTTCTTTTAAGTATTTTTAATTAAAAGGGGCCATAGAGAAAGTGGAATTTTACCCTATCTAGGTAACATGATTCTACATACCAGAAAAAGGGGGTACTATATAGTAACTAAAGGACTGATAAATTTTCTAGAAAATATATTTGAACTCAATAGATTATTTGAACGCTAAAAGGTAACTCCTTCAATTTAACATTTTCAAAGTGAAGCTGATTGATGGTGGTCTTTGGGAAATAATACAATAAAGACAGATATGAACTCTTTTCCATGAAAGGGGATACATTTAGAAATTTTTTTCATGAAAATTATTTCTTTAATCATGTTACTCTTAGGATAGAGAAATAATTCATGGTATTGATATAAAAAACAGAAGATTTAGTATCCACGTATGATGAAAATTTTACAAGAGTGTCCAGGTCAAAATTGGATTTTATACTATACCATAGTTATAAGGTTAATAGATTTGACTCATAATTAGAAATATTTTTTCAAATATCTTTTTCCTTATGAGAATTTAAAAGTTATGAGAAAGTAGTGATGGAGATTTCAGAAACTTATATTCCTCGAGATAAAAAAAGTAGGAAATAACCAAATTGGAAGTCAATGGAGAAGAATAAATCGTTAAATTATTAAGTTAATCCCCCAACATATTAATTGTGCAGTAATACAAATATAATTAATATTTTTTGATTATTTTTAAATGTTACCGATATGTTAAGATCTTTCATATAGCCCATAAATGCAAGGAAAAGAGTCCTGAAACATACCATGAATGGGGTAATACATATAAAAAAATGGTGATATGTTTTAATTCAAATGAGTTGTGGAATTTATTTTAACATGTTTCTAAAGTTAGATAGACATGGGAAAAGTAATATTGTTCTGAAGAAAAATGTTTTGGAAAAATAATTTTCGACTTTTTCAATTGATTTCGGGGTGTCTAATGAAATATTGATGAGAATGTTACTTGTTTATTCAAAATATTTCAATGACATGATTAACACTGCATATTTGCATATTTTCACTTTTGAGAAATGTTTTAGAAAAATTTAAATAACACCCCATGAAAAAAGATATAACTTTTGGTAAAAACACTTCTTGTAAATATTAAATAAATAATGATTTGTAAATGTCCATATTTTTATTAGTGGTATGATATTTCCTATAAATATTGATGAAATACCCATATTAATGTTTGATATTATTATGGGTATTGGTTGGATTTCATCTTATCATTTTAATATGTATTTTAGATGAATGAATATTTTATCCAAATATTTTATACCTTTTATAACCTACCCAGAAGATGGGAAATTCATTAGAGATGGAAGGGAAATTTTTGTATCTCATGTTTCTGAAAATAAAGAAACATTAAAAAATTTTGATTTCCTAGTTGTAAAAAGTATTAGGGATATATTTATGGATATATTTTTTGATTATTTGTAAATTATTATTCCATTTTGGGAGGTTGAGTTTACTATTCACTTCATGTATGATGTTCATCCTATTTGAAAACTAACTTGCTAAATAGACAAGTAGAGAATATGAAATTGAAAAATTAGTTACAAGAGTTGATAGATAATGTTTTTCATTTATCCTATAACTTCACGTTGGCGTGATCTTATTTTATTTACCAATAATAAAGACGGCTCTATGAGAATTTGAAATGATTTTTAAGCTTTCAATAACATCAATGATTAGAAAAAGTATCAGTTTCATCATAGTGATGATTTGTTTGATCGACACACTAGACTATATTATTTTTATAAGATTAATCATTGGTCAAGGTACTATTATTTGAAGATAAAGGGGAAATATATCCCAAAGGATATATTTTAGACTATATACGAGCAATATTAGTTTGTAGTTATGTCTATAGAGTATTCTAAAGGACCAGTTATATTCATGGAAATTTTTAATATATTTTTTGTCACTATTTAGATCTGTTTATGGATGTTTCCATTGATGATATTTTGGCATATTCTAGAATTCACAAGGTTCAAGAAATATATCCAATGATTATTTTTCAAACCATAAACGAAATGAAACTACATAGAAAATTTAGTATATGTGAATTTTTGTTACAATTATTTTATTCATTAAGGAATATTGTTTCTAAAGATATAATAAATATTAAACCTATTAATAATATAGTTGTTAATGAATGGTTGTGACCAACAAATTTCATAAAGATTCATTATTTTATTGGATTAGTATGTTATTACCATCGGTATGTAGAAAACATTAGTTAGGTTTTTGAACCACTAACTATGTTAACATGTAAAAGAGTTAAATTCATCTTTATTGAATATTCTTATGATTTATTTCAACAAGTAAGTTGACAATTGTTTAATTCTCTAGTCCTGGCCATGTTTTTTAGAAATAGTTAATTTTTCATCTACAGTGATGCTTTATTAAGGGGACTTGGTTGTGTTTCTATAAAGAATAACCAAGTAATTTCTTATGATTCATGAAAACTAAAACCTCATAAATAAATTATCCTACACAAGATTTAGAATTATCTTTATAGTTTTTTTATTTAATAATTTGGATTTATCATTTATAATGAGTAAAATGTGAAATATATATTGATCAAAAAATATCAAAGAATATATTCACTTAGAAAGATTTGATCATAAGGAAAATAATATGTCTTGAACTAATTAATTTTTATAATTATACAATTCATTTCCATACTATAAAAGGAAAAAAATTATTTAATGTTTTGAGTTGGAAAAATATTGCAACATTGATAATGTTAATTTTGGAATTTGACACTTTGATTAATAATTGGATGAATTTTTTCCTAGACGTTGTGCATCCATGAACTTTATCTATTTTCTCATGTGTAAGTATAATTGTCTCTTTTATAAATAATTATGTAAGATCAGAAGGTTGATAATTTTTTATATGAAAAGGTATAATATATTTTCATGTGTAATTTTCTAGATTATAAGAGTGATAAAGAAGGTGTTATTAAATCTTGGAAAGGAAAATGTATTCCATGTGATTCAAAGTTGAAAGGATAATTATAGGGTGATTCTAATAGGTCCTCATTTTCCCCTCATCTGGTAATTAATAATACGTTTATATAAAATTAGGATAATTATTGATGGGATGGAAAAAAAATGTATTGCTAAATTTAACATGAAATTTTTGACTTGTGAATATGTTAAAGAAGATTAAAAATTACTGATATGGATCCTTCATCCTTTACCACTTATGGATTTGAAATGGAAAAATATATCCATGTATTATTTTATGGGGTTTCCAAAGACTTGTTGAGATAATAATTCAATTTTGGTTATTATAGAATGACTAACTAAATCAATGAATTACATTACCATTATATATACCTGGTCTTTATATTAGATTCATAAATGGACCTCATGGTGGTATTCATGTTACATTGAATTAATCTCTCTATTTTATCTGAATGTGATCCAAGTTTTACTTATAATTTTTTGTATGTGCTTTAGAATTTTTTATGTGATGAGTTAAATTTCAGAAAAATATTTTATCTTAAATCTAATTAATTGTCTATTCGATCAATTCATACCTTAGAAGACATGATTTGTTCTTTTTCAATGGATTTATAGGGATTTTTGTTTAAAATATTAATTGGTTGAGTTTTCTTAAAAAATAGTTATCATTCAAGTATGCATATGGCATATTTTGAAAAACAATATAGAGAGAATCAAACACAATTTTTTTGTGAGGAATTATGAAAAGGGAAGTTGACAGGACCATAGCTTGAAGAATAAATGTTTTAGAAGGATAAGATGATTTGGAAATAAATGAGGACGGATTATAGAAGGCATAAAATAATTTTAGTTAACTAGGGAAAGATCATTCTTTTGAGGTTAGTGATCATGATTTAAAAAAATTATCTCCATGGAAATGTGTTACACATTTTGGTTAAATGGGTAAAATAATTATTTGGTTTATTGGAAAAAATGAAATACTATATAAATTTGAATTAGTTTCTTACCATGTGTCTTTTTCTCTGAGATTATCCATGGTATATAATGTTTTCCAGGTTTTGAGGTTATGAAAATATATGTGTGATTAAACTCATGTTATGTGCAATAGATTAGTTCATTTGAAAAAAAAACATTATTATGTGGAACAAAAAATTCATATTTATCACCATAGATAAAAATTTATGAAAAATAAGGTGACTAACCAGGTTAAATTTTTGTGGAAAAATATTATGATTATAGAAGAAACTTGGGAATATTTTTAATGTAATAAGGGAAATATTTCCTTACTTGTTTAAAAAATGAATAAAAATAAAAGGAAAATATTTCTAAAAGGGGGAAGAATTTAAAAAACTAGGTAAGGATTAAATAAATAATTTTCATATTTATAATTTTTCAGGTATTAAATTATTATATTCAATATAAAAATAATAAGTAGTTTTTAAATCAAAAAGGAAATGGTTTTATGAAAATATTTTTTATAATGTATAATTTAAATTTTTAATTTAAAAATATATAATCTTAATTTGGAAATATTAATTTCATTTTTAAATACATCATGTCAAAATTATCTCAGGGTGAATTTTGGAGAAATTTATGAGAATATTGTTTTTTCAATAAACAGTGATAGATAATGATTTTGGCTATTAATTTCATATTTTAAAGTAATTAAAATTTCATATTCTATTTTTTATTAGTTTAAAAAATTCATTAGTCGCTTTTTATAAAACATGGTAAAATTATAGTACTTGAAATTAATTTTATACATTATTTGGAAAAAAACATTTTTATACTTAAACAACCATTTTTCTGAAAAACTATTTCTCATCACATTTTACACGACTAATTTTAAGTTAAATTTTTTAATTCTATAGATGGAATCAAGAAAAAAAGTTAAATATTTTTAATGAGGAGGTCCATAAATTTTAAATATGACACTTTTATTTTTTTTACTATGACTAGTAACCTTGTAAATTTTAATCACCACCAAAAATATAAATTTTGTAATTAATATTAAAAATAATCTATTAAGTACTAAAAAATGACTATTACACAAGCCTTAATCTTTTTTAAATATTTTAGATTATTAATTAAAATCCATATCTAGAATATATTTCCACATTATTATATATTTCATTTATTTTCACCTTTATTATGATTAAATAAAACACTTAGTCAAAAACGTTACTTTCTTGCTTTTAAGATCTATAATATTTTGGGATGTGGATGAAAAAAAATTGGTTCAAAATAGTAATTATAATATAAATGGTGGGTTTTTAACATCTAAATTAATAAATAATTTTTAATAATGAAATAATAATAGAAAATTATTATGAAACGCTGACATAATATTTATTATGTTAATAAAAAATAAAAAATATTAAAATATTAAAAGAATTATAATTTGAATGGATTTTTGGTTCAATGAAATTTGTAGATAAATATAAGACATTAGGTATGTGAGAAATTATTAGACTCAAATTATTTTCATTCAGTTTTTTCAAATTCAAATTTATAAAATAATTTCAAAAATTCTATTTTTGTTATTTCATAATAATTAATAATTTATTAAATGAATAAAAATTTCCAAAAATAAAATCCTTGAAGAAGGAATTAGTAATGGTTCAAAATATCCTATATAGTCTTTTATGATCTAATTCTCCTTTTATGGTATCCAGGTCAACCTCTAATGAGTAAAAACATTGTTACCATGGTAATCATTAAAAAGGCTTGACCAAGGTTTAAAAAAAGATATGGGTGTAGACATCACCTAAATAATAGATTTTTTATTTTATGAGACTATTTATAATTATAAACATATTATATAATAATTGATTAAATTTGGAAGCATATTTCACTGAGAACTAATTGATATTAATATAATAATTTTTAAAATTCCAAAATTTACCCTCCCTTCACTTATAAAAGAGAACCTCCCCTCCTAGTTTCTTAAAGCTTTGAAACCTATTATGGAAAAGTTCAATGGAGATACCATCCTAGAATCCCTCCACTCAATATTTTTTTTTTAATAATACCTTTTTATATGGATTAATGTGTAGATAAAATGAGGTTTTCCAAAGAAGAGGTATATCTTTTAATCGAATATATTTGTTTTATTTCTTTTTCCACCTCATTCAACACTAATTCATCCATGTTGATATATTAATCTCATTACCTTCAATATAATAAGATTTTATTATGTTAATATAATAAAATATTTCCATATTATTTTCCATCAAAATGGGAAACACACCCATTATTCATGTATACGGAGAACTACCACCTCGTGAACCGATGTAATTCATTTTTCATCAATGTCTCTCATATATGGTAACAATGATGGATTTAATATATATATATATATATATATTATATTAACGACATGATTATAATTTTAAAATTTTAATTTTTCATATAATTTCTTACCTTTCCATTTATTGAAAAATGTTGATTTCCTTCATGCGTACAATGGAATTACCACCCCCAAGAAGATATGTAATTCGATGTTCGACACTGCATTAAGTGGAATGTATATATTAGTTTATTGAAAGAACTAATATAGTATTTATGATATAAATACAGTTATATAATGTTAAAATAATTCTTACTTTATTTTCATAATTATCATTGAAAAATGGAAATGTCACTCATTCGTTCATACAGCCTACTACATCCAAGATAGAATCAATAGTAATTTTTTATCACCATGCAGAAGTTAAATCTGGTAATTATGGTCAAATATAATATGACAAGGATAGAAAAATGACACTAAAACTTTCTTTTATCAAATTTTATGAGTTTATTTAATCCATGACCATCCTAGTTTCTAAAATATGGAAAATTGGGGTCATAATTCTTTGATTTTGAAATTAAAAATATTTAATTAAAAGATAAAGAGAAAAATATAACTTACTTTATTTTAATAATTATTATATTTTTTGATGTTGATAAAAAAATTTATGTTATAAATATCAATTTTAAATATTAATTATTCTTTATCATGAAAATTTATGTCTAGTATTTATTAATAAAATAGATACCATAAATTCTTACATAGCAACAACACAATACTTTTTCAATTTATAGAAAAATAAAATACATTATTAACACTTTAAAATTATTATAATTTGATTTAATTATTTAATTTAAAATTTATTTATGTAAATATAACACTTTTGGATGTTTTTAATTATTATATTAATATTCTATAGCTTTTATGTTGTTTTGAAAGTAAAATTAAATGAATAGTTCCAAAAATAACATTAATGGTATGTTATAATTAAAAATATTTTGTGAAAATATTCAAAATCCTAAAGATTATAAATTTTCTCATTTTACTAGGATATGGTTTAAAGTATCACCCATCATCCATTTTGTATAATATTACTATTGTAGTAACTATATTAGTCTCTGATTAGTAAAAACCAATGTAATCATGGCAATCATCTAAACAGTTTTCCAAGGGTTATATAAACTATAATAGTTAAAACATCACTAAACTTGACCAATTTTCGTTAGACAAGATTATATAAACTCATAACCATAATTTATTCAAATTATATCAATTTTTATTCATTTCTATTTGAGAAATAATTTATATAAATTTAATTCTTTTGGAAATTCCAAGATTTCCCCTCCGCACTGTTATAAGTGGTCACATACTCTACCATTTTCAACCCACTTTAAATGTATGTTGGTTCATTCAATACCATCTCAAATACATTATAATAATCCTTCACCTAATAATATATGTCTTGGTATAGGAAGATTACCAAACTTAAAAGTCTTAAGGTGTAGATTAATGAAGGTTGTCTGAAAAAGAGGTAAATCTTTTAATCGAACGGTTTATTGTTATTTATTCTTCCACCACATTAAAATCTTCCCCAAACATGATGATGTAATAACATAAATATATTATGTATATTAATATTTTATTATTTTAATTTCATAACCTATATCCATCTCTTTTCCAAAAAAAATGTGAAACAAAACCATCATTCAAGTGTACAACGGACTACAACTTCACAAACCGACTTATTTGTTATCTATCAACACTTCTAATGGTTGGTTATAAAGATGTATATAATTTATATATATTATATAAATGATATATTAATAATTATATAATGATTAAATGTATTATAATTTTATGCATTTCCATTCATTTAAAAAAGAAAACGTCATTTATGTGTGTGCTTGGATTGCCAACTTCATAAAATGATTTCATTCATTTTTCATCACCACAACACATAGTTGGTATATATAAATTTATTAAAATAAATGGTATTATATTTGAGATATAATAATTATAATTTTAAGGTAAAATAATTCATACATTATTTCCAAAATTTTCATTGAAAAATAGAAACATTACCTTAGAATACGTACGACCTACCATCTCTATGATTATAAAGTTATTTATTTTTTATAACCATATTTCATGGATAGTTCTAAAATTATAATTGATGTATAAAAATATAATTATGTCATTATTTTTATTTTTTATATTATGTAGAAATATCTACTTTCACCATAGGCTACCTACCGAAGTCATTTTAGACATATGAGCCAAATATCATCAAAATGTTAGATGTGAAGATAATTTATTAATTAATTGATTATAATTAGAAAATAAAAGTAATATTAAAGTTGAAAAATATTATTAATTAAGAAAATAAATGAAATTTTTTTAATATTTAAGATGATAAATAAAGTATTTGGTGAGTCAAACTCATGTTAAGTAGCTTTTTAACTTAATAAACCATTCTAATTCTTTAATAGATGTATTTTTAGAATATTTTTATTCACTATTCATATTCTGAAAAATACTATAGGGTTGTATTTATTTGGAAATAAAAAATTATAATTATATTTTATGTTATCTTTGTATTTGTTTCATATGTTTTCCAAATTAATATTTTATACATATTTTATACACAATATTTTGACTTTAATTACAAAAGGAAAAAAATAAATGTTCAATTTTAATGTATATAGTGTTAACGGGATCTACCACCATTATATCCTTTTTTTCTTTATTTACAATATTTCTTATTTTATTCAAATAAAAATAAATTTCCCTTTTTCCTATTTATTTTATTTTTATAATTTTCTTTTTAAAAATAAATGTATTTTGATATCCCAAAGTGTTTTCCATGTCTATTTAAATGAGTTTCAAATGAGTTTCATAATGATAATATGAAATATTAAAGAAACTATTCATGGTTTTTTACATGAGAATTATGTTTTGATGAATGGATAAATTTGGTACTGCTTATATGATGGGTTGACCCTATACAACATATATGATGGGAGATCCTAGTACATATCATATAATGGGTGAGGTTGATACATCATATATAATGTGTGGGCCTAATGCAGCTTATATGATGGGTGAGTACTATTATTTATCACCAATGTATTGGCTAATGTTCCATATGTTCAATGTAACAAAATGGGTGGTAAAAATGATGGTTTCTCCTATGTATTAAACTCATATCTAGTTATATCTAACACTAGTTATGAATATAATGCTCTATGTCACCTAAAATTGGATTCTATTGAATTATTATGGGTTTAGAAGGTATTATTTGAGAAAATGGAGTTTTTTAATATTAATATAATTTATTTCATATTCTCAATCAATATTTTGAAAAATTAAAACAATTCATTGGTTTTTTTGGATTTTCACTAGACTAACAGATTTATAATTTTTTATATCACTTTCTAAAAACTTTTTGTTCATTCCACGATTTCAAAATAATTTTTATAATGTGTAAGGATGGATACGAAAAACAAGAAGTAGATTTAAAATTCTGGATGATTTTTTCATGAAAATAATTTTTTTTCATTTTAGATGTTTAATATAGTAGGAAAATAGGAAACTTAGTAGAATTTTCCTCTTCAAAATAAATGTGTTTGTTATATATGATTTAAGGATTAATTATTTAAAAATCTAAAATGTAACGATAAAAAAATATAAAAGAATAAATTCTTGACTTAAAACATAAAATTATGTATTGTTTATGGTTAACACCTTATATCAAAGGTATATTTTTCTAATTTATCATATAATTTAGAAAAACCATAATATTATTTAATGCATTAGAACTTAATTATAAAGATAATAACAAGTAAATATATTTTAATCATTATCCAAGGCATAATCATAGTGTTTCCACCCAAAATTTACAGTTTTTATAGGACTAAATGATTCTTTGTTCAATAAATATAAACCTAAAGAAGTTGTTACTTCACATTTAGGTTTAAAACTATAATTATGTATCATACCAAATTTTTGAGATTATAGAATTTGGTTGGATTAAATTTAATATCCAAAATTCACTAGCATGTATTTCCCTAGAACATTTTTTATAGCATTCAAGTTAATGTTACCCAATATCTTATTCCAAAACAAAGATAAATCTTCATTTTCACTTAAATAATATATATTATGATGAATTAATTCTCTAAAGATAATTTTTTATACATTCTCGTGCCTAATGGAATCTAGAATGAAAGTAAATTCTAAACCATGAATGTTATATTTATCATTTAAGAAGTTCATAAGATAAAACTCATGATATAATTGACTACTTTAGATAATGTTTTTCTTATAGACTAAGTCATATAAATTATTTTCAGTAAATTATTTATAAGAAAATAAAAATCATTGATTCCAATGAATTAACCTTTTTGGGTATTATCCAAAAGTAACACATCCACTTTTCAATTTTTTAAAATTTTGGAAGATAAACTATTATTCTCTCATGTGTTGAAATCGACTGATTCCAATGTGATATTCTTTAGGATATTGGTACTCATCATATTATCATAAAAAATAAAGCTAATTTCTTAGTACCTGAACATTTCTAGTTCTATTTATGTTATAAAACACAATTTTAGGATCCTTATTTTTTACCAAAAATTCTATATTTAATAGATTCTAATTCTAGAAAAATGTAATCTATAGGAAAACCAAAAGATTTAACTTATTTTAAAGGTAAAAAACATTCTAGTTACCCCTCCCCTATCTATTATTAGGAAAGAAATAATATAATATTTAGTACGAAGTAATTCAAATGGAAATAAAGAATTTCATAAGTAAAAAAATTCCATTAGATGTCATTAAAGGAATATCTTTTATATTCATTCTATAAAAATTTTATTTACTATATGTTTATTAGAATATAATTTTTTTTGTACTATATACATTATATTTAATCATTATGATGAAATTTTGATCATATAAAATATATTTATAATCAAATTCAGATAAATTTATCTAAACTTGTGATGTTTACATTAAAATAAAATTAATAGATTAAGTAAGTGAGGTTTCAGAATAATTTTTGTTTTTCAAATTCATATTTAATTTTTCAGTGATATTAAAATATATATCTATTAAATAAAAAATTATGTAATTCGTCCTCACCTTATAATGATTTTAATCTTTTTGCATCAAATTAACTCAGGTTTTAACACTACTAGAAAAATAGGTATTTGCGAGGGGTCATTTGCGACGGGATCCCGTCGCAAATGACCCGTTGCTGAAAACGGTGTCGCAACAACAATTTTTTGCGATGGGCCCATTGCTAAAGCCTTTTTCTGCGACGGGGAGAATCCCCGTCGTAACTAATACTCCATATAGTTGTAAAAAACCTTTCAAAAACTATTTGCGACGGGCCCCGTCGCAAATACCTGTTGCGACGGGCCCGCCGCAAATAGTTTTTACGACGGGTCCCGTCGCAAAAACTATTTAAAAAACTATTAATAAATTATTTTAATGCATATAATAATAATACTATTTGTGATGGGCATAGTATCCCGTCGCAAATACTATAAAAAATAAATTATTAATAAATTATTTTAATTAATATAATAATAATCCAATTATAATTCAAAAATAAAAAATAATAAATTATTAATAAATTATTTTAATTAATATAATAATAGAATTATAATTCACAAATAAAAATAATAAATTATTTTAATTAATATAATAATAATAGAATTATAATTCAAAAATAAAAAATAATAGAATATTAATAAATGATTTAATTAATATAATAATATTAGAATTATAATTCATAAATAAAAAAAATATTAATAAGTTATTTTAATTAATATAAAAATAATAAAATTATTTTACATTCAAATATTAAAATAATTCGAGTATTACAAAAAAATATAATTAAATTATAATATTATAAAATTTTAATATATATATATAATTTAATATTATAAAATATAAATAATAATATTATTCATATTAATATTTTTATTTAAAAATATAATATTATTAATATTTTATAATGAGACAGAAACTACGAATAGAAAAAAAAATCATATTTTGATTTCACAAATTTTATAACATAAATACAAACTCTAATCTGAAGGAGGGGGGGAGGGGGGGATCTGCAGATGGTGGAGGAGGAAACTCCATCCCTAAAGCAAGAGTGAGTCGGCCCATGTACTCCATCTGCTCCTGATGCTGCTGCTGCCACCGACTCGTCTGCTCCTCGTACAGCTGCTGCTGGCGTCGACGCTCCTCCTCATGCTACTGACGCATCTGCTCCTGCTCCTGTCAGAGACTCTCTATCAGTGCAGTCTGAGAACACAACTGATCCTCATACTGTGTAGCAGAAAAAGATGCACGATCTCCTCTCGAGTTGGACGCCGACATCGCAGCACTGCCATAATAATCTCTGGGAATCAGTCGAGAGCCGATACCAACTACCCGGCCCTTCTCGAAGGTATACTGGGTGGCATGCATCCAGGCTGCCTCATCAAAATGACGGCCAGTGGACTGATCTGATGACTCGGCCTGACTCTCAGGCCAGGCCTGTGATGCTGCGACCTCATATGACTCCTGTAGTTGCAATTTAAAATTAAAATTGTGAATATATTATATGCAGTTAATTTTTAAACTTGAAAACAAATAATACTGACCACGATGTGATGCTGACGATCACCTCTGATCTCCCCAGTAGCAGGATCACTATACATCCTCCGATATACGTCGTACTCCATAATATCGGGGTGCTCGACAGCCTATAAGAATAAAAAATAAACTGTTTATATTTATAGTTATATAAAATATTTATAAATAATGTACGTACCAGATGCTGTCTATGAGTACTGAAAGAACGACTCCCAGATCGATGAGTCACCTCTGGTCTCCCCCGATTCTGCCTCCCCACCGATGATATCCTCTGAAAGGCACTACTCAACCAGTGCGCACATAATCCATCCCATACATGGGATGAAATGTACTCTGGTCGGTGTGCTCTACATGACTCGTCAAAATCTGACACTCCTGCTTTCTTCATCACATCTTTTCTTAAATTGTGCAAAAACTGACGAAGGCGATCACGCATGGCCACCTCCCATGCCTCGTGCATGGCGTCACGCATGGTATCCTCGATCGGATACCATAAACCGTACAAATAAATTAAAATATCATGGTAGAAATGAAATAATTTTCAAAATAAAAATTATTTATTTATGTATGTACCAACCCATGGCCGAACAATGCCTGCTGCACATAAATGGGAATCTTCTCCCATGTGGTCCATGGCTGAGAGAAATAGTTGCGTAAAATAGCGCTGCCCTGTTCGACTGCTATATGCAGAAAACTGTAAAAATAATAAACATTTATTATGTGAATAGATTAATGAAATCTTATTCAAATCAACAGGTTATCACACAGGTTATCACACCTCCGTGTGCGTGGATCAAACCCAAGACATGGACGTCGCTCGGGGACGGGGTTAGGAATCATCAATCGTGTAAGACCATGCCCCCTCCGCATACTCCCTGGAGCACCTGCAGGCTGAGGGTCATCTATCAGCAACTCATCCGCATCGAAAGTCAGGTCAGCATCCGCCAACTCACGAAATGTGGCATCGTCCATCTGAAATAGAAAATGTTAATTTTGTTAGAAAATAATTGATAATTACTATTATATATACATATATACATATTATGATTGTATATAAATACCATGGAATTCTATCAGTGTTCATCTTCATCATCATCTTTATATATGTCAATGGCATCTTCATATTCCTCCTCAACATCATCGATATCCATTCCAGTTACAGTTGCTTCATCTCTTACCATTTCAAATTCATATGTGACATCATTAACATCATCGTCATCACTGACTCTTAAATTTGGGGTGTCGTCATAGATACTCATGACTCTTTGTAAAAAAGATTTATTTTTAGTACTCTCTTGAAAAACATCAATTCTTTGCACATCAGTGAAAGCACATTCACTTTGACTAAACTGATTGTCTCGAATTTTGATTTTTATTACACTCCACCAATCAGTCAAGTCTCTTGATGTAGCAGAGTACTTTGCGTAATAAACTTGATATGCCTGCTGAGCCAATAAGAATGGTTCATTTACTGCGAGAACACTTTTACATTTAATATCGATGATTCCATGAGTCGGATGAACACACACGCCTCTCTCTGTATCCAACCACCGACATTTGAACATGGTTATGTAATGTTGTCCAAGATAACAGAGTTCAATGATTTCATCAAGTATGCCATAAAAGTCAACTTCATTTTCTCTATGATGAGATCCTCTCATGATAACTCCACTATTCATTGTTTTTTTCGATTCCCCATATGCATGTGTGTGGAATCGAAATCCATTCACCACATATGCATTATAATTTTTAACAAGTTTGGAAGGTGGGTTACTCAATACACACAGCCGTTTGTCAATTTTATCAGCATGTCGAGACACCTGAAAATTTGTAAAATATTTATCAATATAGTAAACTATACATTTAATGAGTTGCTAAAAGATAAAGAATTTATGTTACCAGTTTTTGAAACCACTAATAGAAATTTTTCAGTCAACGTTATTCGAGAGAAGCTGCTGTAATTTGTGGAATTTGTTTCTTGATATGATTATCATACAACCTATAAAAACCAATGTTATTTACTGTAACATAAATGATAGAATAAGTGATATAAACACTTACAGTACAACTTATGTCATCTCTTCACAGTTGAGCAGTACATACATATGAGCTCTATGATGTTCATCATCTGAAAGTCAGCGTTCATAAAATCCACCAAAACCAAGCTCTGACTGGTTGAAAACGGATAATTGATTGTTGATTTCATCAATATTCCTCTCGTTCCATCCCATTTGGTTGTGTTTTGAAGGATACTTAGATTCAAAATAATGGGAGCAGAAAAAAGATATTTCCTCTTGCAAATAAGCTTCTGCAATAGATCCTTCAACAGATGCTTTGTTACGTACTTTTCTTTTCATTTTTTGCATGCATCTTTTAAATGGGTACATCCATCGAAACTATAATGGACCTCCATATTTGGCTTCATATGGCAAATGTAACATCAAATGTTCCATTGAGTCGAAGAAAGACGGCGGAAATATTTTTTCCAATTTACATATAATTACAACAACATCTTTTTCAAGTTTGCCTAGAGCATCATAATCTGCTGTAGCCGCACAAATTTCCCAAAAAAAATGAAACATGTCTGTTATGGAATCCCAAATCACATAATTCAACAAACCTATTAATCCAATGGGTAGAAGTCTTTCCATTATAACATGACAATCATGACTTTTTAATCCAGTAATATGACCATTCTTTACACATCTACCCAAATTGGAAGCACAACCATCTGGAAGTCTCAAATATGCAATCCACTGACAAAATAATAAATGGTTTTCTTTATACATTGTATAAGTTATGTTGGGAAAAAATCCCTCAAGGTATCATTGAATCATTTTTGAGGTGATTGTGTTTGTTGACAAAGTGGACATCTGAGTTGTGATTGTTGACAAAGAGGATTTCATGGTGGAATGTCGAGTTCAAGAGCTGAGGTCAAAGATCCATGTTTGATTCAAGAACTTCGATAAAAGGAATGGATGATCTGGAGGCGGTACAAAAGAACAGATACAAGGTGGCGCCGTTTTCCAGTATTTGCCAAATTTTTGGGCCTGAAAATCGGCAAATGAAGAAAAGTGTTTTTGGCAAAGGGACTTGCGCGCCGTAGACTTGGATTATAGGAGACTTGCGCGCCATATGTTTTTCAAGATCAGAAGATCAAAATATGGCTAAGGAAATAGGTTTGCGCAAGTTTGGGAGTTGGTCGCGCAAGTGTCTAAAAGGAGAGAAGACTTGCGCGCCAAGATTGGGTCGCGCAGGTGACTTGTGCGCCGTCGCGCAGGGTGGTCAGATTGCCTATAAATACTGGACCACCCCTCCTCATTTTTCACCGGAGTTCAACTCAGAGCTCCCTTCGCGTAGGTGTGGTGGTCGCGCAAGTGGTGTGTGTGGTTGCGCAGGTGGGACTTGCGCGCCAGAGGTTGAAGTTGTGCGCCAGTGTCAGAAGTTGCGCGCCAGTTGGCAGTTGCGCGCCAATGTTGGTTTGGGCGTAAAAGGAAGAGAGTCGCGCAAGTTTGGAGTTGAGGAAGCTTGTGCCGCGCAAGTGTCTGAGGAGGACTTGCGCGCCCGTTGTGACTTATGTGCCGATACTTGCGCGCCGAGGTTGACTTGCGCGCCAAGTAAGGTTTGTTCCAGCAGTGTTTTTCGGGCTGCGTGGAAGCTGGAATTTTTCCCAATACCTTCGGTGCAAAGAGATATTCATCTACGGGCGAAAGTTGTACTTCAAAAGAGCATCTACACACAGAGGAAGATGCATTCTTTCATGCAAATGAAGTGACCTACAAGTCTATAAATTGTGAGTGGATCCCTTCTGGAGCAGTGAGCTTAGGAAGAGGAAGTAGGTGATCCTCTCCACCGGCAGTGAGCCAGAGAGAGAGAAACAGGGAGTGACCCTTGGGAAAGTAGTGAGATGACCCTAAACATTGTAAAGGTAGTGAGCCTGGGCATAGAAGTGATCTAGCCCGAACATTGTAATCCACAGCTAGTGAAGTCTAGTGGAATTTGGTACGAACCGACAACTTGTCGGCGTATGCTCCTTGGACGTAGCCCTTAGCGGTGAACCAAGTCAAAATCTCTGTGTTTGTCTGCTTACTCCCCTGCATTGCATTCAAAGCATCATCATCAGGTAAATGAGACAAGTGATCACAGTAACCACACATGTGCAAACAAAGTGACCCTTGTAACAAAGAGGTCAAGATCCAGTGGGGTAGAAAGAACTTTGAAAAAGAATATCTATACCCTGATTCACCCCCCCCCCCCCTCTCAGGGTATATAGGCCCCTATTGGCCCTAAAAAGCTGCTTTTGGTTTCAGTAACCTTTCTGTTCTGAAATTCTCAAACAGTTCCAATTCTGGACGCCTGGAAAATTGGGCAAGATCTAAACATGCATTTACATTGTCTTTTCTCTTTCATGGCGTATCCAAAACTGTATGAAACAAATTATCAAAACAGTTCTTCTCAATATGCCTGACATATAACATGTGTCGGACCAACAAATTAGACCAATATGGAAAATCCCAAAATATGCTACGTTTAATCCAATTGTGTTCTTTCCCAAAACCAAAAATTTTCTGTTGGTTTATTGTGGGACCAAAAGTGATGGGAGGTAATGAAAATACAACAGATTTTAACTCCGAACCTGATAGCATTTTTGGAGGTCCATCCCTTTCAACTGTTCCTTTTCTGAAATGAGATCTTTTTCTGCGAAAAGGATGATCAGTTGGAAGAAATCTGCGATGACAGTCAAAATAACAAGGTTTCTTTTCATGAATGAGCATAAATGCTTTGTTCTCTCCCATATAGTAAGGACATGATTTCTGACCATGTGTACTCCAGCCAGATAACATCCCTTAAGCTGGGAAGTCACTTATTGTCCACATCAATGCTGCTCTCAGTATGAAATTCGGTTTCGTTGCAACATCATATGTACTGACACCAGTACTCCACAATAAATTTAATTCATCAATCAATGGTTTCAAATAAAGATCAATATTTTTCTTCGGATGTCCTGGAATTAGTAAAGTCAAAAATATATATGGCTCCTTCATCAACATCCATGGAGGTAAATTGTACGGAGTTAAAAAAATAGGCCAACATGAATATTGACTACCATAAGATCCAAACGGACAGAAACCATCAGTGGAAAGGCCCAGTCAAACATTTCTAGCTTCTAAAGCAAAGGATGGATGCACTCTATCAAAATGTTTCCATGAATCACCATCGGCTGGATGATTCAAGCTTTTATCGGTTGAAATATTCTCTTTATGCCATGACATCATTTTCGCTATATTCGTAGACATGAATAAACGCAGAAGTCTGGATGTAAGCGGAAAATATCTCAACTATTTTATAGGAATCAAACCAAACTTCCCGTGTTTTCCTTCTTTATATCTCAGTTGCCCACATGTGGGACAACTATCCAACGACTCATTTTCCCCAGAATATAAAATGCAGTCATTTGAACCTGCATGAATCTTCTGACAAGTAAGTCCCAAATTTCGAACCAGCCTCTTACTCTCATAGTAATTTGCAGGTAAAACATTTCCTTCGGGTAACAGTGTTTTAAGAAAAGAAAATATCTGGTCAAAACAGGTGTTTTACATTTCGTTATCTGATTTGATAGCCATAAATTTTGCAACAGCTTCTAATTTGATCATCTTGCTGCCAGGATATAATGCATCCTCAGCAGACTTCAACAAATCATAAAATTCAGACGGTGCCAACTCAGGATTTGAAGCTATATCAGCCGGAGTTTCTGTATGTTGAACATATTAACCTGCAAGATCATGTACTAAATCTTGAAACCGGGATGGATTCAGAATCAAGTTGGTATCACCTGCTCTGGAACTGCGTTCACCGTTTTGATACCAAAAAACATAATCTGGTTGAAAACCAAAGCGCAAGAGATGTTCTCCCACTTTGTCAAATGTGTCAAACGTTCTCAATGCACATTTTCTGCAAGGGCATTTTATTTTGCCTTCTGAAAAAAATTCTGGATTTGATGCCGCAAATGATAAAAAAGTCTCC
This sequence comes from Viscum album, assembly GCA_963277665.1. Classification (NCBI taxonomy): domain Eukaryota; kingdom Viridiplantae; phylum Streptophyta; class Magnoliopsida; order Santalales; family Viscaceae; genus Viscum; species Viscum album. The sequence goes on along the minus strand of OY728130.1, from coordinate 1,298,343,190 downwards.
ACACCCTCTACATATACTGGATTTAAACCAGAACCGTTTGGATTTCTACGTTGATTTATCCATATGCGGTCACCTAATAATGATTCTTGACGACCTCGTTTTTCCATATTTCTCTATAAAATATAAAATCATTACTGGTTTTGAATAATTTGTTAGAAAAGACACTCAAGCTAGGATAATTATAGAGTTTAGATCATACACGACTGACGCAAACCTTTTATTGAGATAGACCAAAAAATTGACCCTTCAAGAATTAAATATGTTGAGAATAAAGAAAAACATGTTACAAATATTGATAATTTTAATATTATATAAATTTTTTATTATTTTCATAGTACTAATATTATTGGTAATTATTCCTAATTATTGTTAATTATTACTAATTATTACTAATTATTACAAA